>CM060921.1:114631122-115881122 GCA_030737875.1 Allium sativum
CTCTGGTAAGCAGTATTAAGACTCGTTAAATATTTCAATCAGTGATTAAAATAAACCACGCGGATTCGTTTAACAAACACGTACGCACGATCATGCGGATTACATATAACGCACAAACAGATAACATAAGAAAACACAACGGTTACACATAAGGACGTACAAGCAAAGTACACCTACAGGATAATACAAATACGAAACATACGGTTGAATAACCTACTACAACGGGACAGCACACTAAAACAAATATACAGACAAATACAACATAAACGTCTACTAAATAAGATACAACTAATCATCATCTAGATCCGCAGGCTCCATCTCCACATCCTCATCATCATCTGCGGTCCTCAGCTCGTTCATACGAGCAGTCAACTCATCATACATTACCTGTCGCAGACCAAGCGTCATCTGATAAAGATCCTGATAAGAAAAAACAGCTGGATCTGGATACTCCGTCACTTCTGGCCGTGGTATATCAACATACCTATCAGATCCGTATGTAGTTGGTACTGCAACAGTCCATACGTAGTCTGGCACCTGGGAAGCGCGTGGAGGAGGTGGATCCTGGGGAGCATGGTAAACCTGCGTGGACTGTGAAATATCAGCAATGAAAGGGGGCTCAAGGCCAGTACGGAGCGCAGAAGGCCCAACCAAGTCAACGGATGCAGCATGCACAAAACTCCCGGTCTGGGGTGGGGAATAATACTGACGCCAGAAAGAAATATAATCCCTACCGGTAAGAATGAAATCACTGGCTGGTCACCAATCGTCTGCGTGCTCCTGTAAAGCACTAGCAGTATAAACCCTGGGAGTAGCTGTATGTGGGTGTGGATCATCAGGAACAGCATCCTCAACATATATCTGTCTCCAACATCGTTCCCCTAAGTACCAGAAGCAACCTAAACTCGGGGGAGATGATACTAGTGGAAAGCGCTTCGTCGATAGATGAAGAGCATGCACCGAGGAGGGCTGAGCAAGAAACTGTGAACCATCAAAGGGATGCCAGATAACTGCATCTCGCGTCCTCCGCAACTCAATCTGATTGCGAGCTATGGCAAAAACATGTTGTGTCTGTCCTCCAGGCACCGGTCTACGGTTACCCAAACTCCACGCTCGTACTCTAGGATAGAAAGTGTGTAATGCTGGATCAACGGTGGGAAAAGACAAATTGTGGAAGTACTCGAAGTACCAATACTGTAAAATCTCCCAAAAACCAGTAATCGAACCCACCCTGGTCCTAACGACACACTGAAGATCCAATGACCTATACAGGTATGTTAAAATAGGTGTTCCCCAATCATACTCAATCGGACTGCTATCAAATGAAAACGGTTCAACTACCGCCACATAACCGCACGGCAAACTGCTCGAAGCATTTGTGAAAAATAAATTTCCCATCATATACAAAACAAATAATCGTGCAATCTCCAAATGATGAACCTTAGGCTGATTATTACTAGATAATTCCTGTATTGCTAGTTTAATTTGAGAGCATTTAATCTGGAAATGACTGGTGATGGCATTCTCTAAATCAAGATTTGGAAATAAAGTACGTAGAGTACCGTAGTTCTGGTACACCTCATCATACGGCAACGTTGCCCCTTGTCCTATGGAAAGCCCGGTGAGCATAGAAAAGTCCAGTGGAGTGATGCCCATCTCCCCAAAACCAAAGTGGAATGTATGAGTTGTTTTCCACCAACAAGCAGCCAATGCACCACATAATTGAACATCATTATTTAAAAGACGTTCGATACCTATGTAAGGAATAATTATTTAGTTACAGAGAATTTAATAACAAAGGAAATAATAAGTACATACCACGAGAATACGTACTCAAAAAGTGGCCTAAACCAATACTACTCAAAAATGTCTGAATAATAGCCTCTGTATCATACTCACAGATCTGACTACACAGACGAACAACACCAGCCCAAGACCCACGTGTTCGCTCGCTTTGAGCCTAATAATACGAATGAGAATTACTTATTTTATGTCCGACATTACGAAGGTAATATTTAATAAATAAAACGTACCGATGTGTCAACTAACGTGCTGACGTGCTCCTCTTCAGCGGCCAACTTACGAAAATCGGCCAATTGCTTATCCGGTCCTAGATTTGGGTCCCGATGCGACTCCAAAACGTCGGTTCTCCTAGCAATCCGTCTTCTTCTAACGGACGGTGTCTCACGGTCTTCCGTACCAGCAGTCGGTACGTTCCGTTCTACCGGTTCGTGCTCGTTACTAGGCTCCACATTCCGGCTACGGCTTCCGCTACCTCGAAGAGCCCGCATAACTCGTTTCATATTATTTTTTAGGCGGTATACGAAACAATGGTGGGAGCAAGTAATGACAGACGAGAGGAGAGGAATGGAGACGAGAGGAGAGGAATGGAGAGAAAAGTTGTGGCGGCTGGGGTTTTTTTTATATGGTTCTTATCCGGCTTTTAAAAAACCGGATAAGAGGTGTGGTGTGGATTAATCTCCACACCACACCACGGATTGCAATCGGACGGTTGTCCGATTGCAATCCAGGTGATACCTTATCCGGCTTTATAAAAGCCGGATAAGGTACCCAAAGCAACTCACCCGTTGGGGTGAGTTGCTTTGTTGGTTGGATGGATTTGACAAATCCATCCAACCAGCGTTGGGAATGCTCTAACGATCATCTTCTAAGTGGCTGCCTTGTCGGATAACATCCTTTATAGAATTAATGTGCTATATCCTGTTGCATATATCGCTTACGATAAAATGTTTATGCATAAATAAGAGTGAACCAAAAGATTTGGGTTTGATTAGAATATAGACTATATAGTGATTGATGGGTATATAGCTCTGCTTTTCATCATGGACCGTGTGGACCAAGTTGCATGAATATACTACTCTCATATTTCGAGGACAAAAATCTACGCCCATTGACATCAAACTTACGCCTATGATTAATATTTAACATCGTTTTCTTCCTATTTCTTTTTCTATATATATAATCTGTTGTACGTCATTGTCATTTTAAACCTTCTCCTGTGTTGAATACAATGTGAAATCAAAAACTAACAAAATATTCAACGCTTCACCGTCAAGTTATCCTACCTATATGATCTTCTCACATTCAGATATTGTATTATTACTATTATACATGCATATGAATACATGTTTTAAACTGTCTCTTTAGATATTGTTTAGCCCTAGGATGCTGTTAAAATAATACGATCACGGATAAATCAATGGCAGAATAATTCAAACAATTATCAAGTTAAGTATTAAGATATGACCTAACAGACATGAACCTACCCAAAGTAGTCCTCCTCGTCTACCACATTCCATTTTATCCCCTCCCTTTTTATTTAGTGGACAATACACACGTATTTTTTTTGGTAAAAAGAAGGAACCACTGACCTCATATTTTATGCTATGATTTGCTTTAATAAGATATATATGTGTGCTACAGTAGTCTTTTCCTTTCAAAGATGCAAAATGATGTATATATATTTGGTTTTTCCAAATGTGAAAGGAACCAAACACAATTTGATGCCTTGTGATTTTCTACCATTAATTCACAGTCAGAACGCATACACACATCAAAGCCTTTTAGCATGCAGCAACTGAGCCCCACTCCTACAGTCCTACATTCATTTTAACGGTTGCTGAGTTGCCTTCAATTCCCCCTCTTTTGTCTCCTTCTCTAGTTTTATTTACGTTGCAAATTTGGCAAACTGAAGTGTAATTAATATATTGTGTTGATTGCGTGCTATTTGATCAACTTATTGTTAAACAAGCAATATATATATATATATATATATATATATATATATATATATATTGTTCTTCTAATGCTGGAACATTTTGTTGTTCAATATTGTACCAAAAAGACAAATTTTATATCAAAAAGCACAAAGAGGACGTTTGTTTCGGTGCATAACAAAATATTTGTTGTCCTGTAGGTATTGCATAACAAAGGTCCTAACAAAATGATACCATAGCTAAGATCATCTTTAAGACTTGAGAGTATTTCTGGATTTAGAGAATTGTTAAGGTATGGAAAATAATTTTGTCTGTGAGCAATCATTTTTTTCTTTTAATAGAAAATAATATAGTAATTTGAAAAGCTCAAGGTGGATGATGTTTTATACTTCATGATCTTCATGTGCCAACGGAGAAGGATGGTCTCTCCGTGAATGGAAAATACAAATGGAAAGCAACTCATTATCAATTAACGAAAAAATATTTAATGTATACCTTCATGGTTGATGGATAAAACGAATGTCGATGTTTGACCGCTAAACTCATCTTTATGTCCATGCCAACAAAAAGTAAAAGTTGTTCATAAACTTAAAGGGTCGGTGAGTGATCCAATGTGTGTATTCATTTGGATTAACGTTAAACATAATATGAAAAGTACTTTGACCATACCTTCTAATTTGGAAGTGACGCAAATTTTTTAAATGATCATAAATTCCAGTTCATAATTCGGACTAAGAAGCGGTTTTGGCCTAGGTGCACATCCTGACCTTGGGACAAGTCGTAAGTGTTATGATGCTATTCCAAATTTCCCTAAAATTCCCTAAGGTTAAGCTCTACCATTGTGACTACATGATCCTGCACTTATTATGCACCTTCCAGTCGATTCTATATTTCTAGGGGCGCATTCGACAACACAAATTGGATCATTACCGGCTTCAACGCATCAGAACCGGTACCCAACGGTCAAATTTTAGTCATTGGAGACCGACGCGTCAGTCTCCAACGACTAAAATTTGACTATCTTGTAAATTCATCTCTCCTCCTCGTTTCTTCATCAAATTCACTAGCCTTCTCTTCATTCTCAATTTTTTCAGTTGATTCGAGCTTAGGTATTTTCCTCGTCAATATATTTAAACATTTGTATGTACAACGTATATTTATTTCGTAATTTTTTTCAGTTAAATGATACGCTCCTCTACATTCGGTATTGTTGGATTTTCGTTCGACACCATCACTGTTGAAGTATGCGATACTATATGTTAGATTGAGGAGGAAATTTCAGATCTATAGGATATTTCGGATATTTAGGATCTGCAGGATATTTTCAGATCTGGAGGATATTTAGGATCTGGAAGATATTTTGGATATTTCGGATCTAGAGGAAATTTTGGGAATTTCCATATACTTCCCTATGCCTATATAAGCCACATCGAATCCAAAAGGAGGAGGTACAACAAAATCAAGAGATTGGATCAAAGTTTATTTTAATTAGGGTTTAGGCAATCATAATCTTCTTCAATTCCTTTCTCCACAAAATCAAAATTTTCTAGTAAATTTGATCATTGTAATCAATCTCTTGTACTTTTCTATTGATATTAATAAAGGTTTCTCTCTCAAAGTGGACGTACACTGACAAGACGTCGGTGGAACCACTATAAATTCCTGTGTGATTTAGTTTCTCGTTATTGCTCTATTATTTCCATTGTTTGGTGATTGTGATTGGCTTGGATAAGATTGAGATTGTTTGATTGGTTGTTTTTGCACTATTACCACGATCTCGTTTTCCGCGGCGTTGAGGATTTTTTGATTTGAGCGGTCTTGAATCAAAATTTCTCCACAACATTTCGTATCAGAGCATTGGTTTTGGTAGATAGTTGTAGAAATTGTAGAAATGCCGGAATCAGGTTCAAATAATTCATCAACAGTTGGTCCAAGTAGTGTATCTCCTTATGTACGTGGGTCGTATGCAGCTGTTGGTTCACAATTGGTTATCGACAAGTGGAATGGCGATAATGATTTCGAAAAGTGGCAATGGAAGATGAAAGCGGTTCTTAGGCGGAATCGGGTACATCGGGTGGTGTTTGATACACATTTATTGCCAGAGGACATCTCAGATGTGGAGAGAGAAGAAATGGAAGAGTGGGCATTCACTACACTTCAACTTGCCGTGGGGGAGAATGTTATTTCCGAAATTAGTGGTGAGACGACTGTTAAAGGTATTTGGAACAAGTTTGAGGAGTTGTATATAAAGAAGTCACTCACAAATCGACTGATCTTGTTGCGGACTTTCTTTACCTACAAGATGAAGGAAGAAACTTCGCTAAAGGCGCACTTAAATGTGTTTGATGATTTGCTAATGAAGATGAAGGTGGTAGATTTGAAGATTGAGGAGGAGCAGAAGACGATGATATTGTTATGTTCATTGCTTGAGCGCTATACTGGGTTCTCAAACAGTTTGATCAATGGCCGGGACACATTGACTCTACATGATGTCAAGACGGTTCTTCTTAGTGAGGAATTGCGAGATCAGATGAAGGAGCTGAGTGATCGTAGTAGTGGTGCTGATAATGGTCAAAGTTTATTTGCGGAGAAAGAAAAGTCAGAGAAGAAGGGAAACCGGGGGCGTTCTAAGTCTAAGAAGCCCGGTGGAAGAGGAAAATCAAAAGAAAGAAATGGCAAGTGCTTTATATGTAAGAAACCTGGTCATTGGAAGAATGATTGTCCAGGCAAGGGGAAGAAGGAAGTAGCATATTCATCAGTTGCGGTGGAGAGAGATGTTGGTGAGGGAGACGTAGATGTTTTGTCGGCAGTAGCATCAGATGTTTCGGGCAGTGATTGGGTGCTTGATTCGGGGGCTTCATATCACATGACTCTTAAAAGGAATTGTTTTTCTTCTTATGTTGAATGGGAAGGGAAATCAATTGTTATGGGAAATGGTGCAGTTTGCAAGTCGAAGGGCATTGGATCCGTGCAAATTCGGATGTTTGACGGAGTGGTTCGTACTCTCACTAATGTGCGCTATGTTCCGGGGCTACGGAAGTCACTAATCTCTTTGGGACAGTTGGATTCTTTAGGTTGTAAGATCACCACTGAGAGTGATAGCTTGAGGGTTTCGAAGGGTGCGCTTGTGGTTATGAAGGGTGCTAAAACTCATGGTATCTATGTGCTTCAAGGAGTGACCGGAAGGCGAAACTTGTGTCAGTGTTGATAGTTCTCATGGCTTAGATACTACACGGCTGTGGCATTTGAGATTGAGTCATGTCTCGGAGAAGAGTTTAGATGTTCTTCGTCGAAGGGAGATGATTGATGGTGAGAGTTTCAGCAAGTTGGAGTTTTGCGAGGAATGTATCATGGGGAAGCAAACTAGAGTATCATTCGGTGAAGGAAAACATAATTCAGGAGGGATTCTTGAGTATGTGCATACGGATGTTTGGGGACCAGCGCCTGTAGCTTCTTTGGGAGGAGCAAGATATTATATTTCTTTCATTGATGATTTTTCTCGGAAGGTTTGGGTGTATGTAATGAAGGCCAAGTCGGAGGCATTTGCAAGATTCAAAGAATGGAAGGCTCTTGTTGAGAATGAGAGTGAAAAGACTTTGAAAGTTCTTAGGTCCGATAATGGCGACGAATATGTTTCCAGAGAATTTCTGAATTTTTGCAAGCATAATGGTATTCGGAGGCATTTTACTACACCCGGAGATCCACAATCTAATGGAGTGGCGGAGAGAATGAACCAAACTCTACTAGAAAAAGCTCGATGCTTGAGATTGACATCGGGTTTGTCTAGGGGATTTTGGGTCGAAGCTTTGTCAACTGCGGTGCATATTATTAATCGAATTCTGTGCTCGGCTATTGATAACAAAATTCCTGAGGAAGTGTGGAAGAGGAAGAGCATTGACTTGAGTTATCTTTGTGTATTTAGCAGTCCTGTTTATGTGCATGAACCGGGGAATGATAAGCTCTCGCCTAGAGCTTTCAAAGGGATTTTTCTCGGTTATATGGATGGCGTCAAAGGCTATTGGATTAGGAATCCGGAAATGAAGAAGGCTATGGTTTCTCATCATGTTACTTTTGATGAGTCGGCTATGTTCAAGGAGAACGATGGCTCATCGGATGTTCCGGATTTGGTTCATGGTGAATCAAAGGAGAAGGAAGTTATTCCCACTTTCAGGCCTAGAGAGAGTAGAGTTGTTGGAGGTGCTTGCGAGGTGAATGCGGTTGATGTTACATCACATAGTCCAGAGGATCACATAGTCCAGAGGATTCCTCTAGTAGTGTTGGTGATGTGCACGAGCCTAGAGAAGATTCAGTTCAAGGTGGAGCTGAAGGAAGATCGGGTGATGGCATTGCTACTCGAGTTGGTCGTCGTGCTATAAGGCCACCCGAAAGATATGGTGATTGGAACTATCTTAGATTTTGTGAGAATTTGGACTATGCTCTTCATGTAGTCCAAGATGAGCCGATGGACCTCGATGACGTCATGGATTCGAGTGATAGCTCGAAGTGGATTTGCGCCATGGAGGAAGAGGAGCAATCGTTGATGAAGAACCAGACTTGGGAGTTGGTTCCACTTCCTCAAGGAAACCGTGCTATTGGGTACAAATGGATATATAAGGTGAAGGACGATGGAAGATACAAAGCTAGGCTAGTGGCTAAGGGGTTTGCACCGAGGAAAGGAAAGGAGTATGATGAGAACTTCGCACCGGTTGTGAAGCATACTTCTATCCGGATATTACTTGCATTAGTTACTATTACGACTTGGAGTTGGAGCAACTAGATGTGAAAACCGCCTTCTTGCATGGAGACTTGGATGAAGACATCTACATGACATCTACATGGAGCAACCGATAGGGTTTGTTGTAGAAGGTAATTCAGAACTAGTTTGCAAGTTGAAGAAATCACTATATGGTTTGAAGCAATCACCTAGGCAATGGTACAAGAGATTTGATCATTTCATGCTTGAAAGTGGCTTTCATCGAAGCTTCAAGGATGCTTGCATTTATTTCAAGAGGTTAGGAAATGATTGTTGGGTGTATTTACTCTTATATGTGGATGATATGCTCATTGCTTCTAAGGACAAGGCAGAAATCAACAAGTTGAAAGAGAAATTAAAGGTGGAGTTCGAAATGAAAGACCTTGGAGAAGCAAAGAAGATTTTGGGCATGGAAATTGAAAGGGATCGAAAGCATTTTGAGTTGAAATTAACTCAAAAGGAGTATATTAAGAAAGTGCTTTGCCGGTTTAGCATGAAGGATGCAAAGGCGTCAAATACACCTTTACCTTTGCATATAAAGCTTTCGAGTAAGGGATCATCTATCGAGAAGAAAGACAAGGCTTATATGGAAAATGTGCCATATGCTAGTGCAGTTGGAAGTTTGATGTATGCCATGATGTGTACAAGACCCGATACTGCAAATGCCATCGAGGTGGTTAGTCGGCATATGGCTAATCCGGGGAAATCGCGTTGGGAAGCCGTGAAGGCTATATTGAGATACTTGAAAGGCATAGCATCTCATGGCCTTGTTTTTAGGGGCAGTAAAGAGAAGAATTGCATGTTGGTTGGTTACTGTGATTTATACTACGCTGGTGATAGGGATCGAAGAAAATCAACTTCCGGATATGTTTTCACTCTTGGCGGTACAACCATTAGTTGGAGATCGAGATTGTAAACCGTAGTTGCTTTGTCCACTAAGGAGGCAGAGTTGATAGCGCTGTGGAAGCGGCAAAGGAGGCACTCTATTTGAAGCGACTATTATGTGACTTGGGTTTCGAACATGAGAGTATCGATGTTCGATGTGATAGCCAAAGTGCTATACATTTGGCAGAGAATTTGGTATTTAGCTCACGAACGAAGCATATTGAAGTGAGAGAATCATTTCTAGTAGCCATGGACGAAGACAAGCAAGTATGCCTTAGGAAAGTGCACACAAAGGATAATGCGACGGACATGTTCACTAAGGCATTGCCGATTGGAAAGTTCGAGCATTGCTCGAACTGAATTTGTTTGGAGAGATGCTAGGTGTCATGTGGTAGCACAGTTGAGAGAGAAATTTGGATGTAGAAGAGTATCGGTGAGAGGTTGGTGTTCTATCTTCATGGTAAGTACTCATTTTCACTCCCGAGTACATTGTCTTTTGGTAAGTCTGGTTTAAGAGTTGGATATTTCAACACTTCATTGACGAGTGGGGGTTATGCCTGAACTTGTTAGTGAAGTGCAATGGGCGGTGGCTATGCCGGAGTTCATTGGGGAAACTTTCAAGCTTTCTTTATTGAAGATAGAAGGAAATGCTTGGGTGCATTGAAGTTTGTGATTTAGATGGATATAGTATCAAGGTGGAGTGTTGAAGTATGTGATACTACATGTTAGATTGAGGAGGAAATTTAGGATCTAGAGGATATTTCGGGATATTTCAGATATTTAGGATCTGGAGGATATTTCGGATGTTTAGGATCTGGAGGATATTTTCAGATCTGGAGGATATTTAGGATCTGGAGGATATTTTGGATCTGGAGTATATTTCGGATCTAGAGGAAATTTTGGGAATTTCCATATACTTCCCTATGCCTATATAAGCTTCATCGGATCCAAAAGGAGGAGGTACAACAAAATCAAGAGATTATATCAAAGTTTATTCTAATTAAGGTTTAGGCAATCCTAATCTTCTTCAATTCATTTCTCCACAAAATCAAATTTTTCTAGTAAATTTGATCATTGTAATCAATCTCTTGTACTCTTCTATTGATATTAATAAAGGTTTC
Organism: Allium sativum; assembly: GCA_030737875.1. Taxonomy (NCBI): domain Eukaryota; kingdom Viridiplantae; phylum Streptophyta; class Magnoliopsida; order Asparagales; family Amaryllidaceae; genus Allium; species Allium sativum. The sequence goes on from CM060921.1 coordinate 114,641,619, forward strand.
TCTCTCAAAGTGGACGTATACTGACAAGACGTCGGTGGAACCACTATAAATCTCTGTGTGATTTAGTTTCTCATTATTGCTCTATTATTTCCATTGTTTAGTTATTGTGGTTGGCTTGGATAAGATTGAGATTGTTCGATTGGTTGTTTTTGCACTATTACCACGATCTCGTTTTCCGCGGCGTTGGGGATTTTTTGATTTGAGCGGTCTTGAATCAAAATTTCTCCACAACACATCACTACCTAGACCATGGAAAGAACAGAGGCGTTCATAGAAATATGCGTCAATCATTTAAATCTCAAAGGCACTAGGAGATTTTTGACCGTCATTGAGAGGAAGTTTAACGAGTGGTTCGACGATGATCTGACATAGACGAAGAACAAATGAGACAATCTAAAGAGGATGTCGACATCATGGAACAAACTGCTGCAAGTTTCAAGCGGTGAATGAGATGTTGTTCACGAAGCCTTGACATCTCGGACAAATGGTGGAGCAGTCCCGCCCGCTTGTATCAGAGATTCAGGAGAAATCCACCTCCAAAGTTTTGAGAGCATGATGAAATTTTCAAGGGCTGCATAAGGAAATGCACCTACATGTATGAGATTCCTACACCAACACAACCCTTTAATGCGACTGATACAGCCACGTATCATGATATTCCGAGTGGAGGGATCCCACCACCAGTTCAGTCTAGATGTCACGCAGTACTTTTAGAAGACATACTACCGAACGCTCGTTAGTTCAAACAAAGTGTTCACAAACGCAGTAGTATGTAGCTTTTCTGTTCCGTTTGTCGTTGATGACGTTGAGAGATGGGAGATTATGGAGGTTTTTCGCACCGATCCATCAGTCTTGGATATGATAGAGGTACTATCTAACAAAGACATGCTCAGTTATCTAAGTTATAAGTGAGATCTGTCGTCGTCAATAGTATATTGTATTTCTGCATTTTATCAATTTTTGTATTATTATTATTTAGTGGATTGTTCTGTTTGGTTTAGTGTATCATTTTTCTTTAGTGTTACTGTTCTATTTTAAACATAAATTAATTAAATTAAAAAAAATGGTCCACTAAAAGCCGTAAATGCATTTTTTTTCTTAACTAAATGGACTTCTTAAATACCTTGCTTCCGCTTACTGCAGATGCACCCTAGATGTCTTTTCTACTTAACATGCTATAGCGAAAATGGCCACAACACTTATCCCTTCCCTTAAAGCGTACTTTCATAAGATACAAAGTCTACTTTCTTTTATTTGAAATTGTCTTTCTTTCTCATGCGATGGTTAATCAAACTCCAAGCATCCATATCTTTATTCATTTCCCTTCGGTAAGTTTTCTGCTTCTAATATGTTACAGAACCTTGCTTACTCAAGAGAAAGCACATTTATCATTCCACTTCATCTTTTATCAATATGACATTTGTACATTATGCTTTCTACATGGTATATGCATCTAGCAAAATATCTCATTAGTTCTCATCTATGTCTAGTAGGATATTGCTCCCTCTAGTTTAACCTTCTAGCCCACATGCCCTAAGGGTCATGCATCTTCTTATGAATGCTCCAAGAATGTCAAAGTTCTTTAGGGATCGAATATGCCGTTGTTTCATGGAAAATGGATTCGATGATGCATATTTTGTTGCATTGATTGTAGTTTGGTCAATTAAGACTAATGGTTGCAATATATGATTTCCAAGTTATAATTGCAATGTTATTCCGCTAGTGAATCATCCATCACAACCACACATATTGGTATAGATTGATCACCAAAATATTTTAGCCATGTAAGTGGCTTCCAATGAAGTTTTAGATATGGATTGGTCAAACGCACATGTTGTGAACCTAACATTTATCCATGTCCATATTCTTCTTTTTCAGAATAGTAATCATGCATATGATTGTTAGGTTGCGTTTTCTATTAGCAGCCTTTCTTGCCGCTATCATGCATAACGTATGAGATCAATCGACAACAAGTTCAGTAGGCTAAGTAATTTTTGTGTCTGGTGAACAACCCAAGGTAATAAGAGGAAAACATAAAAACTTGAGTTAGACAATAGTCTTAATGAGTGATAAAGTAACTAACAACAGTTACACAGGATACTATGAGTACATGCGGATCAACTATCGGATCTTCCCAGCACTCAGCAAGTTAACACGTGAAAACCATCCATCAAATTACATTACTGAATATGAAAGAAACAAGCCCCAATCCTGCTTCTCTTCGAGATCCTACGGTGATAGCCTGCCTAGAGAAAAATACAGAAGAAGGCATACAATTAACCATAACGTCCATAGCATCCATTATCCTAGCTATCGCCGACTACAACCTTGAATTCGTCGATAATCGAACTTGCTTTCAACGATCAAAAGGATTAATGGAAAAACCCCGGTTCTAGCCAAACTACCATACGTTATCGTGAGTCGTATGTTTGCCTTACTCAACGAAGACAACTAGGCCCATCATGACAGCCTAGGGTACACGATCTATCGAATCTGGTCCTAACGAGCATCCCCATAATACCCCTACTTTGAGTCTACTAGAACACTTTAATTACCGACGATTCCTTGTCACCTCAAACATGTCAAGCCTTTCATCTCGGCGACTCAATTTATCTCTCGAACCATTCTATTACCATTCATGATTGACTTCCATCCTGTCAATCCGTCATCATGCTGAATCATATATCGAATCACGACTAATGTCACATCAATCTTGCTCCGACCACTCCGATGTGAGTTCAAAATTGAAGCACCATCAATCATTGAATTGCACATCGATCATCTGAAGTCCATTCATCACCAAACTTCACCAAGAACTCCTAGAAGCCATCAAAACCAAGCTCCTCAAAAATCACATCCACCTGACCTCATATAATGGATCGGTACCACCCCATGATGGGTCGGTACCAGTCCATACACTTAGCCAGAATGGCCAAGTGTTGGCACTTTTGCACTCCTTACCCCGTGTGCTTCCTACTGGTCCATTTTCCGTGTTGTTCGACCTTCCTATATAAACTTTTGCCAAACTATCCATGTCTCGAGCAATCAACTTTCGACCCATCCCAAATCAACCCGGAATGACTTGAAAATTTACCAATGGTAGGGGTGAGCGTTTGGTTGGTTTGAAGGTAAAAAAACTTCAAATCGAATTGGAACTGAAATTTTTTCAAACCGAACCGAACCCAATTAATTTTGGTTAATTCGGTCGGTAACCGATTTAACCAAAGTTGAAAGACGTATTATTATTCAAATGATGATTTCCTCAAAGTAAAACATAAATTCATGTTTAGAGAAATTTTATATTGTAAATTTTATGTTAATTATAAGATTTGATCTATTTGCAACAAATTCCTTTGTATTATGTAATTAAATTAATTATTTAAAGTACTACATTACCGTAAAATTAGACAATCAATTAAAAGTTCGGTTAGTTTGGTTAAACCGATAACCAAAAAACATTATTTTACAAACCAAATTCTAACCGATTTAGTGTTAAAACCGAACCGACCGAAATGAACCGGTTTGGTCAATTAATTCGGTTTGAACCGAATACTGCTTACCCCTAATCAGTAGCCTCGTCTTGTCATCACGATGCTCCCTGCCAAATTCCATTCCCATCTGGCCTACCGTTATGGGTCCGTTATGACCCATGATGGGCCGGTACCGGTTCATAACTTAGTGTATTTTGGCACGAAATTTTTCGTGCTTCCTCCCTTCGTCTTGTAAAGCACTTCTGCCAAGTTTCATTTTAATCCGATCATCTGAACCTCTAATTTGCTCCATTCTTCAATCCTAAGATCTACAACAACCAATTTTAATAAACAACGTAATCAATTCAATCAAAACAAACCTCGATTCACACAACACTGAACATATAAACCTGAAAAATTCACAGTTATGGCATAAATATATCATAAACATAAGATCTAGCATGATTTGGATCTAAACATATGTATACACATGATTAAACTAACATTTGTCCAATTAATATGATCAAACTAGTTTTTTCTAGGATTTCTAAATCGGGATTAAAAATATGTGATCAGATCTAAGGTGATTATAACATGTATGAATGAAATTAACATAGACCTAACTCATACAACCCTTTGCTTCTGTATGAGAGATATCTATTAATCCCCAATTCGATGTCAATCCGATGAGATCGGATTTGGACAACACGGAAAACCTTCGGATTTGATGCTACTCAATGTGATCTAACTTCCCTTGATGATGATCCATCTTCTGTATGCAATCTACCATGAATTGGTATGAAAATAATGAAGGGTTAGGGTTTTAGGTTGAACTGGAGAATCACAAATGCCCAGCCAAAAGTTTAAAATGAAGAAAGTAACTCTAGTTTTCTCCCCAAACACCCCTATTTATATCTGTAGGTCATTAGCCTAACGGGCTTAGCTAATCATCCCATTAGCTGCTGACCAGTCTGCCTAATAGCAGCTGAAACTTAAAACAATGATTCCCTCCAAACTGCTGAACCAAATCCTTCACGTGACTACTCTACGGAATCATAAACCACCATTCTGCTCCAATGAGACCGATTTTAGCACCTGATTCGATCTTTATCAAAAGTTATAACCCAAATAGTAAACGAAAGGGCAGAATGATCATAATTAGGTTCGGTTAAAAAATCATGGACATGTCCCTCATCCCCATGAACAACATCCTAAAATCTGAGAATGATCCAACCAATAATGAATAAAATAGAATTATTTTACGATCGGTTGATACGTAAAATACGGATCATTACAAAAGTCATGAAAAATTTCTGAGATTTTAGTCAGACATCTAACTTGTGGTTCAAGTGTCTGATCATACTTTGGATTTTCTAGTCAGACGTCTGAACATTGTCTTTGACGTCCTACTTATATTCTCTTTTCTTCTAAGATATCCGTCAAACGTTTGACCTAGATGTTTGGTCCATAATAAGAAGTGTGATATATTTATTGAACTTATAACTTGATATCTTTGAATTAATGATGTCTGTATAAGTGTTTCAAGGGAGATTGTACAAGACATCCAAGACACAATACATATAAAAAAAATCATCATTACATCGTTTTCTTGCTTGATCGTCACTTGAAGGAATGATTTCTTGTTTTAAACACAATTTTCTTACATCAGTTTGATAAATCAAGGTTATATGTGTTGGATCTAGAATAACCCTAGAGGGGGGGTGAATAGGGTTTTTCACAGTTTTTAACTGAATTAAAAACTTAACGAGATATATAATAATAAACTGATCACAGAAAATAGCAGAAACTGAAATGCAGAAAATAAATCACACACAGATATACCCAGCTTCGGCAAAACCCTGCCTACTGCTGCATTTCTAAGGTTTCTACTAGGTGATAGAACAGATCCCGCATACAAGACCATGTACACTCGCAAACCCTGCTCCTATTCTAACCCTACGCTCAAAATCCTAGACTGATTCAAACCTCTGAATCAGATTTTCCCCAGATTACAAACCCGTAACCTGTATTCCTAGATTTTACAGATTCTAGTACTGTCAGTTAACTCCTAACTGAAACTCCCCTAGAGTTTTACAGACCTGGAACTGTATGTTTGTTTTTACAGATAAACAACACAAATTGAAAAACAAAAACAAAACAAGAATAAACCAAAGAAAACCCTAGGAGTTAACTTTAAAAGGGTCATCCCCTTTTAATTTAAAAACACATATGCCCTTTTGTTTAAAAACTTAGGCCGGCCCATTTTCTTTTCTTGCTTCATTCTTCTGCCCGATTCCTCTTTTGTTCTGGGAAACAAAAATGGCGGCTAGGGTTTTCTGAAACTTCCTCTCCAAATCGAATCGACTGCTTGAAGAATTCTGAAACTCTGATGCTTCACTTTAGTTGATGCTGATCGATTGATGCTCCTCTCCGATTTGGGCTTCCTTTCTGACGATCAAAATCCTGAACGTATGTGAGTGATTTTCTCTTCAATTCTTTTTACTTGATGGTGTAGATTTTCGATGATCAATAGCCGATGATGTAACTGGTGTATTAATAGGATTATAACATCCTAAAAATGCTCTGATTTCACTGAATGATTCGATCTGATTGCATGCTTGATTTTTCCCTGATTTTGCTCTCGAGTTATTGTTGGCTTTCTTGGTAATTTCTGATTTTTCTCGGCTTTTAATTCACTGACTTACTGCATGATAAAACTTGAGTGAATCAGCCCCTTTTGAAATTCTCGAATGGAATTGAAATTTGTTGCCTTGTTTAAAATACAACGGCCTTGAATGATTGTTGCTTGTCCATGAATACTTGCCATGTTTGTGTTTTACTGTAGATTGATTTGTAGAATCCTTTGATTGAATTTGCAAGTATTCCATGATTGATGCCTTGAATAACAATCGGCTTTGATTGAAAAAAAAAATGCGTGTGTTAATTTGGTGAACCTGGACGATTAATGAATCTCCAATTCGAATATGTCCCTTGCATGAATTTTGAAATTATTGCCTTGAATAAGTCAGCCTTGATGACTCTGACTTTTTATTTTTGTGATTTTCCTCTTTTGAAATGGCCTTGATTAAATTGCTAATTCCTTGAAAGCTTTTGAATTTTGAAACTTATACTTGTCCACTATCGTCGGATTGAAATCTTGCCATTTGTTGCCTTGAGAAAAAGATATTCACAGATCTGAATTTATGCTATGACTTGCATGATTCTCCTTGGATTTGAGTCTGGTCGATATTATTTGCATTCTTAAAACAAACTTGCTATCACTCAATTTCCAAATCTGGAAACAACTTCAAAAACTTGAATGCTAATTGATAACTTGCCAGAAAAGGTTTATTGATATTCATCGAAAATATATTTCTTTGAAAACATTGATGAATAAATCCAGAATTGCTTGCATTGATTAAATCTGCTTAGAAAAGATTTCCAAAAAAAAACTGATTTTCTGGAAAACAAAAAACTGCCTTAACTTGTGCATTTCTGTGATTTTCTTTTCTGGAAATAGAAGCATGATTTCTGAAATCATTTTAAAACTTGCCAATTTGGCTTCATGAACTTGTGGAAATTGTTTGACAGACTTGTCAAACATTGTGTAATTCGACCTGCTGCCATAACATGCTACATGTATTCATGCTCTACTGATTTTCTGAACTTGAAAACTATTTCATACTTGATCGAACCTGACATGTGTACTTGAATCATCTTGCTTAGCTGTATATGCAATACACTTATGCACACACTCTCCATCTGCATCACTTGCTTATGTATTTTTGCTCTTCCTGTTTAAAGTCTTGCCGTAAAATCTGAAACACCATTAAATTTGTATTTGCACCCTGAGTATATATTGCTGAAAACACCATGTTCTTGTATTTGATCATACTTGAGCATGCAGAAACCATGCTATTGCTGCTGTATAGTCTTGACCTTGAATTGCTTGCATGTATTTTCACCTATGCTGCATTTTGATCATGCTGTTCTTGTAAAACTCATGTGCCTTGACAGTCACTTGTATTTGATCTTTGTGCTCCATGCAGTTGAACTTGTATATGGCATCACAATGTTACTTTGATCATTTTTCTTGCTGTCTTGCCAACCTTCTTGCTTGATCAGTTTGGGCTGCACCATCTTATTTGCTTTATTGACACATTGCACCACCTGTATTTGCTGTATCCATTGAAAATCTTGCAGGTGCACATTTGTTAGATGACATACTTGACCAAATGATGTTGTGTTGACTTTTGTTGCTCTGGCTTTGACTTTTCTTATGTCAATTTTGACCATGCTTTTTGGCATTTTGTATAAGATATATTAGCAGACTAGTCACACTATGTTGAGGCTGATCAAAAATCAGCAAACTAGTGTGATTATGTCGAGGCTGATCAAATCAGATCAAGTCATGAAAAAGGATGAGAAACACACCAGAAATCTGAGGCAAATAAAATTCTAAAAACAAAATTTATATTTGCATATATTCAGTATTATTTCTATTGCAGTATACTGTGTGTTTCTTTTTCATGTGTGACAGGTAAGCTGGGATGACTGGACTGACAATGACTGGACTGAAAGCTGAAGATAAGAAGACAGTGTGTGGTGTCAATGAATGTATGAGTCTGTATATACAAGTGAAAATGGATATATATGAAATGTAACTGTGTATATGTTGTGTGTATGTATGACTGAGTGACAATGAATGAACTGTACTGAGGAGCTGTTAGAGAATTGTACAAATATATGTAATAAACAAATTTGATTGAAATAAAATATCATTTTATTGTTGTCAAACGAACTTGTCTATTATATTCTGTTTATATACAAGTACAATATACAGTGAATGTTTAAATAGTGGAGTTATACAGAGTTGTACTGTTTGAATGTTAGAGATATAATATTCAATTCAAATATTATATTCCTATCTGTGTTGTATATATAAAACATTACAATAACAAACACATTTATAATAATATATATTTGTTTGTTATCATCAAACAAAAATCATATAATTGTGTATACAACTGCGTTATATACAACAATCTCCCCCTTTTGATGATGACAAACAAATAAAAGATTTTGATTACAATAAATGTGTTTGACAGTGAATTCTGAACTCCCCCTATTTATTAGCTCCCCCTACAACAGAAACTCCCCCTATAACTGTGCATGAGTGAAAAGAATGTAAAAGGATTCAGAATTCTCAAAATTAAAATATTTATAAAATATTCACTCATAAATCAAAATCTAATCCATTCTCCCCCTTTTGTTATCATCAAAAGGATATAGAATTTAAAATATCGATGAAAAATGAAAAAAAAAATATATAATTTCAGCTTAAGAGGAAGAACGGTCATCATAAATTTCAATTAGTCAAACAAAAATCATAATAAACTAAGAACTGGTGGCATATCTCACATTGTAGATAATGAGGGATTTACGATGAGTTTTATATAAAATGGGGAGAGTTTTAAAACAATTCATTATTTTCAAAGGATTTTTATAAAAATAAAGCACAAAAACAGTGATGGATTTGGACTATAGTTAATAATTCAATTTAAGTGACAAAATCGAATAATCTCAAATCCCAATACCCATCAATCAACAAATCATAATACGTCATAAGATTTCAACACATTTCACAGACAGAAAATGGATTGATAGGCTGGTTTATACACAAAGGAGAATTTCATATTAATTTCAATTTAGCATATTATTTCCTTTTCCCTTTTATTTTATTTAAGAGCACACTGACCATGCATAACCAGATCTTGGATTTTTAAATGAGATCAGTCGCAGCTTAAATTATAAGACGTCTCATAACCATGCATAACCAGAGCTTGGATTTTTAAATGAGGTTAGAGACACGCTTATGAATCAATTATATATATATAATCATTTTCAGCTTTAAATAATAAAAAAAAAAACTCCCCAGTATATACAACCAATATGAATGATAGAAATGTGATAGGTACAGAAATGGACTGTGAAATAAATTTCTAAATTAATTATATTATGATGAAATATGACCAACTGTACCGGGATTATTGAAAATTTTCAATTGACACTAATTCTGAAAAATAACATAACCACAATTCCATCGCAAATATTTTCATTGTTTATTCAAGACGATTTTTTAAAAAATATTAAACTCTCCACATTTATAAAAAATTATCATGGATGATAGAATGATGATAGATAATGAGGATGGTCGAAAAATAATTGCCAGTTCAAAGATATTATAATAAATATTCAACCATCATGAAAATCCAAATAAAATTTCCTCTTGTTGTGAAATATATTGCAGTCACAATTCATCACAATTTCAAAATCTGATAATAATTTTGATGAATTCTAAATGCAGTTCAATTTGGATATTGATTTCAATTTCTGAATGAATAATCAATAAATAATTTTAAAATTGAAAATCAATTACAAGAGTAATATGCTGATCTATGCATGACAAGAGGGAAAAAATACATATATACAGCAAAAAATATGCAGCACTTTTAAACTGATACCACATGGTGTCTCTACAAAGTGAAAAATCAGAACAGATGGATGTGACAAATATAAGGCGCTTCTAATACCAAATGTTCTCGCTTTCTCAAGGATTTTAATGACACCCCGGTGGCAAATAATGGTACCTCAGTCAACAGAAAAGACTTAATTACAAAGCAAGCAACTCAAGCACACAAATTTCATTTATCAGAACACGATAAATCTTTGATACCAAATCAAGCAGTCCAAAACAAAATATTTACAAATCAATTTCTTATAATCAGAGCAGCATGATTCCAAAACAAACATTTTTCAAAAACAGTATCAGAGCAGCACAGAGAAATCAGTATCACAACAGACTTGTCAAGATGTTGGTCACATAAGGTGGTTCATGATCCAAGATTTGCAAATATACTCTATTTTAAATCATTTGAAGAAATGTAAAAGTATTAGGATTTAATGAATCAATCACACCAGGTTATATTTCAGATTCAAGATATGTGTGAGATCCAATAAATCAATAATTTCAAATGATTTTAAACAAACATATATTCAAATCAAATAATCATGAAATAACAATGATTTTCAAAGACCATTTTAAAAAAAACATTTTCAAGAATTTCTCAAAACTATTTCTGACAAGCCCAAGAGAAATTTCAGGTCATTTACATCAAATTTGAAAATATTCATGATCGGGATAATTTATTTGAAATCATATGAATCAATGTAAAGTTTTGGGATATAATGAATCAGTCACACAAGATTGACAATTTAAAAAAAATAAGAGGTGTGTGATATTCAAAATATCTAGAATTTCAGATGATTTCAAACAAACATATTTCAGTATAATGATCATGAATAAAGATGAATTCCAAGATGTATCACTGATACAAGCCAATCTGAAAATCAATGAAATTATCACAACTGATAAATAACAGAGTGCTGTAATGAGTATAATATTTTGAGCTTTTCTAAAATGAATTAGAATAAACTCAGAACAGCAAAGGTGTGTGACATTTCATTAAATATTCAGATCTTCAAAAAATTTAGAATTCAAATTAACAATGTTCAAGATATGACATGAATTCTTCAGCACTGTTATGAATTCAAGAAGAAAATAAACTTTTAAACAATTGCAGATAATTACAAGATTAAATTCAGAATCCGGAAATGATTATAAACAAGAGAGTTCTATTCAAATGAATTTCCAGAAAGTCATGTGACCTGCATTTGGAAGTTTAAGAAGCACAAAATAAACCAAGAGATATGGTAGTGACTAATCAAAAAAAAACAACCAGAAGAAAAAAAATAGAAGGGGTAGAAGAAGGAGAAATAAACCAAAAAAAAATATTTACAAGGATGAAGTTAGAAATCATACCTGACATATGATGAGAAACATAATTTCTAACTTATCGGACTTGGCTAAGAAACATTGGATGATTCAATGACATGAAGCAGTTTGAATCATTTTCTCTTTTTAGCACAGTTGTTTCTCAGCCACTTCAGGTACCTAACAGTTTAGAGAATCGAGTGGTCTAACAAAAATTGTAAAACCACTCACAATTGAATTCATACGTTTTGGTACCCAGACCTGTTTATATAACAATCCATCTGAATTTACCTTTGTACCCTTCGGAACCCAAATCTGTTTGAATTTAACGAGGTTTGTTTTATCTCCTTTTGGGATCCAGGATTGTTTAAATGAATTATTACAAAACAAATTCAATTTTTGTTTTTGAAAAAATCCTTTGGAATTAACAAAGTTCAAATTAGCAAGATGATTCTTTTCAAAGAAAGTTGAAGGATTTTTAAAATCGTTTGAGCTTCTCCTTTCAGAAAACTCAGATTTCCCAAAACCAAGTCCACTTCTATTTCCCAATGAAAATTGATTTTTCAACAATATATTTAAAGATTTCTCACCATTTGAAAATTTTGCCAGGGTTGTTTCAAGTTGTTGAATTTTAGTTTTAAGATCACCATTTTCTTTCAATAAATCTGAACAATCATTTTCAGTGATCTTACATCTTTCAAAATTAGATTTCAAAACCAAATTTTCATTTTTAAGCAGATTAATTTTGGTTTGGGACTCAGCAATCTCAGACTCAAAAAGTTTTTGTTTTTCAAACCCAAATTTCTTGGATTTTTCAATTTCGTTTTCCAGTTCTTTCAAAATCAAATCGGATTTCAACAAATTCTCCTTTTCAGCAATTTCAAGTTTGGAATATATATCAGTCTTAAAACTTTCAAGTTCCTTTTTCAAAAGATTATTCAAATTTGATAACTCAGCCTTGTTCTCATTTAAGATCAAAATTTCATTTTCAAACTTTTCAATATTTTTATTGAAATGAACAAGATTGGTTTTCAATTTCAGACAATTTTTGCAAACTGAATTTGAAGAATTTTTAAAATAGTCAAGCTGTGATTCCAAATAATCAATTTTGCTGGTCAACTTAGAATTCCCAGATTTCAGAGATTTGTTTTTAGATTTGAGTTTATCAACAGATTTAGTTAAATCAACACACATATAAACCAAATCTTCGTATGAGAAATTTTCAACTTCAGCATCTGTTGATTCTTCATCATCTGATCCTTCTGAATTTTCATTTGTAAATCCTGTTAAACAGACTTCTGAATCTGAGTTGACTTTCTCTGGTTTTGAGCTGCAGTTGTCAATTTGTCCAAACTTTGTATTGAGAGCTATCCAGATTTCCTGCGCAGTTAAACAATGGGAGATCAGACGGTATTGATCATTGTCAAGATAAGAATACAGAATATGTGTAGCACGAGAATTAAAAACTTTATCTACCATATCGTACCCATTGATAACAACATCCCAACATTTAATATTGACAGATTTTAAATAAAATTCCATTCGGGATTTCCAGTTTAAAAAATCTGTTCCAGTGAAAATAGTTGGAGATGAACTGGACTGACTCTCTATCGACTGACAACAAGGATTCACCATTTCTCTAGAGTTAAAGAAAACCTGCTCTGATACCACTTGTTGGATCTAGAATAACCCTAGAGGGGGGGTGAATAGGGTTTTTCACAGTTTTTAACTGAATTAAAAACTTAACGAGATATATAATAATAAACTGATCACAAAAAATAGCAGAAACTGAAATGCAGAAAATAAATCACACACAGATATACCCAGCTTCGGCAAAACCCTGCCTACTGCTGCATTTCTAAGGTTTCTACTAGGTGATAGAACAGATCCCGCATACAAGACCATGTACACTCGCAAACCCTGCTCCTATTCTAACCCTACGCTCAAAATCCTAGACTGATTCAAACCTCTGAATCAGATTTTCCCCAGATTACAAACCCGTAACCTGTATTCCTAGATTTTACAGATTCTAGTACTGTCAGTTAACTCCTAACTGAAACTCCCCTAGAGTTTTACAGACCTGGAACTGTATGTTTGTTTTTACAGATAAACAACACAAATTGAAAAACAAAAACAAAACAAGAATAAACCAAAGAAAACCCTAGGAGTTAACTTTAAAAGGGTCATCCCCTTTTAATTTAAAAACACATATGCCCTTTTGTTTAAAAACTTAGGCCGGCCCATTTTCTTTTCTTGCTTCATTCTTCTGCCCGATTCCTCTTTTGTTCTGGGAAACAAAAATGGCGGCTAGGGTTTTCTGAAACTTCCTCTCCAAATCGAATCGACTGCTTGAAGAATTCTGAAACTCTGATGCTTCACTTTAGTTGATGCTGATCGATTGATGCTCCTCTCCGATTTGGGCTTCCTTTCTGACGATCAAAATCCTGAACGTATGTGAGTGATTTTCTCTTCAATTCTTTTTACTTGATGGTGTAGATTTTCGATGATCAATAGTCGATGATGTAACTGGTGTATTAATAGGATTATAACATCCTAAAAATGCTCTGATTTCACTGAATGATTCGATCTGATTGCATGCTTGATTTTTCCCTGATTTTGCTCTCGAGTTATTGTTGGCTTTCTTGGTAATTTCTGATTTTTCTCGGCTTTTAATTCACTGACTTACTGCGTGATAAAACTTGAGTGAATCAGCCCCTTTTGAAATTCTCGAATGGAATTGAAATTTGTTGCCTTGTTTAAAATACAACGGCCTTGAATGATTGTTGCTTGTCCATGAATACTTGCCATGTTTGTGTTTTACTGTAGATTGATTTGTAGAATCCTTTGATTGAATTTGCAAGTATTCCATGATTGATGCCTTGAATAACAATCGGCTTTGATTGAAGAAAAAAAAATGCGTGTGTTAATTTGGTGAACCTGGACGATTAATGAATCTCCAATTCGAATATGTCCCTTGCATGAATTTTGAAATTATTGCCTTGAATAAGTCAGCCTTGATGACTCTGACTTTTTATTTTTGTGATTTTCCTCTTTTGAAATGGCCTTGATTAAATTGCTAATTCCTTGAAAGCTTTTGAATTTTGAAACTTATACTTGTCCACTATCGTCGGATTGAAATCTTGCCATTTGTTGCCTTGAGAAAAAGATATTCACAGATCTGAATTTATGCTATGACTTGCATGATTCTCCTTGGATTTGAGTCTGGTCGATATTATTTGCATTCTTAAAACAAACTTGCTATCACTCAATTTCCAAATCTGGAAACAACTTCAAAAACTTGAATGCTAATTGATAACTTGCCAGAAAAGGTTTATTGATATTCATCGAAAATATATTTCTTTGAAAACATTGATGAATAAATCCAGAATTGCTTGCATTGATTAAATCTGCTTAGAAAAGATTTCCAAAAAAAAACTGATTTTCTGGAAAACAAAAAACTGCCTTAACTTGTGCATTTCTGTGATTTTCATTTCTGGAAATAGAAGCATGATTTCTGAAATCATTTTAAAACTTGCCAATTTGGCTTCATGAACTTGTGGAAATTGTTTGACAGACTTGTCAAACATTGTGTAATTCGACCTGCTGCCATAACATGCTACATGTATTCATGCTCTACTGATTTTCTGAACTTGAAAACTATTTCATACTTGATCGAACCTGACATGTGTACTTGAATCATCTTGCTTAGTTGTATATGCAATACACTTATGCACACACTCTCCATCTGCATCACTTGCTTATGTATTTTTGCTCTTCCTGTTTAAAGTCTTGCCGTAAAATCTGAAACACCATTAAATTTGTATTTGCACCCTGAGTATATATTGCTGAAAACACCATGTTCTTGTATTTGATCATACTTGAGCATGCAGAAACCATGCTATTGCTGCTGTATAGTCTTGACCTTGAATTGCTTGCATGTATTTTCACCTATGCTGCATTTTGATCATGCTGTTCTTGTAAAACTCATGTGCCTTGACAGTCACTTGTATTTGATCTTTGTGCTCCATGCAGTTGAACTTGTATATGGCATCACAATGTTACTTTGATCATTTTTCTTGCTGTCTTGCCAACCTTCTTGCTTGATCAGTTTGGGCTGCACCATCTTATTTGCTTTATTGACACATTGCACCACCTGTATTTGCTGTATCCATTGAAAATCTTGCAAGTGCACATTTGTTAGATGACATACTTGACCAAATGATGTTGTGTTGACTTTTGTTGCTCTGGCTTTGACTTTTCTTATGTCAATTTTGACCATGCTTTTTGGCATTTTGTATAAGATATATTAGCAGACTAGTCACACTATGTTGAGGCTGATCAAAAATCAGCAAACTAGTGTGATTATGTCGAGGCTGATCAAATCAGATCAAGTCATGAAAAAGGATGAGAAACACACCAGAAATCTGAGGCAAATAAAATTCTAAAAACAAAATTTATATTTGCATATATTCAGTATTATTTCTATTGCAGTATACTGTGTGTTTCTTTTTCATGTGTGACAGGTAAGCTGGGATGACTGGACTGACAATGACTGGACTGAAAGCTGAAGATAAGAAGACAGTGTGTGGTGTCAATGAATGTATGAGTCTGTATATACAAGTGAAAATGGATATATATGAAATGTAACTGTGTATATGTTGTGTGTATGTATGACTGAGTGACAATGAATGAACTGTACTGAGGAGCTGTGAGAGAATTGTACAAATATATGTAATAAACAAATTTGATTGAAATAAAATATCATTTTATTGTTGTCAAACGAACTTGTCTATTATATTCTGTTTATATACAAGTACAATATACAGTGAATGTTTAAATAGTGGAGTTATACAGAGTTGTACTGTTTGAATGTTAGAGATATAATATTCAATTCAAATATTATATTCCTATCTGTGTTGTATATATAAAACATTACAATAACAAACACATTTATAATAATATATATTTGTTTGTTATCATCAAACAAAAATCATATAATTGTGTATACAACTGCGTTATATACAACAATATGTCACTAAAATCAGAGATGAGAGGTTCCAACAATAGCAGTGGAGATAAGGGATGATAGCGGTGAAGATAAGGGGAAATTGACATAATTGTTTTCCAATCCAACTCATGTTTTTTCAAAGCTCGCGCTCAAACCGGTAAAAACGGTAAGAGCATACCATTTATATTTAGCAAAAATGGTGTCATTAGAACATCTTTTCTATCTCTATAACAAACTTAACAAAAACGGTTATACTCTACCGTGTTTGCACACTAAAAACGTTCATAATTTTCTATCTTTATAATACTTGTTCGGTGTTTGCAGGCCGTTTTTCTTATTTTCACATCTACGCCGTTCTTCGGAAAACGGTGACTCACGACTGAATTTCACGCCGTCGTGCTTCTTCTTCTTCAGATTAAGGGTAATTTTGTCTTACTATTGTGTATTGTTAAGGGGGGTTTAGACTGTAGTGTACTCCCCTTAACACAATTTTAAAAACTAAAATTTGTGTTACCCCTTAACCAAAAAGGGAGTGTCATTAACAATACCCTTTTTATATTATATAAATGTTATTTTTTAGTTCATTTTTTTTTAAGAAAATAGCGGAATATAACGAAAATAACGGTAGTGGAGCTTAAGCGGAAATGCTGTATTTATGACTATAAAACCATAACGGCATAAATATAGTGTGGTCATAATGGATAATAACGGCACATCAACTCTATAGGTCTTCAAGAATTCATTTAAACGAAAGCTATGGAAATCGCCTAATCTAGAGAAGGAAGCGGAAGGAGCAGGGAAGGAAGGAGGCCACAAGAAAGAGAAAAATTGGCTGGCGGACAGAAAGCAAGAAAAGGGAAGGACAAAGCAATGTGGTCCAATATATCAACGGAGTAATTAATATGGACAAAAATGAAAATATTTACTACTGAATTTAAGTACGTTGAAACATGGAAACTCTAGGTAGTAGGTGCAACATAAAAATTAATTGCTGCAGGAGATATTATGAGCTATGTCATTTGGCTCTAATATCACGTTTACTCACATTATCAATAGCGTTGACCGACTTTATTGAAAATTAAGAATGCTATTTGCTTTTGATTATTACAATTTTTTTCATTAAATCTAAATTAAACTACTATTATATACAACATAAACAAATATTTCATCGACATGATCAATTCATTTTTTTTTTTTTTCTTTTATTATTATTATTATTATTATTTGCAATACCTAAGTTACACAGATTCAACTATTTATAGAAAATTAAATCCATTTATTGAGGAAAACACTATAGTTATAGTTTACTAAAGCCCTTCCCTATTATTTACTTGTCAAAAACGGTGAAGCCTAATTGTTGCATTTGAATTTAAATTCAAATGTCAACGACAAAAACTCATTAACAAATAGCAATGATCCGTCGAAATTCTAGAATAAGCATAATCATATAACGAATCTAGAATGATAACGATCCACTTGTGTCTTCGGAACGACTAATCATATATGACTAAGAATATAACATGTGTTTGGTTGCACTAAGTGAGATATTTGGGAGAAAATTTGAAAAAAATTAACCATTGAACGTTGACGCAACGCCTGTCGTTTTGATTAGGGGTGGGCATTATTTGGTTTAACCAAATAAACCAACCAAACCAATTTATTTTCGTCCGTTTGGTTTGGTTTTGAAATTAAATCGGTTTGTAATCGACCCGAAAAAATAATAAGTTCGGTTATCGGTTTAACCAAATTAACCGATTTTTTACTATATTTTCAAAATTATCAGTATTATAATAAATATTTTATGTTAGTTTAGTTATTTCAGTATATATTAATCATCAATGATGTGTCAAAATTAATATTAAAAAACATAAAGATCAAAAATAATAATAGTGTAATCATATATTTATAATTTATTTCAAAATATAGTGAATATTTCAAACGCAGAATGTACAACATTTTTAGTTCGGTTTAACCGGATAACTAACCGAACCAACCAAACTTAATTTAGTTGGTTTGGTTTGGTTTTTATTTTTATTGGTTTTATCTTGGTTTGACAAATTTATTATTGGATAAACCGAACCAACCAAACGTTTATCCCTAGTTTTGACGTCAACGACTCGTTTTTGCTCCATTGAAGAAACAAGTCGGTTTGTTCAGATTTCGTGTTTTCGAACGCTGCCTAAAACAGTTCTACTTCAACTTGGCTGACATAAGCAGTTCATGAAAAATCGTCGACTGGGTCGACATTTTCCAACCAAACCGAGTTAAACTCGGCTCTTACAAAGCAATTTAAAAAAACAGGTGGCAATATGCAAATCTCTCCTGCAACACGTGTATTATATTTTATTTATCTCTCGTTTTTCTCACATACTACATTAAAAAAAAAAGTCTCTTTTAAACTCCTGGTAAAAACAACTCCAGATTATATGTCAAATTGAATAGCAACGCACAAGTTAATTGGAAGCATTACGTGTTGCTTTCTCTGCACCATAAATTCACTTCCAATTTTGCACTTTCAATTCTCAGCAACCCATCATTTCTCATTTGTTTCTCCTTTTAAGAATCTGCAAATATTCCAAGAATCTTTGTTATAGTTTATTCTCCTTTTAATATCCCTATTTAGTCTTTGGTTTGAATTGATACCATTTATCTTACCTTCAAAAAGAAGCCATGTGTATTGAAAAATTACAAGAGCCTGCGCAAGTTCCAGAAACTACAGATTTTGATAAGAGTCAAATGGAGAAGAGCTCCGATCCAGCACAAACGCATGTGAGTTTCGATTAATTCTGTTTGTTTGCTGAATTTCATTGTATATTTTCATGTCTTTGATTTATAATTGTTGAATTTGGGTTAGAAAGTAGATTCCTTTAACATGAACGGTCTTGAAATTTGAATTACATATGACATGACTTATAATTTGTTTATGAATAATTTTCCTTTTTCTAATGTTTATTCTTGGTTCAGGGAATTAATATTTATTTGTATATGTATGTAATTAAGAAATTAACAACACCGTATAATATGTTCTGAGTAATTTTGTTTAGAATTCAATTATATTTTCATTTTTCTCGGAAACTTGATACAGCCAAAACCGTAGTGCGCCAAGAATACCAAAGAAAATACTGCTTTAGTATACGTCTATGACAATGAAATAGGAACAGTGCTTCTCGTCTGAAAATAGAGATTGAAGTTGTTGACTAATTTAGGATTTTTGTTATAAACTATAAGCCTTCATAGTTCAAATTAATCTTCAAAAGCAGCTGGCTATAAAAACCATAGACGTCAAATCCAAGGAAGCTACGCACATATAAAAGCCACAGACATCATAATACTCAGCAGACTTCTTAAATTTAATCGAGGTTTTCTGAATATGCAGCTTGCAGGAATATGTGAGGATACGGTCTCCTCCGATGCAAAACAAAGTGATCTAGTAAATTTCAACCCAATCATTCGATCTGGAGAATGGTCCGATATTGGTTGCCGCGATCACATGGAAGATACTCATGTTTGTATCTCGGACTTAGCTGAGGAATTCGGACATGATAGATTGAATGAAGAAGTTGTTTCCTTCTTTGGGGTAAGTCTTGGTGAATGTGGATTTTCGTATGTGGTGAATGTTGCATAGAGGGAATAATTTCTCATGTTTGACACATATACTGATTAGGAAACTGGTTTCTCTAAGTACTGTTTCTTTTGTATTATATACTTGTGGAGGTCTTTTGATTTTTTTGAAGTGAAATGGCTTATAAGAATGTTTCACTCAGGTTTTTGATGGTCATGGAGGTAAAGATGCAGCACAATTTGTACGCGACAATCTACCTAGACTCATCGTGGAGGACGCAGACTTTCCTCTGAAACTTGAAAAGGTTGTTGCACGCTCCTTTATGCAGACCGATGCTAAGTTTGCCGAGTCGTGCTTGCTTGAATCTTCCCTCTCTTCTGGAACCACTGCCCTCAGTGCCATGATTTTTGGAAGGTATTTCTTCTTTTGGCAACAGTGTAGATACAACAATATACTTTGTCATTTAACAAAACTTCAAAGTCATCTATCTATGGGTTATATATAAACATAGCTTCCCATGTTGATCGACAAAATGATTGTGTGACAACTATAGCCACACAGTCATGTTGAACAATCTTTACAGCCTTTTGTTTCGCTTCGATTCCGTTAGTGACATACAATGGTTTAAACTAGGTCACTAACTCAAAAGATCTCAATGTCCTTCCTGTTCAGTTGTTTTTTAACTTCTACTTACAAGTGTATTATGGTGGCAGATCATTGTTGGTGGCAAACGCAGGGGACTGCAGAGCGGTCCTTTCAAGACAGGGATCGGCCATAGAGATGTCAAGAGACCACAGACCATGCTGCATGAAAGAAAGAAAAAGAGTAGAATCTGTTGGAGGCTACATAGACGACGGTTACCTAAATGGACAGCTAGGAGTCACACGAGCTCTAGGCGATTTCCACATTGAAGGCATGAAAGATCCAAGTGGTTCAAACGGGCCCTTGAGTGGGCCCTTGAGTGCCGAACCGGAACTTAAGCTCATCACGCTTACGAAAGAGGACGAGTTCTTGATTATAGGAAGTGACGGCATATGGGATGTGTTTACCAGTCAGAATGCAGTAGACTTTGCTAGGAGAAGACTGCAAGAGCACAATGATGTCAAAACCTGCTGCAAGGAGATGGTTGAAGAGGCCGTTACCCGAGGGGCTTTCGACAATCTGACAGTGATCATGGTTTGCTTTCATAGTGATCCACCAGCTCAGGTTATGCTGCCGAGGTTAAGGGTGAGAAGGAGCATATCGGCTGAGGGGCTTAAGAGTCTTAGGTTTTTGTTGGAAGGATGATAATGTCCTTTTTTTTTTTTTTTTTCTTGTTTCTTTTTGTCTGGGTGTTAGTGTTGTTTATACGGTGGAACTAAGTATGCTGCTGTCCTTGTAAAAGAATGTACGCTGTTGCGTCTCCTGCAACCATCATGCATCAATAATCGTCATATTAACGAAAAGGTTTGAACCCTTTAAACGCAACCTTTATGATAAATTGCGTAGTTAATATTGACTATTATTGATTAGCTGAGTGAATATATGTTATAAATACTAATTGGCAAGTTCAACCTCCTGATTTGTGTGTAATTAGGACGGTAAACGAATTGAATGCTGATAATGTTGTATCAGCATTCATATCCGATAAATAAAATCTGCATTTGTATGCGCTATCGGTAAATATTTCAAAAATAATATGTATCCATGGATATTTTTTTATATTTGAAAAGTATCGACATCCACCATTTTTATGGTTGGTTAAACTAATTTATAATTGTTTAAAATTTGAAAATCAAGTATAA
Organism: Allium sativum; assembly: GCA_030737875.1. NCBI lineage: Eukaryota > Viridiplantae > Streptophyta > Magnoliopsida > Asparagales > Amaryllidaceae > Allium > Allium sativum. Next base: position 114,663,277 of record CM060921.1, read on the forward strand.
TCTGAAAATTAAAATGCATATTTAATTTCATCGCAAACGGATATTTTTTAAATATAAACAGTATCGTACCATTATTTATATTAGAATGTTTTGAAATATTACCCTTTAATTCCACCATCCTCCTAAATTACACTATTCTAGTACTCTGATAAAAAATAGTATTTGTCCTAATAGCAAAACTCTTTTCCAATACTCGTTGGTTTCCTACATGTAAGCTAAAGGTCAAAGGAAGCGCCATTTAGTTCTAAATCTCTGCTCAATCACCAGACACTAAACTGTAACATAGCTTCTATTTATGTCTTTACAGATACTAAACTGTAACATAGTTTCTATTTATGTGTTTATTATTTTTATCTGAAATAATAAAAGAATTTCCGAAAGGTATGATAGGCTGAACCGTATCCTAGTTTACGAACCAGCCAGCAAAAAAAAACGCAACTGTTACATAAAATACAAATTTGTTTACCGAACGTAAAAAATTTACGTTGACATGAACTTGGATATAGCCGTATTGAATTCCATATACGTGCCAATCACTAACACAAGCATACAGTATCAATTTGGAAAATCCAGACCTTAACATTGAACATGACAACATACTGCTACAAATCGTAAGTCATACTTCATACTGTTAGTCACACCTCAAGTTTGTAGCTGCAAAATCTATATGTCATTTCTTCAAGATACATAGCTATAGACTTGTACATTTCTTACATTTTCCGAAAACTTCTAGGGAGGCGACTTGCCTACCCCAGCTATAAGGTGCCTACGCCTCTGAGCCTACATTTATAAGTAGACAATCAGGATCAATGATCTTAAGACCATTACCAAACTGAAATGGTTAAGCAACATGCGACCTCTACCGAGTGACTATTATAAATGCAGGTAGCAACTGGGTTACAAATATAAATGCAGGTAGCCGGAAAGTCTAATTATCGACTGAAGAAAATTAAGCCACTAAACTTGTTACAGTAACAAACAAAATTGACTACATTATAGAGGGGTTCGGAATCACAATCATGCTGGTAACGTTACAGCTTCCGTAAATATTAAGCACAGAACCCTATCTCGTTGCATTGTCATCATCGCTATCACTTTCAGATGTATCGTCTTCCTCCCTGTAAACCAACTCATCCACTTCGTCTTCCTCATCGTCACTTGCATCGGAATTATCACCGGTTGGCATATCCACAACCATGCCTTCGCCAGCACCAGCCTTCTCAATCTAAATAGAATATTAGATGCTGATTTTAGTGCTTTATTCAAATTTGTGTTGTAGCAATTTATACAAGAATTTTCAGACCTGTGCCATGATGAGCTGGATCGAACCTGATAGATTCAGCAAAGGTTGAATATATTCACATTTTATTTTTGTCATCTGTATCAAGACAAATATCAGGTGCTTAGCGATTTGGTAGGATATACAGGAACAACAGGAACGTATTAATAAACAAGGGTTGGAGATGCACAATATTTAGGTTATATCTCATGTAATATAAATAATAACAATACAAGATGGTAACTTGTACAGGTTTTATATTTAACATCTTGCATAGAGGTGTTTAGAACAAGAAGTGTTGCATGAAGCTGTAGCATGCTCTGCAATTAGATGAACACAGGGAAAGAGTGACAATATTCAAGCACAATAAATTTGAACCAGGACAAATTTACAAAATAAGCTTGTTTTTAAAGCTAATAGCAAATTTAGGCTAGTTTTGAAACTATTTGCAGAAATAAACTTGTTTTTAGCAATAGTTGTTCAAAAACAAGCCTATTTCTGTAAATAGTTTCAAAACTAGCCTAAATCTGATATTAGTTTTAAAAACAAGTCTATTTTGAAAATTTGTCTCTAATATTTTTATAAGGGGCGCACTTCAAAAGTGCGTCCACGTGTATTTTTTTAAAACAATTGACCACCTCAGCGCTGATGTGGACAAAAAAGCCTATTTCTGCAAATAGTTTCAAAATTAGCCTAAATCCGCTATTAGTTTTAAAAACAAGGCTATTTTGAAAATTTGTCCTTTGAACCATGAAATTAACTAAACCTAATAGTTATATATTTGAAGGAGATTATAAACAAAGTAGGGATTCGAAAAATGTAATGTTGACTCTAGGAGTTGGCAAAAGTACTAAAATCTGAAAGTCTCAACAAACATAGCCCAGACTGAACCAAAGCAAAGCATTATTTTCCAAAACTGAAACCAAATTAATCGGTTCAGTTATATTAATAGGTTGATCTTCTAATGATTTGGATCATCTACTTGCTAAATATGAGATCAAAACAATTAACCAAATCCAAGTTCATCTCAAGATATGATAATGCTATAATTATAAAAAACAAGAGATGAAACACACGCGCGCTCGCGTGCGCACACACACACATACACACATACACACACACACACACACACACACACACACACACACATATATATATATATATATATATATATATATATATATGGGATAGGATCAGGGAGCCCCCCCGAATTCCCCCCCCCCCCCCCCCTCTTTTTGCACCCGAATTTCAGCCTCATTTATAATAAAGAAAGTGAGTGAGGAGTGAAAGAGTTAGTGGAAGGAGAGAGAATGAAAGTTAGTGAGAAATGAGTGGTGGAAAAGTGGGAGGCTATAGGGGTGCTCACGGTTTGGGGTGCCATTGAACCTGCCCCAATATATATATATATAGCAGCATTTAATGGCACCCCAAACAGTTGAGCACCCTTTTGGCCCCCTAATTTCACCATACATTCTCGTTTCTTTCTCTTTCGACTAATCTTCTCTCCCTCTACTAACTTATTTAACTATAAATGTGTGGCTATTGTTGGGGTGCAAAAGGAATGCCACGAATAAGGGGTGCCATATAACATCTCTCTCTCTCTCTCTCTCTATATATATATATATATATACACACACACATGCATATATATATATATATATATATATACACACACACACATATATAGAGCGAGCGTTCAATTTCACCCTAATGGCCCCCTTGTTTTCCACGACATATTCGGTTTATGTCCCCCTCCACTAACTCTCTTCCTTCATTATCTTATTTAACTATGAATGAAAGATTGGAATGGGGGGCCCTAAAGGGGTGCTCCAACTTTCAGTGTGTGTATATATAGGGCAGCTATTTGGACACAAACAGAGAGACACAAAGACTTAGCCATTGGATGTTTTTGTCTTTATATGGAGAGATGGTTCATGGAGTGATCTGCCTCACCATTTGTGTCAAAATTTGGTGTCTAAATAGACTTTCTCATATATACACACACACATATACATATATGCATGCATGTATGTGTGTGTGTATGTGTGTGTCTATATATATATATATATATATATATATATATATATATATATGTGTGTGTGTGTGTGTGTGTGTGTGTGTTTGTGTTCTACAAATAAAATAGTTTCGAGTTTTATATCTGGTTTAATTGAACAGTACGATTTTAAAATATCAAAAACCAAAATTGAATGGAAAAAAAAAACAAGGAATAAGGTTCCGACCAGAACCCTGAGATTTCGGCTATTTCGGTTCGGCTCCAGCCGGAGGATGGACGAGATTAGAGCAACGAATCACCCTGCTTAGCATCAAAATAAGGAGAGAAAAAACAACCACCTCCTACCAATATAGACGAGGCATCATTGAATCAGACTGCACTAAAATTGGAATCTGCATCCAATTCAATTGCCGAAGCCTTGTTTTTTCCCGTAGAGTCAACATCGGCTATTCTAAGATGAAGGCGAGAGGTAGTTGAAAGATAGGAGTGTTTTTGTAAGGAAATTAAAGGTGCGTTTGGTTTATGCTTTTTAATTTCCGATTTTCGTACATACAAAAATACGAACGGTGCACACATATCGTGAAAAACGATCGTTTTACAAAACAAAGTTAACACACAAAACAAAAAACAACTTTTTATTATTTTCCGTAATTTAAGAAACAACGGAAAAAAGATAGCATTTATCCATCCATCGTCTCTCCGTCCCCCTCCACCATCCCTCCGCTTTTGGTACACCACCTCCGCTATCCTTCAAATATTCACACATTTTGAAATTAACGTTGAAAACTCAAAACACAAAATAAACCAAACGTTACCTAATGGTTTCAAATTAGATACGGGGTAGATCATCAACAGGGCTTGCTAAGGTAAAGAGATGCAATATATTTGGGCATGCTAACTTCAATGTAATAAAACTCTAATTAGTCGGGCCTCTATTTAGATGGCTTAATTATAATGTTTCACTTTAATTTAGGACAACTAGTAAATTATAGTATTTAGTTTGATTTTAAAGGTTTCATATTTAATTTTCGATTTGGATACATTATGCAAATTAAATTAATATTTTGGCAATCTAGACCGAAACCAAAACAAAAAGCAAAACTTCTGCAATCGATCAATACCATGAAAATTCCAAATTACCGAAACCGAGACTAAACCGAGCTCAAAAACTTGCAAAAACACAAACTAAATGTGTAATTTAGAACAGAAACCAACCGGTTACCTAAGAAGATCAAACCAAATCAACCAAACTTATTTGATTGAATGGTATATTCCTTTGAACTATAAATGCTCGCCCCTGCAACAAAGAATGGTTGACACATTGCAACTTTTACTACGTTTACCCAAGGACCAAAAGGATGAAAATTGTCAATATAACAGTTTCAGATTTAAATAAGACAACCAATTCACCAAAAAAAAAAAAAAAAAAAAAACCCCTCTTAAGAGAGCATACCAAGTCCCAATGGAAAAAAAGGTTGAGCATACTTGCATACAATCATTCTCAGTAGCAGGGATGGGCAAGCTGGTTAAAATATATAATAATAATAAATAAAAAAAGACATTCAACTCGTTCAATGTACAGTGCATGCTTTAATCCGCTTACTGATGGAACTCTGTATCTAATTCAAAAGGTATCATCTTCAAAAAAATTCATCCCATGTAAAATTGAGGAAAACATGTGCATAACAATTAAATCACCCCTCATCAATCAAAGATGCTGGTGTCTGGTTCAATAAAGTTACTTTCTTGTCTGTATTTAGCGTTTGAGCTTGGTACAAGTTGAAGTGACTCCCACAAAAAATATAGCTCACTTACAGTATTGGGATGGACTAACAAAGTTCAGCGCAAATGATTATAATTAACAGAAATTGCATGAGCAGATAACTGAAAACAACATTCAGTCCATACTATCAACAGCTAGTGAAACGGAAACAGATGACACGAACAGATAAAAGTTCTATGGATATAACATAACAGGAAATTGCATGTGTGTGCTAATAATAATAAAAAATCACTTCAAAAAATATTGATAAAGCTTGATACCTTATGCAACCCATCAAGCAGTTGTTTAGAATCTTGGGAAGTTATGAACTGACCATGGATTACCAAAATATGATATATCCATGGAAGCACAAGCTTTGATGAAGCTGATCTGCCAATTGGAAATGAAAATAAAAAAATAAAAAACTTCACCAAAGGCTTACACCAAGAAACTGTTATGACTAGCTTTCAATCATTAAGACGGGAGTCTTGCTGTTCATAATTTCAACTTGCAAAAAAAAGCAGGTCCATACAGTACACTCTATTTTTGACATATACGTATGGATTTACTGTTTTACGTGTGGGACAAGCATCATTTTTCTTTTCAGATACTGAATTTTTTTAATGATGCCATCTAATCCATGCAATTTAATTAAATTTTAACACCAAACCAATCGAGTAGAACACACAAATAATCAGATTATAGTTTGTTCTAAATCCAAATCGAACAGCCTACATCCGAATAAAATAGAACAAATAACTCAAACTTTAATTCAAATATGCTGATGAATATGAAATTCAAATATCATAATGTATCTGCCTAGCTTTGGTCTCAAAGAGGTTAAAATACATTAGTGTTAGGGTGTAGAAGATGGGATGTATTCAGACCCAGAAATCACTCTCACAACTTTTTTATCCTGCTATTAGCAGTGTTCAAAAATCAACTTCCTTTTCCCCCAATCTATATTCAAATATCATCAACTAAGAATCAAAAACTCCACATGTGTAGTTTTCTATGCAGACTTTCCCAAATCAGGGTAAAGAAGGAGGATTGTCATAGATTTGGTGAGCCAACGTAAAAACATAGCCTTCTTATAGACATGGAACCTTATGATATTTCGTTGGAGGGTGATTCTCTTAGCTACGCGCCATATCGAGGGCTCGGGTATGGTGTTAAATAGGCAAGGACTTTGTTGTCACTCCCTTAGTGGCGGCCATATCGTGACATGGTTATGATGTTAAACAATGCCACTATTCTCTTAGTGGCGTGTTAGCGTATTGATAAATGAGCAAGGGTCTTCACATTTTTCTTGGCGTGTGCAAGGGGAAAGGAAGCTAGTCGACGATGGTACAGCTCCGTTAGGTAACTGGGATATAGGGTCCTTAACAGGAAAGCTAAGAGAGATAGTTGATACTATGATTAGAAGACAAGTAAACATCTTATGCGTTCAAGAGACGAAATGGACGGACAAATAGGCAAAGGAGGTGGCGAATACAGACTTCAAGTTAATAGTTATAGTACACAAGAGAACGTAACAAGAACGAAGTAGGCATATTAATTGACAAGAACCTTAAGAACGGAGTGGTTGATCTCAAGAGACGAGAGGACAAGATCATCCTAATTGAGCTAGTAGTTGGTGATGCGGTTCTAAATATCATTAGTGCATATGCCCCACAGGTAGGCCTAAGTGAAGAAGCCAAGAGGAATTTCTGGGAGGACTTAGATGTCATAGTTAAAGATGCGCTTTGTAGTGAGAAACTTTTTATATAAAAAGATTTTGATTGTCATGTTGGCTTAACCAGTAGGGGGTTAAGAGAGTGCATTGTAGTTTTGGATATGGCGGTAGGAACCAAGAAGAAAAACATATATTGAATTTTGCTCTTTCTAATAACTTCATGATTGTTAATACCTTCTGCATGAAGAGATAATCACATATGATCACTTTCAGTAGTGGCTAGTATTCCAACCAAATTGACTTTGAGATTGTGTAGATTACAAACTTATATCTGGAGAATGTGTCGTCTCACAACATCAACTTTTGGTATGTGAGTTTCGACTTCGGATGTCGAAGGATGAGATAGCTAAGATTAATAGAACGAGGTGGCGTAAACTCAAAGAAGATGCTTGATGGATGTTTAAAGATAGAGTGACGGAAGGAGAGACATGGAATGTGAAAGGAGAAGCAAATGACATATAGAATGAAATGGCAATATGCATTCAGAAAGTGGCTACTGGGATGTTTGAGATAACATAAAGTTTAATGTTTGAGATAACATAAAGTTTACGTGAAAACCTAAAGGTTCGTGGTACTGGAATAATGATGTGCAAAAGGTTATCAAAGAGAATAAGGAATGCTACAAATGTCTGCACCATAGGAGCGAGGTTAACATGCAAAAGTACAAATTGTCAAAAAAGACTGCAAAGAGAGTAGTGAGTGAAACAAGGTGTTGGGCGTATAAGATCTGTATCAAAGGCTAAATAGGAAGGAGGATGAAAGAGACGTCTACCATAGTTATGAAAGGCGCGCTTAGGCTCACGACACAGCGCGGCGTTTGCGCATTTTTGCTTGCAGCGAAGCGCACATGAAAAGCGTGCCAAATGGTGCACGGCGTAAAATAACGCGCCTTTTCTTTATTTTACGGTTTTTTTTTTTTCATTTCAAACTACAATAACTGCTACTACAAACACTCTTACCGTCACCGCAACCATCATTGCTACTACTACTATTATTATCATAATAAGACGAAATATGAATAACTTTGTTAATATCTTTTTTTTCAATTATATGGAAACATAATCACATCATTATTATTTCCTATTCGATTATCATCAACGAGTTAATAACCTTACGATTATGTAATTGACTGACCTTAGCATGCCGGCATTTAGAACTGAAATTTATTTTATTATCCAGCATAGTCTAGATCAGTGTAGTCAATAGCGAATAGCGCAAAATAGCGCAAGGCTTGCTCTATACGCTATAATGTTTTTTTTACATAACTAATCGAATTATCATACATAACTGAAATCTAAAGCTTTTGCTGCAGATTGTGTGCCATATCCAAGAAGTTTAAGGCTCCAAATGCAATGCAAGCGTACTTCATGCATATGTTATCCTTATTTAATGTTAAATGTAAAAATGTTAAAGAAAAATTAATAATTTCATATTGCACAATCAAAATTATTTATGGGTATAACATATTTATGTCTTACACAATTTGAAATTTATTCTTAAATTAATGATTAATGATGAAAGTTATTATGTTTGTGAGTTATGATGAGATCCTACCAAAAAAATGCATGAAAAGTACAATTCACATAAGATATAAAAGATCTCAAAAAAAGTTAACACAGGAAAGATGCATGAAAAGTACAATTCACATAAAATATGAAGCATGTATGTTCATCTAGAAAGTAGAAAATAGTTTTTTCTTTCTTTCAAAAAAAAAACTCAGCAAAAGGTTTACATAGGAAAAAAGCACAAAACAAAACCAATATGCTCAAAAAAAAAAAAAAAAAAAAAAAAAATCTAAAACTTTATGTTCAAAAGGAAACCTGTATGTCTATCTAGAAAGTAGATAAAAGAGGAAAAAAAATGTGTCACAAAAAAGACATGGACAGTTTTAAAATTCGGATTTCGAGAAGGAGAAAACAAAAGTAAAGCCAATCACAAAATCAAATGAATAATGAATAAACAAACTGATTGAAGTCAGCTTTAGCTTTACAAGCAGCAGAAATTGATTTGAAGAATAAAGTAATTATGTCCTAGGTTAGAAGTTGATTCACGTGTTATGTTATTGTCTAAATATTCACGTGTTACATTATTGTCTAAATAGAAAACAAAATGGACCTCTGACATTATTACTCAAATTAAATGGGTCATACCGGGCTTCTTTACACACTCTCCAAACCTTAAAAAGAAAAAAAAATAGCGCGCTATTTATCGCTATTCGCTATGTTGCGCTATTATAAAATAGCGCGTTATTTCTGCGCTATAAGGGACCCCTGCGCTGTAAGTAGAATAGCGCAACCTATGCGCTATTAGCTATTTGGTGCTATAGCGCGCTATAGTGATCGCTACAATAACATAGATTTAGGTTCATTTTAATATTGTTAAAAATATATAATGTAATGTTTGAAAGATCATAAAATATTGTCTAGCATAAATGCAAAAGCAAATGAATAAGAGTGAAAACTCGTGAACGATAAATCAAGATAAGCAGCTTCGGAGGAAGAGAAAGAATTCTCAAAAAATTAACATTTAATCAGCTCAGAAACATTCTTTTAGATAGAATTTTTTTGCATTTGTGAATATGTCCAATATCTTTATATGATTTGTCTACAACATAAAAATATTTTATGATTCGATATTTGTTAAATACAATCAAGCATTAAATTTATCAGATTCAATTTTCTAGTTTATCAGTAATGTGTATTATTATTTTGGATTTGACAACTATTATGCTTTATGTTTTTTTTGTAAAGTGCATAAAAAAAATTGTTGTATATGTTTTGGTAAAAAGTGTTGAATCTTTTAAATTTTTTTGTTAAAATATTAAATTTATTAAAAAATTAAATATGCGCGGTAAATTAAAAAGGCGCGCGCCATTTGTCGCGTCGTGCACTAAGGCTCCAAAGAGGGTTTGCGTCTTTTTGCACCATGCGCCATTAATAACATTGACGTCTACAGAACAGCCAAGCTACGCAAGAGGAAGACAAGAGACTTCAACCAAGTTAAATACATTAAGTATGAAAATGATAAGACTTATGGTGAAGGAAACGAGATTAAAAATGGATGAAGAAAATACTTCAATAAGCATTTCAATAAAGAAAGTGATAGCTCATTGATCAAGTTGGAAGACCTATCGACGATACCAGTAGAAATTTTGTTCGAATAATTCAGGAGGCTGAGGTAAAGAAGACGCTGGAACGGATGAAAACAACCAAGTCGGTAGGGCCTGATGACATCCTTATTTAGGTGTGAAGATACCTTGAAGAGTAGGGATAACCTGACCAACTAAGTTGTTCAATAATATCTTCAAATCAAACAAGATGCCAGATGAGTGAAGGAGAAACATTTCAGTTTCAATTTTCAAGAATAAATGAGATATTCAAAGTTGCACGGACTACAGAGGTACTAAGCTTATAAGTCATACGATGAAGCTTTGGAAGAGAGTGCGAACATCGTTTAAGGAGGTTGACAAGTGTTTCAAAAAAAAAAAAAAATCGTTCCATGTTTGGAAGACCAACCACAAAGACTATTTTCCTGATAAGACAACTTACAGAGAGATTTAAGGAGCAAAAAAAAAAAAAAAAGATTTGCACATAGTATTTCTCGATCTGGAGACAACTTATGACGAAGTATCGAGGAATGTGGTGGGTGCTCGAAAAGAAAAAGATCTCAACAAAGTACATTACCCTTATCAAGGATATATACGATGAGGTTGTGACTAATGTCAGAGCATGTGATGGTGAAACAAGTGACTTTCCATTAACATAAGATTACATCAAGGGTTGCCTTTGAACCCCTATATTTTGCCTTAGTGACGAATGAAACAACGAAGGGTATACCATGTGAAGTTCCTTGGTGTATGATCATTGTTGATGATGTTGTGTTGATTGATGAAAGTATAATAGGAGTTAATAGGCAGCTAAAGTTATGGAGGAAGACTTTGGGATCGAAGGGTTATAGACTTAGCAGAACTAAAATAGAGTGTAAAAGTTTGAGTTCGATGATGTTAGATTAAATGACGGAGAAATCACCTTGGCTAGTCAAACAGTACCTAAAAAGGAATCCTTTCGATATTTAAGATTTATGTTGCAGTTTAATGGTGAGATTGATGAAGATGTTAGTTTTAGAATTCGAACAGGATGAATGAAATGACGACTAGCATCTAGCATTATTTGTGATCGAAAAATCCCTCAGAAGCTAAAAGGAAAGTTCTATAGCATAGCAATCAGACATGCGATATCATATGAAGCAGAATGTTGGACTATTAAAAGGCAACACGACCAGAAGATAAATGTAGCATAAATGTGTATGTTGCGATCGAGTTGTGGGCATGTCAGGCGGGATCGAACCAGCTTGGAGTTGCACATGTTGAAGATAAGTTAGTCCAACATCGCTTAAGATGGTTTGGACATCTCCAACGGAGACCGCACGATACACGTGCGCTTGAAAGTATGGGCTGCACCAAATGCCTAAAGAAGGTAGAGATAGATCAAGAATGACATAGGAGAAGGTAGTTGAAAGAGACTTGAAAATTGAAGTATATCTAAAGAGCATGTTTCGAACGGGAACACATGGAAGTTAGGGATCGATGTACCAGAACTTGACCTTTTGGGTAGATTAAGGGAAGTGTTTTAAGTTGTAGATGATAGAACTATATAGAGGGATAAGGCGTAGTGTTGGTCTTCGGTATTTATTACCACTAGTACTACTACTATAATGTGTGCACTAGTACACATGTACATGTGTAATAAATACCGAAGTCCAACACGTACATGTGTATCGATTAGTTGAGATTAGATTATCGACTGGAAGTCGACTTGTCATTAGTAGAGATTGATACCGACCTGCGTGACCTCAAACTCGAAACCCTAATTCAAAGAAGTCGAACTCGAACTCGAAACCGTAACTGAAGTCGAAGTCGAAACCCTAAATGAAGTTGAAGTCGAAACCCTAACTGGATTCGAAGTTGAACCCTAGCTCTAAATCCTAATTCGAAGTTGTCGATCTTGCCACCAGCAGAGGTATATTGCAGATAGAGGAAGAGTTTTTTTGTTAATTTTTATATTTGATAGAGCAGAAGTATATTGCAAATAGAGGAAGAGTTTCTTTGTTAATTTTTATGTTCAATAGAGCAGAAGTATACTGCAGATAGAGAAAGAGTTTCTTTAAAATAAAAAAATTAACAAAGATACACAAAGGAAAATATAAAAATTAACACGAGATGGTATTGATAAAGCCATGGACGATGACTTCGTTTGATTACATTGACTGAATGACACTTTTGACTTTAACACTGTAAATGTTTTACATGCCTAATATTTATTTACATACTGCAATTATGTATTTATTTATTTATCGACTAGTCTATGATTAGTCTATGACTAGTTCGACAAATCGAGTGGTCGGACCTCTATCTACTCGACTTGTCGCCGTAATAACCATGCGCGCTCTTCAACCGTTACACTATTTCAATTTAGCGATGATGAACAATAGATCCGCTTTTAGCCTCGCTAATTTCCGCTGCATCCGCTAAATCAAGGCTTTTTAGCATCTGTTTTAGCAATATTAATATACAAAACTTTATTTGATTAGCTCTCTTTTCAAAACAATTAATAAGCTAGTGTAAAAGGTTAATTTTACGGTATAATTATTCAATATATTGCAGAAATATATTACAATAATCAAACATAATATGTGTAACCATGATATTCTTTGATTTTGTTATATAAGATTAATTAATGTTAGTTCATTCTAATACATACAATGTGAGATTGTTAATTAATTAATTTCAAATATTTGGTTTCACCTCTAATGAACATTTTTGCGCCTCCGCTATATCCCCGCTACACCTTTTTGCACATTCACCGCTATAAAACCGCTAAGGGTTTAACTGCCTCGGTATATATTACGTATATACATGTATATGCGTGTATGCATATATATATATATATATATATATATTCACACATATATACATATGTACAGAGAATAAGTCGAACAAACCTTTTCTGATTGTAAGGGATATAAATGTGAAATAAACGAAGAGAAGTAAAATGAGAAAAACAAATAATTTTACTATTAATGCAAATATGAATTTAACTCATTTTTAGTTTGCAATCAAATACAAAGTTTTTGAAGAATAATTATAAGAATTTGAATGTAAAAGAGTCGCGGAGAGAAAGCTATTCTTTTGTAAATGACGTAGAATATTTGTTATAAATACTTGAATGTAAATGGTGAGATCTAAAATATCAAGAGAGAATGAGGGAGAGACGACTTGAAATTTTTGTTGTTGTACGGTTATTTAATACAACAATAAGAACAACTAAGACATTAATCCCAAACAAGATGGGATTGGCTTTGCACGGTTATTTGATAGATTAATTTTTTTTAATATGCATGCATGTCTTCTGTGTTTTTTTTTTTTTTTTTTTTTTTAAGTCAATTAATCAATTTTTGTAAATAGTACTTAAATTCTTTTAGTGTTCAGTAATTTAATTTGTTTACAGCTGTATCTAACCATATGGTATCTATTGACTTATCAATAATCCATCCTCAGTTTATTCTAATTCAAAATCCAACTTGCACTTGCATTATTCGATTTACTACTGATTTCAGTTAATGACTGATAGTAAAGAACCTAGCTATTTACTGGATAATACAAATTCTAGCACATATTCCTTGTAGATTTAGGATCCCAAACTCTTAGTTATTGCATACCTAAATTGTCTAAAACCACTTTGAAAACTTTAACTGTGTCGCATACATTATGCTTATTCATAATCTTCTTGTGGTAAAGATACAAGCTATATGTTTCAAAAATTTCCAAAACAATATGTTGTAACTAATTGAAACTATATAGGGGAATAAATGCACCCATATTAAACGGTTGATGTATTTAGTTTTAACTAGTTTTCTTAGGGGAGACTGACTTTACAATACCATACATTATTACATAAACTGAGCACATTTTCATGTCAAACTACATGCAAAAAATATCATGATGAGTCAAATGGAAGGTTAGAGAGCTAAAAAGAGTATGGATAAGGCTTAAGAGAAAATCCCAATTATTCAGTGCCAAACAAAACGAGTACCTTGTTTTCCAGGATGAATAACAACTTTCCAACAACTTGTATGCATCTTTCGATTTCATTGACAAAATTTTGTTCCTCATCTATTAAAAGACGTGATATTGTTAGTTACTAAGAATAAGATACCATACTACAAATTATGCAGGTAACATTTTGATGAGAGCGGCCAAGGCAGAGAGCAAGAATACAGATGGAAAACAATCCAATGAACAATCAAACATCCTCACTATTTATACTCCTGATTTTCGAATTTTACCACATAACCCCTCAAATCTAAAATTACTTCAAATAATAAGTCTAGAATTGCAAAGAATAAATTATAGAACCTTCTTTACTGGCATATTTGCATCAATAGACAAGTGCCCACCAAAGTCTGCAGCTACTTCAACTGAAGAATCAGGAATGTTATCTTTTGCACCAAGAATTCCTGCTTTTCTTAGACGATCTTCTACCGATGTTAGACCATCTTTATCTCTTATATGTGCTAAAACTGCCCCCAAAAAAAAAGAGAGTTTGAGACACACCAGGGTTTAGGAAAGGACGTTAGTTCCAATAATTATACCTATTTAATATATATCATGATCAAATATAAAGACTGCCAGAAGCTGAACCGCAAGTAAATAAGCTTTTGAGTAAAAAATAATACACAGGATGGAAGGGTGACAGAAAGCATGCTACAAGGTAAATGCATATACCTTCTGCACGTTCATCCCATGTTTTAAGCGGCTCGGCCAAATTCTTGGTATCTAAAATTAAAGATGATGCTGTATGTTTTCTTTTCTTTTCTTGGCCATAGAGCTTTGGAAGAGGTAGAATAGCATCTTCAGCATTTGCACGGTCAAGTGCAGTGACTGTTTGAACAGTACATAAATATTTTAGGATTAAGGATACAAAAAGTCACATGAGTGCATTGCACATAAACAAGAAAGGACAGAGGATCTTCCAAATATTTTGTACCTTTGGTTTGGGATGGATGACTCTTATGTAGGATATCAGCCTGACTAGTTGGCAACAAAACACCTTCTTGAGACACGTTTAAAACCGTATCTTTTCCATATTCCATTGTGATCTTCTGGAAAGATGGCTTCACCAAATTCCCAAAAACAATAAGAGTTTTCAAAGATGAAGAGCTGATAATATGATGACATTTAGCAGCAAATATAGTCAAACCCTTGTTATGCTTCAGTTGGGAAGAATCACTAGACAATGAAAATTTTGAGGGTTTGCTAGTTTGTAGTTCTTCAAAAGTCGTTGCATACCAAAAATAGCATATGCCCCTCTCTGAAATGGCCAGAACATACATACCTTCAGAGTCAGAGCACTTGGTATCAAGAAATATAGCAGGGTGTTCCATTGAAAGAATACAAGAAGCAGACTCGTTTTTTCCACCAGCTATTTTCTTCCATATGGCAATAGATTTTTCACCAGCTGCAGAAGATAAGATATATTTCCCATCTTCACTAAAAACCATGCAACGAACAGCAACCTGTTAAATTGTTGAGGAAAAATAGATGTGAATTAAAAAAAAAAAAAAAAAAAAAGGTTGACACTCAACAGTTACAAACTTACAGGATGGCCAGAGATCTTTTGTATTTTCTTATTGTTTGAGCAATTAAAAATCTTAAGCTGTGCAGAAGCTGTGGCCAATAGCTTTCCGTCTGGTACAGAATACAAGAGACTCAGTCAATAAGATGATAATTATTAAAATATGCAGACTACGCAACACTGATAATTGCTAACTTCTTTAATGATCTTTAAAAAAAAAGAAAAAAACTACGATGCCTACTGAAAATCATACAACATGATTGTCTAGGGATGAACTACTTGTAAACAATTATAGTTGAATTTTGAACTCGTCATGATATAAAAATCTCAAATTTAGATCACATTCCATAAGGATTTCCATACACCAGATCTTGTTTCAGAAGAGATCTTAGGTAGGATGAGGGTATAATGGTAGCGCATCTCTTGCTGACATCCTGAACTTTAAAGTACAATCGTGGAGTAACTTATGTAATTAAAGATGACACTTTATGATTATACACAAAATGTTACTAGCAACAAAACCATAATATAATTTGCATAGGAGTAGATAACTAATTTGGTTGGCTATATGACGTTTTCATTGAAACACTGGACAAATGAAGTCTTTTTGTAAGGACTTGAGATTAGGACATTTGGAACCTAAAATTAATAATTTATAAATTATATTTAAAAAAAAGGCAAAACAGGGAATTTTGTTTGAAATGTTTGGTTGAAATAAAGTTCGAAGTATGTAAGATAATATATGCTTCTTAAAAGAGATCTTAGGTAGGATGAGGGTATATTGGTATGTGGTAGCACATCTCTTGCTGACATCCTGAACATTAAAGTACAATTTTGGAGTAACTTATGTAATTAAAGATGACACTTGATGATTATATACAAAATGTTACTACCAAAAAAAACCATAATATGACCTGCATAGGAATAAAGAACTAATTTGGTTGGCTATATGACGTTTTCATTCAAACACTGGACAAATGAAGTCTTTTGTTATGACTTGAGATTAGGATATTTGGTACCTAAAATTAATAATTTATATATTACATTTAAAAGAAGGCAAAACATGGAATTTTGTTTGAAATGTGTGGTTGAAATAAAATTCAAAGTACGTAAGATAATATATGCTTCTTAAAAGTCACGTTATTTATTTTATTTTTGTGTGTGTGTCTCCATGTGTCAAAAATAACCATCTTTGAGGGAAAGAGAGGGTAAATGTATTATCGTAATCGTCCCTTCAGGGACATCCGATAAAATTGGAACGATACAGAGAAGATTAGCATGGCCCCTGCCCAAGGATGACACACACAAATCGAGAAATGGTCCAAATATTATCGCAATCAACACCAGAATAAAGGATAACTTTTTTGACATAGTTCTACTTTTATGAGAACTATACTAGTTCTAAGCAAAGAATGTAAATGACATCCTTCATTTGGCATGCAAGTAGGCTTTGATTTAGATCAATTTTGTTAAATTGAAATAAATTAACTAATCATATGTAGGTATCTAACTTTATCATGTGACTGACTTTTTATAAGTACAACTACTCATCCTGTTGTATAAATTAAAGAAAGTCCTTTTTCATTTTTTGTGTATAAATTAATATATATATATATATATATATATATATATATATATATATATATATCACAAGTTATTAATCTAGTACATAAAAGACTGAAAATAGCTTTAGTTTTAATATGGATAGCCAAATGGAATAATATTTGTATAATCGCGAAATGTACGAAGTTCTAAAAGAGTTTTCAAGAAATATAAATACGCATAGAACATCTCAGAGACATAGGCCAACTTAAAAATAAAACTTACATTTCAGTACAAAATCATAACAGATCAAATTGTGTTAAAAAGGTGACATTTCGATTATCCAATAATACGGGTAATAAAGAATGAAACTGAATGGACTGTCTCAACCACAGAACCTCCACCCCCCCCCCCCCCCCCAAAAAAACAAAAACAAAAAAAAAACAAAATCACGATACAACTTTATTGATGTTTAAAGAAGAAGAAGATCAGTTTATGTCAAAATATCTGGACTTCATCTGCTCCCTGTTAATAGTAATCAGAAAAGCTACAATATTTTTCAAATGGAAAATCCATTTGTATGTATGTGTAAGTTCACAAGTTTGAATCTCAATCTCAACAAAAGTTCATAATTTCTTCTTTAATTTCTATACGTAATTTAACTTCTATATAAGTGGTCTGGCGTGTGAAGTGCACATGCAGGTAAAAAGTTCAAAACCATTTTGTACGTGTTAGTTAAAATTTTAGTAAATATATTATCCTAGTAAAAAAATTAATGTAGGGGATTATCTAACAAAATTGCTAAAGTTATCATTTAAACCTAATGTATGCATGAATATTTTGAAAATTATGAGTTCTTATGAAAAAGTAGTCTTTTATTATTTGATATTTTATTCTAAATATATTTTTACACATGATAACATGTTAAACTCTCATAATACTCTACTTTAAAATGTCTGGTTGATTTTTATCTCATTCCTGTTTCATACTCATTTTTCCTCCTCCTCCTCCTTCTCCTACTACTACTACTACTACTACTACTACTACTACTACTACTACTACTATTATTATTTACTTGAATGTTCCATTATCTTTATTTTACTCATTATATTGGCTTTATGATATTCCCAATTTTCAATAGAAGGTTGTGTTCAAAACGTGACACTAAAAATATTAAGTAATTGTTAAAGATAAAGATTATTAATATTTTGCAGAATAATTATATACTAGTTTAGAGTAACTTCAAAATTATTCAAGTTCAATAACTTAAAACTATTATACTCAGATTGAGCTTTTGCAAAAATTCAAGGATAGAAAAAGCATATAAATATATACAATATAGTTTCAACTTCCAGATTTTCGAAAATGAATAATATAAAAAAATTGAAATTCTATTTTGAAAATTAAAAATTAAAATGATCAACTAACCATGAATGTTTTCAGTAAGAAAAATATTATTCATGAACATAGAAAGTTGGAAAAATAAATTATGTTGTGTATGTAGAACCAAAATGGCAAAGAACATATGTTCAGAAAGAAATATCTTGTGATAAAATAAATTAAAAACAGTAAGAAAAAATGTTATGTTGAAGCTAAGATTAGAATGCGTGATCTTATAAAAATAAAAATGCACTTAGATCAAGAGTGAAATACGAAAACATGCTTTCACAAAAAATGTACTCTGTCAAGAGGGGTTTTGAACTCGAGACCTCACAAAAAATAACTGCTAATAAAGATTTTGCAATTTATATTCATTAAAACTGTAGATATTAAAATAACAGATTTGTCCTAAAAACCAATTGAAATATAAAACTGTGTCATCGCTTAATAAACAAGGTTAATGTATGCCTTGCAAACTCAAAACGCAAATGACTTGTCCTTAAAGCTAATACGACATAGAATGATAGAAAGTAAGCCCTTAATCCTAATTTCCACTTTGATAAATTCGAATACAATATTAAATTAGTTTTTCTGCGATATAAATAAAACAGATTAGTTTTTACATCACCAAAGATTGTGATAGAAGCTATCAAAATAAAACCAAATTAGATTTCATTAATTAATCATGTTACAAATATTATAGATCAAATAAATTTTTAAAAAAAGGAAAAATTAATTTATGGTATGGGAAGAAGACGCAAGTGAAGTACAAAACGATCACAAGAGGGAAACCGAGGGACAGAATTGAGTTTATGGGAAAAAATAACGCACTTTGGCATTTAAAAGATCCAAATGAATCATTCAGAAAATGGACATGCTTATTGGATTTGCCTAATTGATAGTATCTTCCTTTTGACTACTTGATTAGACCAACATTTTTCTTTTTGGGTGACTGATGAAAATTAACAATTTGAATATATTTTAAAGGATATTTCGGAAAGGTCACCATCAAACAAAAAAATTATATTTTATTCTTCTATTAATAAAGGTATTACTGAAGTTTAATGCGTTCAGATCATTATATAAAGGTACTTTTATATGTTTGTGCATTGCACGTGCTAAAAGATCTCGTATTAAAGCTATTATCATACAGCACCGCCAATCAGTTTTGAGGGAAATATTTGGATTGTTATAGTGTACAATGCTGCCGTTTCAAATGTTGTGTAGCTCTCACATAGAATTTTTGTGTAAATATTAAAAGAAAAAAGGTAACATCAAGCAAAATTGCATTTGTTTTATTAGAAAAATCTTTGGAATTGAAAAAAGCTAATGGTTGAAAAAGTCTTTGGAATCGAAAATTGAATATAATGTTCGCTAGTTTGGTTTAAGTATTTTCTTTCAAATAAAATAAAATTGAATTGTATTTCATTTTCTCATTTCAAAGTTATTTTTTCACTTATGCTCTTAGAAAGCAAAACAATGCTTTTTCAGAGCTACACAAATGGGCCTTCAAGTTTAGGGTTATCTTAACATGTGCCGTTGGACGCAAATTAAACGCCACCACCAACCACTAGTAAACAAAAGCTAATAACCAAAAGGTAAAATATTAACTAACAAACCTAAAAATTATCCAATTAATTACAGAAGAATAACAAATAGTAAGACTGAGACATGCTGCTGTAATTATACAAACTTATTACGGAGCCAGTGGGCAAACTTTGACCCTTACTTCAATTAATCTTAGCAATATCTCTCACTGTGTTTGACTTTGACAAGTCACGACAGCATTTCTAAGCCTTAGAAATTTCAGCATACAGCAATGTTGCTTGCTTTAAAACATTAAACTATAAGTGTTTTAATAGTACTTTCGCTTTATTGACCAAAAATGTAAAATAATAAATTCAGCATAAAGAATGCGAGCCATCGTATCACAGGAAAATAAAGAAGCAGCATGCAAAACTAATGTATACTTAATTTTCAGTACATATGTATGTATATCAATCAGATACCTGGAGACAAAGATAATGCTGATACAGCTTTTGTTGATGCTTTAAATTTTCCAAGTATTTTCCCTGATGAGCACTCAATCTGGCAAATCATACCATCCACACCAGCAGTGTATATGCTCGAATTGTTGTCAGATTTTGAGACAGCAGTTACACCTCTATAAAAATATGCAAAAATTTGAAGCCAATTATTGATTCAGTTATAATAAAATCATGTAGGAGGGTTATTCCTAGGTTAGAAATTACAATCTCACTACACTGTATTTACCTGAAGCTATCTAGGTGTTATTACTTGTCCTGTGTACCCAAAAGGGTGTGAACCATTAGTACACTAATATCAACTAAACTACATTATGATGTTACGCACAGAGCAAAGTTATCAAGATGCAAATAAACAACACTGCTAAAGGTTAGAGTGGGAGACCTGTAATATACTAGGCACTTGAGTGTCAAGCTAAATCCACTAAACCGGAGCTTTGACAGCATTGTGATAATGTACATAGCAGCATCGATAATTTGAGCAAATTAAGATTAATCATAAAAGTGCAATTTTGATCTATATCATTAACTAGCACAATAATACAGTTTAAGATGTTATGGCCAGAGCATAGTTTCAATGTCCAAATTGCAATTAGACAACTTAAGATTAGACAGAACAGGAAATCTGCAATTCAATAGGCACCCAAGGATCAAGCAAAATCCACCTGATGGGAGCTTTCACATTATAGGTGATAAAATTATCTAGCAACATCAATGGTTTAAAAATAAAAACAAAAAACAGACAAACCAAAAAACTTGTGTGAGAGAAACTTTTACCCAGGATGGCAATCACTAATTTTCCACTTCAATTGACCCAAAGCAACATCGAGTGCTAATACATCGCCATTTCCCGTACCCAGCACAAGCAGGGATGTCTTCTTTTTCTTCTAAAAAAATTTTAAAAATTTGTTAAGCCTGAATAATCAATAATCATCATAAAGGTGACACAAACTCAAAATTTTGAAGTGTTTTTTTTTTTTTTTTTTTTTTTTTTTTTTTTTTTTTTTTTTTTTTTTACCTTTCTTTCCAGTTGAACCCACTTCATGCACTTGTAATCCAATGAAAGGTGTCCTCTTTCATTTGTTTGAATATCCAATGCATCATTTGATGCTATATCAGCAAATTCTGTTTGCAATTTCCCTTTCAGTGTGTCCCATATCTTGAGAAAAATAAAAAATAATATTTAAATTCGTCCATATAAATTGCAAACCCAGATAAACATATGCAAAAGAATTAAGAATTTCACCTTGATTCTACCGTCGCCAGTAGAGATTGCGAAGAAATCCAAAGATGGACTGAACGATGTGAGAAGATCCCGTAAGTTATTAGAGCTCATGCTAACAGGAAGTTAAGGAATAATGAAGAAATGGGATAAAATTATATTCGAGAAGAGCAGCTTGACGGGAGAAGGGAGAAGGGATAAGCGAACTGCAGCTTAACTCCAAAACCCTAAATCCCAGTTAAACGGACCAAACTGCGGCAGCAAAAATAAGGCTGTTAATTTTGCTGCACAGCACATGAATCCCGACCGTTTAGTTGGTGGGTAATCTTCGCATCAACCAGAATTTGAAGGTAGGATTAGGATTGATCCGCTAACCAGATTTTGACCTGCCAAATCCGATTATATACTGTAATCAATATGCTCGTATATTCTTGTGTAAGTTGTTATATTTTACTAATTTATTTTTGTATATTTTTAGTTATATTTTACTTGTAACAACTGTATCTCTTCTATACTGTTAGTCTTTTATATATGCAGTATGCTCATATATTCTTATGTATGGAGAATGACTTTTGGATATGGTGATTTCGTGCTTTATAAATGTGCCGTTTGTTGTTGATTTTGTAACTTGTTGTTTATTGGTAATTTTGTAATTTGTTGTCTGTTGGTGATTTGGTTTTGTTGTTGTTGATATTAGTGGGCAATATTTGTCAATTGGTCAAACGGGTAAATCTGACTTGACACGACTTGACACTACCCGTTTAGTTAAACGGGTTACACGGGTCGGGTCGGATCAACCTGTTTATAAACGGATCGGGTTAGGATTGGGGGAAAATGACCCGTTTAATAAACAACCCGAACCGTTAATAAATCAACCCGAACTCGGTTTGACCCGATCCGAACCCGATCCAACACAACCCATTGACAACCATAAGCAAAATGAATCATTTACTGGGCTTGAATGTTAGAATCATCCTAATTGGTGGTCGGTTGATCTGAAATGGGTTGCAATTCAGAGTGTTGGTTTGAGAATCACGTTTAGATGACTTATTTTAGGCCGATTAAGGAAAAGATTTGGGTTGCAATTCATACGTTCACATGGGTTGCAATCTTAACGACCTGCTTTTTACTTATCAGATGATTATAAACTAATTCTATTAACTTCTCTAGTGGTTATATCATTTTGATATTTTAATAAGTGATTAATATGGAATTGAGACATATCCATGATTTTTGATAAAAAAAATTGTTATCATTTTACTTATGTGATTTACTGCCATGATTTTTGCTTGGAACAAAATTAAGTGTCCTAACTGATCTCATTGGATCAGGATGTGGTTGGACACTCCGTACAGTGATTACGTTAAAAATTTGGTTTAGCGGTTTAGAAGAAATCGTTGTTTTGAGTTTTCATTTCAACAAGGCAGATTAATTAACCGTTGATGAGCTTATTAGTGAGCCCATTAAGCTAATGATTTGCAACTATATATAGGGATTGTGGGGAGAGGATTAAGACTTTTCTCCTCGTTCCGAACAGTACATTGGGTATCTGTGATTCTCTGGTTCAACCTAATCTCTTTCTTCACCAAATCACTATATATATCGCATCCAGAGGCAAGATCTATATTAAGGAAGATTGGATCTTGTCGTTTTGCATCACAATCAAGCATTTTCATGGTTGTACGGGTGGGATCATCGTCATATTATGCTGGATTTAGGTCTCGGTTAGTGATAGAGATCTTTCATACGGCTATCAAATAGAGATCATATGTGTTAATTAGAATAATTACATACCTTATATGTTAATTTCACCCTATAATCAGATCATACATTTTCATTTCAGATCTAGATATCTTAATATAACTTAATTTGACATTTATCAAGTAATTCGTTAGATCCGTCATGTTTAATGTGAAATTATTCTTAATTCACTATAGATCTATGATTATCGTGATGTGATTCATGTATGTTGGTCTTCATATGATTGTATTTGTCTAAAATAGATGAAATTACTGTTTTTATGATTGAATTATATTCTACGTTTGATTTGTTCATTTAAAATCGTGCATATTAGGATTTAGAATCGAAAAATCAGAGCAAACCAGAGGTTCAAATAAAACCTAAAGGAGAACGTCGGGAGGTTGTCCAATATTTTTCACTTGAAAATTCACTAAGTACATGGACGGATAGCAGTCCATAGGCTATGGACTGGTACAAACCATCAATTCAACTCGGATGGGGTCAAAATTTTGTGCTAGTCATATAGGGACTTTGGGAAGGATACAAACAAAGTTTGGATTGAAATGGATAGGTCAAAGTGCAAATGCTGAAGTATAAGTGGATGCGACGACCTATAATGCTTTGAAGAGGGGTTAAGGCATGCGAATAGACTGGAAGGAACTACTCGAGGCCTAGAAGGAGAAAGTGAAGAAACTTAGTCATTTTTGACTAAGTATATAGACAAGTATCGATTCATAGCATATGGACCGACACCGGTCCATCAAATTGAGAAGTTAAGGGTCAAAGGTCCTAGGGTGGAAAGAAGGATTCTCCAAGAAGTTGCTGGTGGTCATTGTTCATTGATAGCATCTACGAGGTGGAAGTTATCATCAAAGTGATATTGGTTCTTCCATTGTGAACTCAAGTAGGAGTAGTCGAAGGCGAACATGATAGGAAGTTCATGGTGGAACGAGGCTACAAGATAATGGAGTAACTCGAGTGGGACTCTGTAACGACCCATATTTTTTGTCAATTTAAAATATGAATTTTAAATTGATCTATAGTGAATTTTTGATGGTCAAATATTGAATCTGGACATGAAAACTATGAAAATGAATTCTAACTTTGTTTTATATCTTATTGGAGTTAAAATAATTTTAGTGGACTTTCAAAATTGATTTAAAAGTAAATATGTTAAAATTCGATATTTTAATATTATCTTGAAAGCCTAAAAATAGATATTTTGCAAATGATCTCGGATTTCGAAGAAAATAGTTCCATCCGATCCAAAACGTTAAAATATGGCAAGGTTTCAAATTTCAAATCAATCGGATGTAGTATGTGATCGTGCGTAATATAAACGTGTAACGAAAAATGAGTAGAAATTTAATATATCGTAGAAAACTCTTTTTCGTGAGGTTCGATAATCCCGATAAAGCGTAGAAACCTTGGTTTGAGTTAAATCTATGAAATGAGATGTTATAATCAATTGAAATGATTCCCAAGGAAAGATTTATGAGAATGTAAACCTTTAATAAGATTTAAGAGATTAATTCGCAATATAAAGAATGATTTGAGTAAAAGAATATTCCGAAATGGAATGAGACTCATGATATTTTTATATATCAATTGATTGAAAAGATGCGTTAGTTATTTCAGAAAGACCGGGTTTCAATCCATTCTAAATAAATGTAAAACGAATATTGAAGATACTGAAGACGGTGGTTGAAGACCGGGGATCTTCAAATCGTTTGGATTGATTGCTGATGTCTCGATTGGGGTGTACATCCAAGACGAAGTTTTAAGCAGCAGTTGTCCGGACGTACTTGTTGGTTGTCCAGATGTGCAAGGGCCTCTCTTCTTTATTGAACGAGGAATAAGGTGTCTTCGGTTTTGTTTAAAACCAGAACGGACTTGTATAGATGTTTGTCTGACAGTGTATTTTGTAGTATGTAATAGTTTTTTGCTAAACGTATTTTTATTGGTGGCGGAGAATTTATTCTCTTAGCTTAACACCCTTCTTTGAGACGTACGAGCTCAAATGTTATATGGTTAGTGATTATCGATTATATGTTATGAGATGACAATGTGGCATGCTAAGTGATGAGCTATTGATGATTAAAGTTTTTTGTTGAAAAGTAGTGTTTTGTGTAAAACGTGACTTCCCAGGACCTTACAACCAGTAATGACCTGAAACAGGATGAAGTACCGCAGAGTTAAGGACTAGCGTTTCCTTCTAATTGAGAAGTGATGCCATGGTATGGAGCCCAAGAAATTTACTTAGTGGATGATGGAATGAGGCGCCTTGGATAAAGGTCAATGTAGCGACTCGAAAATCTCTGCATTTCGAATCGACCATATGCTACATAAGTCCGATCCAAAACGACAGAAATCCTCGAACTGTTATAGGATACAACACATCGGAATAAAACACAAAAGAATATTTCATCGCTATTACAACAATTTTACATCAGAGTACAAGAATATATCAGAGTATAAAATAAATGCATAGTATAATGATTACAGTGCAACAAAATTACATTCAGCAAAAGACTTATCGGTGCTCTTGACACAGCTTTAAGCTTCAATCTAGAATCTTGCTCAAAATATCTGCAAAACAAACTACTCGGCTACCCATGTGGAAATAATAAGCACCTGAGTTTAGGTCGGAAACAATAAACTCCAGGATATTTAATATATATATAATCAAACAAGATTATAATAACTTATAAAAATTCAGTTGAGTGAGAGTTCTCACATTGGTCGTTTATCGTTAAATAATGGTAAACGATCGATTGATCTGATCAAGCGTTTTATTTCACCATAATTTGCAATGAGTTCCAAATCTCTCCAAATTAGTTTCATTGCGGAGCCTGCGTCCATATGGTTCCAACGGATCCTGTTTCGCTGGATTCCGATAACGTATGAAGAAATTATGCATTTTCAATATTGAATACACTTTAAACAATACCAATATAATTAATTAAATTATATTTACCCCTAATCATGTTTTAACATCCTAATCCCACCTCATCTCCTCCCTCACCAACAGGTAACGCACGTTGTT
Organism: Allium sativum; assembly: GCA_030737875.1. Classification (NCBI taxonomy): domain Eukaryota; kingdom Viridiplantae; phylum Streptophyta; class Magnoliopsida; order Asparagales; family Amaryllidaceae; genus Allium; species Allium sativum. The sequence continues at coordinate 114,689,675 of CM060921.1, forward strand.
ACCTCCCAATGGCCATTGCCGCACTCTACCCCTTTCTCACTCATTTCTTCATGAAATTTCACCAACTCTTCACCAATGTTCATCTCTTCTCCTCCTCTATATACCTATACCCACTTTGAAAAACTAGAACTCTTCTCTCTACATGCGTACAATAGCAGCACACATGCTGCCCCCATACCCTCCTCGACAAAAATTCTCACGTAAATCCTCGAAACTTCGCATACAAGTTTCATTTCACTTCACGAATCCAAAAACAATACTTAAAAGCTGTACCGATGCTTTATACTCTCAAATTATCCAACCTTAGCCAATTATACTCACGCTATACGAATTTGCAACGACTAAAACATGATTCGAACCCCTCAAACTTCATACTAGACTGAAGAGAACGCTCATATGAGTCCATATATATATATATATATATATGTGTGTGTGTGTGTGTGTGTGTGTGTATATGTACTGGGATTTATAGATTTTTCTTTGATTTGATTTTGATTTACTAACATTGCTTGCTCACATTTTGGTAAAGAGGGTGGCGGCATGACTGAGGAATGAAAAGTGAGGGTTTTAGGAAGTAAGGAAATTATATAGGGTAGCATATTATTTTTTTATTAAATTTTATATTCAAGTATATTCAATCGTTGCTAACATTTAGCGTTTAAAAATCCATATGATCACATATGGATCCCGTTTTCGATGAAAATTGATTGACAACTATAATTTGACATTACAGACCCAAAGAAACTTGTTTCGTTAAATTCTGAGTTCTTTTGCACAAATAGCGTATTTTTAAAGTTAAAACATTGCTCGGTTCACATTTAAATTTCGTATTGTCACATACTAACTCCAAAAATTGCGAAATTTGAAATCTTGCTACATTTCTCAAATATGGTTATAATGAGCCTAGTCTCGTCAAATTTGGAGATCGTTTGAAAAATGGCCTTTTCTAAGGCTTTTATTAAATTTTAATTGAATTTCAATACGCGTTTAAACTTCATACACTTACATATGAACTCCAATTGATCTGAAATTTTAAACTTCACAATAATTTAATGTTCCAGATCCGATAAAATTGGTTACATAAAAGGGGGCGGTCGTTTGAAAAACAACTATTTTTTAGGCTTAAATAAAACCAATAAAATATAAATAAATGTAAAAATAGTTAAATTGAATAATAATAAATTATTATTATCGTATATATCCAAATTAAATATCTTATAGTTCCAAAACAAACATAATTGGGTTTATAAATCGATGTTTTCAAAATTCAAGTCAAATCGATGTCCAATTTTATAATAAATCCTTTTATTTTATTTAATAAATAGTTATAATTTATAAACGATTCCATAACGACTTTTTGAAAATTTGATTTGGACATAACTTACAATTTATAACATGAGATCTCGATTTTTCACTTTCATTAGAAAGATCTAATTAAATAGATCCTAACATTTCTTATTTCAGCAAATTTAGACTTATATTGAATTCTGTAAATTCAATTGAAAATCAAAATGAAATATTTCGAAGTACCACGACATTATGAGTTCGTTTTATAGTTAATATAAACTTAAATATTCAAACTTTGTTTTAAATAAATTCTAAGTTGTTAATTCTCAAATTAAAACATTTTTAAATATTTAATTTCCATTAAATATTCCTTAATAAATTTTGGGTCATTACAGTCGACAACGACCAGGGGAAATTATGTTCAGGAGAAACCCGAACTACACCTAGTATGGGTAGGTCGGCTCTACCGATACAGAAGAAGCATTTGTTGATTCTGGGACCTAGTATGGGTAGGTCGGCTCTACCGATACAGAAGAAGCATTTGTTGATCCTGGGACATCCCACTAGAGGTGTTCAGAATCGTGGAAAGGAAGATCCTTTGCCTTGGCCATTAATGGAACCTAACTTCCAATACTAAGCTTTACAGTTCTAGTATTAACCTATGCATGTAGACGTATTATATGGTACCTACGTCTACTAAGAATTATACATTTATTTTGAAAAGGTTTTCAAGGATATACATTAATGATAATATCAAACGATTTTCGCATATCAAGCATATTTGGTTATCATAAGGCGAAACTTGCTTCTAATGGTATGCATTTGCATTGTTTAATGGGATGTAGGTCTCATGGTAACTTCATTTTCCGAAAAGCATGCATGAAGTTTTGAAACGCCTTTTGATGATTGTTTGAGATATGTATAACTTGTTATCTAGTTCTCAAGCTAGTTAATCCAAGCCTTATGAGTGCTTGACGCTCGGGTCAGATCCTAGTGTATTTCAGGTTTAGATAGGATTTGAGGAGTTATTTGCGAATAAATTAAACAATTGAAAACAATTATTTAATTCATTCGGCTTTCTTAAATAACTAGGGTTGTTGTAAAGGGTGTCGAACTCTGGAACCAAAATTATTTTAAGTAATAAATCCAATTAAGTTATTCTGAAAGTTTGATTGTTTGAAAATAATAGAAAATAAAGAAAAAGAGAGTTTTTATAATAAATGAATGCAATTACGGAGTAATGACATAAACTGGATTGATAATTATCAATACTCAAACATATTAATAGATCTAACTCATGTTTCTGTCACAAACATGAATCAACGATAATTAGGTATTTAAAAACAAACATGTGAATAACGACAAGCATAGACTATGCAGGAGCTAAGCTCTTAAATAACTATAGGCTATCAGGACAGATTCACTACTTTATTTCTAAAACCCTAAAAATTAGATCTAAGTCTGATAAGCATTAGATTGAACACGAATTTACCTTGTGAAGGAGCATAGCTCTTAAACAACACATAATATGAAGGTTCAAATCTAACTCTTGGTTCAGATCCAGATCTATATATATAAAGTCCTCATCTTTTGGCTATGTGATTCATATTGAATCCAATCTATAAGCGTCATCACCCCCTAATTAAAGGGGATCATCTAGACATAACTAAATGAGAAAAACCGAAAAATAAAAGAACACACATAAATAAAATAAAACTAAAGTGAACAGTGGAAGAATAGTTTTATTCCACGAGAAGAATTACAGAATAAAACTTAAGACAATTCTAAATGAAAGAGATACAGTGTATTTATAGCTTCCTTGACCAAGACAAAGTGACCAAATACAAGATGTGGGACAAAAGGTTTTGCCCAAATAACAAGTAGACCAATGTGAACACAAGTGAATGGGCATGCAAATGTCATGGAAAAATAGCTTGCGGGCATCAAACGGAATCAACTTCAATGAATAATAATTCCATAACATGTGAGACAAGCGATATTTATGAAAAGGCGTTGAATTTTGACTTTAAAATATGCGGCAGAAGGTGGTTGAACAACAACATTTCTTCAGGTCTTCATGCTTTAATCCAGCTCTAAAAATCAACACTCTTCTTGCAACAATTCTTCTAGCTTTTCAGCAATTAAGTGCATCAATCCATTCATCTTAAATAATCAGAAACACAACTATAAATACATAATATCAATTATTTTAAAGAGAAAATAAGATAAACAGTGGATAAAATATACACATTTACGTGTATATCAAATACCCCACACTTATCTTTTTATTCGTCCTCGAATAAACTAAACTAAGATAGTCACACTTTCGTAGGAAACACGATTGCATTTAGCATATGAAATAAGTCGTTAAACCCCTAGGTGTCCCTAGTAGGACGAGTGCTGTCTCGTGAGGGTTTTTAGCGGATACTACCCAAAAAATCCAAAGCGTCTTATGTACGGAGATTAATCAAATGATATATTTAAGGTCTTTCACATTCCAAGGACTTTACCTAACTTCAATAATAACGGTTTAGTCCAAGATTGTCCATCCCATTATTAGTGCAAAAATGAATAGATTTTTTCAAGCTGAATCGTAATTCCTTGATAACACTGTAATTGCCTTGAAGATTAAGAGTGTGGTGTCAGCCAGAGTTATACGCATCGACAATGTGCACCCAATCATTTTTTTATTCTCCTTTTTTTCCTTTTTTTTGAATAATTTTGCACCAATGTAACTGTAATGTATTGGATGAGAGTTATACATAGATGATGGAAAGTTTTGTAAGTTCTAAAATATTATAGATAAGAAGGCAAGTGTATTGGTCAAACTTCAAGCTACAAAAGATAAAGTAGTACTAAGGCACATATGGACGTTTTGTTTCCTTTCATCTCCTCTACTACAATCCTCACTTCTAAGTACGGTATGATGGATGTGGATGGAATGGAAGTGAATGCTTTATAGTCAAGAATGACTATTTTATTCTCAGAGATTTTCTCTTTATTGCATTTTACTTTTTTTTTTGAAAATGCATAATGAATGATGAGTGGAGATGGAATGGAATGATACTGTACATTATTTCATTTGATTCCTCCTCTACTAAGCGAATCATAACCAACACTTCATGAAAGGAAACTTTTGTGCCCTATTTACTCTACTTCTATAACCCTAATTTAACACACAAGTCTAGATTGACGTTATATAAAAATCTAAAAGGAATGATAAGCAAAGTTTCGTAAGATGGATAACCCATATAAAATAAGATGTGGTATATGGTTATCCTACCTTAAAACAAGTAGGGAGTGTGATATTAGCATAAAAAGTGATGATTTTTAACCATTGAAAATAAATCAGTAGAAAGGTTCTTAAGTATACCAATATAAGAAGAACTTGTCGAAACATGGATGTAAATCGACTAAAACTTGGGTTTGAATAATGTGGGGTATCGAAGAAGAACGCTACAATGAGTCATTTCTCCTTAAGTGGGCCAAGTGGAATTTAGAACTTACGAGTTTGAAAATTTGAGTGAATAAAAAAATATTATGCATGTAACAAACTCAGAAAATTCAACAAATGTAGGTGTAGAATCATTTTTATTTGATTTTTTTAATGATTTTTTTACTTGCATATTCTAACCTGTATAACAAGGGTTGACACGCTTAGTTCAGAACACGACTGACGTTTGCACAGTCTCAAGCTAGCATCTTAAAAAGACACATTACGACTCAATGAATAAATAATGTTCATTCCCATCACCCAACAATTCAACTTATCAATAAAGAACCAAGGTGTTATTTATGAATTTAAGTTAGTCCTTGTTCAACGAATGACCTAGTTCATAAAATTTGATTGCTGATGTAATGTAAATCCCCCCCCCCCACACTTAAAAATAAACTGTGGCCCCAAGTCGTTAATCAGACATATCTTAGTGAAAGGGAAAGAAAATAAGAGGGTAAGAGAGGCTTACCGGATATGCGTGCAGAAAATACGCAGTCATCGAATAGACGAACCGGTCCATAATGGACCAATGGATCAGGCTCATTAAGATTTAAGATTATGAGACACAACATAAGCACAAAAAACCAAATCATAAAGGGTTTTATTTTACGTTTCAGATTTGGAAAAACAAATTTTGTTTTTTCAAAAGTTTGAGTTGTTAATTTTAAAATTTTGAGCTTACAATTGATCAAAAATCGAATTAAATTTCTATAGCAACTAAAGAGAGGTCATTGAGTCGGGGTTCAGTAAAAGTTTCAAAAACAAAATTCGATTTGTTTGGATGGTGTATAAATTGAGAGACATGTGCATCATTCTCACCCCCACACTTGTTTTGAGAAAACCGTGTCATTCCAAAAAGAGTTTGTATACTACAGAAATTTATTATTAAAAAACAAGTCACCATAGTGAGGTTTAGTTGAAACGATCAATCGCAAGGAGTTTCAACAATTTTAGAAAAATCGTCATTGTGTTTAAAATCACATTCAGTAGTTTCATTGTCTTCAACCTCAAGAATTTCAAAGTATTCAAATGTTTCATTTCCGGTTTCAGACCCAACAACATTATCATCAATTAGTTTAAGAAGTTTTCGCTCATCAAAGTCGTCCTCACTTAAATAGTTGTTACCAACTTCATCATTTCTTTCGGGTTGACAATCTAAAGTTGCTAAATTTTCAAAAATTTCACAATCTGAGAGAGGAAGATCAAATTGAAGATTGACATCTTCGTTTTCAAGAGAATTTAAATTCAGATCAACCATAGAGCTTTCAACAACTTCATTAAGATTTTCATCAATTTCAAAAATTGTTAGTTGAAGATCATTGATTGTGGTAAAAGGTGGATTATCATTTGACTCATCACATGTTGAAATTTGATTTTGTTGGTCATGTAGTTTCAAGTGTGTTTTAAATACCAATTCTGCGTGGTTATCGAAAATTTCATTCATTTGCTCAACAAAATCAAATTTATAATTATTTACATGAGAATTTTTAGTTTGAAATTGTTGAGAGCAAAAATCGTTAATCGCACCATTATTGAAATTATATCCATTGCCAAAATTATTTGAAAAGTTATTCACATTTCCATTTTGAATTTGAAATTCATTTTGGAGTTCGAAATTGATTTGGGTGGGGTCATAATCAAAACCGTTTTAATTTAGAAGTGAATTTCAAATTTGATTATTTTGAAAACTTTGACTCGAATTGTTGCACAAGTATGAATTACACCATTCATTTATTTTTTGATTTTATAGTGTGCTCATTTCAAGTAAAGATTCAATTTTTGTTTCCAAATTGAGGGTTGATCGTTAGTTTGAAAATTTTGTGGTGAAAAATTCGAATTATTTTGAAAAACAACATTATCATCGATCAGTTTAAGAAGTTTTCGCTCATCAAAGTCGTCCTCACTTAAACAATTGTTACCAACTTCATCACTTCTTTCGGGTTGACAATCTAAAGTTGCTAAATTTTCATAAATTTCAGAATCTGAGAGAGGAAGATCAAATTGAAGATTGACATCTTCATTTTCAAAAGAATTTGAATTCAAATCAACCACAGAGCTTTCAACAAATTCATTAAGATTTTCATCAATTTCAAAAATTGTTAGCTGAAGATCGTCGATTGTGGTAAAAGGTGGATTATCATTTGACTCATCACATGTTGAAATTTGATTTTGTTGGTCACGTAGTTTCAAGTATGTTTCAAATACCAAATCTGCGTGGTTATCGAAAATTTCATTCATTTGCTCAACTAAATCAAATTTATACTTATTTACATGAGAATTTTCAGTTTGAAATTATTGAGAACAAAAATCGTTAATCGCACCATTATTGAACTTATATCCATTGCCAAAATTATTTGAAAAGTTATTCACATTTCCATCTTGAATTTGAAATTCATTTTGGAGTTCGAAATTGATTTGGTTGGGGTTATAATCAAAATCGTTTGAATTTGGAAGTGAATTTCAATTTTGATTATTTTGAAAACTTTGACTCGAATTGTTGCACAGGTACGAATTACACCATTCATTTATTTTTTGATTTTATAGTGTGCTCATTTCAAGTAAAGATTCAATTTTTGTTTCCAAAGTTAAGGGTTGATCGTTAGTTTGAAAATTTTGTGGTGAAAATTTTGAATTATTTTGAAAATTTTGAAAAGTTAATGGTGAAAATCCAAATTGTTTGTACAATAGTTGTTATTAAAATATCCATATGAATTTGGTGTAAAATTATATGGATTATATTGATTTTCACACTATCATAAAATCCGTCGGAATAAGGAAATTGAGACATTTTCAAGAAATTTTTTCATCGAAAAATCAGTTGCAAAACTTTTGGCTCTAAAGAAGCCCTTAAAAAAATGTTAAAATTAACAACTTCGGATTATATGAATACAAGTCTAGGCCAGGTTCGGACAGGGATTATCAGTGTGCCACAAATCACCATAGAAACACGACTGAAGGTTTAAGAAACTATTTTAGTTCTAGACTCTACCGTTCCTTAGACACTTAAGAGAGTATCAATCCTAATTGTCAATTTAACGAATATTTTGTCCTATGGGCTTTGGGGAATCCTCGATTCGATTTCAAAAATAATTTATTTCAAAATCAAACTTTTTAGTTAATCCACGATCATCTAAAAATTTCCAACCATGCATCAACAGACAAAATAATCAATCACAAAACAGTCACAGAATAATAAATTGCAGAAATAATTTTTTTACAAGCAAGCCATGACACATGCATGAAATCTTTACAAGCAATTTTTATATATTTTTCTAGCAACAGCATACCTTGTAGAGTTTAGAAAATTCTCACTTAGATCGGCAGTCCTCCAGTGCAACTGAGTAGCGCTAGCGCGTTCACACCCCACTTGGTGTGCAACCGCTTCAATAATTCAAATTCTGCTAATTTGCTTGAACTCTGAAGTCCCTGTTTGTTAATTAAATTCCGTTTCTTCACTTTGGTTCTATGATTTTGAGATGCAATATTTTTTTTAGACCAAGGAAAATCAACAAGAGTCGAATATTAAGCGACCAAATAGAAAACAACAAGTACCTCAATGGGAACCAGGCAAACCACAACTCAATAAAATAGGAATTAAACTAGACCCATCTAGTTTGCTCTAATTATTAATTGCGTTTCACGAGTCAAAGTAGAAACCATTTTTTTTGGAAAGAAAAGAAAACAAATGACAAGAAAACAGAAATGGATTCCAAAAAAAAAATATAAACTAAACTAAAAAAAGCGCCTAGAATAAATTAAATAAAAGAAACAAACTCAACTCAACTTAAAAAAAACTAAACTAAGCTAAACAAAAACAAACCAAGAAACAAACTTCTGACCTCCCTCAAAATAAAAGCGATAGCATGTCAAAAAGATGAATAAATATTGCCAAAACAAATAAAATACACTGCACCTAGTTTCTTACTTTACATGCCCTTTAATTTGTTTCTTTTTTTAGTCTATAAAACACCCTTTATTAGCTCCAGTAAACAAAACAAAATTCATGTCTTTAATCAAATTAACCACACCCCCTTAATCGCAATAAACCAAAATCGAGCCGCTTCCCCTTTCTGGTTTCGATCAAATTGGCTTGGGTATTGGAAATTGGGGTTTCGATATGAATATTTGATTTGCGGGTTGGAATCCGATCTGTTGTAGGCGGTTTGGAATTCGATTGTTGAGGTTTTTGGTTTCACTGGTGATGTAAGCGTGGGGTAGAGTGTGTTGATTGTTGTCTCAGGGTGGTTTTGTAGATGGCGAGAGAAAAGAATGGTGATTTTGAGGTAGATTGATCAGGGTTTTCAGGTGGAATGCTGTTTCGCAAGGAGTTTATGAAGATGAAAGTACAGAGATATTCGGGAAATAACTATTGATGCATTATAGGATGGCTCAGTTGTTTGTGGTATTAGAAGTATGGTATGAATGGTGTATAGGAAGGCGTTTGAGAATATGATGTTGGTTGTGGGTTTCAAATGGTGGAGGGATGATGATGGATACATGTGTAGGTTCGGAATTTTTTGGGGATTTTTTTGGCGAATCAAAGGATCTCAATTTGGGTATTAAGGGTTTATGATGAGGAATTGTATGCGATTGTTTTGTGTAGATCTTGACTTGTGTGGTTGAGGGTGCAGAAAGGTTTGTGATGAGGATGGAGGAAAAGTTTGGATGAAGGATTGGACTGTGTTGAACGCTTATGATGTGTGAAAGTGATTATGGCAGTGCATGATTTGTGATGAGGAGAGAGGGTTGAGACTATGAGATGGTTCAGGTGATGTTCGTGGGTATTGGCAGGCTGTAACACCCCGTAATTCTGTAACATTAAGATTCACAAATCGAGGCAGAATTAAATTTTAAAATCAAAATCAAGGGAAACGGGCTGCGCTATTGCGTTCATCTCGGAATTCTGCATGAGATAGAGTCCGAGTTTGCATTAATCGGACTCCGTATGAAGGAGTTATGGTCTTCAGAAGTTTCAGAATTCGATTTAAAATTCGAACAGGTCAGAAAACGAGTTCAAAATTCAAAATCGGACCCAGATTGGGCTGGGCGGGAATTTTCCCGCCCAAGACCCAGGTCGACTGGGTAGTCGACCTGGGGGTCGACCCCCCTGCTTTTTCCAGATCTGCAGTCTGGTTCGTTCTTCTGTATCCGGACGCCATTCTGACCAGATTCGTCCGCCTAATCCTATATAAACAGCCCTAGTCTCCTTCTCTATTCACAATTCTTTTCTATCCTTATGCTGCCTCTGAGAAAATGTATAAATAAATAATATATAAAATAAATCAAGACAAGGAAATGCTGCTCAAGACTTTCAAGAAGAGGTTCAAGTCAAGCTAGGATTTCAAGTGAAGATTCAAACGACTTCAACGACTGTTTTTCTACGAATCTAATCTAATTCTCTGTAAGTCGGTTACTTTTTAGATTTGAATGTTTTCTCTATTCGTGACATGAAATTAAAGGAATAAAAGAATATGCCAAATCTTTCTATTCGAATCTGTGTCTATATCTTTGGACCTAATTAAGAACTGTTATGATTCGATGACCAATTAGGCCTTGCCTATGACTATGAACATTGCCTATGACTATGAACATTGCCTATGACTGTGACTGTGACTATGAGAATTATTTCCTTGACTATGAACACAAGCCTATGCCTTTGATTAGGAAACATAAACTATTGCCTATGACATAACAAGGACAACTGTGATTAAACACCTATGATTCATGACTAGGAAAGTGTTGCTTAAGTTTTGTGACTATGAAATTGGGTCTAAACCTGATTTTCTATTCTGTCTATTCTTGGTTTTCTTTGGTTTTAGACCTTGGGAATTTACCTATTAAGTTAGGTCTACCCATGTTCTTGAACCTATGTCGTTATTCAACCCTTTTTATGCCATAAGATTTTCAGACCTTCGATGTTTTAGATTAATTTCAGTGAAATTCGTTAGGTCTGTAATTAGTAAATTATCATTTTATGCCAGTTATTATGTCTATCCTTTTCATAGCATCTTTGGTTCATTCCCTATTTTCTACGAATCTAGATTTATCTATAATCTAGATTGAATCACGATTATACGAACGGTGGGAATACGATTTGGGCAAAATATGAAATTTACTAAAAACGTAGTTATAAACTTGGAAATTGGCATAAATTGGGAACATGTATTATGGCATGTTCATAAAAATGCAAATTGGATAAATTTGACATGAATGTGTAATTTGAATCTAGTAGTGACTTGTAAATCTAGCTGAATTGTGAACTAGAATAATAGGTCTAGTTTGACTTGAACTGTAATTAGAATGTTAAATCAGAATTGGATTAGCTAATTTGGCATGATAAGTATATCGGCATAAATTTGAATTGGCCATAATTGGGAGTACTTGTCAGGTTTAGCAAAATCATGGTTAGTGACATTTAATTTGGTATAGTTTACATACCAAAAAGGCATAAATATGATATAGAGGGGAAAATGGGCCATAAGAATAAATGTTGATAATTTACATTAAAAGAGGAATTAGGAAATAAGTAAATTAGGAATAATTTACTTATAGAATTTGTCCTAAATGAGAAAATGTAAATTTAGACAAATTAAAAATTTATTAACGACATCTCTTTTAAAAATACACCAGAAAGTTCTAGGGTGACAGAGAGGATAGTGTCTAGGCTTGGGTTTGGAAAATACAAGTTTCCTGCTCTCCCTGGCTATCCCTAACTGATCCGATGGACGGGATGGTTACTTTCAAAACCTGATTGAAAAATTAATCAAACCCCTTTGAACTTAGAAAACACGAATATGCCTAACCCGAGGTTAGACTGAGTTGCGATGTAAACCTGCCCGGAACCAACCGGCACATCCAGTATTCGCAACAATATCTGTCTAATGAGAGTGGTTGCGGCTTTAATTTATTTAGTTAAAGCTAGAACAAGAATGGCAGGGTTAAGTTAACTAAGACACTTAACCAATTCAACATGATAACCAGACCGGTGGGTGGGGTTAGGTTCATACAGACACTTAACACAGTTAAGCTAGAATGGGAGGGTTAAGTCCATAGGAACACTTAACCAACTTAACACAGTTAAGATAGAATGGGAGGGCTAAGTCCATAGGGACACTTAACCAAACTTATGGTAATAAGACAAGATTTGTAGGGGTTAAGTAACTAAGAAAACACTTAGCCAAATTAACATGTTAACTAGATTAAAAGGTGGGGTTAAGTAAAGTTAATACACTTAGCCAAATTAACATGTTAACTAGAATAGAGGTTGGGTTAAGTAAAATTTAATACACTTAGCCAATTTGATATGTTAGCGGGACTAGGCCGTAGGGTTAAGTAAATTTGAGCACTTAACCATCAGATTGTGATAAAGGAATAGGGTTAAGACATGAAGGGATAATGCTTAACCATTAATAACATTTTAGTTAAAACAGACAGGCAAGGTTAAGTTAAAAAGGAAACACTTAACCAATACAGGATGAATGGGTAGGGTTAAGTAATAAGAAATACTTAACCAATATAACTTGGTTTGTGATAGGGTTAAGTCAACATGAATTACTGATAACACTTAACCAGTTTAACAGGATAAATGAAGAGGGTTAAGTTAGCTTAAATTGGCTAATGACACTTAACCAATCCAAATTGACGGGAAAGGGAACTATGTAGTAAACCTTAGTTAAAGGGAGCTAAGTAGTAAACCTTAGTTAAGAAAACAACGATTCTGGAAACTAAGTGGTAAACCTTAGTTAGTAGAACTAAGTAGTAATTCTTAGTATAACACGGGAAGGAGCGAATGTCCGTCTGAATAAAAAGAAGGCTCCAACGAATTGGGTTACGAAGCCCGAGGCTTCGAGGGGACGTGAGGGTACTCTTGGTATCCCTCTGTGAGGCTGCAGATGATCCTCCTGGGCTCACAGAGGTTAAGGTCTGCGTTAGAAGAACCAGGGGTATGCCTTGGTTGCAATATATGGCAACCTAAAGACTGGGATGGACCGGCGTGATTCAGCGAGAAAACGGTAGCCCTGTGATAGCAACTCGTCGTCTACCATCCATCTTGAGTCAATCGAGATACGTGAAGCGGAAAGGCGGAGAACTCCAAAAGACCATATACTTGCTATCTAGTTATGGGTGAGGATGGCCATAGGATAGTGGGGCACCGGGGGCCTGCGTATAGTTCTCATTTTTCAAGGTGTGTCTTTCATTAGTTGAGGGAGGGGTCAAGTGGGACCATAGCCACTGGAACAAAAACAGACCTTAGCATCTGCATCGGCAGATATCTTAAAGCTCCCGACCGAGTTCTGTATTCCTTGATTTGCCCTGCCACAGGACTCGGGCTGCACATTACATGACATGTGCATCTAGACAAGCGATAACGATTCGCGATACATGCGTGGGGAAGTCTAGGAACATATACCACCCTAGGTAGTGTGTCCTAGACTAGGGGGCATCGTTCGTCAGGTAGCATAATCCCTAGTTGGACTAGGTGGCATAAACCCTGAATCCGAGAAGCATTCAGCAGATAGCGTAAACTCTAGTTGAATCTAGAGGGCACTTGGTAGAAAACCCTATATTAGATTTAGGTAACAAATAATAAATGTATGCCTGAAGGCAATGGAAACTACAGGGATTGGGATCACGTTATCGTTACTAGTTGGGACATTAGTTAGGTGGTGCAGAGGTATAGAAACCAGTATAACAAGGAAATAGCGAAGTGGCGAAAGTATTAGAGCATATCCAGTTTATCTTAGCTTAGCATATCTTGTGTTAATCCTGTCTAATCTTGCCAATCCTATCATCATGGTGTTATCTTGTATTCAGTTAATTCATGTCGTTTTGTTTTTCCATGTTCACATGCTAGAAGTTACTGAACTTACTCAGGCTTTATGTCTGACTCTGTTTTTCTTTCGTCTTCTTTTCTTCCCCCCCCCCCCCCCGGTAGTAAAGAAGGGAATAGTATAGCTCAGGTTAAGTTGGATTGTCACCCTTTCCCAGCTTGAAGATTTGCCGAAGTTTTGCTTGGATTCTCTTTTCGGATGCTATGGCTGGCTCTTGCTAAAATTGGGGAATATAAATGTTGTTTTATGCTTCTTTATTTTGTAAGACAGATGATACTCTGATATTGTAAATAAATCATTATACAAACTATTTTATCAATAAAGCAAAGTTTTATTTTCCACTGTTGTAATTTTTGTCTGTCTTGTAATTTATCTGCATCTTTTACCCTAAATGCTCCACAGAACTTAGTGCATTCCCTTTGTGAGTGACACTAACGGATGTGGGGTGTTACACGTGGTATCAGAGCTGAAGGTTACCAGATTAGATAAAGGATTTGAAAAATTATTTTCAAAACGGTTTTAAAAGAAGCATTTTCAAAAGAAAAGATTTGTTTTAAAAGGCATATTCCCCAAAGCCATACGCACTATCTTCTCTTCCTCTGTTTGAATTCTTGTCTCCTTCTTTCTTGAGTCTCTGGGGCTCCTGGCTTTCTGGGAGATAACCTCATCGATGGGCGAAGTCGTGCCTGGCTTCCATCCATAGCTGTAGTTGTTTCACCTACAGCCAGTTTTCTTTCAAGCTTATAGGGTTTTCTGTACGATGGAAGCAGCTTTCGAGAGATTTGTCAACATGACTACACACGGAAGAGGATGAGGAATTCATGGATGTAGATTTAGCTCACAAAGAAGGAAGGAATTATAAAACCTAAGACAAGAGGAAGTATCTTTGCTAGGGTATGATAGGGCATATATTTAAGGACAAGGGCAAGAACGAGGAACAAGATTTTCAGAAGGGCAAGTACATACTTTCGCCACCAAGCGTACCTAGGAGAAAGGTAGTAAAGTTCTATTGGAAGAGTCTAGTTTTGCTGTTCGTACTCTTTCCTTTGGTTTTAGCGCTTCGCATTTGTTCATATCCACTTCCATAGTTGAGTCTCTGCACCATAGTACTTGTATAGTAGAAAGATCCCACTAGAGTCTCAAATCCAATTGGTGGTCCGACCAGTTTATTTTTGGTTAGTAGGGATTTGAGAATAGCTATCGAGTTTTCTTATATCATCTCACGTAGATCGTCTAAATTCGGAAGAGATATTCCTTGGGTGCTTGTCTGATATTGGTTTAGGCCTTTGGGGTTGTACTTGAGGAATGTCGAGTTCGACTAGGATGGTTTGCGTGAGAAATGAATAGTTGTGGCAGACACTCTAAAAAGCACGTAGTGACCTTTTGACCCTCATAGTTATGGCGCGATGGATAAGCTAAGAGGAGAGACTTCAAACCATCTTGGTATGTACACTTGGTACCGTGATTGACATCTGTTTATTTTGGAAATGGAGATCAGGAACTTCACAATCGTGAAATTAAATTAGTTAAGATACAGTAGAGTAAAGCTCAAGAAGGCTAGATACTAGCATCATACCCTTTTCCTTAAGGGTGTATCCTTGATTTCTTTTTTGTAGGAGCTTTACGCACAATTGTTTCTCTCTTTCCAAAGTATATCCTCTAGGTCGTATCTTCGATCCTTAGGTAGAAGCCAATGGATGTTAACATGTATTTGAAACATGTTATGGTTGATGGTTGCAAGTGGTTGCTAATGGTTGCTCGTGAATGCATATACATACGTATTAGGCACTAGATCAGTTCAGACGCTTCCATATTGCATTTACAGATATGAATTTGTTTGTAAGTTGAAATTGATATGTTATCATATGGATGTTGCATATGGATGAATGGCTATGCACACATGTAGTATTTACATAACTAGGGATGCTTGCATACATGATTGGATTCATGGCACTGACATGATTTGCATTAAGGAGGTCAACTGAACCAGTAGACCGCCTGATTTTGCATTAGATAAAGACATATACACACACTATGCATATGAACATGAAAGCATTAGAAATCTTTTAAGGACAATGAATGCCTGTGATTGAATGGTTGAGTAGATGGGTGATCGGATGGTAGGACACATTCTTCCTAACTTGAAGATTTCGGGGACGAAATCCTTTTAAGTGGGGGAGAATGTAACACCCCGTAATTTTGTAACATTAAGATTCACAAATCAAGGCAGAATTAAATTTTAAAATCAAAATCAAGGGAAACGGGCTGCGCCATTGCGTTCGTCTCGGAATTATGCATGAGATAGATTCTGAGTTTGCGTTAATCGGACTCCGTATGAAGGAGTTATGGTCTTCAGAAGTTTCAGAATTCGATTTAAAATTCGAACAGGTCAGAAAACGAGTTCAAAATTCAAAATCGGACCCAGATTGGGCTGGGCGGGAATTTTTCCGCCCAAGACCCAGGTCGACTGGGTAGTCGACCTGGGGCACCCAGGTCGACTGGGTAGTCGACCCCCAGGTCGACTGGGTAGTCGACCTGGGGGTCGACCCCCCTACTTTTTCTAGATCTGTAGTCTGGTTCGTTCTTCTGTATCCGGACGCCATTCTGACCAGATTCGTCCGCCTAATCCTATATAAACAGCCCTAGTCTCCTTCTCTATTCACAATTTTTTTCTATCCTTATGCTGCCTCTGAGAAAATGTATAAATAAATAATATATAAAATAAATCAAGACGAGGAAATGCTGCTCAAGACTTTCAAGAAGAGGTTCAAGTCAAGCTAGGATTTCAAGTGAAGATTCAAACAACTTCAACGACTGTTTTTCTACGAATCTAATCTAATTCTCTGTAAGTCGGTTACTTTTTAGATTTGAACGTTTTCTCTATTCGTGACATGAAATTAAAGGAATAAAAGAATATGCCAAATCTTTCTATTCGAATCTATGCCTATATCTTTGGACCTAATTAAGAACTGTTATGATTCGATGACCAATTAGGCCTTGCCTATGACTATGAACATTGCCTATGACCATGAACATTGCCTATGACTGTGACTGTGACTATGAGAATTATTTCCGTGACTATGAACACAAGCCTATGCCTTTGATTAGGAAACATAAACTATTGCTTATGACATAACAAGGACAACTGTGATTAAACACCTATGATTCATGACTAGGAAAGTGTTGCTTAAGTTTTGTGACTATGAAATTGGGTCTAAACCTGATTTTCTATTCTGTCTATTCTTGGTTTTCTTTGGTTTTAGACCTTGGGAATTCACCTATTAAGTTAAGTCTACCCATGTTCTTGAACCTACGTTGTTATTCAACCCTTTTTATGTCATAAGATTTTCAAACCTTCGATGTTTTAGATCAATTTCAGTGAAATTCGTTAGGTCTGTAATTAGTAAATTATCATTTTATGCCAGTTATTATGTCTATCCTTTTCATAGCATCTTTGGTTCATTCCCTATTTTCTACGAATCTAGATTTATCTATAATCTAGATTGAATCACGATTATACGAACGGTGGGAATACGATTTGGGCAAAATTGAAATTTACTAAAAACGTAGTTATAAACTTGGAAATTGGCATAAATTGGGAACATGTATTATGGCATGTTCATAAAAATGAAAATTGGATAAATTTGACATGAATGTGTAATTTGAATCTAGTAGTGACTTGTAAATCTAGCTGAATTGTGAACTAGAATAATAGGTCTAGTTTGACTTGAACTATAATTAGAATGTTAAATCAGAATTGGATTAGCTAATTTGGCATGATAAATATATCGGCATAAATTTGAAATTGGCCATAATTGGGAGTACTTGTCAGGTTTAGCAAAATCATGGTTAGTGACATTTAATTTGGTATAGTTTACATACCAAAAAGGCATAAATATGATATAGAGGGGAAAATGGGCCATAAGAATAAATGTTGATAATTTACATTAAAAGAGAAATTAGGAAATAAGTAAATTAGGAATAATTTACTTATAGAATTTGTCCTAAATGAGAAAATGTAAATTTAGACAAATTAAAAGTTTATTAACGACATCCCTTTTAAAAATACACCAGAAAGTTCTAGGGTGATAGAGAGGATAGTGTCTAGGCTTGGGTTTGGAAAATACAAGTTTCCTGCTCTCCCTGGCTATCCCTAACTGATCCGACGAACGGGATGGTTACTTTCAAAACCTGATTGAAAAATTAATCAAAACCCTTTGAACTTAGAAAACACGAATATGCCTAACCCGAGGTTAGACTGAGTTGCGATCTAAACCTGCCCGGAACCAACCGGCACATCCAGTATTCGCAACAATATCTGTCTAATGTGAGTGGTCGCGGCTTTAATTTATTTAGTTAAAGCTAGAACAAGAATGGCAGGGTTAAGTTAACTAAGACACATAACCAATTCAACATGATAACCAGACCGGTGGGTAGGGTTAGGTTCATACAGACACTTAACACAGTTAAGCTAGAATGGGAGGGTTAAGTCCATAGGAACACTTAACCAACTTAACACAGTTAAGATAGAACGGGAGGGCTAAGTCCATAGGGACACTTAACCAAACTTATGGTAATAAGACAAGATTTGTAGGGGTTAAGTAACTAAGAAAACACTTAGCCAAATTAACATGTTAACTAGACTAAAAGGTGGGGTTAAGTAAAGTTAATACACTTAGCCAAATTAACATGTTAACTAGACTAGGGGTTGGGGTTAAGTAAAATTTAATACACTTAGCCAATTTGATATGTTAGCGGGACTAGACCGTAGGGTTAAGTAAATTTGAGCACTTAACCATCAGATTGTGATAAAGGAATAGGGTTAAGACATGAAGGGATAATGCTTAACCATTAATAATATGTTAGTTAAAACAGACGGGCAAGGTTAAGTTAAAAAGGAAACACTTAACCAATACAGGATGAATGGGTAGGGTTAAGTAATAAGAAATACTTAACCAATATAACTTGGTTTGTGATAGGGTTAAGTCAACATGAATTACTGATAAAACTTAACCAGTTTAACAGGATAAATGAAGAGGGTTAAGTTAGCTTGAATTGGCTAATGACACTTAACCAATCCAAATTGACGAGAAAGGGAACTAAGTAGTAAACCTTAGTTAAAAGGAGCTAAGTAGTAAACCTTAGTTAAGAAAACAACGATTCTGGAAACTAAGTGGTAAACCTTAGTTAGTAGAACTAAGTAGTAATTCTTAGTATAACACGGGAAGGAGCGAATGTCCGTCTGAGTAAAAAGAAGGCTCCAACGAATTGGGTTACAAAGCCCGAGGCTTCGAGGGGACGTGAGGGTACTCTTGGTATCCCTCTGTGAGGCTGCAGATGATCCTCCTGGGCTCACAGAGGTTAAGGTATGCGTTAGAAGAACCAGGGGTATTCCTTGGTTGCAATATATGGCAACCTAAAGACTAGGATGGACCGGCGTGATTCGGCGAGAAAACGGTAGCCCTGTGATAGCAACTCGTCGTCTACCATCCATCTTGAGTCAATCGAGATACGTGAAGCGAAAAGGCGGAGAACTCCAAAAGACCATATACTTGCTATCTAGTTATGGGTGAGGATGGCCATAGGATAGTGGGGCACCGGGGGCCTGCATATAGTTCTCATTTTTCAAGGTGTGTCTTTCATTAGTTGAGGGAGGGGTCAAGTGGGACCATAGCCACTGGAACAAAAACAGACCTTAGCATCTGCATCGGCAGATATCTGAAAGCTCCCGACCGAGTTCCGTATTCCTTGATTTGCCCTGCCACAGGACTCGGGCTGCACATTACAGGATATGTGCATCTAGACAAGCGATAACGATTCGCGATACATGCGTGGGGAAGTTTAGGAACATATACCACCCTAGGTAGTGTCCTAGACTAGGGGGCATCGTTCGACAGGTAGCATAATCCCTAGTTGGACTAGGTGGCATAAACCCTGAATCCGAGAAGCGTTCAGCAGATAGCGTAAACTCTAGTTGAATCTAGAGGGCACTTGGTAGAAAACCCTAGATTAGATCTAGGTAACAAATAATAAATGTATGCCTGAAGGCAATGGAAACTACAGGGATTGGGATCACGTTATCGTTACTAGTTGGGACATTAGTTAGGTGGTGCAGAGGTATAGAAACCAGTATAACAAGGAAATAGCGAAGTAGCGAAAGTATTAGAGCATATCCAGTTTATCTTAGCTTAGCATATCTTGTGTTAATCCTGTCTAATCTTGCCAATCCTATCATCATGGTGTTATCTTGTATTCAGTTAATTCATGTCGTTTTGTTTTTCCATGTTCACATGCTAGAAGTTACTGAACTTACTCAGGCTTTATGTCTGTGTAATGGCGCGTTTTGTTAGCTGTCGAATAATTAATTTATTTAATTATTTATATATCGATTTGGCGATATCGATAACTTAAAGTAAAATGTTCGAACTTATAATTTATAATTATAATTAAAACGAACCTGAAACGATGCGGCAGTTCGTTATTTGGCGAGTTGAACTTCAACTGAATATACAAGATTCGTTTTAAGCCGGATTTCTGTGAAACAAGAAACGTGTGGAGCTGGTGGAGTATATCTTTCTAGTGGAAGAGAAAAATCGTGATTTCGTCGTGTAGATTTTGAGATATGTCCAAATCAAATTTTAAAATAGTCGTTATAGAATCGTTTATCGACCGTAATGGTTTATTCGATATAACTAGAGATCGGGTTAGAATTTAAACAAGGTTCTTTTGGGAAATAGTGATAATTTAATTTTTAGAATTTTATGGAAATTTTTAATTAATTAAATAAGCAACTTTTTGTTTGAAGTATTTCGCACCCTGTAATCAACATTTTTGAGGTTTCAAAATATGAGTCGATCTACCGGTATTATTATATTTTTGGGATCGTGACACCGAGCTCATCACAACAGTATATTTATATCTGTCGTTAGCAGTCCCTAAGTACGAAATTTTATACGACCGGTACCCTAAATATAATATCCTAATGTATTTCTGCGATCAAACAAGAAGACAAGTAGCTCCTTCTCAATCCATTCGTTCTGAGTGACCCCAAACAAGATTTCGTGGCCTTAGGAAAATCCACCAAAATTTATATAAAATCCTATAAATACTGATGACATTCTTAAGACCCAACCCCTTTCTTCTATCTCCAATAACAAAAACGAGCCGCCGTTCTTTTAGATTTCCAGAAAACAAACACAATGAGATTCAAGGAAAAGGAAAATCAAAAGGAAATCAACCAAATTACTATAAATCGAGAGGTGTGTATACATGGATTCCTGGGTGTTTTCTCTTCGCGTCAGTACCCATTTTCTAGTTTGCGATGCAATTTCCGTGGCTGCTCAAAACCAACAGCGAAGTTAGGGTTAACAACAACTTTAATTCGAAGAAATGGTTCATGTTTTTATGGTCATTCTTGGATTCCAGTTGAAGATAGCACTTGCGCCGGGATTTTTGGGGTATTCGGTTTAATTGACTGTCGATGTTTACTGTGGGGTTGAGTACCTGCTGTCGAACGTCGGATCCTGTCAATGGCGTGCGAGTTTGGCGATAAGGAGTGGAGATGGAAGAGGAGATCATGGCGAGATGTTTGGTGATGGTTTTATTGATTTTCAGTGAAGAGAATGGGAGGTGTAGTTGGTGAAAGATGCGGCTATGGTGGGTTTGAGGTACTGAAGCTCACGGTGGTATGTTTGGGGAAGAAAATGAATTCGGGTTTGGTACTTTTAAGGGTGGTAACGGGCCAAGTTGAAAGGTAAAGGCCCACTAGTAAATATAAAAAAATCCTTGTTTTATTTAATTTAAATATTCATACCAACTTGTAAAATTCATAACTATTACATACGGCATCAGATTGACGAACCATAAGTTGCGTTGGGATCGTATGGACGAGCACTCCAAAATGGAACTGACCGCGAGTCGATTGGAGCAAGTCACAATTTATAGCAAAATAAATTGTCTGAATCAAGCGATGGTTATCGTCATTGACGATGATCGTCCAAATGTGAGTAAATCTCACTAACTCTGAACAGTTTATAATTTCATGTTGCATTGTTAGAACTGTTAAAATTTGTCTGTTTGACTGTGTGTTGATTGATTGATTGAACTGCTAGTCAGTTAGTTAAATTTCTATATTGATTCTGTTTAACAGAATATATCATATGGAACTGAAAGTGATGTTATCTATATTGTCTAACATCTGTGATGCAGGGAAACAGGTTGGAGGAATCCGACTGGATTCCTCAACAGTTATTTTATTGTTTTTCATATATTGTTATATGATGTGATATAAAATCTGTGGGCGATTATATGTGCTTGGACGATATTGAATATCGTGATTTGATATGATTGAATACCATAACATACCGAAATGTTGATAAGGGGATTTTCAATGTTTATATTGAAAATGAATCTTATTTATAAAATCGATAGGATTTTATAAAAGGAAAACATTTATTTAATTTGAAAATAAATAAATGAAAAAGGAAACATTTATTTAGAAAATAAATGAAATAAAATAGAAACATTTATTTAGAAAATAAATGAATTAGAATATAAAGGAATTATAACCAGAGTGTGATAAAAGGATTAAACAAAGTAATTTGTTAGGTTAACCAAAGCAAGTTAGTCGAGTTAATCAAAGTAATTGGTTAAGTTAACCAAAGCGAGTTAGTCGAGTTAATCAAAGTAATTGGTTAAGTTAACCAAAGTAAATTAGTTAAGATAAACTAAGCGGTTAATCGAAGTGAATTAGTTAAGTTAAACTAATTTGTAAATCAAAGTGAATTAGTTGCGTCAAACTAAGTGAATTAGTCAAGTTAAACTAATTGGTTAATCGAAGTAAATTAGTTGGGTTAATCAAAGTGAATTAGCTGAGTTAAACTAAGTAAATCGGTTAGAGTTAATCAAAGTGAATTAACTAAGTTAAACTAAGTGGACTAGTTCAGTTAATCGAGACAAGTAAATCAAGTTAGGTTAAACCATTTGAGTTAAACAGTTAGGTTAAACATTTGAGTTAACCAGTTAAAGTTTACCAGTTAAAGATAAACAGTTAGAGTTGACCAGTTAAAGTTTACCAGTTAAAGATAAACAGTTAGAGTTGACCAGTTAAAGTTGACCAGTTAAAGTTGAACAGTTAGAGTTGACCAGTTAAAGTTGACCAGTTAAAGTTGACCAGTTAGAGTTGACCAGTTAGAGTTATCCAAGTGGAGTTAATCGAGTAGAGTTGCCGAATATCACTTATTCGAAGTAGAGTTATCGAATATAGTATATTCGAGGGAAGAGTAATCGAATATAGTTTATTCGAGTGGAGAAATCAAATGTTATTCATTTGAGAAGAGTTCCGAATATTATTTATTCGAAGAGTAGTTATCGAATATTGGTTATTCGAAGTTAGTTAATCCAAAGGAGTTATTCGAAGTTAGTTAATCCAAAGGAGTTATTCAAAGTTAGTTAATCCAAAGGAGTTATTCAAAGTTAGCTAATCCAAAGGAGTTATTCGAAGTTAGTTAATCCAAAGGAGTTAGTCGAAGAGTTAATCGAATATAGTTATTCGAAAGAAGGTGTTAATCGAATATAGTTATTCGAGTAAAGTTAAAAGAGTTAATCGAATTTAGTTATTCTAAATGAGTTATTCGAATTAGATATTTGAATAGAGTTAAACACATTAGAGTGATTCGAATTACTTATTCAAATAGAGTTAAACACGTAAGAGTTAATTGAATATTAGTTATTCAATTAGAGTTAAATCGAATTTAGTTATTCGAAAGGAGATAATCAATTTGAGTTAAGTTGATCGATTTGAATTAAGTTGAATCGAAATGGAGTAAATCGATTAGAATTAAGTTAATCGAGTTAGAGTAAATCGAATATTGGTTATTCGAAGGTAAGTTATTCGAAGGAGTTAATCAAATGAGTTGATCCAAAGGAGTTAGTCGAATATTAGTTATTCGAATTAGAGTTAAAGGAGTTATCGATTTTATTTTGATCGAAAGGAGTTATCGATTAGTAAATCGAAAGGAGATTTTCGAATATAGCATATTCGAAAGAAAGAGATCGAATATTGTTTATTCGAAAGAGAGAGATTTCGAATATGAGTTATTCGAAGAGAGATAATCGAATATAGGTTATTCGAAGAAGAGTTAATCAAATAGAGATTACTCGAAAGAGAGTTATACGTCGAATTCGATTATAGCGAATTCGGGAAAGTACTAATTACTTTCCAGGGTTTAAATCAAGGTTTAGCTATTGATTAAGAAATTAGGTGTCCGTTTAATTATTCGAGTTAGGAGATAAAGTTATAATTTAGGTTGGATATTGTAGAAGTAGGAATTATAACGTTATAGTTATAATCAAACGTTTTCATATAAGAAGTAGATTCGTAACCTGAATCCGAGAATTTGCGTAAAACAGATGATTGTAAAAAGTGAGCGACGAACTTCATCTATTTCACAGTAAAGGACGTTGTTCAATTAAGGTCTGAGAGGTAACCATACCCCAACTTGATTGACTTCAGAATTGACAAAGGAATAGTTGTGGTTCGATCTAAAAGGTTGATTAGGAATAAAGCTAAGGAATAACCGATAAATGGATTAAGCGAAACGATGTTTTATACAACGTTCATTGGAAATCCGTAAATGAGTTTTGGAAACGTTTTCCAAATATAGTCAGATATGTTTTCTAAACATAGAAAATGAAATGTTTTCATGATAAGAATTTAAGAAATAGAGTTAAGCAAATTCAGAAACTGACTGGAGAGGGTAAGTTGAACGGTTTTCTAAGTGACGATCTGATGTTGGTTTCGACCTTCCGTATTGATACTTAGAGAATTGTTCTCATACTAGTTACAGTTAGGGACTGATAGTTGCGAAATAATAGTGATGTGAAAATAACTATGGAAATGTTTTCCAATGATTAATAACATATATTTCCTAAATATATGAAATAAGGAAATATGAACATATGATGATTGATCGATCGAATTTCCATTTCGAAATAAGATCGTTGTTTGTACACCGACATGTTGTCATTTGATAGTTGAATCACAGACTATCAAAGTTTTTACCATTTTAACGTTGTTAATATGGAGAGACCGGTTGGATTATTATCCAAAGAACCACTCTGTATTGGCATAAGCGTTGCGAGCAATATCTGCCAAAGATAAATTGAAGACGGAGTAAAGTGCAAGGGCTGTTGTATAAGTCTTAGATAACAGTGACTAAGATGGATATACTGAATAGTGCCTTCGGTTTGTCCAGTCCCAGGACAACGTATATGGAAGAAGGTCTGACAGAGTATATCCGATGGATCGCGCAAGTTGATCTGTTCAAACGTATTCACGTTTGGTGGCGGAGGAATTCGTTTCTCTTAGCTATATACCCGTGTTATTTTTGGATAAGTAAATTTGTGATTTGGCGGGTATGACGATGTGGCATTCAAAGTGAATGGTGATCAGATGTTCTGAAGATAGACGTAGCTTCTAGCCTCACACCAGGAAGTAACAAAAGTTGGGCTAGGCAGCATGGCTAGTTGGGTCATCCCCAAGCAGGGTGTATTGTCACCGATCTAGGGAATATCCATATTTATACTTCTTTTTGATTCTGTATCTTCGAATGACGGTTTGATGGCCTACAACCGTGGTGGCAATATATTCGCGACACTCAAGCTAAATGAGTGAGCGGTCATGTGTGGCCGGGTTGCAAGACGTTCTTGTTGAACCCTGAGTGTATCACCTCTAGAGTACACTATTCAGAAGGTGCTCCCATACCTTGTCTGTTGGAATCCATTCTCCGATAAGAGCCCTGCGGTTTATGATTTTATACTATGTATGTAGAACGTGAGATGCAAGCGTTTCTGCTAGATTGATACCTATTTGTACTTAGACATTATTATAATATCACAATGATATTGCTTGTCAAAGTTGTTCAGATACTCATAAGGGAAAAACCCGTTCCGTATTCACGGCGTGGTCTTATGAGATATCCTATACCTGTTTTAAACTATTTTACTCATACCAGTCCCATGACTGACCCGGAGTTTACTTTGTTGTTTTCCCTAAACTCTTGGGTGCCTAAATTTGTACGGGTAGTCAAGTAGTCGGGATTTACAGATATACTTGGAGAGCTTGGAGCAGGAGGCTGCAAGATTTGATAGCTATAGTTATTTCCGCTGTGTTGTAAGTGTTGTACTCTGATAAGTGCTATTGTATATATATAACTGTTTACTTCAAAGTTATGTTATATATTATATGTTATTCGTTCCGCTGTGAGATTCGTGTTACTCTGATGATTCTGATGTTCTTCTTCTTCTTCTATTCTATTAGTTCTATCTTTTCTTTCTCACCTTCTAAATTCTTTCACTAACGTCTCGGAATTTCCGACTCTCGAGGAGTCGGAAATTTCCAGCCGTTACAGTTGGTATCAGAGCTTAAGTTAAGTGATTACCTTGGCTCTGTGGCATAACTCGATAGAGATGGGATTAGTAATATCCTAGATTGAGTTTGAGTGTATATATATGAGCGCGTAATTGTTATTCAATATAAAATGGTTTTATATTGTGGAGACTCAATGGTTGAGTGGCTTATGAATTCTGGTCGATCAGTTTTGATCCACTGTATCGATAAGGGTTACTAAACACTCGAATACGATGAACCGTCATGATATGTTTTGAAAGTGGGTAAATGGAATAATTTTTCCCAAAATATATTTGTTTATAGAAGAAATATATATCTTGAAATTATTATAGTATATTGATTGTGTTGGTTTTTATTATAATCGAATAAGATTATAAAAGGGTGAAATGGTTATAAATGACCAATCAGAATTCATATGAATGTAATATATGAAATAGTTTGAATTAAATATGAATTTAAATCAGAATTTAGAATTTAAAATAAGGAAATTTTAAGTTCCTGGGAGATTTTGAAAATGTTTTTCAAATTGAAAATGATATAGTATTTCGATAACTGGAAAATAGATTCTGATGATGAATCTAGACATCATCAGTGTTCATTTTCGAGTTATAAGTGACGGATTACTACCAAAGGTTTGCTTTTGAATTGTTTTGAGAAAACAAGTTGTTTAGAAATTCAAAGGTTTTGAATTGGCATTATGATTTCAAATTGATTTGAAAGAAACCCAGGAACTTAAGTTCTGGAATTAAAATTTAACTAATGAAGTTAAATAAAATGAGATGGTAAAAATAAATTGAAATTTAACTTGAACCGAGTTAAATAAAATTGAATTGGATTAGAGATAATCTAGAATGGAACCAAATTGATAAGTCAATAATTTGGAATTTGATATTAGAGTTCGAATGAAATTCGATTTGGATTTGAGGATATAAACTGAGTGGAATGACCATGATATATGCAGAAGTGATAACAGATCAAAAGGATATAATGATACGACCGACAAAAAGGTACAAGTTTATATTATATATGAGTTTGGATTTTATGAGCCGAATTTGCAAGCCGCTTGGCTGTTTGATTTTCTTTTGGATTGAAGAAGGCCTAGAGAGGCGAGTTGGAGTTTGAGATAGTGACCAGTACAAAGGAGGTTATGGCGAAATTTTTCGAAAATTCCAGGCGTTAGAACATTCTCATGATTTATGGAAATTCAGTTAGCCAGAATGAATTAATAATTTAATTGAAAATTAAATGGTTCAGTTGAAACTGGAGTTGAGAAGTAAACTAAAAGATATTTGAATCTAGTTAGTAAAGTTGGTAGCATTTTTCTAACTTAGCAATTTCGAGGACGAAATTATTTTAAGGGGGGAAGTCTGTAATGGCGCGTTTTGTTAGCTGTCGAATAATTAATTTATTTAATTATTTATATATCGATTTGGCGATATCGATAACTTAAAGTAAAATGTTCGAACTTATAATTTATAATTATAATTAAAGCGAACCTGAAACGACGCGGCAGTTCGTTATTTGGCGAGTTGAACTTCAACTGAATATACAAGATTCGTTTTAAGCCGGATTTCTGTGAAACAAGAAACGTGTGGAGCTGGTGGAGTATATCTTTCTAGTGGAAGAGAAAAATCGTGATTTCGTCGTGTAGATTTTGAGATATGTCCAAATCAAATTTTAAAATAGTCGCTATAGAATCGTTTATCGACCGTAATGGTTTATTCGATATAACTAGAGATCGGGTTAGAATTTAAACAAGGTTCTTTTGGGAAGTAGTGATAATTTAATTTTTAGAAATTTATGGAAAATTTTAATTAATTAAATAAGCAACTTTTTGTTTGAAGTATTTCGCACCCTGTAATCAACATTTTTGAGGTTTCAAAATATGAGTCGATCTACCGGTATTATTATATTTTTGGGATCGTGACACCGAGCTCATCACAACAGTATATTTATATCTGTCGTTAGCAGTCCCTAAGTACGAAATTTTATACGACCGGTACCCTAAATATAATATCCTAATGTATTTCTGCGATCAAACAAGAAGACAAGTAGCTCCTTCTCAATCCATTCGTTCTGAGTGACCCTAAACAAGATTTCGTGGCCTTAGGAAAATCCACCAAAATTTATATAAAATCCTATAAATACTGATGACATTCTTAAGACCCAACCCCTTTCTTCTATCTCCAATAACAAAAACGAGCCGCCGTTCTTTTAGATTTCCAGAAAACAAACACAATGAGATTCAAGGAAAAGGAAAATCAAAAGGAAATCAACCAAATTACTATAAATCGAGAGGTGTGTATACATGGATTCCTGGGTGTTTTCTCTTCGCGTCAGTACCCATTTTCTTGTTTGCGATGCAATTTCCGTGGCTGCTCAAAACCAACAGCGAAGTTAGGGTTAACAACAACTTTAATTCGAAGAAATGGTTCATGTTTTTATGGTCATTCTTGGATTCTAGTTGAAGATAGCACTTGCGCCGGGATTTTTGGGGTATTCGGTTTAATTGACTGTCGATGTTTACTGTGGGGTTGAGTACCTGCTGTCGAACGTCGGATCCTGTCAATGGCGTGCGAGTTTGGCGATAAGGAGTGGAGATGGAAGAGGAGATCATGGCGAGATGTTTGGTGATGGTTTTATTGATTTTCAGTGAAGAGAATGGGAGGTGTAGTTGGTGAAAGATGCGGCTATGGTGGGTTTGAGGTACTGAAGCTCACGGTGGTATGTTTGGGGAAGAAAATGAATTCGGGTTTGGTACTTTTAAGGGTGGTAACGGGCCAAGTTGAAAGGTAAAGGCCCACTAGTAAATATAAAAAAATCCTTGTTTTATTTAATTTAAATATTCATACCAACTTGTAAAATTCATAACTATAACATACGGCATCAGATTGACGAACCATAAGTTGCGTTGGGATCGTATGGACGAGCACTCCAAAATGGAACTGACCGCGAGTCGATTGGAGCACGTCACAATTTATAGCAAAATAAATTGTCTGAATCAAGCGATGGTTATCGTCATTGACGATGATCGTCCAAATGTGAGTAAATCTCACTAACTCTGAACAGTTTATAATTTCATGTTGCATTGTTAGAACTGTTAAAATTTGTCTGTTTGACTGTGTGTTGATTGATTGATTGAACTGCTAGTCAGTTAGTTAAATTTCTATATTGATTCTGTTTAACAGAATATATCATATGGAACTGAAAGTGATGTTATCTATATTGTCTAACATCTGTGATGCAGGGAAACAGGTTGGAGGAATCCGACTGGATTCCTCAACAGTTATTTTATTGTTTTTCATATATTGTTATATGATGTGATATAAAATCTGTGGGCGATTATATGTGCTTGGACGATATTGAATATCGTGATTTGATATGATTGAATACCATAACATACCGAAATGTTGATAAGGGGATTTTCAATGTTTATATTGAAAATGAATCTTATTTATAAAATCGATAGGATTTTATAAAAGGAAAACATTTATTTAATTTGAAAATAAATAAATGAAAAAGGAAACATTTATTTAGAAAATAAATGAAATAAAATAGAAACATTTATTTAGAAAATAAATGAATTAGAATATAAAGGAATTATAACCAGAGTGTGATAAAAGGATTAAACAAAGTAATTTGTTAGGTTAACCAAAGCAAGTTAGTCGAGTTAATCAAAGTAATTGGTTAAGTTAACCAAAGCGAGTTAGTCGAGTTAATCAAAGTAATTGGTTAAGTTAACCAAAGTAAATTAGTTAAGATAAACTAAGCGGTTAATCGAAGTGAATTAGTTAAGTTAAACTAATTTGTAAATCAAAGTGAATTAGTTGCGTCAAACTAAGTGAATTAGTCAAGTTAAACTAATTGGTTAATCGAAGTAAATTAGTTGGGTTAATCAAAGTGAATTAGCTGAGTTAAACTAAGTAAATCGGTTAGAGTTAATCAAAGTGAATTAACTAAGTTAAACTAAGTGGACTAGTTCAGTTAATCGAGACAAGTAAATCAAGTTAGGTTAAACCATTTGAGTTAACCAGTTAGGTTAAACATTTGAGTTAACCAGTTAAAGTTTACTAGTTAAAGATAAACAGTTAGAGTTGACCAGTTAAAGTTTACCAGTTAAAGATAAACAGTTAGAGTTGACCAGTTAAAGTTGACCAGTTAAAGTTGAACAGTTAGAGTTGACCAGTTAAAGTTGACCAGTTAAAGTTGACCAGTTAGAGTTGACCAGTTAGAGTTATCCAAGTGGAGTTAATCGAGTAGAGTTGCCGAATATCACTTATTCGAAGTAGAGTTATCGAATATAGTATATTCGAGGGAAGAGTAATCGAATATAGTTTATTCGAGTGGAGAAATCAAATGTTATTCATTTGAGAAGAGTTACCGAATATTATTTATTCGAAGAGTAGTTATCGAATATTGGTTATTCGAAGTTAGTTAATCCAAAGGAGTTATTCGAAGTTAGTTAATCCAAAGGAGTTATTCAAAGTTAGTTAATCCAAAGGAGTTATTCGAAGTTAGCTAATCCAAAGGAGTTATTCGAAGTTAGTTAATCCAAAGGAGTTAGTCGAAGAGTTAATCGAATATAGTTATTCGAAAGAAGGTGTTAATCGAATATAGTTATTCGAGTAAAGTTAAAAGAGTTAATCGAATTTAGTTATTCGAAATGAGTTATTCGAATTAGATATTTGAATAGAGTTAAACACATTAGAGTGATTCGAATTACTTATTCAAATAGAGTTAAAAACGTAAGAGTTAATTGAATATTAGTTATTCAATTAGAGTTAAATCGAATTTAGTTATTCGAAAGGAGATAATCAATTTGAGTTAAGTTGATCGATTTGAATTAAGTTGAATCGAAATGGAGTAAATCGATTAGAATTAAGTTAATCGAGTTAGAGTAAATCGAATATTGGTTATTCGAAGGTAAGTTATTCGAATTAGTTATTCGAAGGAGTTAATCAAATGAGTTGATCCAAAGGAGTTAGTCGAATATTAGTTATTCGAATAGAGTTAAAGGAGTTATCGATTTTATTTTGATCGAAAGGAGTTATCGATTAGTAAATCGAAAGGAGATTTTCGAATATAGCATATTCGAAAGAAAGAGATCGAATATTGTTTATTCGAAAGAGAGAGATTTCGAATATGAGTTATTCGAAGTGAGATAATCGAATATAGGTTATTCGAAGAAGAGTTAATCAAATAGAGATTACTCGAAAGAGAGTTATACGTCGAATTCGATTATAGCGAATTCGGGAAAGTACTAATTACTTTCCAGGGTTTAAATCAAGGTTTAGCTATTGATTAAGAAATTAGGTGTCCGTTTAATTATTCGAGTTAGGAGATAAAGTTATAATTTAGGTTGGATATTATAGAAGTAGGAATTATAACGTTATAGTTATAATCAAACGTTTTCATATAAGAAGTAGATTCGTAACCTGAATCCGAGAATTTGCGTAAAACAGATGATTGTAAAAAGTGAGCGACGAACTTCATCTATTTCACAGTAAAGGACGTTGTTCAATTAAGGTCTGAGAGGTAACCATACCCCAACTTGATTGACTTCAGAATTGACAAAGGAATAGTTGTGGTTCGATCTAAAAGGTTGATTAGGAATAAAGCTAAGGAATAAGCGATAAATGGATTAAGCGAAACGATGTTTTATACAACGTTCATTGGAAATCCGTAAATGAATTTTGGAAACGTTTTCCAAATATAGTCAGATATGTTTTCTAAACATAGAAAATGAAATGTTTTCATGATAAGAATTTAAGAAATAGAGTTAAGCAAATTCAGAAACTGACTGGAGAGGGTAAGTTGAACGGTTTTCTAAGTGACGATCTGATGTTGGTTTCGACCTTCCGTATTGATACTTAGAGAATTGTTCTCATACTAGTTACAGTTAGGGACTGATAGTTGCGAAATAATAGTGATGTGAAAATAACTATGGAAATGTTTTCCAATGATTAATAACATATATTTCCTAAATATATGAAATAAGGAAATATGAACATATGATGATTGATCGATCGAATTTCCATTTGGAAATAAGATCGTTGTTTGTACACCGACATGTTGTCATTTGATAGTTGAATCACAGACTATCAAAGTTTTTACCATTTTAACGTTGTTAATATGGAGAGACCGGTTGGATTATTATCCAAAGAACCACTCTGTATTGGCATAAGCGTTGCGAGCAATATCTGCCAAAGATAAATTGAAGACGGAGTAAAGTGCAAGGGCTGTTGTATAAGTCTTAGATAACAGTGACTAAGATGGATATACTGAATAGTGCCTTCGGTTTGTCCAGTCCCAGGACAACGTATATGGAAGAAGGTCTGACAGAGTATATCCGATGGATCGCACAAGTTGATCTGTTCAAACGTATTCACGTTTGGTGGCGGAGGAATTCGTTTCTCTTAGCTATATACCCGTGTTATTTTTGGATAAGTAAATTTGTGATTTGGCGGGTATGACGATGTGGCATTCAAAGTGAATGGTGATCAGATGTTCTGAAGATAGACGTAGCTTCTAGCCTCACACCAGGAAGTAACAAAAGTTGGGCTAGGCAGCATGGCTAGTTGGGTCATCCCCAAGCAGGGTGTATTGTCACCGATCTAGGGAATATCCATATTTATACTTCTTTTTGATTCTGTATCTTCGAATGACGGTTTGATGGCCTACAACTGTGGTGGCAATATATTCGCGACACTCAAGCTAAATGAGTGAGCGGTCATGTGTGGTCGGGTTGCAAGACGTTCTTGTTGAACCCTGAGTGTATCACCTCTAGAGTACACTATTCAGAAGGTGCTCCCATACCTTGTCTGTTGGAATCCATTCTCCGATAAGAGCCCTGCGGTTTATGATTTTATACTATGTATGTAGAACGTGAGATGCAAGCGTTTCTGCTAGATTGATACATATTTGTACTTAGACATTATTTTAATATCACAATGATATTGCTTGTCAAAGTTGTTCAGATACTCATAAGGGAAAAACCCGTTCCGTATTCACGGCGTGGTCTTATGAGATATCCTATACATGTTTTAAACTATTTTACTCATACCAGTCCCATGACTGACCCGGAGTTTACTTTGTTGTTTTCCCTAAACTCTTGGGTGCCTAAATTTGTACGGGTAGTCAAGTAGTCGGGATTTACAGATATACTTGGAGAGCTTGGAGCAGGAGGCTGCAAGATTTGATAGCTATAGTTATTTCCGCTGTGTTGTACTCTGATAAGTGCTATTGTATATATATAACTGTTTACTTCAAAGTTATGTTATATATTATATGTTATTCGTTCCGCTGTGAGATTCGTGTTACTCTGATGATTCTGATGTTCTTCTTCTTCTTCTATTCTATTAGTTCTATCTTTTCTTTCTCACCTTCTAAATTCTTTCACTAACGTCTCGGAATTTCCGACTCTCGAGGAGTCGGAAATTTCAGCCGTTACAGTCTGACTCTGTTTTTCTTTCGTCTTCTTTTCTTCCTTTCCCCCCCAGGTAGTAAAGAAGGGAATAGTATAGCTCAGGTTAAGTTGGATTGTCACCCTTTCCCAGCTTGAAGATTTGCCGAAGTTTTGCTTGGATTCTCTTTTCGGATGCTATGGCTGGCTCTTGCTAAAATTAGGGAATATAAATGTTGTTTTATGCTTCTTTATTTTGTAAGATAGATGATACTCTGATATTGTAAATAAATCATTGTACAAACTATTTTATCAATAAAGCAAAGTTTTATTTTCCGCTGTTGTAATTTTTTTCTGTCTTGTAATTTATCTGCATCTTTTACCCTAAATGCTCCACAGAACTTAGTGCATTCCCTTTGTGAGTGACACTAACGGATGTGGGGTGTTACACAGGCTGATGGATGCGAGTATGGAGTTCTGGTGGTATGGTTGTAATGGCAGAAGTGAACGAGTATGGTTGGTTGATATAATTATTTGGATGGGTTTCTTCAGCTAAAATCAGTGATTTGGGGGCAAGAAGTGGGTTTTTATATGTTCGAATCGGATTGCACTGTGATGATCGAGATGATTTGTTATTGCAATGGGTATGGCTATGTGAACGCTGGGTGATGAGTTGTGACTATGGTGAAGGACGAGATGGTGTTCAGATTAAGAAGTTTGGAGAGGGAGGCAGGGGTATGGATGTTGGAAGTGTTGTTGAAGTTGAATGAGCAGTGGATGTTGGAAGTTGTGATGGCAGAGTTCAGCGATTGTTGACTGCGTGTAAGAGGCAAAAGAAGGATTGTGAGGATGATTATGACTATGGAGAAATTGTTGAAAAGAGATGTAATTAGAGGGAACAAAGAAAAATATGCAAAAGGAATTTTTTTTGGTAATTGTTAGAAAATAGGAAAGAAATAAAAGAAAGGACTTGTTAGAAAAAAGGATTTTTGTTTTTGTGAGACTTGTAAAAGAAAAAATGAAAGACATTGGAAGGAGATTGTAAAATGGAAACAAATCGTAAAGAAAATATTTTTATGTGTTTTTTTATTTGTGATAAAAGAAGAAAGGAAAGAAATTTGTTAGAAAATAGGAAAAGAAACATGTGAAAGAAAGGGAAAGAAATAAAATCAATGAAATTTAGCAAGTTTTTTTTCTCTCTAGAAGATCACAGTATCAATATGAATACCTAATCAACTAAGCAAGAATTTTCTTCTAAATATAAAAGATAGGGAAAGAACTATTTTGTTTTATTTGCAGAAAAGGAAATTGTATTGAAATTAGAAAAGAATTGTAAGAGGGAAAGACTTTGTAGAAAGGAAAGAAATAAATGAAAAAAAAGAAAGATTTTTTTTATTATTTTGTAAAAGGAAAGCAATGAAAAGAAGATATCAAGGAAATCGCAGATGTGAAATCTAGAAAGGTGATTGAAAAAAGGAAAGAAACTTGAGAAAATATGACCAATATTTTTTTTTTAGTTATTGACAATACCAATGTAATTGATACACTACATCACTAATCAAGATTTTTTTCTATATATACAAGAAAACAAAAGGAAAAAATAAATAAAAATAAGATGAAAATATAACCTAAAGGATTTACTAATAAAAATTATTTTGGTCCCCGACGACGGCGTTAAAATTTGTCTGCGAACAAATTAAACAATTGAAAACAACTATTTAATTCGTTCGGCTTTCCTAAACAACAAGGATGGTTGTAAAGGGTGTCGAACTCTGGGACCAAAATTATTTTAATTAATAAATCCAATCAAGTTATTCCGAAAGTTTGATTATTTGAAAATAACAGAAAATAAAGAAAAAGAGAGTTGTTTTATAATAAATGAAAGCAATTAGGGAGTAATGACACAAAATGGATTGATAATTATCAATAGCCAAACATATTAGTAGATCTGACTCATGTTTCTGTCACAAACATGAATCAACGATAATTAGGTATTTAAAAACAAACATGTGAATAACTATAAGCATAGCCTATGCAGGAGCTAAGCTCTTAAACAACCATAGGCTATCAGGACAGATTCACTACTTTATTTCTAAAACCCTACAAATTAGATCTAAATCTGATAAGCGTTAAATCGAACACGAATATACCCTATGAAGGAGCATAGCTCTTAAACGACATAGAATATGAAGGTTTAGATCTAACTCTTGGTTCAGATCTAGATCTATATGTATAAGGTCCTCATCTTTTGGCTATGTGATTCATATTGAATCCAATTTATAAGCGTCATCACCCCCTAATTAAAGGAGATTAACAAGACATAACTAAATGAGAAAAAACAAAAAATAAAAGAACACACATAAATAAAATAAAACTAAAACTAAAGAGAACAGGGAAGAATAGTATTCCAAGTGAAGAGTTGCTGAATAAAACTTAAGACAATTTTAAATGAAAAAGATACAGTGTATTTATAGCTTCCTTGACCAAGACAAAGTGGCCAAATACAAGACGTGGGACAAAAGGTTTTGCCCAAATAACAACTAGACCAAGTGGACGCAAGTGAATGGGCATGCTAATGTCATCGAAACATAGCTTGCGGGCATCAAACGGAATCAACTTCAATGAATAATAACTCCAAAACATCTGGGACAAGCGATATTTATGAAAAGGCATTGAACCTTAACTTTAAAATATGCGGCAGAAGGTGGTTGAACAACAAAATTTCTTCAGGTCTTCATACTTTAATCCAGCTCTAAAAATCAACAGTCTTCTTGCAACAATTCTTCAAGCTTTTCAACAATTAAGTGTATCAATCCATTTGTCTTAAATAATCTGAAAACACAACTATAAATACACAGTATCAATTATTTTAAAGAGAAAATAAGATAAATAGCAGATAAAATATACACATTTACGTGTATATCAGGAGTTCCCAGACGATTCCAGAGAAGTCGGTGTTCTTCATCAAGGCAGGGTGTATTCTACTATCTACCCTTGGATGTCATTGTTGTATTATATGAGGATGGTGTTTATAACTATCCATGGTATGTTATTTCGATTTGAATGTTTCCGTTGTAAAGTTATATTGGAATATTATATTTTTTCTATTCCGTTGAGAGATTCTGTTCTTTTCCTTTATTTCTGTTCCATTGCGCATGCTCTGATAAAACCCCGATGAATTGAGTTTTCGATATTTGGTTTTGCGGTACACGAACATCGTGAATGTGTTAAGTATCGATTATGGAAGATTGGGAATTCAGTTTACCCCATGATTCCAATGATGCTTACTTCTTGAACTAGACTTGTGTGGTTTATATTCGGTTCAAAGGGTGAGGGTCTGCGGGTCGTCAAAACGTGGTATCAGATCTTTGGTTTTGCAATAAAGCTTGGCTCTTTGGAGTAAAGACTCGTCAGAGATGGTATTAATAGTATCCCTATACGAGTAACTCATTAGAGATAGGTTTAGTAATGCCCTAGAATGAGTTGAGAGTATTATATATGAGAGTTGTGGTTTTTATATACAAATGATTTCAGTTTTGAAAATGTATTTTGAATATATAAAAAGGTGTATGTTCCGGCAACATAAAAAGATGCACTTGAAAAGTTAATCAACCAATTTACTGCTGGATGTGATGTGGATAACTAGTCCAAACTAATTAAGAAAAGTATAAGTATACTTAAGAAAGAAGAAAAGAAAAAACAATTGGTTAAGTTGTGAATATGGAACTTGAATTCTAACTAAAAATCGACTTGTTTTTGGGGAAGAAAAATATGTTCAAATATGATTGAGCCAAAGTAAAAGTGGACTAATTGAGAGATAATTAGTAAATTGAATGATAATGTTGAATTGGTTTAGAAATCAGTTGGAATTGGATATATATATTGAATAGGTGATTGAATGGAAGCTAAGGTGAGGAACAAAATAGAATGCTCGTATAAAAGGTACATGTTTACGCTATTGATTTGGGTTTGATAATTTTATAAGCCAAGTTGGTAAGCCGTTTGGCTTTTCGATTTTCTTTTTGATTGGTGAAGTGCCTATAGAGATGTTTTGTTGTTGTACCGATTGAACCGAACAAAGGAAGTTATGGCCAAATTTTTCGAAAATTTAAGGCGTTAGAGAAGTTCGAGAATTGGGAGATTTTTGGGAAACTAAAAAGAGATGAAAAACTTAAGTTAAGGTTTAAACCAATTAGGTTAAGATAAGAAATCAAAATTATCAACCATTTTGGATAGTCGATAAATTATGAGATATGCTTAAGTTGCAGATGAGATATTTGAATAAGGTAGAGAGGGAAAAACCTTAGAAATAACTACGTGAGTTTATATGGATCATTTCCTCAAATAGATTCTGTTCGATTGCAGAACATATAGTGTATTTACACCGATCCGGAAAAGGATTTGTCACTCGATGTTTGAAGACGAACCTGGATGAGGGTTTATGGTTAGTTGATTGGGTTTTCTATCATATTTGTGAGCTATGTAAGGAAAGCTAGAGTTTGCCGATTAAGAGCCTGATTAGCGTCCGCACTAAGGGATTAAAGGATCAATACTAGTTCGGGGATAAGTTGTGTGTTCGAATGAGAATCGAAACATATATTCCATATAGATGATCTGTGTATAACTTATGGAGTTAAGTTCAGAGTCAAGTTTGATAGGATATGGTTTTATTGGTTAAGTAAACAACCTTTAGTTCCATCTTCGATTTTGGGGATGCAATCTTTTTAAGTGGAGGAGATTGTAACTATTCGCATTTTTAGTCAATTTAAAATACGAGTTTTAATTTGACCTTTAATGAATTTTAGATGATCAAATATTGAATCTGGACCTGAAAACTTTGGAAAATGAATTCTAACTTTGTTTTATATCTTGTTGGAGTTAAAATAAGATTAATGGACTTTTAAAATTTATTTAAAAGTAAATATGTTTAAATTCGATATTTTAATATATGTTGAAAGCCTAAAAATAGACATTTTGCAAACGATCTCGAATTTCAACGAAACCAGTTCCATCGGATCTGAAACGTTAACATATGACAATGTTTTAAATTTCAAATCAATCGGAGTTAGTATGTGAGCGTGTGCAATATAAACGCGTGTCGAAAAATTAATTGAAATTTAACAATAGCGTAGAAAAGGCCATTTTTAAACAATTTTTGAATCCAATGAGACCAGTTTCATTGGATGTGTATCGATGAAATATAGTAATATTTCAAATTTCATATTGATTGGACTTACGGTTTGATTGTACGAATTGAAAACGTAAAAGGTCGTTAAATTAAACGACACTGATATTCATCAGGGGATAAGCCTCCTTAAATCACTCTCTTTATGCCACCTTCCTTGTACTCCCCAGAGTTATGTCTTTGTGCTCACCCCTAATGATGCCTAGGTAATAATTGTGTCTTGGCACTTGAAATAAGAAAAGAATTAATTGATAAACCATAGAAGGAAAAATTGTTGTTAAGTCCCTGCTTCACCATGAAGCTAATCTCTCATATGATGACACCTAAGCGGTAACTTTTAACCAACCCCCTGCCTTTTGCCTATAAATAGACCCTCCTCGTCCACTGATTCCATCCTTTTCCATTCTCTTCTCTTCTTCCATTTCCCTCCTTCTTCTATTCTCTCTCCTCCCTTCCACCCGTGGACCCACCCGCCACCACTAGCCACCACCAAAAGCACCCCACCCTCACGGCAACCCAACAACACCCCCACCTCCCTACATGGTCCCTTTTTGGTCAAAAATCCTCATTTGCCTCTTTAAAGTTCAAACACTCCACATTTCTTCATTTTTACACCACCCAAGCTCTTCTTACCACCACCACCTCTCCAGACCCCCACACCAGCACCCAACAGCCTCGTACATCCCCATAAACACCCCCATATGCTTCCAAGTGGGTCTGACCTCTTAAAGATGCCACTTTCGCTTCAAAAAACATATTTTTATGCCTTAAAACCTGTTTGGAACCTTAGATCTAAGCAATCACCACTACTAACCCCTACACCCCCTCTTTGCCACGTGGCATCTCCTCCTTCCGTGTCATGGATCCCACTCCCCTTAACCGAGCCTAAAACGCTAAAAGATCATACCTGATCTTAAATACAAGTTAATATATATATATATATATATATATACACAAGTATATGTTGAATTCAGGAGGTGTTTGGAGTAGGAAAGGTGACAACTTGGTCGATAAGTGGAAGTTTGAAATTGTTTGGTAACCTAAAGGTCCTACCTTTAAAGAATGGCGGAGTGGAAAACCTATGGTGAGCAAACTTTGCTCACATTTAGTTAACTATTATAACAGCCTGTATTTTTTTACAGTATATAAATAATTTATTTAATTATTTAAATAATGGTTTGGCTATTTAAAATGGCCAAAATTAAATTATATTGAATATTTAATTAAAATAAATAATATAATAGTATATTTAATTTTTGAAATAGTCAGAAATAGTGGAATTCACAAAATGGTGTGAATTGGATCATCTGTGATATTTAATTCATTTTAAATTGAATTAGAATAACGAATATATTATTTTAATGGCAGTTTGAATGTATAATTATATTATAATTAAAATAGAGCTCGAAATGGCGCGGTAGTTCGTAATTTGGTGATTTGAACTTCAACTGAATGTACATGATTCGTTTTAAGCAGGATTTCTGTGAAACAAGAAACGTTCAGAGCTGGTGAAGTATATCTTTCTATGAAAGAGAAAAGTCGGGATTTCATCATGTAGAAGTTGATTTATGTCCAAATCAAATTTTAGAAAAGTCGTTGTGGAATTCCTTTATAATTTATAATGATATATATATATATATAAGGAATTTCATTATAAATCGAATATCGATTTAATCAGGATATGAAATATAGAGCAAGAAATTCATATACGAATATTCATGAGCTGTATGATATACTATGTGAATATATACGATAATATTTATTTATAAATATTTAATTTAATTATTTTTAAATATATTTATATATTTAAATGGGTTATTTAGAGCTTTAAAAATAGCCAGTTTTTCAAACGACCTCCAAATTCAACGAAACCAATTTTGTTGGATTCGTAATGTCAACTTATTGTTAGATTTCAATTTCCGTGATTTTTGGTGTCAGTGTGTGGCCGTACGGGATTTTAATGTGAAAAACAGTCAATTTTCTGACTTTAAAAATATGCTGTGTGAGCAAATGGAGTCAGAATTCGACGAAACCAGTTTCGTTGGTTCCGTAATGTCAAACTGTAGATGCATGTCCATTTTCGTGATTTTTGGGTATCATATGTGATCACAGGAATTTTTAAAGACAAATAAAAACAGCGATGGAATAAAAATAAATAAAATAATCAAATAAAATATATATAAAACCTATCTATAAATATCCCAAACCATCCCTAACCCTAATTCTATTCAGTCATCGATCAAGGAAAATTTTACGTCGCTAGTTCCTTTCTTCTAAAACAAATCGTGACTTTTGATAATCGATTTAAATTCAAAGTTAAATCTATATATTCAAGATCAAACATATTCGAGCTCCTGAAGGGATCCTCTACATGCTAGAAGCCTTCGTTTTTTGGTTTGATGTAAATGGGATACACTGGGAAGTTCAGCGTGAGAGCTAGGGCTGGGGATTTTCCAAGTTTATGGATCCAATTAAATTTTCTGGTGGTGGATTCAGGATTGTGAGATCAATTTGTTGTTGCTTTGGATTTTTGGGAATTTAAAAAAAATAAAAAAATCGATACTTGCTATAGCCGTGGGGGGGAATGACCAGGTCGCGCCTCACATTGGTGGATCGAAGGTCAAGTAATGGTGGTGAGATGGGAGAGGCCGAGAAGAGAAGTTCCGCGGAAGAATCGATTTGGAGTTTCATTGAGAAACGAAGGTGTGATGGAGGGCCAAAGTTTTCGAAATGGAATGAAGCGGGTTCGAACTGGTTATGTAGGAGAAAGGGGATGAACAGGTAATTAACACAACATTGAGGATTTGAGGGATTAAGTTATATTATTAATTTATTTACTTAAGTTAATAATCGTAAATGTTTGCAAAACTTATAAAATGAATACCTTATTCATATGTTAACCGAATTCAGCAAAACGGGTCATGTTGGGGTCGTATGAACGGTGGCTACACCATGGAACTGACCAGGATTGGATAGGCGCTCATTTGGATTTATGGTGAAATTAAACGCCTGAATCACATCAATCACCAATTATCGTTATTTAACGATGACCATCCAATGTGAGTAAAACTCACAAACTCTTCTCAGTTATATTTTTATAACGTATTTTTATAACTGACAGATAATGGTTGTTTGTTGTGTGTTGGCTATTTGGTTGAACTACTAGTCAGTTGATTGAAGATATAGATGTAAATCGTTAATCAAATATTGATTCTGTTTAGCAGAATATTTCATAGTGAAATGAAATTGATGTTAATTTTATTGTTTAACATCTGTGGATGTAGGGAAACAGGTCGGAGGGGCCGAACTGGGTTCCTCAACATTTATTTTACTGTTTTTTTTCATATATTGTGTTATATGATGTGATACGAAATCTGTTGTTGATTTTGTATGTTGAAATGATAATGATCATTGTTATATGGTACGTTAAAAACCATAAGGAGTACTAGAATGTTAAAAAGGAAATTTTCAATGTTATATTGAAAGGAAATATTTATAAAATCAAAAGATTTTATAAAAAGAAAACTATTTATTTAGAAAATAAGTAGATTAAAAAGGAATATTTATTTGTTAATCAAATAGATAGAATTGAAAAGAAATATTTGTAAACTTTTTACAAATAGAATTGAAAAGGAATATTTATTTGAAAAATAAATAGAATAGAAAGAGGAAATATTTGTAAAACAAAAGAAAAGGAAATAGTTAGATTATAAAAGGAATTGCTTATAAAATCAATGGGTTTTATATAAAAAGAAAATATTTTATGAACTAAATATAATTATTAAAAAGGGATTTATTTTGTAAATAAATAGATTATAAAAGGGAACACTTGAAAAGTGACTAGAATTGTATAAAAGGAGAATTTTACATTTGAAAGGTTTAGACCCGTGCTTCGCACACGGGTATAACATGATATGAATTTAAAGCAAAGATTTTAAATAGAATCTATTCTAACCAATAGGTTGAGAAGATTAATTTATAAATAATATTTTATAAATTAAATAAAAATATTTATCTTTTAATAAATAGAATATATAAGTTCGAACTTATATAGAGAAATAGAAATCGGGTTTAACACCGATATTTAAAATAGAATGTGAACTCAACATTTATAAAAGAGAATTATAAATGAGATTTTATGTGTCAGAAGTTAAAAGGAGATTTTGTACAAATAATTCTGTAAACAGAAATATATATAGAATTTGAAATGTGATATTTTTTTAGATATGAAATCAAACTGAATAGATTATATAGAAGAAATATTTTTTATAGTTGGTGTGAAAAATGGATTTAAGCAAAGGTTTTGCAAATAAAAACATTTATTAAGGAAAGTGGATGTTTGAAATCGAAATTTAAACAGAAATGCGATTTCAAATGGTTAGAAATAAATAACTTGTTTAATAATGAAACAAATGTTGTGAGTTATAAACAAAGTGTCTAAATGAACTAAAATAAAATTATCAGTGGACAACTGAGATTGTGAATTCAATAGTGAATATAAAAGGGAATTTGGAGGGTTTTAAAAGGGAACGATGAAATCCATTTCGATATTCGAAATGTAAAAAGGATTAAAATAAAATCCGTAGAGAAGAGATAATCAGATATAAGTTATTCGGGAGAGATTATCGAATATAAGTTATTCGAGGGAGATTATCGAATATAGTTTATTCGAAGCGAGATAATCGAATATAGTTATTCGAGAGGAGTTATCGAATATAGATTATTTGAGAGAGGATTTGTAAGTTGAAATTTGATCATATCGAATTTGGAAAGGTACTATCTACTTTCCGTTTTCAAATCAAGATTTAATTATTTAATTATAAATTAGTTGTCGGTTTATGTATCCAAATTAATGAAAAAAAGTTATATTTAAGTTAATATATTTCGAAAGCATGAAATTATAACACTAGCATTATAATCAAATGATTTTTGTAAAAGAAGTGGATTCGTAAATAGAATCCGAGAGTTTGAGTAAGAACGTTTGTTGAAGGGTTATAAGATGAACCTTCTCTATTTCGAGGTTAGAAATGTTGTTCAGTTAAGGTCTGAGAGGTAATTATACCCCAACTTGATTGACTTCGTTTTTAACTAACGAGTAGTTAAGGCTCGATAGTGAAGATTGGTTAAGTGGATTTAGTTAGTGAGTGAAATGGCTTGAATGGGCAAAGCGATGTTTTATTTAAACATCACTTTAAATCCGATAAAGAAGTTTGGGAATGTTTTCCCAAATAAGAACCTGAAACGTTTTCTAAATTTAGAAAACGAGAATTTACAAATGTATAGAAATGGGGGAAATGGATAAATTGAAGGTAATTTAAGATATAGGGATAAATGTGGACTGATGATTTGATCGATCGAATTTCTATCTGGAAATAAGATCGTTGTTTGCACACCTGTTTTTCTTTGATAGTTAAATCACCAACTATCGAAGTTTTTGACCATTTTTCCGTCGTCAATACGGAGAGACCGGGATCACATTATTATCTGAAAACCACTCTGTAGGGACGTTAGTGTTGCGATTAAATATGATGAAGATAATTGAAGACGGAGTTATGCAAGGGCTATCATGTTTACAGAATAGTGCCTTCGGTTTGTCCAGTCCCAGGACAAACGTGAATGGACGAATGTCTGACAGATTATATCTAACGGATCGCGTAAGTTGATCTCTTCAAATGTACTTACGTTTGGTGGCGAAGGAATTCATTTCTCTTAGCTTTATACCCGTGGTATTTTTGGAGAAATCAATTTGTGATTTGACGGGTATGACGATGTGGCATTCAAAGTGAATGGTGGTCAGGTGTTCCAAAGAGACGTTATGACCTCAAGCCTCATCAACCGGGAAATGACAGAAATCGGGCAGGCAGCATGGCTATGTGGGTCGCTCCCATTAGGGTGTATATCACCTATCTAGAGAAAATCTAATTCATTCTTTATCTATTATTGATGATGTCCCTTGTCGGGAAACGGTGGGTAGCTCCCAACCGTTGGTGGTATACATTCGATACACTCAAGCGAAATGAGTGGTCGGTCATGTATGGGCCGGGTTGCAAGGCGTTCTTGTTGAACCCAGTGTATTCGCCTCTAGAGATACACTATCGACAGGTGGTCCCATACCTTGTCA
Organism: Allium sativum; assembly: GCA_030737875.1. Classification (NCBI taxonomy): domain Eukaryota; kingdom Viridiplantae; phylum Streptophyta; class Magnoliopsida; order Asparagales; family Amaryllidaceae; genus Allium; species Allium sativum. The sequence goes on from CM060921.1 coordinate 114,734,406, forward strand.
TAGTCGGAATCCAATCTCCAATAAGCGTCCGCGGTTTTGTTGTATACTATATATGTGGAACGTGAGATGCAAGCGTTCTGCTAGATTATTAATTACTTGTGATTAGACATTATTATAATATCAGAAAAGTATTGATTTCCAAAACTATTTTGGGTTATCGTAAGGTAAAAACCATCCATGTTTATGTGTGGATCGATCTTATGATTACCTTTTCTTTTGAAAAGGATTTTGAAAAGTTAAACCAAATGATTTGAGTTTACTCACACCAGTCCCATGACTGACCCAGAGTTTATTTTGTTTTGTTTTTCCCTAAACTCTTGGGTGCCCAAATTTGTACGGGCAGTCAAGCAGTTCAGGTCTTTACAGATATACTTGGAGGAGCTTGAAGCTGGAGGCTTCAGGATTATATAGCTATTGTTATTTCCGCTGTGTGTAAGTGATGTACTTTGATAATGATATTGTATATATATACGGTTTTATTTCAAAGTTATGTTATATATTATATTTTATTCATTCCACCGTGAGATTCGTGTTTACTCTGATTGTGTTCTTCTTCTATTCTAATTTTCTATCTTATCTATTCTCACCCTTTCACTTCTTTCTATTAGTGATCAGGAATTTCCGATGTCTGAATAGTGTACATGGTAGTTTTGTGTTGATTTTCAGAGTCGAAAATTCCAGTTCGTTACAGTGGTATCATAGCTGAAGGTTAATTGATTACCTTGGCTCTGTGGCATGACTCGGTAGAGATAGGGTTAGCAATACCCTAGATTGAGTTCGAGTGTGTATATACGAGTGAATGTATTTGTAGATTTTTATAAAAATAATTTTATTTTGTGGAGATTTATTGGTTGAGTAGTTTATGAATTCTGGTCGATCAGTTTGATCCACTGTATCGATAGGAGTTTCTAAACACTTGAATACGATAAACCGACACAGTATGTTTTAAAGAGGGTAAATGAAATAATTTTACCCAAAATATATTTTGATATAAAAGATAGGTATATCTTGGAATTATTATCATTATTGGATGTGTTGTTGGTTGGTTATAATTGAAATGGTTATATAAATAACCAAACAGAATTCGTATAAGTGTAATATATAAAAGCAGGTTAATTAAATCTGATTTAAATCAGAATTGGAATTAAAATTCTGAAAACTGGGAAAAAGTGTTTGTACGTGGATTTGAGTTAAGTTTAAGAAAATTTTAAAATCATGGGAGATTTTAAATTGTTTACAAGCATTATGAATGGTATTTTGAAAAGATTTCAAAATGAAAGTGTTTAAATATGGTTTTGGTAAGTGATATAGTGTTGAACTCACTTCGATAGCTGGGAAATAAGTCTGATGATACTTGCCACATCATCAACGTTCATTTTCGAGTTATAAGTGATGGATTACTACCAAAGATTTTGTTTTCGAATTATTTTAAGAAAAGGAAGTTGTTTTGAATCCTGAAAGAGAATAATTTATTTTAGAAAAACTAAACTGTTTAAAATCCCCAGGAAGATAGTATGAATTAAAAGCAAATTAAAGAAATTTGTGAAAGCAAATATGAATTGAATTGAAATCAATTAACTGGAAATTGAATTGGAATATGACATATCAAGTAAAAACAGATTTTTGAATTGTGAGATAGGGAATCTGAAATGGTATTGGATTGATGCGGCAGGAGTTGGAAGCAAGAATGGAACTTTGGTTTGAAATGGAATCTGGCTTGGATACGTGAATGATTTGGTTTTGAGTATAAAATTGGAATTTTGTTTGGGAATGCATTTGTATATGCTGACAAGATAGCAGACGGAAAGAATAAAATGATATGCCCAACAAAAAAAGGTACATGTATAAATTTCCATATGAGGTTTTATGCGCCGAATCGGCAAGCCGCTTAGCTTTTTGATTTTCTTTTTGAAAGGAAAGGGCTTAGAGAGGCGAGATGGGATTTGAACTATTGGCCAGTAAAAAGGAGGTGCTGGCAAAATTTTCCGAAAATTTAGAGTGTTAGAAAATTTTCAGAATTTTAGAAAATTATCGTTGATAAGAATTAATTAATATTTTAATTGAAATTAAATTGGTTCGTTTGAAATTAAAGTTGGTAAGTAAACAAATAAATTTGTACTAATCAATATGGTAGGTTCTCTACCTTAGCAATTTCGTGGACGAAATTATTTTAAGGAAGAAGAATGTAACGACCCGTATTTTTTACATTATACAAATAATTTATTTAATTATTTAAATAATGGTTTGGTTATTTATAATGACCATAATTAAATTATATTGAATATTTAATTAAAATAAATAATATAATAATATATTTAATTTCTGAAATAGTCGGAAATAGTGGAATTCACAAAATGGTGTGAATTGGATCATCTGTGATATTTAATTCAGTTTAAATTGAATTAGAATAACGAATATATTGTTTTAACGGCAATTTGAACGTATAATTATCTTATAATTAAAATTGAGCTCGAAATGGCGCGGCAGTTGGCGATTTGAACTTCAACTGAATGTACATGATTCATTTTAAGCCAGATTTCTGTGAAACAAGAAACGTTCAGAGCTGGTGAAGTATATCTTTCTAGTGAAAGAGAAAAATGGGGATTTTGTCATGTAGATGTTGATTTATGTCCAAATCAAATTTTAGAAAAGTCGCTGTGGAATTCCTTTATAATTTATAACGATATATATATAAGAAATTTCATTATAAATCGAATATCGATTTAATCGGGATTTGAAATATAGAGCTAGAAATTCATATAAGAATATTCAGGAGCTGTATAATATCATATGTGAATATATACGATAATATTTATTTATATATATTTAATTTAATTATTTTTAAATATATTTATATATTTAAATGGGTTATTTAGAGCTTTAAAAATAGCTAGTTTTTCAAACAACCTCCAAATTTGACGAAACCAATTTCACTACACCAAATAGGCCATTTTGTAACGTTTTTCTCGGTTTAACTTGTAACATTTATTACTGTGATAAAATTATAACAGTTATTTTTGTTATAACATAATATAACGGTTATTTCCGTTATTACATTTGCGGCTTTGGTAAATACATGAAAATCCTATGGGCAAAAATGTATTTGGCTGTTGTACTCGTAGTTTCTACCTTGGTAGCGCTTCTAACCCCTCTACCCTTCTTTTTCGTTTTTCCTTTGTAATTCAAAAAAGAATTCTAGGGTTCGGCCCTTCCTTTCCATTCAGATTGTTGAGCGCCTCCTTCTTCGCCTCGTCCGCGCTTCCACCTCCTCCAACCTCGCTTCGTTTCTGATCAAATTGTCACGCTCGTCCTCCTTTGCTTCGTCCGCGCTTCCACCTCCTCCAACCTTCCGCCTCGAAGTCAGGTATTTTTTCCTATGAGTGTTGAGATTTCCTCATCTTTATGGCGATTTTATGTTGTTTTATACTATTTTTTTAGTGGATTTATAAATGTCAATTTAATGCTTTTTAAGATAGAAGACATAGGTTTTAATGGTTTCGATCCAGGGTTTGTAATTTAGAACTGATGTAGTTTTGGAAACTTTTAATCTTTGTCACAATAATTTTTACGTTAATTACATTTTGCGTTTAAGTGTTTGAATTCAGTTAAATCTAGAGTTTTCATTTGGAAAAACATTAATTTCATCATTTTTAATTGGATTGAATTTTCCCTGATTAAAATGACAAAATTCCATGCGATGTAATCTTTAAAAAAGGATAATAGGATTTAGGTTTGAAGACATAAAGCGCCACAGATGTTTCCATTTATTTTTAACAGCCATGACTGCATGAGAACTCGTATGAGCAATCCTCAAGTCATTAATTATACAAGGAGAATGATGCACGTTTAAATTTTCAGTTATGGTATTCTTTTTTGCACATCGGGAACATACATTTTCAAGCTATGTTAGAGTACGTAGGTTTTTCAATTTTCATTCAATTCATCCAAAAAATATATAACATCTATGCGTTTATGCATATAACTTACATGTATATTTTTACACTTTAGAACTAAGCTCCATTAAATCTTCCATAGTAATTAACCTCAAAAAAATTGAATGTTGTAAATCAAAACAACCGCGTCACGGCTTATCAACTTCCTGCACCCATGTACAATCAAAGAAGCAAGCGTTTAATAAAAAGTTTGAGGGTGAGCATACTTATTTTTATAGAATGACAAGTCATCTTCCTCTAATTCGGAGAATGACAAGTCATTGATTCCAAGTGCGACTGGAAGGAAACATATTTTTGGAAGGAAGCAGTCGGTTCATGCTGTTTTTGGAAGTGGAAAGAGTACGAGTTACTTTGCATTTTAAGATTTTTACATCAGCAATATGTTCTAGTTATTTATGTCCTATTTCCTAATACTGGTAATATGATTAAGCTATTCTAAACATGTATGTGTTATATAGTATAATGAGCACTGCCTTCGATGTTAAAGTTGCTCAATGGTTTCACAAGGGCTATAGATCAATAACACTAGACATGTCAAATGTTGTAATGGGATTCATCTTAGATGACATTTGGATCTTAGCACAAATAACAATTCTACTTTAATAAAATTTAAAGTAAAATAAAACATAAGGAGTATGGGACTAATTGCTAACAAAAGCATCCATGCATCTATGACCACATGTGATTTAGCTGGACGATCAATTGCTTCCACATCACATTTATTCTCTCCATTCCAATAACTTGATTCAGTGCAAATTTCAAATATCGAAGGCAATAATTGAAAATTGGAGGCAAAATCCAACGATCAAGATCAATTTTTGATTGGTCCTACATTATTAGTGTAGGAAAAATAAATATTGTTTAGTACTATTTAATAGATCAAAGAATACACCTACTATGCAGTTCTGATTTTAGGACTAACAAAGATGCTTTAACTTATACTGGATGCCTGAGCCATGATATATGGTCTACGGGTATTGTTTTTTAGGTTTAAAAGAGAACTGAACAAGTCAAAATTTTATGTTATAACTAAAAGCAGGTGCAAAAATAAAAATAAACCACCTGACTTAAGGGTTTAGTGATAAATAGTGTTGCTGCAAGCGAATCCGCTAATTTAGAGTGTTTTTTTGGGAAGGCATAATGTTGAAGGGTTCTAGGTATTTTATTCTTGCTTTAGCAGGACTTTTGCAAGGTTCTACTGCATGATGAGCATTCTTTTTTCTTTTTCATTTCCCCCTTTTTCCATTTGCAAGAGCAGGCGTGTATGGTTTATGCATATAATGAGCAGTGCATGAATGAATTAATGTAGTGTAATTGGCCAGAGTGTAGAGTGTGTGCATTAGTTAATATGAATCAAAGTTGTTAAAAGCTTAAAATTCTGGATATGCAAGCGATAGCTAGTATAATTGACTAAAGACCATTCAGTATTTTTAGTCATATCACCTATATCTCTATACAAAGGGACCTTGAAAGTTGATTTCATCTACTTCTAAAAAAATTACATAAAAGACATCGATTTTTTATGATTATGTTTGAAATCACATGGACTATTCATGGACAACTCTAGACTATCTAGTTTGACCTCTTTTCTTTCTCTTTTTTATCGTATTCTAATATTGTAATCTGACTTCTCATGTTTTGACAACTAAACCATCAGCAACCTTTTGTATTGTGCTGCAGCCGCTGATGCAATATTGTGAAGAAACAAGCAGAGGAATTTTAGCTTCTGTAGCTGTTGTTTGGCTTTTATTCGAACGGATGGGATATTATCTGCTTACCTTCGTATGCCATGCTCTAATATTTGTGATTGTTGCATTGTTTGTTTGGTCCAATGCTGCATCATTTGTCAACTGGTATGAACTAATTTTTGAACATTTCAATATTTCCTATTCGTTTGTCCCAGCCATATCTGTTAGTTGGATGTATGTATCTACTGATTCTAGTTTGCAGTTTTGTCCAATTGCAAAGTGGGAGTTTGCTAAGTTCTTTAGTTTAACTTCTGACACACAAGTTGTGCAAGTAATCAGAGTTGATTATTGTTAGCTGCGTGATTGTAGGATAAGTATGATGTTACAAAAACAGACCTCTGCCATTGTCTTTTTATCAAACCGACTTTGTCGGTTTCTCTTAATTCTACTGCCTCCTCGAGAACATCCGTCAGTCTAAAGCCAGACAATACGCTTATTTTCTTCTTAAAATGCATCCATGTCTTTCGCTTATACCATTTCTTCTGATTCTTTCCTCCTCGTCTTCTGCTAATGACTTTTCTTTTTTCATCTGATTGACCTTTACTTCTCCGAATATTTTTTCTTCATCTTCTACCAGTTTTCTCATGCACCCTATATATTTTAGCAAACACAGTTATTTTCATCTAATCCTTAAATCGACTTCCTTCTCTTCAAATGCGACAAATCCGATCCTCAAATCCACTTTCAACCTCTTCCTCTAGTGACGCTGCCGCGTCTTCCTCCGAATCATCTGTTGCGTCTCAAATCAAATCCAGGCAAACTTTGTTTTCACTAGTCCTTTCCTTTTATTTTTCTGAAATCTTATTTCATCTAGATCTCAACCAAATTTTTTAATCTTGGACGAGATCTTGGTCGTAATTTAAATGCATGATCTTACCCCATTTTTACTATTGACTTAAGCTCGTTAATTAACACTGAAATTTTCTTTCTGTGTTTCGAGTTTTCATTTTTTTTAATGAATTTTTCAGTAATTTCTTTAATAGTAAGGTCTGTTTTCAACTAGGAATTGGGTTTAAATTTTGTTATGTTTGGGATATGTAATTTGTTTCTATTCTAGTGCAACAACCTAATATAGTATAGTCCTTGTACAGTATAGTTCTTATGTTTAGTATTGCATGTAAAATGTTTATAATTGTTCAGTTTTCTAATACAATTACAATATATTTCATGCCAGGTGTATAGTTGGACTTGGAGGAACAGAGCCTGGGAAAACAAACCATGTCATTTGCATAGGTTGACTTCAAAGCTAAAATGTCAGACCATTGAATTCAAGTTTTCCTTTTAGATTGCTGTCTAGAATTTCCAATATGAGTATATGCTTTGCACAGTAGAACTTAGCAATCAAATCACTTCCATGTATGAATTCAAACTCCCAAGTGCCAACGTCAAATGGCATGCAGGTATTTGTGTAGCCTTAAACTTGGTTATCATTGCGCTTGGTTTAGTTTAGATCTTGGGAGCTAATAATTTAATGTTTAATTTAATTATTGCATAGGCGATTAACATCCTAGTAATGATCTGAAATTAAAACACAAATTTAGAACTTGGGAGCTAATTAACAGAAATGCCATAAACCTATAACAAGTAAGCAATCTAAACAATGGAAACCGAGTAAAAGCAACATAAATGATTTGATTTTTGTAGTTTCAAATTTCAATCCATACTTTTTAGAAGAAATAACGTTTTTTGGTAATATCTTTTGTATTATATGAAATATAATGATGGGATTTCCATGCCAATACAAGTAGTATAAAAGTCAGGGCTCAATTTTAGATTGGCAACATTAAGTCCCCGTTCTTTGCTCAAAACGGAGCATCTTATTAATGGTCGCGTTCGACGTGTCCGTTAATAATGGGAGAAAATGCCTCGTTTGCCCAATGGTTCAAAAGTGAGCTGTTGGGTCCTGACGCGTCCGACGCATCGGGTCCGAAACAGCCCAATTTTGAGCTGTTAGGTATAAATATATATTTTAAGTTTATATAAACTTTAAAAATTGATAACTTGTGTATATGACATCGGTTTGAGATGCGATTTTTTGCATTGCGATCATATCAAAGTGCTCTATGTAATGGAGTTGGTTTGAACTGAATCGGAACAACTTATAATTTTTTAATTTTTAATTTTATTTATTTATTTGTGTAAATTATTGATATATATTATTTATTAAAAACAAATGATAAATTAATTAATTAAAATACGAAATAAAAATAAAATGATCCGTTTAAATGTTCCGCTTAAATACTCCGCTTAACGCGCCAAACGCATTCTCCGCTAACTACAATCTCCGCTTAAATTCTCCTCTCAAATTCTCCGCTTCCGCTTGCGCCAAACACACCCTAACTCTCTTTGGTAAAATGTCAATACATTAAATGCTAATATTATTGTGCCTTAATATTGAGTTTAAGAACTCCTTGACTAATGCGTACATCACATTAATTAATTTGTTTATACTACTGTACATATAAACTGGTGCACATAAATAGGTGGCATAGGTAGCAATAGCCTACAACATCATGTATTTGAATGATGCAATTCAGAATGCATATCATTTTAGAAGCATTGCTGGTGATAATGGCATTAATGGTTTGTAACATAACAAATTAATGCTTCCATTACGTGCTCATAACAATTCATACATTCCATGTAATGTTTGCAAGTTACATATAACTATTTCTGTATAATTTTATTCCTATCAATTGTGTTTATAATTATATGTAGTCTTATGTATTTCGTCTATAATTTATCTTTTAATTTCAGTAATTATGGGGTACACGTTGAGTATTTGATTTGACGCAATATTTGCATTCTTAATAATGGTATACTCAATGTATATTTGTATTGAATTGCAAAGGTTATGGGAAGCTGGTTGGTCTTCTTCTAGTCTAGGTAATGGTGAAATCAAGAAATATGCATGCTTACTAAAGATAAATTTTATGTTACTATATAAATTTACCATATAATGAATCTTCACTTAACATTAATGCATGGTAAGTTTTATAGTTGTGTCTTGTATCACATTACTAGAAAGTCTTGTTGCCCCTTTAAATGTCGGTTAAATGTATTTCAAGCATGTAAGTGGACATATCATATTGCCAGCATGCAGCTCTTATAGAAATAATACGAATTTCTACAGAAGTATGTGTAATATAATGTGCAGTAATCAGTTGAAGCGACCTACAAATCCAATAACGGAAAAAAAATACCAAGTGTAAAATGAATGGAGAAATTACAAATGGGAAGATTTGCTGATCTTTTATTTGTTTCATGGCCGTTTATATGTGTATTCTATGTGGTTTGTTTTGTTTTATAAGGAAATGCAAGGGGCAAAATGGTGACCAAGTTGGGATGCAAGGATTTGGTTTTGCTGGACGGTTGGTTTGTTTTGGACAGCGACATACACAGTTTGGATTTTATGGTGTGATGATGTTCATTTGTCTATCCGAGATGGTGCTTTTCAATGTTTTCATGTCGCAGTTTGCAACACGTTTTTTGATGTTCGTGATAAACAATTTTCACATGCTAATACTGAATGAGCCAATTGGCTCAGTTTTTATTGATCCAATAGGCTTACTGAGCCAATAGCCTCAGTAAAAACTGAGCCATTAGGCTCAATAAAAACTGAGTTGTTAGGTTCAGTTTTAAATGAGAGCTTCAGTAAAAACCAAACTTGTCATTTAAAACTGAGTCGTGACCCAGTAAAAATTAAGTCGTGGCTCAGTTTTAACTGAGCCACGACTTAGTTTTCACTGAGCTAATCAGCTCAGTTTTAAATGAGAGCCAAACTAAGCCTATTTTCTCAGTTTTTACTGAGTCTACAAGCTCAATTTTCCTGAGCTGAGTTTAAAACTGAGTTGAGTGATGTTTAATTCCTATTGATGTCTTCATCCCATATAATTTGTCATTGTGTTATTTTATGTTTGTTTCTAACTATGAAATATTTGAGTTGTAAAAATATTTGTTAGAAGAGATCATATGCGCTGTTTTCATGTCTTAGCTCATAATATTATATTTGTTGAACATCGCAGTCTTTGGTTGAAGCAGCAGAAGCAAGACAAAGAGAAGCAGAAGCAAGACAAAGAGAAGAAGGTGGCGGTGAAACTTAAGGTCTAGATAATTTTGAGAAAGATCTCATTGCTGAAGTTTTTGGAGATGATAAAAGAAGCTATTATTGTGTGATCAGCTCAACGTGCAATGTAAAGTAAGTAAAACTAGCACAAGCTTCAAAAGCAATTACCGTGACAAAAGAGAATGCAACTAAACAACAATTAGCTAATTTGGAGAACAACCAAAATCAAATGCATGAAGACGTCAAATCAATGGGTTCAGCAATAGCGTACTTGCAACAACCTATGAAGCTTCTTATCAATCAACATGGAGGAAATACGACATCACGAGAAGAAGTTGCTTTCGATGGAGGGCAAGGTAATAACAATCTACATACTACTTTTAGTGATGTCATTGGATCATCTAGGAGAAATTAACAATCAGTAGTGTTATTGTATGTTAAATCATGATAGTCAGATATTATTTGATATTTGTTTTGGATGATGAAAGGTTGTATGTTAAATTGTGATAGTTCAATGTTTGTCAAATTGGAATTTGCATTAGGATGCAAATTGTGATATGTTGTATTTGCTTTGAGATATTGTTATCATATGTTGTATATGCTTATTGATATATGCTTTATGAAATTAGTTGGAGCATATTATGGTAGTTATTTGTTTAAAGGAATTACCCGTTGTAGGGTTGTATAACATTCACGTTTGCAATAGTTATAACTGTTATTAAATTTATTTTATGAAGTAGCAAGCTTTATATACTAACAGTAGTAACTATTACATGTTTCATACTTGTAACAGTAATTACTGTTATAAAAATAAATCTTTTAACGGTTATAAGTGTAACAAAATAATAAATTTATAATGGTAATAACCGTTACAATATACACACATTGTAACTGTTATAACCGTTACAATATACACACATTGTAACGGTTATAACCGTTACAATATACACACGTTGTAACGGTTATAACCATTAAAATATTCGTGACAACAGTTTGTCACGTATGTTATAGTAACGGTTATTACTGTTACAAAGTTAACTAGTAACGGTAATAATTGTTATTAAAACCCATTTCTGGTGTTGTGTTTTGTTGGATTTGTAATGTCAAATTATTGTTAGATTTCAATTTCCGTGATTTTTGGTGTCAGTGTGTGGCCGTACGGGATTTTAATGTGAAAAAATGTCAATTTTCTGACTTTAAAAATATGCTGTGTGAGCAAACGGAGTCGGAATTCGACGAAACCAGTTTCGTTGGATCCGCAATGTCAAACTGTAGATGCATGTCCATTTTCGTGATTTTTGGGTATTATATGTGATCACAGGAATTTTTAAAGACAAACAAAAACAGCGGTGGAATAAAAATAAATAAAATAATCAAATAAAAAATATATAAAACCTATCTATAAATATCCCAAACCATCCCTAACCCTAATTCTATTCAGTCATCGGTCAAGGAAAAATTTACGCCGCCAGTTCCTTTCTTCTAAAACAAATCGTGACTTTTGAAAATCGATTTAAATTCAAAGTAAAATCTATAAATTTAGAATCAAACATATTCGAGCTCCTGGAGGGATCCTCTACATGCTAGAAGCCTTCGTTTTTGGTTCGATGTAAATGGGGTACGCTGGGAAGTTCAACGTGAGAGATAGGGCTGGGGATTTTCGAAGTTTAAGGATCCAATTAAATTTTCTGGTGGTGGATTCAAGATTGTGAGATCGATTTGTTGTTGGTTTGGATTTTTGGGAATTTAAAATAAAAAATAAAAAATCGATACTTGTTGTAGGTGCCCGGGGGGGGGGGGGGGAATGACCAGGTCGCGCCTCATATTGGTGGATCTAAGGTCAAGTAATGGTGGTGAGATGGGAGAGGCCGAGAAGAGAAGTTCCGTGGAAGAATCAATTTGGAGTTTCATTGAGAAACGAAGGTGCGATGGAGGGCTAAAGTTTTCAAAATGGTGGAAACGGAATGAAGCGGGTTCGAACTGGTTATGTAAGAGAAAGGGGATGAGCAGGTAATTAACACGACATTAAGGATTTGAGGAATTAAGTTATATTATTAATTTATTTACTTAAGTTAATAATCGTAAATGTTTGCAAAACTTATAAAATGAATATCTTATTCATATGTTAACCGAATTCAGTAAAACTGTCACGTTGGGATCGTATGAACGGTGGCTACACCATGGAACTGACCGAGAGTGGATAGGCGCTTGTTTGAATTTATGGTGAAATTAAATGCCTAAATCACATCAATCACCAATTATCGTTATTTAACGATGACCGTCAAATGTGAGTAAAACTCACTAACTCTTCTCAGTTATATTTCTATAACGTATTTTTATAACTGATAGATAATGGTTGTTTGTTGTGTGTTGGCTGTTTGGTTGAACTGCTAGTCAGTCGATGAGAATATAGATAACGATATAGATATAAATCGTTAATCAAATATTGATTCTGTTTAGCAGAATATTTCATAATGAAATGAAATTGATGTTAATTTTATTGTTTAACATCTGTGGATGCAGGGAAACAAGTCGGAGGGACCCAACTGGGTTCCTCAACATTTATTTTACTGTTTTTTTCATATATTGTGTTATATGATGTGATATGAAATCTGTTGTTGATTTTGTATGTTGAAATGATACTGATCATTGTTATATGGTACTTTAAATACCATAAGGAGTACTGGAATGTTAAAAAGGAAATTTTCAATGGTATATTGAAAAGAAATATTTATAAAATTAAAAGATTTTATAAAAAGAAAACTATTGTTGTTAACTCGTGCTAATCTGAGAAATCAAATAATTAAAACCTATGAGACATTAAATGAATTACTTTATGCTGATATTAGTGAGGAAAGATTTTCAAAGATTTTGCATAATATTTCTTTAGGTAAGTACTCTCTTTCACCTCTTGTATTTGCATAATCTATTTAGAAAATAAATAGATTAAAAAGGAATATTTATCTGTTAATCAAATGGATAGAATTGAAAAGAAATATCTGTAAACTTTTTACAAATAGAATTGAAAAGGAATATTTATTTGAAAAATAAATAGAATAGAAAGAGGAAATATTTGTAAAACAAAAGAAAAGGAAATAGTTAGATTATAAAAGGAATTGCTTATAAAATCAATGGTTTTAATATACAACAACAACAACAACAAAGCCATATATCCCAAACAAGTTGGGGTTGGCTAGATATGGAACCTAAAATTAAGGTAAAATAACTAATAATAATATATAAAAAGAGTTTAAAATAACCAAACAGATTAAAGTAAAAAGGTTCAATAAAAGTGAAATAAAGTCCTAAAAAAAAATTAAAATAATTAAACAGATCTAAAAATAATAATAATTAACATATATATATATATATATATATTAAAAAAAAATCCTAAGGTTCTGGTACATGGATTGCCAACTTCCATGCACTTCTATCTACCACAAGCTCTTCAGATATACTCCAATTTCTTAGATCTCTCTTTATTATCTCTTCCCATGTCATTTTAGGTCGACCTCTACCTCTCTTTGGGCCTTCGGCACGACCTATAACTCCAACGTGCACAGGAGCATCGCGTGGTCTACGTTGGATATGTCCAAACCATCTCAAGCGGTGTTGGACTAACTTCTCTTCAATAGGTGCAACTCCAAGTTTTTCCCGAATATCCTCATTTCTAATCCGATCTCGTCTGGTATGCCCACAACTCCAACGCAGCATCCGCATCTCTGCTACACTTATCTTCTGCACGTGTTGCCTCATAGTAGGCCAACATTCTGCACCATATAACATTGCAGGCCTGATTGCTGTCCTATAGAACTTTCCTTTAAGCTTCTGAGGAATCTTCCTATCATAGAGAATGCCAGATGCTAGCCGCTATTTCACCCATCCTGCTTGAATTCTAAAACTAACATCCTTATCAATCTATCCATCAAACTGCAACATAGATCCTAAGTATCGAAACAATTCCTTCTTGGGTACTACGCTACCAGCCAAGGTGACCTCTCCGTCATCTGACCTAGCACCGCTAAACTCACACTTCATATACTCAGTTTTAGTTCTGCTAAGCCTGAAACCCTTTGATTCCAAGGTCTCCCTCCACAACTCCAGTTGTCTATTGACCCCTATTCTACTTTCATCAATCAGCACAACATCATCGGCAAAGAGCATACACCAAGGGATCTCCTTTTGTATATCTTTCGTGATTTCATCCATCACTAATGCAAAAATATAGGGGCTCAAAGCCGAACCTTGATGTAACCCTATGTTAATTGGGAAGTCTCTGGTCTCACCATCGCATGCCCTTACACTAGCCACAACCCCCTCGTACATATCCTTGATAAGGGTAATATACTTTGATGGCACTCTCTTCCTTTCTAGCGCCCTCCACATAACCTTCCTCGGCACTCTGTCATAAGCTTTCTCCAAGTCAATAAAAACTATGTGAAGATCTTTCTTTTGTTCCCTGTATCTCTCCATAAGTTGCCTAACCAAGAAAATCGCCTCGGTGGTTGACCTTCCAGGCATAAAACCAAATTGATTCCTAGATACACTTGTCAACCTCCTCAAACGTTGCTCGCAAACTCTCTCCCAAAGCTTCATTGTATGACTCTTAAGCTTAATTCCTCTATAGTATGTGCAACTTTGAATATCTCCTTTATTCTTGAAGATTGGAACTAAAATGCTTCTCCTCCACTCATCTGGCATATTTTTTGATTTGAAAATATTATTGAACAACTTAGTTAGCCAGGTTATCCCTGCATCTCCAAAACATCTCCACACCTCAATAAGGAATGTCATCAGGACCTACCGACTTGCCTGATTTCATCCGTTTCAACGCCCCCTTTACCTCAGCTTCTAGAAATCTCCGCACAAAATGTCTATTGGTGTTGTCGGCAAAGTCTTCCTAGTCGGTCGAGGAGCTATTACTTTCTTCGTTGAAAAGCTTATCAAAGTATTCTCTCCACCTATTCTTTATCTCATCATCATTCACCAAAAGTCTATCACTCTCGTCCTTAATGCATTTAACCTGATTGAAGTCTCTTGTCCTCCTCTCGCGTAGCCTAGCTATTCTGTATACGTCTTTTTCACCCTCCTTTGTACTTAGCCTTTAATGCAAACCCTCGTACGCTCGTCCCCTTGCTTCACTCACTGCTTTCTTTGCAGTCTTCTTTGCCACTTTGTATCTATGCATGTTATCTTCGCTCCTATGATGGTGCATGCATTTGTAGCATTCCTTCTTCTCTTTGATAGCCTTTTGCACCTCGTCATTCCACCACCACGAATCCTTGGGTTCTCGCTTGCTTCCTCTTGTTATCCCAAATACCTCAGTAGCCACTCTGCGAATGCAAGTTGACATCGCATTCCACATGACATTTGCTTCTCCTTCTACATTCCAAACCCCTTCTCCCATCATTCTATCTTTAAACTCCCGTGAAGCATCTCCTTTGAGTTTCCACCATTTCGTCCTACTAATCTTCGCTCTCTTATCCTTCACCACCCGAAGACGAAACACGCATACCAAGAGCTGGTGTTGAGAGACAACACATTCTCCAGGTATGACCTTGCAATCAACACAATCTCGTTTACTGTCTCTTCTAGTCAGGACAAAGTCAATCTGACTAGTTTGTTGGCCACTACTGAAGGTGATCAGATGTGATTGCCTCTTTCTAAAGAAGGTATTAGCAATCATAAGATCAAAAGAGAGAGCGAAATTCAATATATCTTCACCCTCTCGGTTCCTACTGCCGAAGCCAAAACCACCATGCACTCGCTCAAAACCCCCACTAGATGAGCCAATATGGCCATTGAAGTCTCCTCCTATAAAAAGTTTCTCGCTACTATGCACATTTCTAACCATGACATCCAGGTCTTCCCAGAATTTCCTCTTGGCTTCTTCACTTAGACCTACCTGTGGGGCATATGCACTAATGACATTCAGAACCGTCTTACCAACTACTAGCTTAACTAGGATGATCCTATCCCCTCGTCTTCTGACGTCAACCACTTTGTTCTGAAGGTCCTTGTCAATCAATATGCCAACCCCGTTCTTGTTACGTACTTCTCCCGTGTACCACAATTTGAAACCAGTGTTCTCCACCTCCATCGCCTTCTGGCCCATCCATTAGTCTCTTGAACGCACAAGATGTTTAACCGTCTCCTAATCATAATATCCACTATCTCTCTTAACTTTCCTGTTAAGGACCCTACATTCCAACTACCTAACCGAACCCTGCTATCTTCGACTAGCTTCCTTACCCCTCGCACCCGCCGAGAAAAATGCGAGGACCCTTGCTCATTTTTCACCACATAGGCGGAACTGAATATTTTATGAACTAAATAGAATTAGTAAAAAGGGATTTATTTTCTAAATAAATAGATTATAAAAGGGAATACTTGAAAAGTGACTAGAATTGTATAAAAGGAGAATTTTACATTTGAAAGGTTTAGACCCGTGCTTCGCACACGGGTATAACATGATATGAATTTAAAGCAAAGATTTTAAATAGAATCTATTCTAACCAATAGGTTGAGAAGATTAATTTATAAATAATATTTTATAAATTAAATAAAAAATATTTATCTTTTAATAAATAGAATATATAAGTCCGAACTTATATAGAGAAATAGAAATCGGGTTTAACACCGATATTTAAAATAGAATGTGAACTCAACATTTATAAAAGAGAATTATAAATGAGATTTTAAGTGTCAGAAGTTAAAAGGAGATTTTGTACAAATAATTCTGTAAACAGAAATATATATAGAATTTGAAATGTGATATTTTTTTAGATATGAAATCAAACTGAATAGATTATATGGAAGAAATATTTTTTATAGTTGGTGTGAAAAATGGATTTAAGCAAAGGTTTTGCAAATAAAAACATTTATTAAGGAAAGTGGATGTTTGAAATAGAAATTTAAATAGAAATGCGATTTCAAATGGTTAAAAATAAATAACTTGTTTAATAATGAAACAAATGTTGTGAGTTATAAACAAAGTGTCTAAATGAACTAAAATAAAATTATCAGTGGACAACTGAGATTGTGAATTCAATAGTGAATATAAAAGGGAATTTGGAGGGTTTTAAAAGGGAACGATGAAATCCATTTCGATATTCGAAATGTAAAAAGGATTAAAATAAAATCCGTAGAGAAGAGATAATCGGATATAAGTTATTCGGGAGAGATTATCGAATATAAGTTATTCGAGGGAGATTATCGAATATAGTTTATTCGAAGCGAGATAATCGAATATAGTTATTCGGGAGGAGTTATCGAATGGAGATTATTTGAGAGAGGATTTGTAAGTTGAAATTTGATCATATCGAATTTGGGAAAGTACTATCTACTTTCCGTTTTCAAATCAAGATTTAATTATCTAATTATAAATTAGTTGTCTGTTTATTTATCCAAATTAATGAAGAAAAGTTATATTTAAGTTAATATATTTCGAAAGCATGAAATTATAACACTAGCGTTATAATCAAATGATTTTTGTAAAAGAAGTGGATTCGTAAATAGAATCCGAGAGTTTGTGTAAGAAAGTTTGTTGAAGGGTTATAAGATGAACCTTCTCTGTTTCGAGGTTAGAAATGTTGTTCAGTTAAGGTCTAAGAGGTAATTATACCCCAACTTGATTGACTTCGTTTTTAACTAACAAAACGTTTTCTAAATTTAGAAAATGAGAATTTACAAATGTACAGAAATGGATAAATTGAAGGTAATTTAAGATAAAGAGATAAATGTGGATTGATGATTTGATCGATCACCTGTTTTTCTTTGATAGTTAAATCACCAACTACCGAAGTTTTTGACCACTTTTCCATCGTCAATACGGAGAGACCGGGATCAGATTATTATCTGAAAACCACTCTGTAGGGACGTTAGCATTGCGATTAAATATGATGAAGATAATTGAAGACGGAGTTATGCAAGGGCTATCCTGTTTACAGAATAGTGCCTTTGGTTTGTCCAATCCCAGGACAAATGTGAATGGACGAGTGTCTGACAGAGTATATCTAACGAATCGGGTAGGTTGATCTCTTCAAACGTACTTACATTTGGTGGCGGAGGATTTCATTACTCTTAGCTTTATACCCGTGGTATTTTTGGAGAAATCAATTTGTGATTTGACGGGTTTAACGATGTGGCATTCAAAGTGAATGGTGGTCGGGTGGTCCAAAGAGACGTTATGACCTCAAGCCTCATCAACTGGGAAATGACAGAAATCGGGCAGGCAGCATGGCTAAGTGGGTCGCTCCCATTAAGGTGTATATCACCTATCTTGTAACAACCCGCATTCTACGCATCGGAGGATCGTAGAATATTTATTTCTTTCTTATACGAAGTCGTATGATCACGTAATTTTGGGAAACGACTATTGGGGTTATTTCCCATGTTGATGATTTTTGCCGATTTTTAAATGACCATTTTGCCCCTAGCTGATCTTGTTTCGTCCATAACTTTTGATTAGAAAGGAGTTTTGACCTGAAACCACTTCCATTGGATTTGAATGATAGTTTCTCTTTCCGTAGAGTGGTTACATTAGCCAAACGGACTTACCGTTTGGGAGATATGGCTGAATTAAGGTTTAGAGAGTTAAAAACAGCTAATTGGGCTTAACCGGGTGATTAGCAACTAGGCCCAATGGGGGATTTCGGGATTTGAGGTATTTAAGGGCTGCTAGGGTTAGGATTTCGGTTTTAGACTCATTTTTCCAGCCGCCACTTACCTCCTTCAAGCTCTAGCAATAGCCTCCATCTTCTAAAACACTCCAAAACACCTCCAAATCACCTACAACTTGAAGATTGGGATTAACAACATCAAATCAAGGGAGATCTTCACCAAATCAAAGTTGGAGCTGCTGGAACACATTAGAATTCAACCCAAACAGAGAATCATTTCTGATCTATAGTTTACTTTGTGGCAAAGGTGAGTGATTTGCATTGTTTTTCACTAATTACGGCTAATTATGGTAATTAGCGAAGATTAGCGAAATTATGGCTCAGAAAAATGTAGAAAAATTTCTAAAATTCTAAAACATCATTTTATGCCTCTGATATGAATTTGGGTTAATTTCGACTAATTTTGCAAATCCCGGAATTTGGGGGATTAAGGGGTGATTAGTGGAAATTAGCGAATTTATGCATGTTAAAAATCTGGAAAATATTTATAAATTGCTAAATATTAATTTAGGCCTCTATTAGAAAATTTGGCTGGTTTGGTTAAGTTTTGTTAATCCTATCATTAGATTTGCTTAAACGTGATTAAGAGGGATTAAGGGAAAATATAGGGTTTTTGGCTATGTTTGATCCATTTTTTCCTATCATATTGTTGTTTTGGTGTTTGTGGTCTATCCCATATGTTGCTATGACTGTTTGACATGATTTATGATTGCATTATAAAGTTAGAATGGTTGAAAACGCCATCGAGAGGCGAAAATAGCTTGCTGAAATAGTGCAGGTTTTCTTCGGGTCGAGTTAGACTGACCAGGGGAGGGTTTTGACCAACCGACCCGAGCTCACGACCGACCCCAATAGAAGGAGGACATCACGACCGACCCTGTATGAAGTGTTCGACCGACCAGGGGAGACCGATCAGGTTAGGAAAGACCGACCACTATGCGATGTTCGACTGACCCCATACGATGATGAAATACCGACCGACCAGGGATGGTGAAGTACGACCGACCAGGGATGGTGAAGTACGACCGACCAGGAATGGTGAAGTGTTCGACCGACCAGGGGGCAATACCGACCGACCAGGGATGGTGAGGTACGACCGACCAGGAATGGCGAAGTGTTCGACCTACCGGGGGGGCAATACCGACCGACCAGGGTAGAGATGATGAAAACCGACCAGATTGAAAGGTTCTTGACCGACCGACCCGAACAGGAGGAAACCAATAACCCGAGATGCAAAGGTAGTCCAAATGGAAGTTAGAACTCAGGATCCAGTTGGGAACCAATGAGTTCACTTCATGAGTTGGGCTTTGCTGCGGGACGTGTGCAAAGGGGTTGTCGGTATTCATAACTTTGGTTCACCACTGAGAGATGGACAGTGGGCTTGTAGTGATAGTTACACGGGATTGGATTCCGTCATGGCCCAAAGTATTAGGTGACCAAAGTAGTGGATATCGTATGCTTTACGCACTGAGTGAGGGATGTGAGGATGATTGTTATGCTTGATTGTTTGACATCACTATGACATGAACTTCCCCACCCCTGTATTTCTTACACTGTATGTTAATGGCACCTTAGAGTGTTGTACAGTATGTAGTGCTAACTCTTTGATTGCAGGTCCAGGTTCAGGTATGTTTTAGTCTACCTGTTATTGTTCTGTTTAAATGCTTATCGCTCATACCAGGCTTTATGTCTGACCCAGAGTTTTATGTCTCCTCTTATTACTCTGGGTGCTCACACGAGCAGACTAGAGACAGGTTAGCTGGTGATGCGCGAGTAGCTGATTCGGAGGCGAGCAGGAGGCTTCCACGTATGATATATAGATATTCTCCCTGTGTCGTTGGTGGTCACTACTTGGGCATTAGTAGTGTACCTTCTTTATCTTGTTTTTGCTTTAGAGACAGTATTTTAAAAGTTGTAATAAGCTATATTTTGGATTTCCGCTGCTATGATGTTTAGTTCTGGTTTTCAGCTTATGCACTGTCTCGCCTGTTTTATGTCAAGTATGTTGTTATTATATTTTGTTCTATGCGCTATGAGACATTCTACAGGTTCCTTGTTAGTTTATTTCCTTCTTTCTTTCCTTCTGACGGCCGTCCCGTGCTAACTGGACATGTGTACAACGCACCTTTGAAGTAAATGTCGGTTGGTGCGGGGCGGGCCGTCACATTTGGTATCAGATCTCTAGGTTGCATAGTTAACCTAGGGAAAGACACCAAGGAGAGATAGTACGTATATGAGAGCGCGTATTTGTGATTCTTTTGGTTTTCAAAAGTTATATCTATATATATATTATTAGTATAGCTAAGGATGAAGTCGTACTGCACTGGCACCACTATGGAGATGGTTAATCGTTTTCTCTCTACAGATTTGACGATGAGCCGAAATTTGAGAGGTGCTGGTAGAGGGACCAATAATGGAAATGCTCCTGACATGAGGACGATGTTCACTAACTTCATGATGGAGATGCTTAGGGATGTTCAGGGAGCAGTTCCCAATCCCGGAAATGGTGGTGGTCCAGTAGTGCAGGCGCCTAGGGTCGATTTCGCCAAGTTGTGCAAGGATTACACTAACCTTGGTGGGAAGCCGTTCCATGGAACGGAGTCGGCCACAGATGTTCAGGATTGTTTGGATAGCTGTGATCGTATCTTCGACGACTTGGGTATTGAGGATGCGATGAAGAGAAGGCTAGCGTCTCGTCAGCTGCAAGGGCGAGCGATGAATTGGTGGAATGCCATTAAGACAGCTACTCCAGAGGATCAAGTTACTTGGAATCAGTTTAAGACTCGCTTTTGTGATAAGTTTATTCCAGCTGCTCATAAATCAGAATTGTTCAGGAAGTTCTTGGAGCTTAAGAAGAATGGTAGGGCAGTCTCGGAGTACATCGCATAATTCGATACTTTATCGAAATATGGATGGTCCCTTATCGATACAGTCGAAAAGAAGAACGAGAAGTTCATAACTGGCTTGGATGGGTACTTGGGGGAAAGACTTATAAACCATATCGATGAGACGTTCGAGTCTATTGTAGGAAAGGCATTAAGGTCAGAGAGCCTTTTCCCTAAGTCGAAGACTGAGGTTGCTACGGCATATGCAGAGGAGCCAAAGCCGCAAGCAGGCGGTGAAGGCAAGAAGAATTCTCAGAACAAGAGGAAGCAGAACCCGACCAAGGATGGTCAGAATAAGAAAAATAAGAAAGATGGCGAATGCTTTAGTTGTGGCAAGAAGGGCCACTATGCCAGAGATTGTCGAGAAAAGCCTGGGGAAAGGAAGTGCTTTAACTGCGGCCAGGAGGGACATCACAAGGATGATTGCCCACAACCTCCTAGGGAGAAGCAGATTGTGAAAGCGTATGCTATCAACGCTGTTCCTTCTTCGTCGAATGCCCCAATTGCGGCGGAGAAGGGAAAGAATGTTGTTATTCAAGGTATGCTTTCTGTTTAAGATGTTTCTATTTGGGTATTGTTTGACAAACCCGAGATAGTCGATAGACCTCTAGTTGTGACGAACCCGATTGGTGGTTCGACTAGTTTTGGCATGATTTGTTGTAATGTGGTCTTATCGAGTCATGGATGTATGTTTGCTTGTGATCGCTTTGCTTTGGATTTTACTGGGTTTAGCATTATTTTGGGGAGTCGATCTACTCCAAAGGAATAGGGTGGTATTATGTACCTACCTGGTGATGGCGATAGTAACTGGAGTTAAGGAAGCTAAGAGGTTATCGTTGTAGTAAGTTCTAGTTGTCTCTGGGAGGCAAATGAGTGCTCCAGTGCTTAGTTGTTTTGCTAGTATCACTTCACGTGGATTGTCCGAACTCGGAGGAGATGTTCCTTGGGTGTTTGTCTGATATTGGTTTAGGCCTTTGGGGCTTGTGCTTGGGGAATGTCGACTTCGACTAGGATGGTTTGCATGAGGGGTAAATAGTTGCTGTGATTTTTCATTGGATGATATCTTGGTTTACTCGAGGAGTAATGGGCAGACGGAACATGATAAGACTGTTCAATGGTATAGACTGCCCAGAGTTAGACTCGATAGGGTTATGAGATTGCTCGAGTGGGACTCGAGAAAGATGCAAAGTAATGGATTGTTTAGGACCCTATGTTGATGTTCTCTATTGGATAGTAGAACTTTGAAGGAATAGGATGTGTTCGTTGATCATGGAAGATACAACGAAGGTTAGGGCGATTCAAGTTGGACTTGAACTCGTAAAAGAAAATGGGTGTTCGTTGATCTTGGAGATGCAACGAATAGGGAGATGACTCACGTTGGACTAGAGTTTGTCACTAATGGATACTCAAGACTGGGTCTGAGTTATAGATTGACTCGAGTTGGACTCGAGAAGGCTGCAAGGAATTGGATTCGGCTTGAGTTGGACTCGAGAGGGCAGCAAGACAATGGATAGACTTGGGTTGGACTCAAGTATTTTCAGTGGACTAAAAGCAGGGGTATCTGGGGACGCCCGTTACCCTGGATCCGTTGGACGTGATCTAGTTATCCTTGGAGGATAAACGTATGTTGGATGTACGGTAGTCCGTAGGGAGGTGGGGCTTCCATTGGCCTGGGATTGGTTGGACCAGTCAAGTAGGCATCGGTGTATGAATGGAGGCTGGGCTTCCATTAGTTATTGATGTTGGTTGGACCAGACATACTAGAATCGACATATTGGGATTGGTTAGACCAGTCATGTAGGTGTCGATGTGTTTATGACTTTAGCAGGTGATAGATAGGATTTGTTTGATGGATGTTATGGTTGCTATGTTTGTTCCTATCTTTCTTCTCTTGAGTAGACTATCACCTATAGGGTTCCAGCGATGGGGAACAAAGTGATTGTAGTAAGGCTATGAGCCAGTGCAGTGGAGTTGTTATGACTTCATGGGGCAGAGTGGACATAGCAAAGGACTAGTGGCTATGGATCAGTGCAGTGGAGTCGCCATGACTCCATGGGGCAGAGTGATCATAGTAAAGGATTTGGGTGCGGTAATAGTTGCATTGAGTAGGAGGCATGCCAGTCTAGAGGTTATGTTTCTAGGATGGAAGCAACTAGAGTATATCACAGGATATGATTTCAGGCCCAAGAGTGAATTGGATTCAGAAACAGTAGTAAGCTTGACGATTAGATCGATTTTGATTGAGTGGATTGGTTCCAGTTAGAAGGACGATCCTAATCTATTGGAAACCATCTCTAGGGTAGAGATGGGTATCGATGGAAAGAGAATGATCAAGTAAGGATTTGATCGAGAAGGGTGGCTTCGAAAGAATAAGGGACTAGTTGTACCCAACGTAGACGGACTGAGAGATGAAGTGCTTAGAGCATATCATCACTCGAAATTGACTATACATCCCAGTGGTAACAAGATGTATTGAGACATGGAGCAGATCTACTACTGGGAAAGGATAAAGAAAGACGTTGGGAAGTTTATGTCCAAATGCATAAATTGCCAGTTAGTAAAAGCTGAGCAAAAGAAGCCTAGTGGTTGTTACAACCATTAGAAATTCCTAAATGGAAATGAGAACAAGTCTCAAATGGATTATATTGATAGTTTACCAAGGACTAGGTCAGGTCATGATGGTATTTGAGTGAATTGTATATTAGAGAATGAAGGCTACCCAAGATAGGCAGAAGATTTATCTCGATAAGAGACGAAGAGATTTAGAATTCTTCATTAACGACTTGGTGTTCGTCAAGATCTCTCCATTGAGAATGTGATTCAGATTGGTCGGAGAGGTAAGTTAGCACCAAGATTTGTTGGCCCATTCCCAGTCCTCGAACAAGTTGGGAATTTGGCGTAGGAAATAGAGCTACTTGACAAGATGGCGGGAGTTCACAACGTATTTCATGTTTCCCAGTTAAGGAAGTTTGTGCAAGACCCTAATGTGGCTATTTCACCAGATCAGTTGGACGATAGCGAGGTGGAACCCGAGGCGGTTGAGAACCGCAAGCCTATGCGTATTGTTGGGAACGATACGAAGCAGCTTCGAAGGAAGGCGGTGAAACTAGTCAAAGTCCAGTGGGGTGAGAATGAAAAAGACTGTATTTGGGAAACAGAGGAGGAGATAAGGAAGAAGTATCCAGAACTCTTTGCCTGGTAAGGTTTTGGTAGTGATAGTTTCTTCCCTTGTTAGTAAACCGCATGCTAGGATAGACTTGTTTTGCATGTTGATTGTTGTTTTATGGTTGATAGGCATGCGGGACCCTTTGTGTGTTTTGGTTAGGGAATTTCGGGGGCGAAATTTCTTAAGGGGGGAGAATGTAACAACCCGCATTCTACGCATCGGAGGATCGTAGAATATTTATTTATTTCTTATACGAAGTCGTATGATCACGTAACTTTGGGAAACGACTTTTGGGGTCATTTCCCATGTTCATGATTTTTGCCGATTTTTAAATGACCGTTTGCCCCTAGCTGATCTTGTTTTGTCCATAACTTTTGATTAGAAAGGAGTTTTGACCTGAAACCACTTCCATTGGATTCGAATGATGGTTTCTCTTTCCGTAGAGTGGTTACATAAGCCAAACGGACTTACCGTTTGGGAGATATGGCTGAATTAAGGTTTAGAGGGTTAAAAAACAGCTAATTGGGCTTAACCGGGTGATTAACATCTAGGCCCAATGGGGGATTTCGGGATATGGGGTATTTAAGGGCTGCTAGGGTTAGGATTTCGGTTTTAGACTCATTTTTCCAGCCGCCACTTACCTCCTTCAAGCTCTAGCAATGACCTCCATCTTCTAAAACACTCCAAAACACCTACAACTTGAAGATTGAGATTAGCAACATCAAATCAAGGGAGATCTTCACCAAATCAAAGTTGGAGCTGCTGGAACACATTAGAATTCGACCCAAACAGAGAATCATTTCAGATCTATAGTTTACTTTGTGGCAAAGGTGAGTGATTTGCATTGTTTTTCACTAATTACGGCTAATTATGATAATTAGCGAAGATTAGCGAAATTATGGCTCAGAAAAATCTAGAAAAATTCCTAAAATTCTAAAACATCATTTTATGCCTCTGATATGAATTTGGGTTAATTTCGACTAATTTTGCAAATCCCGGAATTAGGGGGATTAAGGGGTGATTAGTGGAAATTAGCGAATTTATGCATGTTAAAAATCTGGAAAAATATTTGTTATTGCTAAATATTATTTTAGACCTCTTTTAGAAAATTTGGCTGATTTGGTTAAGTTTTGTTAATCCTATCATTAGATTTGCTTAAACGTGATTAAGAGGGATTAAGGGAAAATATAGGGTTTTTGGCTATGTTTGATCCATTTTATCCTATCATATTGTTGTTTTGGTGTTTGTGGTCTATCCCATATGTTGCTATGACTGTTTGACATGATTTATGATTGCATTATAAAGTTAGAATGGTTGAAAACGCCGTCGAGAGGCGAAAATAGCTTGCTGAAATGGTGCAGGTTTTCTTCGGGTCGAGTTAGACCGACCAGGGGAGGGTTTTGACCGACCGACCCGAGCTCACGACCGACCCCAATAGAAGGAGGACATCACGACCGACCCTGTATGAAGTGTTCGACCGACCAGGGGAGACCGATCAAGTTGGGAAAGACCGACCGCTATGCGATGTTCGACCGACCCCATACGATGATGAAATACCGACCGACCAGGGATGGTGAAGTACGACCGACCAGGGATGGTGAAGTACGACCGACCAGGAATGGTGAAGTGTTCGACCGACCAGGGGGCAATACCGACCGACCAGGGATGGTGAAGTACGACCGACCAGGAAGGGCGAAGTGTTCGACCTACCGGGGGGACAATACCGACCGACCAGGGTAGAGATGATGAAAACCGACCAGAATGAAAGGTTCTTGACCGACCGACCAGAACAGGAGGAAACCAATAACCCGAGATGCAAAGGTAGTCCAAATGGAAGTTAGAGCTCAGCATCCAGTTGGGAACCAATGAGTTCACTTCATGAGTTGGGCTTTGCTGCGGGACGTGTGCAAAGGGGTTGTCGGTATTCATAACTTTGGTTCACCACTGAGAGATGGACAGTGGGCTTGTAGTGATAGTTACACGGGATTGGATTCCGTCATGGCCCAAAGTATTAGGTGAACAAAGTAGTGAATATCGTATGCTTTACGCACTGAGTGAGGGATGTGAGGATGATTGTTATGCTTGATTGTTTGACATCACTATGACATGCACTTCCCCACCCCCGTATTTCTTACACTGTATGTTAATGGCACCTTAGAGTGTTGTACAGTATGTAGTGCTAACTCTTTGGTTGCAGGTCCAGGTTCAGGTATGTTTTAGTCTACCTGTTATTGTTCTGTTTAGATGCTTATCGCTCATACCAGGCTTTATGTCTCCTCTTATTACTCTGGGTGCTCACACAAGCAGACTAGAGATAGGTTAGCTGGTGATGCGCGAGTAGCTGATTCGGAGGCGAGCAGGAGGCTTCCACGTATGATATATAGATATTCTCCCTGTGTCGTTGGTGGTCACTACTTGGGCATTAGTAGTGTACCTTCTTTATCTTGTTTTTGCTTTAGAGACAGTATTTTAAAAGTTGTAATAAGCTGTATTTTGGATTTCCGCTGCTATGATGCTTAGTTCTGGTTTTCAGCTTATGCACTGTCTCACCTATTTTATGTCAAGTATGTTGTTATTATATTTTATTCTATGCGCTGTGAGACATTCTACAGGTTCCTTGTTAGTTTATTTCCTTCTGACGACCGTCCCGTGCTAACTGGACATGTGTACAGCGCACCTTTGGAGTAAATGTCGGTTGGTGCGGGGCGGGCCGTCACATATCTAGAGAAAATCTAATTCATTCTTTATCTATTATCGATGTTGTCCCTTTTCGGGAAACGGTGGGTAGCTCCCAACCGTTGGTGGTATACATTCGATACACTCAAGCGAAATGAGTGGTCGGTCATGTGTGGGCCGGGTTGCAAGACGTTCTTGTTGAACCCAGTGTATTCGCTTCTAGAGATACACTATCGGCAGGTGGTCCCATACCTTGTCATAGTCGGAATCCAATCTCCAATAAGCGTCCGCGATTTTGTTGTATACTATATATGTGGAACGTGAGATGCAAGCGTTCTGCTAGATTATTAATTAGTTGTGATTAGACATTATTATAACATCAGAAAAGTATTGATTTCCAAAACTGTTTTGGGTTATCTTAAGGTAAAAACCATCCATGTTTATGTGTGGATCGGTCTTACGATTACCTTTTCTTTTGAAAAGGATTTTGAAAAGTTAAACCAAATGATTTGAATTTACTCACACCAGTCCCATGACTGACCCAGAGTTTATTTTGTTTTGTTTTTCCCTAAACTCTTGGGTGCCCAAATTTGTACGGGCAGTCAAGCAGTTCAGGTCTTTACAGATATACTTGGAGGAGCTTGAAGCAGGAGGCTTCAGGATTATATAGCTATTGTTATTTCCGCTGTGTGTAAGTGTTGTACTCTGATAATGTTATTGTATATATATACGGTTTTATTTCAAAGTTATGTTATATATTATATTTTATTCGTTCCGCTGTGAGATTCGTGCTTACTCTGATTGTGTTCTTTTTCTTCTTCTATTCTAATTTTCTATCTTATCTATTCTCACCCTCTCACTTCTTTCTATTAATGATCAGGAATTTCCGATGTCTGAATAGTCAACATGGTGGTTTTGTGTCGATTTTCGGAGTCGAAACTTCCAGTTCGTTACAACTATTGTAGTTAGTGTAGCTTATTATGCTATATTTGGAAATTGCTATGTTGTTGAGTTACTTTAAGTTTAATGATGTTGATGGAAGTTAGAAAAGTTAATTACTTGATAGTTTATTAATTAAAGTGAACATATGAAGTAAACAATAAATAAATAATCGATTACTTTGGTTGATAGCATGATTGTTATGTTATGGATGAATAGTAACATCAATTAATTTTGATGTGGCGTTGATTGACAACTTGATGTGATCTATATTGACATTAATCAGACATGATTGAATTTTCTAATCATAGCAAAAAAATTATTAATGAAGGTTAGTAACATAGAGTGATTTAAAATAGTAATTAAGTGATGATGACCTTAATGCTTATGTTAATGATGCAAGTATGTGATTATTGGAAGTTAAT
This sequence comes from Allium sativum, assembly GCA_030737875.1. NCBI lineage: Eukaryota > Viridiplantae > Streptophyta > Magnoliopsida > Asparagales > Amaryllidaceae > Allium > Allium sativum. Next base: position 114,762,945 of record CM060921.1, read on the forward strand.
TACTGTTAATGATCATTAATGATATTAATGATGTGTTAAATCCATATAAATAGAATTATATGGTAATTGATTGAGTTTTATTCCAAACTAGAATTTAATTGAATATTTTATTAATAAAATATTCACTGGAAAATAAAAGTTTTAAATTTAAGTCCAAAATGATTTGGAAAGATAATTTAAACAATCACGAATAGTTTTCGTAATAGACAGAAGTTATTTGAAGAAGTTTTCAAGCAATTAAGGCATGTTTTAAATTTGAATTTAAAAGTGAATAATAACTTTGAAAGATGAAGTTCGGTTTGGATATCCCGAAAAGGTTTTAACTCGATTTTGTTATCCAAATCATCTTGTTTATTTTTATAATGGACTTCAAGAAAGTTTAGAATTCAAAAAAATAAAGTTTAAAAACTAATATTATTTTGGTAATTTAAATAATATTATAATATCCATATAGTAGAATATTTGAATATGAAGTTAAATATTGGAAATATAGTATTCAGAAATTATTATATAGTTAATAAACTATTTGAAGGTAATTCGATTCGATTTTAATTATAATCGAAGTTTGGTTTGAATATAACTAGTCGCGCAACGGTAGTTCGCGAATTTCGACCATTGACTTTAAATTGACGTATTAGGAGGCTTGACCGTTGAACTTACCCAAAATGAAAAGCGTTTGTTTCAAAATAGAAAGAGCTTTTAAATGAAATGTAAAGTTTTATAATCCAATGGTTAGGTTTTGAAATTAGTTCAAATCAAACTTGAATAAAAACATCGCTGATGTTGTTAGTGACCCGAAGTTGGATTTTAATGAAATGAACTATTTTAAAATTATTAAAAACAGGAATAAATTACGATAAATCATAAGGAATGATTTGAAAGATATTTGGATTGAATATATCAAGTTTGGAAAGCTAAAAAGCTATTTTGTGAAAATGAGTTGTTGTCAATAACGCTATTTGCGATGGTTTTTGGGACGATTTAATTAAAAAGTTTTGAAATAACCATTTATATCCAAATGATTCACAAACATCTCCAAAGGATTAAAATGAAGTTTTTAAGATATTTTGGGATTTGAAAGGTATTAAACCAAACTAAAGTTTTTCAAATTAAATTGGAATTGAATGAGAAGTGATTTGGTTCTAGATGAGATAAGACTCTAAGACCTTTACTATTTAATGAATTTAAAAGGCTTTGCCATTATTCCACTTATAGTATTAGTTCAATACGGGAATTTATATCGATTGTGAACCAATATGATTTCCATGTAGATTTCATTGAAAATGAAAGAATGATTTTGAGTTTATCGTGAACGATGTCTTAAATAGCATTTGTTCTGTAACCCATTTAAAGGAAAAATAATTTTCTAAGTTAAGTTGATGAGTAATCTTTATTTAATTTGAATATCAAGATTTAATGAAAGAGTTTCCCCTAACAAATGATAATGGGAACAAAGTTTGAGGATCACTTAAAAGAAGATAAGCAGGTTTGTGTATAAAGATAAAATCGAATCTTAAGTAAGATTTTGAGACAAAGAAAGAAGATAAAACTTGACTGTTTTATCGTTGAGTTAGGTGGTCTTCTAGTTGTTTGATCTGATATTGGTTTAAGCCTTTGGGGATTTGCACTTGATAGATTATTCTCTTGGCGTTGTGCAATTGAGTACTAATTCTAGTTAACGAATGGTTTTCCCTAACGATATGATTAGGAAATCATGAATACGATTTTGGGATATAGATATGATTAAAGATAGAAAAAGTAATCTACTCTAATCAATTATCAATGAATGGGTTGGGATTGGGTAAATATGTTTCCCCGAAAAGATAAGATGAAATAATCATTAAGGATTGTTTGGAAGATTTAGCCCTTGATTCATGTTAAACAATCACTAAAGAATGATTTTGAATATTAAAACTAAGTTATTAGTTTTAATAAATCTTTAATAAGATTCGAAATGAAAGGAGATAATCAAACTTACCAAAATACGAAGGGTGTTAGATATGGAGTACTGTCAGTTTTGGTATATGGGATGAATAAGATGGGAATGGGATAACGATTTGAGAAATTACCTTTTTCATGAGGTTCGATAATCTCGTTAAAGCGTAGAAACCTTGGTTTGAGTTAAATATGTTAAATTATATTTTATAATCAATTAAAATGATTTCCAATTAAAAATTTAAAAAAGAGCTTAAAGAATGTAAATCTTTGATAAGATTTAAGGGAGTAATTCCAAATGTAAAAAATGATTTGAGTAAAAGAATATTACGAAATGGAATGACACTCATGATATTTTTATATATCAATTGATTGAAAAGATGCGCTAGTTATTTCGAAAAGACCGGGTTACAACCTATTCTAAATAACTGTACAACAAGTATTGAAGATACTGAAGACGGTGATTGAAGATCGGGTATCTTCACATTGTTTGGATTGATTGCCGATGTATCGATTGGGGTGTACCCAAGACGAGGTTTTAAGTGGCATTTGTCCAGACATACTTGTTGATTGTCCGGATGTATAAGTGTGACGGCCCGCCCCACACCAGCCTGCACTTCCTCCGAAGGTGCGCTGTATACATGCTCGACTAGCACGGAACGGTCGCCAAAGAAAGGAAAGGAGAGGATGAACTAACAAGGAACCTGTAGAATGTCTCACATCGCATGGAGCAAAATATAATAATAACTTAATCTTGACATAAAACGGGCGAGACAATGCATAAGCTGGAAACTAAACCAACATAGCAGCGGAAATTCAAATACAGCTTATTACAACTTCCCAAATTACTGTCTCCAGAACAAAAGAAAGCTAAAGTAGAAGATGCACTACTAATGCCCAAGTAGTGATCTTCAACAACACAGGGAGAATACTATATGTATCATACGTGAAAGCCTCCTGCTCGTCTCTGGATCAGCTACCCGTGCATACCCAGCTAACCTGTCTCTAGTCTGCTCGTGAGAGCACCCAGAGTAATAAGAAGAGACATAAAACTCTGGGTCAGACAAAAAGTCTGGTATGAGCGATAAGCAGCTAACAGAACAATAACAGGTATATTAAACCATACCTGAACCTAGACTTGCAACCAAAGAGTTAGCACTACATACCATACAATACTCTAAGGTGCCACTGAACAGATGGTGTAAAGATAACGGGGTTGGGGGTGTGCATGTCATAATGATGGCAAACAAGTCAACCATAACAACCATCCTCACATCTCTCACTCAGTGCGTAAAGCATACGATGTCCACCACTGTTAATCACTAGACCCATCGAAGTAGTGACGGAGTTCGACTTGTACAACTACTGCTACTACCAAGCTTACCACATGGAGTCATGACCAATCTTTACAAATGACCCACTTCATTGGTCTGTAGCCCTTTAGTCGTACCTAGGCCACTGTGGCCCTGAATCCGTTCACGTACTCCCTACACATAGTGATTCAAAGTTACAGACATCGACAACCCCTTAGCACACGTCCCGCAGCAAAGCCTAATCACGAAGCCCACTCATTGGTTCCCAACTGGATCCTGAGTCAAAGCTCCTGATTTGGACTTCCTTTGCATCTCGGGTTTTGGTCGAATTGGAGTTGGTCTTCAGAAGAGTCGTCGCGTAGTAGTAATAGCATATGTACGGTTCGGTTCGGTGTTCCCCTTCTGGCCTGGTTCGGTTCGGTGTTCCCCTTCTGGTCTGGTTCGGTTCGGTGTACTCTTGCTCCATCGGTTCGGTTCAGATGCCCTGTGTCTGGTTCGGTGGTTGCTCCCTCCTAGATGTCCCGATCCGATCCGGTGCTTCGCTCCAACTCCAGCTCCAAGCTAGGTCCTCCGATCCGATCCCTATGCCCTTGCCTCCGATCCGATTCTTGTTAGTCTCTTCGATCCGATCCCCTTTGGTTTCTCTCCGATCCGATCCCCTTTAGTTTCTCTCCGATCCGATCCCCTGCCCAACTTCAATTCTAAGCAAATGGCCTTCCTTCTCGCCAAGCCCCTTATGCTAAGTTCGAATCCGAATCGAGTCCACTTGCCCAGTTCTCCTATCCGATCCGAGCCCAATTATCCGATCTGGTTCGAAACCCTGCATGTTTCCTGTGACTTTCCAGCGACTGTTTTATGCCATACGAAGGCGTTTTCGACCAATCTAACAGTTCTAATCAATCACAAAACATACCATACAGTCATAACAACATAGAGAAGTGACCTCAAACATCAAAACAACAACCATAACACATAAAATGGATCAAACATAGCCTAAAACCCCAATTTTCCCTTAAGCATGTTTAGGCAAAACTAATGATATGATTAGCAAAACTTAATCAAATCAAACCAAATTTCTAGTAGAGGTCTAAAACATTATTTAAGAATTTATAAATATTTTTCCAGAATTTATTAGTGTATAAATTCGCTAATCTTCACCAATTACCCTTAGTTAACCGTAATTAGTGCAAAACTATGCAAATCACTCACCTTGGCCACAAATAAAATTTTCAGAACTGAAACCTCACTGATTTGGGCGAATACAGATGTCTAACAGCAGCTCTAATACTGATTTGGTGAAGATCTTATTTGATTCGATGTAGATTAAGCCAAAACTTGATTAGAAAGTGATTAGAAGTTGATTTGGGTATTGGAGGCCATTGCTAGGGTTCCAAGAATGAATGTGGCGGCTGAAAGAAATGTTTTCTAACCCTAATCAGCCCCTTTACATCTCTATTCCCGAAATGGGTCATGGGCCCTCTTTCTAATCACCCTAATTAGGTCCGGTTAAGTTGTTTTTGCCTTCTAAACCTTGTTTCAGCCATATCTCCCAAACGGTGAGTCCGTTTGGCTAATGTAACCACTCCATCATCCGGAGCCAGTGGAAGTGGTTTCAGCTCAAAATTCCTTTCCAATCAAAAGTTATGGCCAAAAAAGTATTAGCTAGGGGCAAAACGGTCATTTAAAAATCGGGAAAAATCATGAACATGGGAAATGACCCCAATAGTCGTCTCCCAAAGTTATATGACCATACGACTTCGTGTGTGAAAGAAATAAATATTCTACGATCATTCGATGCGTAGAATGCGGGTCGTTACACTATCCCCCCTTAAGAAATTTCTTCCCTGAAATTCCTTAACCCAAAACATACTAAGGATCCCGCACGCCTACCAATCATATACAACAATCAAACATGCAAAACAAACAAACAAGCCTATCCTAGCATGCGGAAAGTCTAAATTGAAGTTAAAATCTTACCAGGCGAAGAGTTCTGGATACGTCTTCCTAAAGCTCTCCTCTGTCTCCCAAGTACAGTCATCCTCATTCTCGCCCCACTGAACTTTGACTAACTTCACCGCTTTCCTTCAAAGTTGCTTCGTATCATTCCCAACAATACGCATAGGCTTGCAGTTCCCAACCGCCTCGGGTTCAACTTCGATATCATCCAACTGATCAGGTGAAATAGTCACATCTGGGTCATGCGCGAACTTCCTTAATTGGGAAACATGAAATACGTTGTGAACTCCTGCCATCTTGTCTGGTAATTCAACTTTGTATGCCAAATTCCCAATTTGCTCAAGAACTGGGAATGGACCAACAAATCTTGGTGCTAACTTGCCTCTCCTGCCAAATCGTATCACGCTCTTCAACGGAGAAATCTTGACAAACACCAAGTCGTCAATGGAGAACTTTAATTCTCTTCTCCTTCTATCAGCATTACTCTTCTGCCTATCTTGGGCAGCCTTCATTCGCTGTTGGATAATCTTAATCTTAGCTGAAGTTTCTCTTATCACATCGGGTCCAAGCACAAACTTCTCACCAGTTTCTACCCAACACGACGGTGAGTTGCATGGTCTTCCGTACAAAGCTTCAAACGGAGCCATACCGATACTGGATTGATAACTATTATTATATGCAAACTCTACTAGATGCAAATAGTCATCCCATGATCCACCAAAATCCAATACACAGGCTCTCAAGAGGTCTTCTAATATACGATTCACCCTCTCTGTCTGACCATAGGTTTGAGGATGATACGCGGTACTGAGATGTAGTTCTGATCCTAACGCCTCTTGTAAGCTCTTCCAAAACCCACTAGTGAACAACGGATCTCAGTCACTCACAATGCCTTTGGGTATTCCATGAAATCTCACTACCCACTTTATATACAGCTCCGCTAACTTAGCTGCCGTCCTATTTGACTTGACGGGTATAAACCTTGCACTCTTAGTCAATCGGTCCACAATCACCCAAATGCTATGATGGCCCGATTTAGTCCTTGGTAACCCATCAATGGAATCCATTGACACTTGTTCCCTTTCCATTCTGGAATTTCTAATGGTCGTAACAAACCACTAGGCTTCTTTTGCTCAGCTTTAACTAGCTGGCAATTCATGCATTTGGATATAAACTTCCCAATGTCTCTTTTCATCCCTTCCCAGTAGTAGGTCTGCTTCATGTCTCGGTGCATCTTGTTACCACCGGTGTGTATAGTCAGTTTTGAGTGATGACATTCTCTAAGCACTTCATCTCTCAATCCATTGACATTGGGTACAGTCTTCTATTCTTTCTAAGCCATCCATCTCGATCAAGCCCATACTTGTTCATCTCTTCGTTGATTCTCATCTCTAACTTTGAAATGATTCTCAATAGGTTAGGATCGCTCCTCTGACTAGAACCAATCCGCTCAATCAAGGTGGGTCTGATCGTCAAACTTGCTAACATTTCTGGATCCAATTCGCACTTTGGTCTGAAATCATACTCAGCGATGTACTCCAGCTGCTTCCATTCAAGAAACATAGCCCCTAAACTGGCATGTCTTCTACTTAATGCATCAGCTACCACATTCCCCTTTCCTGGTGTATATGCGATGTCGAAATCATCGGAAGCCAAGAATTCTAACCATCTTTGCTGTCAGAGATTTAGATCCTTCTGAGAGAAGAGATACTTTAACGATTTATGATTGGTAAACAACTCGAATCTTTCTCCCAAGAGATAATGTCTCCACATCTTCAATGCGAATACGATCGCTGCTAATTCCAAATCATGGGTAGGGTATCTTTTCTCATCCGGTTTCAATTGCCGACTTGCATAAGCCACAACCGTACTTCCTTGCATCAATACAACACCTAGCCCTGTGCCACATGCATCCGTATATACTGTCATCTCTTCATTCCCCTTAGGAATGACTAACACTGGTGCGAATGTCAACTTTTCCTTTAGACTCTTAAATGCATTCTTGCACTTTTCGTTCCAGACGAAAGCTTGATTCTTCTTAGTCAACTGAGTCAATGGTGCTGCTATCTTGGAGAAGTCTTGGATAAACTTACGATAATATCCAGCTAATCCCAAGAAACTTCTTATGTCTGTTGCATTCTTGGGCGTAGACCAATCTTGTACCGTAGCCACCTTCGCGGGATCCACGGCAATACCATTCTCTGAAACAACATGGCCCAAGAATCTCACTTCCCTCCTTCAGAAGTGACACTTAGAAAACTTTGCTTTCAACTGGTGTTTCTCAACACCTCCATCACTATTCTTAAATGTTCATTGTGTTCTTCCTCTGTCCTCGAATAGACCAAAATGTCATCCACGGACACAAGGAACAAACTTATTCAACTGATCTCTAAATACCCTATTCATAAGATCCACAAAATATGCTGGGGCATTGGTCAGTTCGAATGGCATGACCAACCACTCATAAAATCCAGACGGCGTCCGAAATGCCGTTTTAGCTATACTCTCAGCTTCCACTCTAAGCTGATGAAAACCTGTCGCGAGATCCAACTGAGAAAATACTCTCGTGCCACTCAACTGATCAAACAAATCATCTATCCGCAGTAGAGGATACTTGCTCTTCCTCGTCACTTTATTCAACTCGCGGTAGTCTACACACAAACAAAGGGAACCATCCGCCTTGGTAGCAAACACAACTGGTGCTCCCCATTCAGAAACACTCCTTCTGATAAATCCCTTCTTCAAAAGATCGCTGACTTGCACCCCGAGCTCTCGCTGCTCCCTTGGTGCCATACGACGAAGTGGTATCACTATAGGTCTGACATCTTTCACTAAATCAATACGGAACTAAATCTCTCAGTGTGGTGGAAGCCCGATCACTTCCTCGAAAACGTCCGGATACTGGCGAACCACGGGCAAACCTGACAACTCACTATGCGGGATGTCGAGGGAATTTAGAAAACCGGCCATTACCCCATCACCGGGTAGACCACTAAACACTACTCTCCGCCCATCATCCGCTCTAGCTGTCACCAAAAAGCCCTCACAGTCTACCACCACCTCGTATCTTTGGAGCCAATCGACTCCCAAAATAATGCCAAACCCAGTAAAGCCCAAACAAAGCAATCACAAACATACATGCATCCATGACTCGATAAGACCACATTACGACAAATCATGCTAAGGCTAGTCGAACCACCAATTGGGTTCGTCACTACTAAAGGTTTATCGACAATCTCGGGTTCCAATCCCAACCTATCTACCAGGTCACTAGATATGAAAGAACTGGAAGCCCCAATATCAAACAAAACTCTAACAAAACATCATAAACAGAAAGCATACCTTGAATGACGACATTCTTTCCCTTCTCCGCCGCGGTTGGGGCATTCGACGAAGAAGGAATAGCATTAAGGGCATATGATTTCACCATCTGCTTTTCTTTAGGGGGTTGCGGACACTTGTCCTTGTGATGTCCCACTTGGCCACAGTTGAAGCACTTCCTATCCGATGGCTTGGCTGGACAATTACTAGCATAATGGCCCTTCTTACCACAGCTGAAGCACTTAACCTCTTTCTTATTCTTTTTCTGGCCATCCTTATTCTGGTTCTGCTTCCTCTTATTCTGAGGACCACTCTTGCTTCCACCACTTTCTTGTGGTTTTGGCTCCTCTGCAAATGCAACCTCAGTCTTTGACTTAGGGTGAAGACTTTCTAACCTCGATGCTTTCCCCACAATCGATTCAAACGTCTCATCGATGTGGTTAATGAGCCTTTCCCCCAAGTACTGATCTAAACCAGTTACGAACTTCTCGTTCTTCTTCTCGGCAGTATCAATAAGAGATAACCCATACTTCGACAAAGTGTCAAATTCAGCAATATACTCCGAGATAGCTCTGCTATTCTGCTTGAGCTCCAAAAATTTCTTAAACAACACTGATTTCTGAGCAGCTGGAATGAACTTCTCACTAAAGCGAGCCTTAAACTGCTCCCAAGTAATCTGATCTCGGGAGTAGTTGCCTTTATAGCATTCCACCAATTCATTGCCCGTCCTTGCAGCTGACGGGATGCTAGCCTTCTCTTCATTGCATCCTCAATAGCCAAATTTCAAAGATACGCTCACAGCTATCCAACCAATCCTAAACATCTATAGCCGACTCCGTTCTGTGGAACGGCTTCCCACCAAGACTAGTATAATCCTTATTCAGCTTGGCGAAATCGACCCTAGGCGCCTGCACTATTGGACCACCACCATTACCACCATTGGGAGCTACCCTCTGCACATCCCTAAGCATTTCTCTCATGAGGTCAGTAAACATCGTCCTCATGTCAGCAGCATTCCCATTATTGGCTCCTCTACCGGCACCTCTTACGTATCGGCTCATCGTTCAATCTGTAAAGAGAAAACGATTAACCATCTCCACAGTGGTGCTAGTGCAATGCGACTTCGTCCTTAGCTATACTAATAATATATATATATAGCTTTTGAAAACCAAAGTAATCACAAATACGCACTCTCATATACGTACTATCTCTCCCTAGTGTCTTTCCTAGGTTAACTACGCAACCTAGAGCCCTGATACCAAATGTGACGGCCCGCCCCGCACCAGCCTGCATTTCCTCCGAAGGTGCGCTGTACACATGCCCGACTAGCACGGAACGGTTGCCAAAGAAAGTAAAGGAGAGGATGAACTAACAAGGAACCTGTAGAATGTCTCACAGCGCATGGAACAAAATATAATAATAACATAATCTTGACATAAAACAGGCGAGATAGTGCATAAGCTGAAAACTAAACCAACATAGCAGCGGAAATTCAAATACAGCTTATTACAACTTCCCAAATTACTGTCTCCAGAAAGAAAGAAAGCTAAAGTAGAATATGCATTACTAATACCCAAGCAGTGATCTTCAACAACACAGGGAGAATATTATATGTATCATATGTGAAAGCCTCCTGCTCGTCTCCGGATCAGCTACCCGTGCATACCCAGCTAACCTGTCTCTAGTCTGCTCGTGAGAGCACCCAGAGTAATAAGAAGAGACATAAAACTCTGGGTCAGACAAAAAGTCTAGTATGAGCGATAAGCAGCTAACAGAACAATAATAGGTGTAATAAACCATACCTGAACCTAGACCTGCAACCAAAGAGTTAGCACTACATACCATACAATACTCTAAGGTGCCACTGAACAGATGGTGCAAAGATAACGGGGGTGGGGGTGTGCATGTCATAATGATGGCAAACAAATCAACCATAACAACCATCCTCACATCTCTCACTCAGTGCGTAAAGCATACGATGTCCACCACTGTCAATCACTAGACCTATCAAAGTAGTGACGGAGTTCGACTTGTACAACTACTGCTACTACCAAGCTTACCAAATGGAGTCATGACCAATCTTTACAAATGACCCCACTTCATTGGTCTATAGCCCTTTAGTCGTACCTAGGACAATGTGGCCCTGAATCCGTTCACGTACTCCCTACACATAGTGATTCAAAGTTACAGACATCTACAACCCCTTAGCACACGTCCCGCAGCAAAGCCCAATCATGAAGCCCACTCATTGGTTACCAACTGGATCCTGAGTCCTCATTTGGACTTCCTTTGCATCTCGGGTTTTGGTCGAATTGGAGTTGGTCTTCAGAAGAGTCGTCGCGTAGTAGTAATAGCATATGTACGGTTCGGTTCGGTGTTCCCCTTCTGACCTGGTTCGGTTCGGTGTACTCTTGCTCCATCGGTTCGGTTCAGATGCCCTGTGTCTGGTTTGGTGGTTGCTCCCTCCTAGATGTCCCGATCTGATCCGGTGCTTCGCTCCAACTACAGCTCCAAGCTAGGTCTTCCGATCCGATCCGTATGCCCTTGCCTCCGATCCGATCCCTGTTAGTCTCTCCGATCCGAACCCCTTTGGTTTCTCTCCGATCTGATCCCCTTTAGTTTCTCTCCGATCCGATCCCCTGCCCAACTCCAATTCTAAGCAAATGGCCTTCCTTCTCGCCAAGCCCCTTATGCTAAGTTCCAATCTGAATCGAGTCCACTTGCCCAGTTCTCCTATCCGATCCGAGCCCAATTATCCGATCCGATCCGGTTCGAAACCCTGCATATTTCCCGTGACTTTCCAGCGACTGTTTTACGCCATACGACGGCGTTTTCGACCAATCTAACCGTTCTAATCAATCACAAAACATACCATACAGTAAAAGAAACATAGAGAAGTGACCTCAAACATCAAAACAACAACCATAACACGTAAAGTGGATCAAACATAGCCTAAAACCCCAATTTTCCCTTAAGCATGTTTAGGCAAAACTAATGATATGGTTAACAAAACTTAATCAAATCAAACCAAATTTCTAGTAGAGGTCTAAAACATTATTTAAGAATTTATAAATATTTTTCCAGAATTTATTAGTGTATAAATTCGCTAATCTTCACTAATTACCCTTAATTAACCGTAATTAGTGCAAAACTACGCAAATCACTCACCTTGGCCACAAATAAAATTTTCAGAACTGAAACCTCGCTGATTTGGGCGAATATTGATGTCTAACAGCAGCTCTAATACTGATTTGGTGAAGATCTTCTTTGATTCGATGTAGATTAAGTCAAAACTTGATTAGAAGTTGATTTGGGTGTTGGAGGCCATTGCTAGGATTCCAAGAATGAAAGTGGCGGCTGAAAGAAAAATTTTCTAACCCTAATCAGCCCCTATACATCTCTAATCCCGAAATGGGTCATGGGCCCTCTTGCTAATCACCCTAATTAGGCTCGGTTAAGCTGTTTTTCGCCTTCTAAACCTTGTTTCAGCCATATCTCCCAAACGGTGAGTCCGTTTGGCTAATACGACCACTATACGGAAAGGTAAACCATCATCCGAAGCTAATGGAAGTGGTTTCAAATCAAAATTCCTTTCCAATCAAAAGTTATGGCCAAAACAGTATTAGCTAGGGGCAAAACGATCATTTAAAAATCGGGAAAAATCATGAACATGGGAAATGACCCCAATAGTTGTCTCGCAAAGACACATGACCATACAACTTCGTGTGTGAAAGAAATAAATATTCTATGATCATTCGATGCGTAGAATGCGAGTCGTTACAATAAGGGCCTCTTTTCTTTATTGGATGAGGAATAAGGTGCCTTTGGTTTCGTTCAGACCTAGAACGAACTTATATGGATGTGTATATGACATTGTATCTTGTAGTATGTAATGGATTTTTGCTAAATGTATTTCTGTTGGTGGTAGAGAATTTATTCTCTTAGCTTAACACCCTTCTTTCATACGTATGAACTCAAATGTTATATGGTTAGTGATTATCGATTATATGTTATGAGATGACTGTTAGAGTTTATGCCCTAGAGGCAATCCATTTGATGTGATTAATAACATTATTGATGTTATTGTTTTATTTGGAATATATATATATATTATGTTATATTTACTGCTCAATATAAATATTAACATAATAGAAGTACTTAGAATAATAATATAGGATTATATAGTTCGAGTAAGACTTGAAGTTGAGATTATAAAATATACTAAGTATTATAATTCTTAAATGTCCCTAGTCAAGTTTTATTGTTTATATAGGACAACAATAAAACATTGAGACTAGTATGTTGATTGACTGATGATCACATTTCATTGATCATTAATATAATTGATATTAATGTCAAGACATAAATGCGTATTGGAGAATAGCATATTGGGCTGACCCACCGTGAGAAAACTACATGGAATATAATTAAAAGTACCATAAGTTATTCTCATAGTGACAGTGATGTAATGGTCCTCGGACCTGAAATCATCATAATTTTATTCGAGGATATTTGTATTTTGATATCTTCTAAAGTTACTTGTGACAAAGTAAACGATAACGGTGATTATTGGATATGTCTTGAACTGAATGAAAATTATGAATCATCTAGATGGAATTTAACCGTACAATATATTTGTAGTGATATCCATGGGCCCTTTGATTGAGTGAGACTGTGAAACGCATGGTCATGCTCAAATATTGATTTGTTTAAAACAGTCCACTCATCGATTAAGATAAAAGAATTAAATTATAAAGAGGGTGATTCGTTGCATGCCTCGAGTTTAATTCTGGATATACTAGTTAAAAGGATTATATTACAATGATACACTAGTCACTGAAAGGTTGTATCGAATCGATGATCTTATTATAACTTGGGTAGCAGTGATGTATTGCTAGAGGCCAATCGTTGTTTACGATTTTAAATACGATTTAAAATCATTTCGAACGTTGTAATAACCTACATGATCACACATATGAACACTTGAAAAGGATGAGAACCGTTCACAACAAAATAGGATCAAATGTTGATTACTTTCTAGTTTTGAATTGGTATAAGGGCAATTATGGTATGATCTTATTTAGATTTTACGGTTTCCACATAATAAAAGGAAGGCCGACATATTTTATTAAGCGTTCCTTTAGAAAAACCTAAAGCCGTAAAATCGAAATAAGAATGACCCTAAAACCCAAATTGGCTAGCATCTTATTTCCTTATTCTCGATTTTGTTTGACAAAATCTGAGATCGGGTGTTCGTGGATACTTGTAGAGGCCAATGCTTGTTGAGCTCTTCGATTCGATGCACCAGTCGTCCTCTTGCTTCCAGATTTGCATGGAGATTCACAGATTCGCTGTAAACAGGTATAAACCCTAATTGATTTAGTTTTAATTTACTATTTTTGCAATCGATTTTTTTAAGCTGTTAAAACATTAATTTAGGATGTCGATTCAATTGTAATTATCCAATAGTGGTATCGGAGCCTAGTTATGCAAAAATAATATATTGAATTATGTTTTGGGTCTATACTGTTTGATTACTTAAATTAATTTAGGTATTCAATAGATTGATTCCAGAATTCAATTCTGGATTAATTAATTTAGGCATGTTGTTCTTATTCATATGAGATATGAAGCTGAATAAATATTTGTTTCTATATGTATAGCGACCCGAACTTCCCGGCCAGCCTAAACCGAACAAAAAGGCGGACTACTTTGAGAACTAGACTAATCGGAACACAACCAGAAGAACGTTTCATTACTCTTACAACAATTACATCAGAGTATAAGAATATACCAGAGTACGAATAAATATTAAACAATAGAAAAATATCAGAGATTTAAAATTACAATGCAGCGGAAAAATAATACATAACACAACTAAAAGAAATACACGGATACAGAGCTTTCCGAGTATAGCTCCAGCTGTAAATCCAGGATCCTATGAATATAATATCTGCAAAACAAAAATTACTAGCTGCCGGTGTGGAAAATAGAGGCACCTAGAGTTTAGGTTAAAACAATAAACTCTAGGTCAGTCATGTGACTGGTGTGAGAACTAAAACAGTTATTTAAAACTTTACTTCAGAAATAAAGTAAATCAAGGGACCACGCCGTATAATACGGAACGGGTTTTCTCCGAAGAATACCAGTGCATAAACAAACAGCGTAATGCTTTTTGAGAAATGAAGCTATTATAAGACTCATGTCCCATCACACAATGCAACGCAAGACGGGGGATAAAGTTTTTCTTTATAATAGCCAAACATGCTTAGTACGTCTAAAAACAAATCATTTTGATATTTCTATAAGTATATAGTGTCAAAATCACTTCAAATATAAATGTATCAATCATAGACGACATAGTATCCCATGTTACTATGTCGCCATACTAGGCTCTACAATCAAAACCGAAATGTCACGTATTGGAAATTGGATTTCCGTCTGTGAACCAAGGAAAGAGACCGTCCTTACCGAATTCGAGACGCTCTAGCCTGTGTCTCAGGATCAGTCGCAACTGCACCTGGAGCGACAGGGCCAGTCCACACTTACATTAGTGGGTTATAATTCCTGAACAATGCGTTTCCCCGCCCTATGGGGCGCAAGTCTGGTCAGTATGTCGACCATCTCATCCATCGGCCTCGTAGTGTCCGATATATCCGAGGTGCCTCGCTTTCCATCATCCACATAAGTAAAAATGTCTAGGCTCCATACCATGACACCATTCCTAGCTAGAAAGAAATGCATGTCCTCCCTGAGGTCCTCTCCCATTTCTGGTTCACACTGGGGCGTGAGGCTTGCGAATTAACGCTATACACAAAGCTATGCTATCTAGAGACGTGCTTTGATCAACAACCACAAGGCTCCGTTTTTCAACAAAAGCCCTGATCATTTGCATCTCAGCATGCCACACTAACAATTCACGCCACGCGACTGATATCTATCGATATATAACCTCTAAGCTCGTACATCTTAGAGAAGAGTGTTAAGCAGGAGAATAAATTCTCCGCCACCAAATAGTTATGTAATGACCCAGAAATTTAGCGACTTTGGTTATCCGATATACAACATATACCGAACATCCACGATCGAAAATACCGGTCATTAATGAAAGAAATTAGAGGGTGAGGATAGATAAGATAGAAACTTAGAATAGAAGAAGAAGAAGAACACAACATCAGAGTAACACGAACCTCACAATGGAACGAATAACAAATAATATATATAACATAACTTGAAATATACATCATTATCAAAGTATAACACTTACAACACAGCGGAAATAACTATAACTATATGATCCTGATGCCTCCTGCTCCAAGCTCTTCCAGTATATCTGTAAATCCCGACTTCTTGACTGCCCGTATAAAATTGGGCACCCAAGAGTTTAGGGAAAACAAAACAAAATAAACTCCGGGTCAGTCATGGGACTGGTATGAGTAAAACGGTTTAAAACAGTTCAAGCAGGTAAATGATATCTCATAAGACTACGCCGTATAACGGAATGGGTTTTTCCCTTATGAGAATCCAAAATATCTTTATATCAAAAACCTTTTGATATTATAATAATGTCTATCAACCACAACTATAATAATCATCTAGCAGAAACGCTTTCACCTCACGTTCTACATATATTGTATAACATCAAAACCGCAAGTACATATTGGGTAATGGATTTCCAACTATGACAAGGTATGGAACCACCTTTTGCTAGTGTACCTCTAGAAAGGAATACACTGGGTTCAACAAGAACATCTTGCAACCCGGCCACACATGACCGACCACTCATTTCGCTTGAGTGTATCGAATGTATATCACCAATGGTTGGGATCAACAACTGTTTCCCGAATGTGACAACATCAACAATAGATTTTTAGAAGTAAATGAAACTCTAGATCAGGTGATTATACACCCTACTTCGGTGCGACCGACTTAGCCATGCTGCCTGCCAGATTTCTGTCATTTACCGGATGTGCGGCTAGAAGCTATGCTTTATCATCACACCAGATTCACTTTGAATGCCACATCGTCAAATCCATCAAATCACCGATTGACGTCCTCAACCATACATTATGTGTTAGCTAAAAGAAGTTTCCTTCTCCGCTTCCACTCTTGGTACGGTTGGAGAAATCAATATACGTGATCGTCTGGAAATACTCTGTCAGACATCCGTCCATACAAGTCATCCAGGAACATGATGAACCGAAGGCACTATTCAATACATCCATCTTAGACACTATTATCTAAGACTTATACAATAGACCTTGCACTTTACTCGGTCTTCAATTATCTTTGGCACATATGATTTGCAATGCTTATGCCAATACAGAGTGGTTCTTTGGATAATAATCTAATCGGTCTCTCCATATTAACAACGTTAAAATGGTCAAAACTTCGATAGTCTGTGATTTAACCATCAAAGAAAAACAGGTGTGCAAACAACGATATTATTTCCAGATGGAAATTTTATCAATCAATCATCAATCATATATATATATATATACATATTCATATTTCCTATTTCAATATTTGATTACATTTCTGATTCTATTTGGAAAACATTTCCAAATCTTCTTTACTTGGATTTAAACAGATGTTTAAATCAACATCACGACACCAACTCAAACTACTATACTTATTTACTAAATTCACTTAAACCACTTTCACTCTCGAACTTTAACCATTTCTAAATTTAAAATGAAGTCAATTAAGTTGGGGTATAAGGACCTCTCAGACCTTAACTGAACGACATTTCAAATCTTGAAATAGGGTAAGTTCGTCTTTTAACTCTAATCGATTAACTCTTTTCACTTACTCCTACTTAACTCCTTACTTAACTCCTTTCAAACAAACTATATTCGATTACTCCTCTAACTCTATTCGAATAAACGATATTCGATTACTCCTCTAACTCTATTCGAATAAACTATATTCGATTAACTCTTTTAACTCTATTCGAATAAACTATATTCGGTTACTCTTTTAACTCTATTCGAATAAACTATATTCGATTACTCTTTTAACTCTATTCGAATAAACTATATTTTCGATTACTCTTTTAATTCTATTCGAATAAACTATATTCGATTACTCTTTTAACTCTATTCGAATAAACTATATTCGATTACTCTTTTGATTCTATTCGAATAAACTATATTCGATTAACTCCTTTTACTTTATATTCGAATAAAATATATTCGATTAACTCTTTTAACTCTATTCGAATAAACTATATTCGATTACTCTTTTAATTCTATTCGAATAAACTATATTCGATTACTCTTTTAACTCTATTCGAATAAACTATATTCGATTACTCTTTAGATTCTATTCGAATAAACTATATTCGATTACTCTTTTTAAATAACTCTAGTTCGATTTAACTCTATTCAATAAATTCTAGTTCGATATAACTCTATCGATTTACTTTAATTGATTAACACTAACTGTTTAACTCTAACTGGTTTACCCTAATGGTTTTACCCTAACTGGTTTAACTCTAACTGATTTACTCTAATGGTTTTACCCTAACTGGTTTAACCTAATTCGAATAACTAATATTCGATTAACTCTATTCAACTAACTCGACTCGACTAACCCCTTTCAAATAACTAATTCGATTTACTAACTTTCGAATACCATATTCGATTTAACTCCTTTCGAATACCATATTCGATTTAACTCCTTTCGAATACCATATTCGATTTAACTCCTTTATTTGCTTTATAAAGATTTCCTTTTTAACAACGTTTATTCATTGTAAAGATTTACTTTTAGTAACGGTTCTCCACTTTAAAATGATTTCCTTCTTATAACAGTTTCCTTTTTATAACGTTTTCCCTTTTTCTAAATATCTTCTACTTATAAATATCCCAATTTATAAATATTTCTTATTTATAAATATTCCATTTATAAATATTTTATTTTCAAATATCACTTTGGAAATATTCCCTTATCAACATTTCGGTATGTTATGGTATTTAATCATATCAAATCACGATGGCCAATATCGTCTGTACACATATAATCAACAACAGGTTATAATTCACATCATATATCAAAATACATGAAAAACAATAAAATAACTGTTGAGGAATCCAGTCGGATTCCTCTAACCTGTCTCCCTGCATCCACAGATGTTACACAATAAAATCAACATTTACTTTCAATTCCATATGATATATTCTATTAAACAGAATCAATATAGAAATTCAACTAACTGACTAGCAGTTCAATCAAACAGTCAACACACAGTCAATCAAACAATTTTTAACAGTTCTAAAAATACAACATGAATTTATAAACTGTTCAGAGTTGGTGAGATTTACTCACATTTGCAGTTCATCGTTAAAGAACGATAAACTGTTTGTTTGATTTGAATCAAACAATTTATTTTACCGTAAATTCAAATGAGCTCCAATCCACTTCCAGTCAGCTTCATTGTGAAGCTCTCATCCATACGGTCCCAACGCAACTTACGGTTCGTTAATCTGATAAAGTATGACGGAGTTATGCTATTACGAAGTTCGTATGTATTTAAATTAAAATTAAACTTAACTATTAATACCCATTGGGCCTTAACCAACCTTCTCAGCCCATCAGAACCCAAAGACTAACCCACAAAAACAAAGACCCGAAGTCCCCTTCTTATTAAATCAATACCTGCTCCAAAAACATGGCCAAAACAGCATCCTCCCTTCATCCCAACTCCTCCATCTCCTTTCACTTTAAAATCCAACAAAATTCACAACAAAATCCCTCTTGCCGTCCTCTATCCAACCACCCCAAAATCCATCAACTCGATCTCCTCATCACAACGTGTCGATCAGTACCACTCAGGGAACTCACGACGGAAATGAAGATCGATCCCATCCAAACTCCTCACACAGGTGTTAAATTACTCAATAAAACCCAATACCACATCAAAAACCACATCAAAAACCACATTGATGCTCACAAATTCTCGAATTCCTCAGCCTTAGCTCCTCTTCCCTCACGCTGTGTAAAATACAGCGTAAACAAAATGGTTCGCACCCCATGGAACGCACACCAGTTTGAAGAGATTCGAGTAAGGATTACCAATATCTGTGTTTCAGGATTTATAACAATTTGTTTGATTTGTTTATGATTTTTGAACCTTGCGTTTTGAGGATTTTGTGGCGGCCAAGAATGTATTGACCGTAGACAAAGAAGATTTAGGGTTAAGGTATTTGGATGGTGTATTTATAGAAGATAACTTGGCTTGTTGGAGGATTCTTGTCCGCTCATCCATTTTATTTCTTTGATTTTATATTTGTTTTTGCTTTCTAAAAATCCGTGTGATCACACACGATACCTAAAAATCACCCAACTGGACGTGTAGCTAGAGTTCGACATTATGGTCCCAACGAAACTGGTTTCGTCGAATTCCGACTTTGTATGCTCACACAACGTATTTTTAACTGTCAAAATACTGACTGTTTTTCACTCTAAAAATCCGTACGACCACACAGTGACTCTAAAAATCACGAATCTGGAAATCTAACAACTATTTGACATTGTGGATCCAAAAAAATTAGTTTCGTCAAATTCTGACTTCATTTGGAAAAGTGGCTATTTTAAAAGCTCTAGATGACCCATTTAAATATATAAATATATTTAAATATAATTAAATAAAATATTAATAAATTAATATTATCGTATAAATTCACAATAGAATATCATACAGCTCTAGAATATTCCTAAATGAATTTCTAACTTGATATTCACTTCTAGGTCAACCCGATATTCTATTTATATTGAAATTCCTTTTAAAAATATAAATAATTCCTTTATAAATTATAAAGGAATTCCACAACGACTTTTCTAAAATTTGACTTGGACATATCTCAAAATCTACACGACGAAATCCCCATTTTTCTCTTCCACTAGAAAGATATACTCCACCAGCTCCACACGTTTCTTGTTTCATAGAAATCCGGCTTAAAACGAATCCTGTACATTCAGTTGAAGTTCGAATCGCCAATTTACGAACTACAGCGCCATTTCAAGCTCGATTTTAATTATATTATAATTCTACGTTCAAACTGTCGTTTGTATAATATATTCGTTATTCTAATTCAATTCTAAACTGAATTAAATATCACAGATGATCCGGTTCACACCATATCGTCATTTCAGCCAATTCTGATTATTTCAGAATTTAAATATATTATTTAATTTATTATTTTAATTAAATACTCATCATTATTTTATTCCACGACCATTAAATTCACTATATCACTATTTATATAATTAAATAAATTAATTATAACATTTCTGCCAATGTGGGTCATTACAAGTTATATATTTAATAGAAATCAATCAACACAATAAAATCCAATGTCAGACACACATCCATTTACACGTCCGTTCTGGGTCTGAACGAAACCGGAGGCACCTTATTCCTCGTCCCATATGTCCAATACAGAAGAGAGGTCCTCGCATATCCGGTCGATCTCCAAGTATGTATGGACGATCACCACTTATTACCTTGTCTCGGGTATACAGCTGTAACGACCCGCATTCTACGCATCATAGGATCGTAGAATATTTATTTCTTCCACATATGAAGTCGTATGGTCATGTAACTTTGGAAGACGACTATTGGAGTCATTTCCCATGTTCATGATTTTTTTCGATTTTTAAATGACCGTTTTGCCCCTAGCTAATTTTGTTTTGGCCATAACTTTTGATTGGAAAGGAATTTTGACCTGAAACCACTTCCATTGGCTCTGGATGATGGTTTACAATTCCGTAGAGTGGTCACGCTAGCCAAATAGACCTACCGTTTGGGAGATATGGCTGAAACAAGTTTCAGATGGTGAAAAACAGCTTAATTGGGCTTAACCGGGTGATTAACAGCTAGGCCCAAAGGGGGATTTCGGGATTTGGAGTATTTAAGGGCTGTTAGGGTTAGGGATTTCGGTTTTTCTCATTTCCCAGCCACCATATACATCTTAGAAAACCCTAACAATGGCCTCCAACATCTAGAATCATCCCTAATCACTTCTTAATCAAGTTTTGGTTTAAACTACATCAAATCAAGGAGAAATAGCACCAAATCAGAGTTAGAGCTGCTGCTAGGCATTGGAATTCGACCCATACAGTAGATTATTTCAGTTCTAAAGTTTAATTGTGGCAAAGGTGATTGATTAGCATTGTTTTGACACTAATTACAGTTAATTAAAGTGATTAGTGATAATTAGCGAATTTATACACTAATAAATTCTGGAAAAATATTTATAAGTTCAAAAATAATGTTTTAGACCTCTTTTAGAAATTTGGTTTGATTTGGTTATGTTTTACTAATCATATCATTAGTTTTGCCTAAACATGCTTAGGGGAAAATATGGGATTTTGGCTATATTTGATTCGTTTAACCTTATCATATTGTTGTTTTGGTGTTTATGGTCACTTCTATTTGTTGCTAAGACTATATGCAATGCTTTGTGGTTGATTAGAGCTGTTAGAATGATCGAAAACGCCGTCGAATGGCGTAAAACAGTCACAGGAAGAGTTGTAGGAATTGTGCAGGGAACCGGATCGGATCGCCCTACCCAACCCCGACCCGATCGCGATGCCACTGCTCTCCACGATCCGAACCCCTCGCCTGAAGATGCTAGTCACGAGTGGCATGTACCACCCCGACCCGACACGCATGGCCACCTCCGAACCAAACCGATGCATGGCGACTGGACTTGAAGAACCCGACCCAATCCGCCAGGAGGTGATGACGACCGATCCGAACCGCCAAGATGAAGGTCACGAACTGAACTCGGGAGGTCACGATCTGACCCGTATGGGTATTCCGATCCAATCCGAGGGGCTGATGACCACGACCTGAAAAAAATGAAGTGAAGAAATGAAGACCGATCCGGGGAAGAAGGTGACGACTAAAACCTGAAATGCAAAGGTAGCCCAAATGGGAAGTTTGTTCTCACGATCCAGTTGGGAACCAATGAGTCGACTTCATGAGCTGGGCTTTGCTGCGGGACGTGTGCTAAGGAGTTGTCGATATTTATAATTTTGGATCACTATGTGTAGGGGGGTACGTGAACGGATTCAGGGCCATAGTGGCCTAGGTATGACTAAAGAGCTATAGACCAATGAAGTGGGGTCATTTGTAAAGGTTTGGTCATGACTCCATGTGGTAAGCTTGGTAGTAGCAGTAGTTGTACAAGTTGAACTCCGTCACTACTTCGATGGGTCTAGTGATCGAAGCGATAGATATCGTATGCTTTACGCATTGAGTGAGAGATGTGAGGATGGTTGCTATGTTTGATTTGTTTGCCATCATTATGACATGTACACCCCACCCCCGTTATCTTTACACCATCTGTTCAGTGGTACCTTAGAGTATTGTACGGTATGTAGTGCTAACTCTTTGGTTGCAGGTCCAGGTTCAGGTATGGTTTAGTATGCCTGTTATTGTTCTGTTTAGCTGCTTATCGCTCATACCAGACTTTTTGTTTGACCCAGAGTTTTATGTCTCTTCTTATTACTCTGAGTGCTCTCACGAGCAGACTAGAGACAGGTTAGCTGGGTATGCACGGGTAGCTGATCCAGAGACAAGCAGGAGGCTTCCACGTATGATACATATAGTATTCTCCCTGTGTTGTTAAAGATCACTACTTGGGCATTAGTAGTGCATCTTCTACTTTAGCTTTCTTTTGTTTTAGAGACAATAATTTGGAAAGTTGTAATAAGCTGTATTTGGATTTCCGCTGCTATGTTGGTCTAGTTTTCATCTTATGCACTGTCTCGCCTGTTTTATGTCAAGATTACGTTATTATTATATTTTGTCCCATGCGCTGTGAGACATTCTACAGGTTCCTTGTTAGTTCATTCTCTTCTTTCCTTTCTTTGGCGACCATTCCGTGCCAGTCGTGCATGTGTACAGCGCATCTTCGGAGGAAATGCAGGCTGGTGCGGGGCGGGCCGTCACACTTGGTATCAGAGCTCTAGATTGCGTAGTTAACCTATGGAAGTCATCAGGGAGAGATAGTATACTTATATAAGAGCGTGTATTTTTGATTATTTTGGTTTTCAAAAGATATATATATACTATTAGTATAGCTAAGGATGAAGTCGCACAACACTAGCACCACTATGGAGATGGTTAATCGTTTTCTCTTTACAGATTGAACGATGAGCCGATATGCAAGAGGTGCCGGTAGAGGAGCCAATAATGGGAATGCTACTGACATGAGGAAGATGTTTACTGACCTCATGAGGGAAATGCTTAGGGATGTGCAGAGGGCAGCTCCCAATGGTGGTAATGGTGGTGGTCCAATAGTGCAGGCGCCTAGGGACGATTTCGCCAAGCTGAAGAAGGATTATACGAGTCTTGGTGGGAAGCCGTTCCCCGAAACGGAGTCGGCTACGGATGTTCAGGATTGGTTGGATAGCTGCGAGCATATCTTCGAAAATTTGGGTACCGAGGATGCGATGAAGAGAAGGCTAGCATCCCGTCAGCTGCAAGGATGGGCAATGAATTGGTGGAATGCTACAAAAGGCAGCTGCTCCCGAGGATCAGATTACTTGGGAGCAGTTTAAGGTTCACTTTAGCGATAAGTTCATTCCAGCTGCTCAGAAGTCAGTGTTGTTTAATAAATTCTTAGAACTCAAGCAGAATGGCAGAGCTGTCTCGGAGTATATTGCCGAATTCCACACTTTGTCGGAGTACGGGTTATCTCTTATTGATACTGCTGAAAAGAAGAACGATAAGTTCATAACTGGCTTGGATCAAAACTTAGGGGAAAGGCTTATTAACCACATCGATGAGACGTTTGAATCGATTGTGGGGAAAGCATTGAGGTCCGAGAGTCTTTACCCTAAGTCGATGACTGAGGTTGCATCTGCAGAGGAGCCAAAGCCGCAGGCAAGCGGTGGAGGCAAGAATGGTTCTCAGAATAAGAGAAAGCAGAATCAGATCAAGGATGGCCAGAAGAAAAATAATAAGCAAGATATTGAGTGCTTCAGCTGTGGTAAGAAGGGCCACTATGCCAAAGAGTGTGGGCCAAGCCAGCGGATAGGAAGTGCTTCAACTATGGCCAAGTGGGACATCACAAGGACAAGTGTCCGCAACCCCCTAAAGAAAAGCAGGTGGAGAAAGCATATGCCCTTAATGCTATTCCTTCTTCGTTGAATGCCCCAACTGCGGCGTAGAGAGGAAATAATGTTGTTATTCAAGGTATGCTTTCTATTTATGATGTTCCTGTTCGAGTTTTGTTTGGTACCGGGGCTTCCAGTTCTTTCATATCTAGTGACCTAGTAGATAGGTTGAGACTGGAGCCCGAGATTGTCGATAGACCTTTAGTAGTGACGAACCCGATTGGTGGTTCAACTAACCTTAGCATGATCTGTCGTAATGTAGTCCTATCGAGTCATGGATGCCTGTTTGTTTGTGATTGCTTTGTTTTGGGCTTCACTGGGTTTGGCATTATTTGGGAGTCGATTGGCTTCAAAGATACGGGGTGGTGGTAGACTGTGAGGGCTTTTTGGTGACAGCTAGAGCGGATGATGGGCGGAGGGTAGTGTTTGGTGGTCTACCCAGTGATGGGGTAATTGCTAGTTTTCTAAATTCCCTCGACATCCCGCATAGTGAGTTGTCAAGGTTGCCCATGGTTGGCCAGTATCCGGACGTCTTCGAGGAAGTGACCAGGCTTCCACCATACCGAGAGATTGAGTTCCGTATTGATTTAGTGAAAGATGCCAGGCCTATAGTGATGCCACTTCGTCGTATGGCACCAAGGGAGCAGCGAGAGCTCGAGGTGCAAGTCAGCGATCATTTGAAGAAGGGATTTATTAGAAGGAGTGTTTCTGAATGGGGAGCTCGAGGTGCAAGTCAGCGATCATTTGAAGAAGGGATTTATCCTTTTATACTGCCAGTTCACATTATATTGTAGATCCACTAAATTTCTACCATTTCGGAATAAAATAAAATATTCAAAATTATTGAAATTAAACCATTTAAACTTCCAAAACAATAAAAAAACATTTTTAAATAATAACTAAATGGTCAAAAAAATCTGGGCCGTTACATTCTTTCCCCCTTAAAATAATTTCGTCCTCGAAATTGCTAAGGTAGAAAAATGAACTTTATAACTAGGTTAAAATTATTTATTTACTCCAGTTTCACTAAACCAATTAATTCTAATTAATTTATTAATTTATTTCTATAAACGAAAATTTCAAAAATCCTGAAAATTTTCTAACATTCGAAATTTCTGAAAAATTTCGCCAGCATCTCCTTTGTACTGGTCAATAGCTCAAACTCCAACTCGCCTCTCTAGGCCTTCTTCAACCCAAAAGAAAATCAAACAGCCAAGTGTCTTGCCAAACAGGCTCATAAATCTCATCCAACTCATATGAATATGTACGTGTATCTTTTTGTCGGCATTCAATTCTGCTATCAATTTAGCATATACCACTATCATCCCAATCAAACTCCCAATCACTTTTATTTTCAGCACGACCATCCACTTATAACCAAGCCAAATTTCAATCAAACTGCAATTCCAATCTCAATTCAAATTTCTTGCTCGACCATCCATTTCTATCCCAGATAATCTCTAATTCAGTCCAATTCTTCTTGATACCATTTTATTTCAATTCAACTCAATTTCCAATGAACTGGCTTCAACTCAATTTCAAATTTGCTTTCACAAATTTCTATTTAATTTGTGTTTATTTCAAGCAATCTTACCTGGGAGTTTCAAATAGCTTTGCCTTTTCCAAAAATCAAATATCCCTTTGGAATATCAAAACAACTTGGTTTCTCAAAACAATTCAAAAACAAAATCTTTGGTAGTAATCTGTCACTTACAAACTCGAAAATGAACACCGATGATGTCCGGATCAACATCGGAATTTATTTTCCAGCTATCGAAGTGAGTTCAATACTATGTCACTTTCAAAACCATTTCTAAACACTTTCATTTTGAAATTCATTTCAAAATATCCCTTTTTAATGCTTGTAACAAATTTAAAATCTCCCAGGATTTTAAAATTCACATATATTCAATTTAATTCCATTTACAACGCTTATTCAAATTTTAGCAATTTTAATTCCAATTCTGAACTCAAATTCAGATTTAATTCATCTGATTTCATATATTTCACTTATATGAATTTTGATTTTTTTATTTACATAAAGATTCCACATTTTATAATCTTATTCGATTATAATCACAACCAACACATTCAATATACTATAATAATTTCAAATATCTATACTTTGCTAATATGAAAATATAATTTGGGTAAAATTATTTCATTCACCCTTTTTCAAAACATACTGTGTCGGTTCATCGTATTCAAGCGTTTATAAACCCCTATCAATACAGTGGATCAAACTGATCGACCAGAATTCATAAACAACTCAACCAATAAATCTCCACAATATAAAATCATTTTATATCAAATAACAAATACGTTCACTCGTATATATACACTCAAACTCAGTCTAGGGTATTACTAACCCCATCTCTACTGAATCACGCCACAGAGCCAAGGTAATACTTAACCTTCAGCTCTGATACCAACTGTAACGACCCGGGAAAAAGCGACCTTGGTTATCCGATATATAACACCTATCGAACAATCAAAAGTCGAAATTACCGGATAGTCCAAGAAAGAAATTAGAGGGTGAGGATAGATAAGATAGAAAATTAGAACAGAAGAAGAAGAAGAACACAACAACATCAGAGTAACACGAATCTCACAGCGGAACGAATAAAATATAATAGACAACATATCTTGAAATCAAAGTAGTATATGTATATCATACCATTATCAGAGTACAACACTTTCATCACAGCGGAATAATCAATAGCTAGAAAAATCTTGAAGCCTCCTGCTCCAAGCTCTTCAAGCATACCTGTAAATCCTGACTACTTGACTGCCCGTACAAATTTGGGCACCCAAGAGTTTAGTGAAAACAAAACAAAATAAAACTCTGGGTCAGTCATGAGACTGGTGTGAGTAAACTCCAATCATTTGGTTTAACTTTTCAAAATCCTTTTCAAAAGAAAAGATAATCGTAAGACCAATCCACTCATAAATACGGATGGCTTTTACCTTACGATAACCCAAAACACTTTGGAAATCATATATTATCTGATATTATAATAATGTCTAATCACAAGTAATTAAAATCTAGCAGAACGCTTGCATCTCACGCTCCACATATATAGTATACAATCAAACTCGCAGGCACTTATTGGAGATTGGATTCCAACTTGACAAGGTATGGGACCACCTTCCGAACGTGTATCTCTAGAGGCAAATACACTAGGTTCAACAAGAACATCTTGCAACCCGGCCCACACATGACCGACCACTCATTTCGCTTGAGTGTATCGAATGTATATCACCAACGGTTGGGATCAGCAACCGTCTCCCGATAAGGGACAGCATCGATAGATTTAAGAACAAAAGGAATTTCTCTAGATAGGTGATCATACATCCTAATGGGTGCGACCCACATAGCCATGCTGCCTGCCCGATTTTTGTCATTTCCCGGTGGATGAGGCTTGAGGTCATAACGTATATTTTGACAGATCCCACCTCCATTACTTTGAATGCCACATCGTCATACCCGCCAAATCACAAATTGATTTCACCAAAAATACCACGGGTATACAGCTAAGAGAAACGAATTCCTCCGCCACCAAACGTAAGTACGTTTGAAGAGATCAACTTACGCGATCCTTTGAATATACTCTGTCAGACATTCGTCCATTCACGTTTGTCCTGGGACTGGACAAACCGAAGGCACTATTCTGTAAATAGGATAGCCCTTGCATAACTCCGTCTTCAATATATTCAGCATACTTGATTCGCAACGCTTATGCCAATACGGAGTGGTTCTCTGGATAATAATCCGACCGGTCTCTCCATATTAACAACGTTAAAATGGTCAAAACTTTGATAGTCGGTGATTTAACTATCAATTAAAAACATGTCGGTGTGCAAACAACGATATTATTTCCAGATGGAAATTCTATTGATCAATCATCATTCATCATCAAATTATCATAAATTTACCCTTTTCCTTATTCTTGTTTTCCTATATTTCTTATTTACTATATTTAGAAAATATACGTTATTAACAATGGAAAACAATTCCATTTCTCATTTTCTATATTCAGAAAACATTTCTGATTTTCATTTGGAAGACATTTCCAAATCTCCTTCATTGGGTTTAAACTGATGTTTGAATAAACATCGCTATGCCAACACCAACCATTTCGCTCATTAACTAAATTCACTTAACCCCTTTCACTCTCGAACCTTATCCACTTCTTAGTTAAAAACGAAGTCAATCAAGTTGGGGTATAATTACCTCTCAGACCTTAACTGAACAACATTTCTAACTTCGAAATAGACAAAGTTCAAATATTACTCTTTAAGAAACTTCCTTGCGAACTCTCGGATTCTATTTATGAATCCACTTCCTTTACTGAATCATTTGATTATAACTGTAAATGTTATAATTCCATGCTTTCAAAATATGTTAACTTAAATATATTTCCATATCTTAATTTGGATAAATAAACAACCAACTACTTTATTAAAAGATAATTAAAACTTGATTGAAATGGAAAGTAAACATTACTTCCCTTGATTCGATATAATCGAATTTCCATGTATGATTCACTCTCGAATAATCACTATCCGATAATTCTCTTTCGAATAAACTATATTCGATTCCCTTGTTCGAATAACTAATATTCGATAATCCTTTTCTTCGAATAACTAATATTCGAAAAATCTCACTTTGAATAAACCATATTCGATAATTCTCTCCTTCGAATAACTATATTCGATTTAACACACTTCGAACGAACTATATTCGATTACTCTTCTCGAATAAACTATATTCGATAACTCTACTTCGAATAGGTGATATTCGATTAATTCCCTTTTTGACTAACCCTACTTAATTTACTAATACTCGACTAACTCGACTTAATTAACTTCTATTGAATAATTACTATTTGATTTAACACCATTTGCTTGACTCTAGATCGCAACGATCACAATGGTTACGCCTGATTCCCTCAGGAAACATCCGACCGCCGTAGGCTATCTGCAGCCCTGCGAATTACGCTAGCAGTCGTGCTAAATGGAAATTCATCCTTAAATAACTTTGTCTATTTTTAACTATATCTCGAATAATTAGATTCGATCAATTCTAATTGAATAACTAATATTCAATTAACCCTTATTCGATTACTATATTTGAATAACTCTAGTTCGATTTGACTCAAAACGATTAACTCTAACTGATTAACTCTAACTGGTTAATTCTAACTGAATAACTCTAACTGGATAACTCTAACTGAATAACTCTAACTGGTTAACTCTAACTAACTAACTCTAACTGTTTAACTTTACGGATTAACTCTGACAGATTAACTTCAACGGTTTAACTCTAACAGTTTAACTCCAACTGTTTAACTCTAACAGTTTAACTCCAACTGTTTAACTCTAACAGTTTAACTCCAACTGTTTAACTCTAACAGTTTAACTCCAACGGTTTAACTCTAGTTGATTAACTCTTTTGAATTAATCCCTTTGACTTTTCTCTTTTGAATAATTCCTTTGGAATAATTCCTTTGAATTACTTCCCTTGAATAGATTCTTTTTCTATTCGTTTACTCAACAAATAACTATTCTCTTTTCGCTTCTATTTATTTAACAAATAAATATTCCCTTTAACTTTTTTATTTATTCAACAAATAAATATTTCTTTTAACTTTTCTATTTATTTAACAAATAAGTACTTCTGTCAACTTTTCTTTATTCCCTACATGAATATTCCCTTTTCAATTCCATTTGTAAATACTTTTACGAATGTTTCCCTTTTTATTTCTATTTGTAATCGTTTCACAAATATTTCCCTTCTATTTGATTTCACCAATATTTTCCCTTCTATTTGATTTCACCAATATTTGTTTTTTTTTACAAATGCTTTGATTCTATAATCATTTTCTCTCATGAAATTCTCTTCCTTTTATATATAAAATCTATTGATTTTATATAAATAATTTATTTTCAAAATAAACTTTGAAAATCCCTTTTCACTTTCTAGTATCACTTATGGTATAAAAATACCAAATCTAAAGGTTCAATCATCATCCAAACACACAGGTTCAACAACAGATGATATAATACATCATATATCAGAATATATGAAAAACGGTAAATAAATGTTGAGGAATCCATTTGGATTCCTCCGACCTGTTTCCCTGCATCCACAGATGTTACACAATATAATTCACATCAATTTCATTTCAATATGAGGTATTCTGATAAACAAAATCAACATCGGTTAACGATATATATAACTATATCGGTATTTTCAATCATTTGACTAGCAGTTTAACCAAACAATCAACACTCAACAATTCAACCAATAATTATCAGTTCTAAAAATACTTTATACAAATATAAAGTGTTCAGAGTTAGTGAGATTTACTCACCTTGGACGATTTATCGTTGAATAACGATAATCGGTTATTGATTTGGTTCAGACGTTAAATTTCACCATAAATCCAAACGAGCTCCAATCCACTTGCGGTCAGTTCCCTTGCGTAGTGCTCGTCCATACGATCCCAACGGATCCTGTTTCGTTAAATTTCGTTAATGTATGCAAAAGTTATGCTATTTACAATATCTACCTAATTTAAATGAATATTAAATTAATTTAATTAATTAAATTATTTTTATCTTAATTAATTTCTAATTGCATTATTAGCCAAATTACCTTCCCTGCCCTTCTAAAAAATCCTACTTTCCCATCTCTAGCCATATCCAATTTTTTTTAAAATTGAAAAACCATTTTAATATTAATTTAATTTAATTTTCAAATAAAATATTTAAAAATATTCAATTAATTATAACTTAAATTTTTTAACCCGGATCAAAAATCTGCTTTCACTCATTTTAAAGTATTTTCCGATAAGAATCCAACGGTCCTTGTTTCGTGGAAATCCGACTTGTTTTGAAAAAATTATAAGCTTTTAAAAGTTTAAAGTTAAAAATTACGAAAATGCCCCTGGTTCGTTTTAAATTCAAATTAAATTTAAAATTTAAAATTTAAATTAATCATCTCATTCGTCGGATCAGTTAGGGATAGCCACGGAGAGCAGGAAACTATATTTTCCAAACTCAAGCCTTAGACACTATCCTCTCTGTCACCCTTAGAATGTTCCGATATTTATTTTTACAAATTCTATTTTAATTATTATATATATATATATTACAAAAATAAATAAATAAATAAATATTATTTAAAAACTTACCCCGTGAAGCCCAAGCCTCTGCCTAAGAGTCCCTAGCTCCCCGTCTTGCCCTCCTTTCTCCCTTCCTTCCTTTTCCCTATTTTCTATTATTTTATTATTATTTCTGCCATTGCCAAAGCTTGAAAGAGGAGGAGGAGGAGTGAATTTAAAATGAAGGGGGGGGGGGCTATTTATAGCCGAAGGAGTCACATGGATTGCTGAGGCGGCGCGAATCCAACGGTCGAAAATGGATGGCTAGGATTAATCCTTAAATTTATTAAATTATAAATAAATTTAATAATTTATGAATAGTAAAGTGTGTTTTCTCAACCCTATTCGGACGTTAATTTAACTTACTTATTGATACCTTATCCAAAATCTTTTTCAACCATGTTGTTCAATTTTTCTTGCTCTTCAATAATATATAAAAATATTTAAATTTTGAATTCGTTTGAACTTTCAAATAATTTAAATTCAAATTCAAAATAGTGTTTTGTGTTAGTTTCAACACCTTCCGGTCTCATGTTGGAGTATCAAACGATAACGGTTTTCAGAAATTCTTCCACCATCTGATCCGGTTTTTAACGTACTTCAATCCTATGTATTCAAATCAAAAATCGGAGTTCGTTTAGATTTTCAAATAATTTATTTAAATTTTGTTTCCTTAATAACTTTCTATATCCGTTATAGGATTTTTCCAGATTTCATATATAGCTAATATCCTATGTTTAGAATTTTCCTGGATAGGTCTCAGGTTCCAGTTTTGCCGTTAGCATTAGCAAATTCCAATTACCGTCAAAATTTAGTTCAAATTTTGGCCTTTTATTTTTTTCTTTTCCACATACGGATGCCATTTTTGACGTAACTTGGTTGGTTACCTAATTTCATCATTTCAGATTTAATGAAACTTATTTCATCGAAATCCGAGTTCGTTAGCTACTACATCCTTTGTAAACGTACTATTTTAAATTAAAAATTTATCCTTTTATACTGCCAGTTCACATTATATTGTAGATCCACTAAATTTCTACCATTTCGGAATAAAATAAAATATTCAAAATTATTGAAATTAAACCATTTAAACTTCCAAAACAATAAAAAAACATTTTTAAATAATAACTAAATGGTCAAAAAAATCTGGGCCGTTACATTCTTTCCCCCTTAAAATAATTTCGTCCTCGAAATTGCTAAGGTAGAAAAATGAACTTTATAACTAGGTTAAAATTATTTATTTACTCCGGTTTCACTAAACCAATTAATTCTAATTAATTTATTAATTTATTTCTATAAACGAAAATTTCAAAAATCCTGAAAATTTTCTAACATTCGAAATTTCTGAAAAATTTCGCCAGCATCTCCTTTGTACTGGTCAATAGCTCAAACTCCAACTCGCCTCTCTAGGCCTTCTTCAACCCAAAAGAAAATCAAACAGCCAAGTGTCTTGCCAAACAGGCTCATAAATCTCATCCAACTCATATGAATATGTACGTGTATCTTTTTGTCGGCATTCAATTCTGCTATCAATTTAGCATATACCACTATCATCCCAATCAAACTCCCAATCACTTTTATTTTCAGCACGACCATCCACTTATAACCAAGCCAAATTTCAATCAAACTGCAATTCCAATCTCAATTCAAATTTCTTGCTCGACCATCCATTTCTATCCCAGATAATCTCTAATTCAGTCCAATTCTTCTTGATACCATTTTATTTCAATTCAACTCAATTTCCAATGAACTGGCTTCAACTCAATTTCAAATTTGCTTTCACAAATTTCTATTTAATTTGTGTTTATTTCAAGCAATCTTACCTGGGAGTTTCAAATAGCTTTGCCTTTTCCAAAAATCAAATATCCCTTTGGAATATCAAAACAACTTGGTTTCTCAAAACAATTCAAAAACAAAATCTTTGGTAGTAATCTGTCACTTACAAACTCGAAAATGAACACCGATGATGTCCGGATCAACATCGGAATTTATTTTCC
The DNA here is from genome assembly GCA_030737875.1 of Allium sativum. Classification (NCBI taxonomy): domain Eukaryota; kingdom Viridiplantae; phylum Streptophyta; class Magnoliopsida; order Asparagales; family Amaryllidaceae; genus Allium; species Allium sativum. Next base: position 114,796,767 of record CM060921.1, read on the forward strand.
AGCTATCGAAGTGAGTTCAATACTATGTCACTTTCAAAACCATTTCTAAACACTTTCATTTTGAAATTCATTTCAAAATATCCCTTTTTAATGCTTGTAACAAATTTAAAATCTCCCAGGATTTTAAAATTCACATATATTCAATTTAATTCCATTTACAACGCTTATTCAAATTTTAGCAATTTTAATTCCAATTCTGAACTCAAATTCAGATTTAATTCATCTGATTTCATATATTTCACTTATATGAATTTTGATTTTTTTATTTACATAAAGATTCCACATTTTATAATCTTATTCGATTATAATCACAACCAACACATTCAATATACTATAATAATTTCAAATATCTATACTTTGCTAATATGAAAATATAATTTGGGTAAAATTATTTCATTCACCCTTTTTCAAAACATACTGTGTCGGTTCATCGTATTCAAGCGTTTATAAACCCCTATCAATACAGTGGATCAAACTGATCGACCAGAATTCATAAACAACTCAACCAATAAATCTCCACAATATAAAATCATTTTATATCAAATAACAAATACGTTCACTCGTATATATACACTCAAACTCAGTCTAGGGTATTACTAACCCCATCTCTACTGAATCACGCCACAGAGCCAAGGTAATACTTAACCTTCAGCTCTGATACCAACTGTAACGACCCGGGAAAAAGCGACCTTGGTTATCCGATATATAACACCTATCGAACAATCAAAAGTCGAAATTACCGGATAGTCCAAGAAAGAAATTAGAGGGTGAGGATAGATAAGATAGAAAATTAGAACAGAAGAAGAAGAAGAACACAACAACATCAGAGTAACACGAATCTCACAGCGGAACGAATAAAATATAATAGACAACATATCTTGAAATCAAAGTAGTATATGTATATCATACCATTATCAGAGTACAACACTTTCATCACAGCGGAATAATCAATAGCTAGAAAAATCTTGAAGCCTCCTGCTCCAAGCTCTTCAAGCATACCTGTAAATCCTGACTACTTGACTGCCCGTACAAATTTGGGCACCCAAGAGTTTAGTGAAAACAAAACAAAATAAAACTCTGGGTCAGTCATGAGACTGGTGTGAGTAAACTCCAATCATTTGGTTTAACTTTTCAAAATCCTTTTCAAAAGAAAAGATAATCGTAAGACCAATCCACTCATAAATACGGATGGCTTTTACCTTACGATAACCCAAAACACTTTGGAAATCATATATTATCTGATATTATAATAATGTCTAATCACAAGTAATTAAAATCTAGCAGAACGCTTGCATCTCACGCTCCACATATATAGTATACAATCAAACTCGCAGGCACTTATTGGAGATTGGATTCCAACTTGACAAGGTATGGGACCACCTTCCGAACGTGTATCTCTAGAGGCAAATACACTAGGTTCAACAAGAACATCTTGCAACCCGGCCCACACATGACCGACCACTCATTTCGCTTGAGTGTATCGAATGTATATCACCAACGGTTGGGATCAGCAACCGTCTCCCGATAAGGGACAGCATCGATAGATTTAAGAACAAAAGGAATTTCTCTAGATAGGTGATCATACATCCTAATGGGTGCGACCCACATAGCCATGCTGCCTGCCCGATTTTTGTCATTTCCCGGTGGATGAGGCTTGAGGTCATAACGTATATTTTGACAGATCCCACCTCCATTACTTTGAATGCCACATCGTCATACCCGCCAAATCACAAATTGATTTCACCAAAAATACCACGGGTATACAGCTAAGAGAAACGAATTCCTCCGCCACCAAACGTAAGTACGTTTGAAGAGATCAACTTACGCGATCCTTTGAATATACTCTGTCAGACATTCGTCCATTCACGTTTGTCCTGGGACTGGACAAACCGAAGGCACTATTCTGTAAATAGGATAGCCCTTGCATAACTCCGTCTTCAATATATTCAGCATACTTGATTCGCAACGCTTATGCCAATACGGAGTGGTTCTCTGGATAATAATCCGACCGGTCTCTCCATATTAACAACGTTAAAATGGTCAAAACTTTGATAGTCGGTGATTTAACTATCAATTAAAAACATGTCGGTGTGCAAACAACGATATTATTTCCAGATGGAAATTCTATTGATCAATCATCATTCATCATCAAATTATCATAAATTTACCCTTTTCCTTATTCTTGTTTTCCTATATTTCTTATTTACTATATTTAGAAAATATACGTTATTAACAATGGAAAACAATTCCATTTCTCATTTTCTATATTCAGAAAACATTTCTGATTTTCATTTGGAAGACATTTCCAAATCTCCTTCATTGGGTTTAAACTGATGTTTGAATAAACATCGCTATGCCAACACCAACCATTTCGCTCATTAACTAAATTCACTTAACCCCTTTCACTCTCGAACCTTATCCACTTCTTAGTTAAAAACGAAGTCAATCAAGTTGGGGTATAATTACCTCTCAGACCTTAACTGAACAACATTTCTAACTTCGAAATAGACAAAGTTCAAATATTACTCTTTAAGAAACTTCCTTGCGAACTCTCGGATTCTATTTATGAATCCACTTCCTTTACTGAATCATTTGATTATAACTGTAAATGTTATAATTCCATGCTTTCAAAATATGTTAACTTAAATATATTTCCATATCTTAATTTGGATAAATAAACAACCAACTACTTTATTAAAAGATAATTAAAACTTGATTGAAATGGAAAGTAAACATTACTTCCCTTGATTCGATATAATCGAATTTCCATGTATGATTCACTCTCGAATAATCACTATCCGATAATTCTCTTTCGAATAAACTATATTCGATTCCCTTGTTCGAATAACTAATATTCGATAATCCTTTTCTTCGAATAACTAATATTCGAAAAATCTCACTTTGAATAAACCATATTCGATAATTCTCTCCTTCGAATAACTATATTCGATTTAACACACTTCGAACGAACTATATTCGATTACTCTTCTCGAATAAACTATATTCGATAACTCTACTTCGAATAGGTGATATTCGATTAATTCCCTTTTTGACTAACCCTACTTAATTTACTAATACTCGACTAACTCGACTTAATTAACTTCTATTGAATAATTACTATTTGATTTAACACCATTTGCTTGACTCTAGATCGCAACGATCACAATGGTTACGCCTGATTCCCTCAGGAAACATCCGACCGCCGTAGGCTATCTGCAGCCCTGCGAATTACGCTAGCAGTCGTGCTAAATGGAAATTCATCCTTAAATAACTTTGTCTATTTTTAACTATATCTCGAATAATTAGATTCGATCAATTCTAATTGAATAACTAATATTCAATTAACCCTTATTCGATTACTATATTTGAATAACTCTAGTTCGATTTGACTCAAAACGATTAACTCTAACTGATTAACTCTAACTGGTTAATTCTAACTGAATAACTCTAACTGGATAACTCTAACTGAATAACTCTAACTGGTTAACTCTAACTAACTAACTCTAACTGTTTAACTTTACGGATTAACTCTGACAGTTTAACTTCAACGGTTTAACTCTAACAGTTTAACTCCAACTGTTTAACTCTAACAGTTTAACTCCAACTGTTTAACTCTAACAGTTTAACTCCAACTGTTTAACTCTAACAGTTTAACTCCAACGGTTTAACTCTAGTTGATTAACTCTTTTGAATTAATCCCTTTGACTTTTCTCTTTTGAATAATTCCTTTGGAATAATTCCTTTGAATTACTTCCCTTGAATAGATTCTTTTTCTATTCGTTTACTCAACAAATAACTATTCTCTTTTCGCTTCTATTTATTTAACAAATAAATATTCCCTTTAACTTTTTTATTTATTCAACAAATAAATATTTCTTTTAACTTTTCTATTTATTTAACAAATAAGTACTTCTGTCAACTTTTCTTTATTCCCTACATGAATATTCCCTTTTCAATTCCATTTGTAAATACTTTTACGAATGTTTCCCTTTTTATTTCTATTTGTAATCGTTTCACAAATATTTCCCTTCTATTTGATTTCACCAATATTTTCCCTTCTATTTGATTTCACCAATATTTGTTTTTTTACAAATGCTTTGATTCTATAATCATTTTCTCTCATGAAATTCTCTTCCTTTTATATATAAAATCTATTGATTTTATATAAATAATTTATTTTCAAAATAAACTTTGAAAATCCCTTTTCACTTTCTAGTATCACTTATGGTATAAAAATACCAAATCTAAAGGTTCAATCATCATCCAAACACACAGGTTCAACAACAGATGATATAATACATCATATATCAGAATATATGAAAAACGGTAAATAAATGTTGAGGAATCCATTTGGATTCCTCCGACCTGTTTCCCTGCATCCACAGATGTTACACAATATAATTCACATCAATTTCATTTCAATATGAGGTATTCTGATAAACAAAATCAACAACGGTTAACGATATATATAACTATATCGGTATTTTCAATCATTTGACTAGCAGTTTAACCAAACAATCAACACTCAGCAATTCAACCAATAATTATCAGTTCTAAAAATACTTTATACAAATATAAAGTGTTCAGAGTTAGTGAGATTTACTCACCTTGGACGATTTATCGTTGAATAACGATAATCGGTTATTGATTTGGTTCAGACGTTAAATTTCACCATAAATCCAAACGAGCTCCAATCCACTTGCGGTCAGTTCCCTTGCGTAGTGCTCGTCCATACGATCCCAACGGATCCTGTTTCGTTAAATTTCGTTAATGTATGCAAAAGTTATGCTATTTACAATATCTACCTAATTTAAATGAATATTAAATTAATTTAATTAATTAAATTATTTTTATCTTAATTAATTTCTAATTGCATTATTAGCCAAATTACCTTCCATGCCCTTCTAAAAAATCCTACTTTCCCATCTCTAGCCATATCCAATTTTTTTTAAAATTGAAAAACCATTTTAATATTAATTTAATTTAATTTTCAAATAAAATATTTAAAAATATTCAATTAATTATAACTTAAATTTTTTAACCCGGATCAAAAATCTGCTTTCACTCATTTTAAAGTATTTTCCGATAAGAATCCAACGGTCCTTGTTTCGTGGAAATCCGACTTGTTTTGAAAAAATTATAAGCTTTTAAAGTTTAAAGTTAAAAATTACGAAAATGCCCCTGGTTCGTTTTAAATTCAAATTAAATTTAAAATTTAAAATTTAAAATTTAAATTAATCATCTCATTCGTCGGATCAGTTAGGGATAGCCACGGAGAGCAGGAAACTATATTTTCCAAACTCAAGCCTTAGACACTATCCTCTCTGTCACCCTTAGAATGTTCCGATATTTATTTTTACAAATTCTATTTTAATTATTATATATATATATATTACAAAAATAAATAAATAATTAAATATTATTTAAAAACTTACCCCGTGAAGCCTAAGCCTCTGCCTAAGAGTCCCTAGCTCCCCGTCTTGCCCTCCTTTCTCCCTTCCTTCCTTTTCCCTATTTTCTATTATTTTATTATTATTTCTGCCATTGCCAAAGCTTGAAAGAGGAGGAGGAGGAGTGAATTTAAAATGAAGGGGGGGGGGGGGGCTATTTATAGCCGAAGGAGTTACATGGATTGCTGAGGCGGCGCGAATCCAACGGTCGAAAATGGATGGCTAGGATTAATCCTTAAATTTATTAAATTATAAATAAATTTAATAATTTATGAATAGTAAAGTGTGTTTTCTCAACCCTATTCGGACGTTAATTTAACTTACTTATTGATACCTTATCCAAAATCTTTTTCAACCATGTTGTTCAATTTTTCTTGCTCTTCAATAATATATAAAAATATTTAAATTTTGAATTCGTTTGAACTTTCAAATAATTTAAATTCAAATTCAAAATAGTGTTTTGTGTTAGTTTCAACACCTTCCGGTCTCATGTTGGAGTATCAAACGATAACGGTTTTCAGAAATTCTTCCACCATCTGATCCGGTTTTTAACGTACTTCAATCCTATGTATTCAAATCAAAAATCGGAGTTCGTTTAGATTTTCAAATAATTTATTTAAATTTTGTTTCCTTAATAACTTTCTATATCCGTTATAGGATTTTTCCAGATTTCATATATAGCTAATATCCTATGTTTAGAATTTTCCTGGATAGGTCTCAGGTTCCAGTTTTGCCGTTAGCATTAGCAAATTCCAATTACCGTCAAAATTTAGTTCAAATTTTGGCCTTTTATTTTTTTCTTTTCCACATACGGATGCCATTTTTGACGTAACTAAATTTCTACCATTTCGGAATAAAATAAAATATTCAAAATTATTGAAATTAAACCATTTAAACTTCCAAAACAATAAAAAAACATTTTTAAATAATAACTAAATGGTCAAAAAAATCTGGGCCGTTACAAATTTGGAAAGTTGTAATAAGCTGTATTTGGATTTCCGCTGCTATGTTGGTCTAGTTTTCAGCTTATGCACTGTCTCGCCTGTTTTATGTCAAGATTATGTTATTATTATATTTTGTCCCATGTGCTGTGAGACATTCTACAGGTTCCTTGTTAGTTCATTCTCTTCTTTCCTTTCTTTGGCGACCGTTCCGTGCTAGTCGGGAATGTGTACAGTGCACCTTCGGAGGAAATGCAGGCTGGTGCGGGGCGGGCCATAACAATAGCCCAATCAAGACATTAGTAATCATCCAAACGATGTGAAGATCTCCGATCTTCAATCACCGTCTTCATCGCCGACTTATCATCGTATCAATTATTCAGAATGGGATAAACCCGGTCTTTCTGAATAACTCGCGTATTTTATAAACCAATGCTATAAAAACACAACATACACCTCATTCTAATCCAGAATATTCTTTTATTCAAATATTCTTTTCATAATTTAAACCAAATTAAGGTTTGCTAAATTAGTCGGGATTAGCGAACCTTACCGAAGTAATCATTTATTATATTTCCCAATCCTAACCTATTCATCCCATGGAGCAAATCTGGTAACACTCCATATCTAACACCTCGGTGTTATTGGTAAAATTAATTACCCTTTCACGTCCAAATCTAATTAAAGATTTAACTATCGCTTGGAGTTAAACTGGTGATACTCCATTCTCGATCATTTCCCAAATTCGATAATTTAAATTATCACAATTACATTTCAATCTAATTAAAGATTCATTAAAATTCCACTTAGTTTTAATCTTCCCAAAAATCATTATTAATGATTATTTAACTTTGGGAAATCAAACATGTCGCATCGACAATCTACACCGTACCATTAATTTCTGCCGATATATAATCTCTAAGCTCGTACGACTTAGAGTAGACTGTTAAGCAAGAGAATAAATTCTCCGCCACCAAACACATATATATTTAGTAGAGATCAACAATACAATTCGAAATACAATGTTGACATGAAATCCTGTCTTTAACTGGGTTAAAGAACCTTTGTCATTTAAAACACAGTTCACGATAAACACAAATCATATTTCATTAACCATGGAATCTTCATGGAAAACAGATCAATATATATAATCGATATAAATTTTCCGTATCCGACAAATAATACAAATGGAATAACGACAAAACCTTTTAAATTCCATATATTAGCCGTCTTCCTCCACAGAAGCTCACTTCGATTATTACCAAATCGGATTCCATTCAATTCCAATTTACTACATTAAATTGGAAAACTTTACTTTGGAAAATTCCTATTAAACCTTAATAAAAGACATATATATTCCAAATCACATTTCACTGTTAATCGGGTTAAAGAACAAATGTCATTAAAAACACAGTTCATATATTCCAGTTACTAAATATAACTGGAAACTCTAATATTCTTAATCAAAAGATTTATTCTTTTCACACGGGGTTTAAGAACAGTGTCATTGAAGACACCATTCACGACAAACCCAAAAATCCAATTCTTTTATTCAATTCCAATTTAATATTAATTAATTAGAAAACTTCACTAAATCTTAATTAAAAGATTCATTCTTTTCTCAATTGGGTTTAAGAACAGTGATATTTAAGACATTGTTCACAACAAACCCAAAATTCAATTTAATATTAAATACAAGGCTTTGAATAGAAATTATATCGGCTTATATTCAATATCAAATTCTGAAACTAACAGATATCGTATTGGGAATAATGACATCTGTATCTTCCGAATTCCCATAACAATATCTATATAACCACGGAATTCAATATCGAAATTTTCCGAAGATTACTTCTATTCCAATCCATTCCAATTCATTTATTGGAAAAATTCTGGTTATTTTTAAAAGCATTTCAAATCCAATTTATTTCTTTTAAAAATACTGGATTATTATTCTAGTTAATAGCTAGTTCATTTTGATAAAAATATATTTTTATCTTCACAAATGTGCAATTTTCATCCAAATTCTTTCCAAATAGTTTATTATGATTTTACACAAATTATTAATATTTTAATAATTTTATTAAGGCCCTTTAAGTCGATTTCCATAAACGGTCATAGAACTGCATTTACAGCGACCTTTTTCAAATTTGATTTGGACATAATTCCAAATATAACCGTTAGATTTCAAATCTCTTATATTCGTTGGAAAGCTCTCTTCAATACGAACCCAACGGTTCTAGTTTTTGGAGAATCCGACGGTCGGATCTCCTGTAATGTCAATTCGAAGTCAATGGTCGGAATTCGCGAACTGTCGCTGCGCGACACTTTCTGTTCATGCCAATATATTATATATATAATATATATTTCGCTCAAAGCTTATTTATGAATTTGTTTTAAAATCGATACCCACTTTCGTTTCAAATTTAAATCAAAATTGAATACCTTTTGTCATTATAATTTTTAAATGATAATATTTTCAAAATATCAGATTTTGAAATCACTTCCTTTTCGATATGCATTATAAAAATGAGTAAAATTGATATAAATATTGTTCGTGTTAAAATGGTGCATAACTAATCAGCATGGCTTCACACATTTCAATATTTTTGTGTCCATCCAAAATCGGACATCAAATTCACATTTAAATCCTTTACAGAATATTATTTTAAAATCATCGTTATTTTAAATTATTCCTTATTTTAAAATATTCGTTACTTCTGAATTGGAATCAGACACAGTCAATTACCATATAATGTTATTTATATGGATTTCATACAACACATGTATACAACACCAATCAAAATCAATCAACCATCATCCAGAGTGCATCACACAACTGCATAAGCATTAAATATAAATAATTAACGCTTACTACAGCCTGTCAACCAATCGATTGACATACAGCTAAATAATTGGGATTAGTGTATGTCAAATATCATCCCAATACCCGTGTGGGGTTTCAACCGACAAATACTGAATATTATTTGTGTAGTTGGGCGATGTGTAAAATTTATCATCCCAATCAATATCAGTTAAATGGGTGTACATCAACAAATCGTCCGATTTGTAAATGAATATTCATTTTCATTTTAGGATAATATTATGCCATTCATATATATGTTAAAAATTATATTTTTAATGATAATATATTTATTTCAACACGTGAATATTTTTAATAGTTCACACATTCAATAAAAATGATATTTTTATTGTTCAAATATTTTTATTCAACACATGAATATTTTAAACAGTTCATATACACATTAAAAATTATATTTTTTAATGTACAAATATTTATTTCAGAAAACTTCGGCATTATAACGGCGCGATATTAAAACCGGAGTAATGTTTAGCATTACCTCTCTCATGATACTGGCTCGCGCCATACATAATATTCAGTCACATTCAATACAATCAATTTTCAATACAACCAAATTTCCACAATACAATCTAAACAAACAACCATGGTTTATACAATAATAGTGCCCGGTGCTACTAAGCACCGTCTGCATTCTAATATATATTTAACTTTAAAATAAATTGAGTGAGAAGAAGTTCTCACTGTGGGAACCACTCCGCCGTGCTTTTCTGATGTTCTGATTTACTGTTTTGGCTCCATAGTTTGCAAACGAGCTCCAATCTTCACACCGTCTTTTTTTAAGCATAAGCGCGCCATTCCGAACGACTTTCGCCTAGCGGCCTTTCTTCCGAAATTGAGCCATTTCGCCAGAAATCGCGAAAAGACACAATTTGGACTGCTGACTTTGGATGTGTTTTCTGATCAACTCCGCAATCCAAAATATGACTTTCATATAGCCAAATCGAAGAGAAAATCGTGCTCTTCGAGTTCGGCATTGTGGGATTTTGGCCAGAAGCACATGGTTTGGGAGATATTGGCTAAAACAGGTTAGGGGTGTTTTTGCAAAACTGATAATATATGAAAATTTGGTTTTTCATCGGAAGGGGCCCATTGGTGGTGCTGGTTGGTCGGGGTAGCGGCGCAGGGGCCTAACGTGGTGGTGGGGTGTCGGCGTTGGGCGGTGGTAGGCCTACAGTGGTGGCGCGGCGGTTTTGGGGCGTTGGTTGCAAACAGAGAGAGAATAAAGGAGGAGGAGGGAGGGGAGAGAGAGGGGAGGAGCCGATGGGGAAATGGCGGTGGGTCTCTGGTGCGGCGGCGACTCTGGGAAAAGGGGCGACAGGAAGAAAGTGGGGCTGAGCGATTTAGGATTTAGGTTTTCTTTTCTTTTTTTAATGAAAATTTGGGTTTAGAATTCTATATATAACATTTTCCATTTGACCTCCAAATCGAACCCACCGACTCTCGCTCCTATCTAATTATCCCCATTTTGAACACAATGGAATATGGTTCGTAAGCCAATTCGACTGTTTCTATCAGTTTTTATTTAAACTAAAATATAAATCAATGTATATTGAATTCAAACATACATTTTAATTTATTGGGGCTACATACTGACTCCAAAAATTCCCAAAAAATAAATCTAGCTATGTTTTGAGATACAGTCCTAACAAAACTAATTTCATCGAATTTGGAGACCGTTTGAAAAATGGTCATTTTCCAGTCGATTAAATTGTAATAACCAGGAAATCTAGGCCAATTTGAAAATTTTATTTTGGCAATTTTAGTGAATTTTGATTATTTAAAATGAATTATTTTAAATAATAACGATGAGAAATTTATTTTGAATATAATTCGAACGTATATATTCGTTTGAATCGACGATAGAATATAAATATTTATTTATATTTATAAAAGGAATTGAAAATGGCGCGGTAGTTCGATAATTCGATTTCAAACTTCAAATGAATGTACTGGGTGCAATATAAGCCGGATTTTAGTGAAACCAAAAATATTCGAATCTAATTGATAATATCTTTCCAACGAATCCGAAAAAATTGAAATTTCATAGCGGGAATCAAAGGATATGTCCAGTTGAAAATTCTGAATAGTCGCTATGGAATTCAGGCCCTTAAAAATGGAAATTTTGCAAATGACCTCGGATTTCGACGAAACCACTTTTGTTGGATCCGTGATGTCAGATCATTGCTAGATTTCAATTTTCGTAATTTTCTGATTCAATATGTGAGCGGGGCAAAGGAAAACGCGTTTGACCAGTTTTAGTTGATTTTAATCGACTGGAAATTAGCCATTTTTCAAACGGTCTCAGAATTCGACGAAACTAGTTTTGTTAGGACCATATGGTCAATATGAAGTTAGAAAATATTTTTCTGGAATTTTTCGAGCTAGTGTGTGACCCCGGTAAATTGAAATACGCGTTCGAATTCAATATATAGAGTTATATGTTGATTTTGACGAAAACTGATCGAAACGATCGAATCAGATTACGATACATATCCCATTGTGCTCGAAATGGGGGTAATTAGCTATGGACGACAGGCGGTGGGCTTGATTTCGAGTTCGAAAAGAAAAGTTACTTTATAAGTATTTTAAAATAAAATTAAATAAATTAAAATATATAATTCTTCCTGATAACCCCCTCCCCTTTTCTCGTTTTCTTCGATCAGAATTGTTTCCCAAAAAAAGAAAAAAGAAAAAGAAAACCATCGCAGCCCCATGTCGCGCCTCCCCTCGGAGCGCCGCCCCACCAGAGATCGACCGCCGCCCCCTTCGCCCATCTTTCCGACGATCCTCAGCCTAGCGCGCCCCCCTGCCGACGACGTGAGCACCCCCCTTCCCTCGAGCTTCCTTTCTCCTCGTTTCCCCTTCTAAGACGCCACCCCCCCTCTCGTGCCCTAATCCCCAATCGCGAGCCACACACCCCATGACCCCCAACGCGAGGCTCCACTACCTCAGACCTCCGCCAACAGCCTCTACCACCACCCGAAGTGCCAAAAATGTGAGTTTTAATTATTTATTTACATTTCGATGTTGGATTTCAGTTTTAAACATACAATAGCGAAGTAAAGACTATATTTTTAGTCATGAAAGGATTAGATTTTTGTTATAAATAAAGATTTGAATTTGAAATGTTAAAGAAGTAATTTTGAAATGTGAAAGAAGTGATTTTGAAATGATAAAGATTTGATTTTGAAATGAATAAAAATATAATTTTTACAGTATAGGGAAGTTAAAAATATAATTTTTATATAGGTATGATGATAAAAATTTGATCTTTATATATGTAGCGAAATAAAAATCTGATTTTTATTCTATATACGTTGAAGTGGAAAAGTGATTTATATAGCAAAGTAAAAATTCGATTTTTATATATTGAATAGCGAAGTAAAAATTCGATTTTTATATATTGAATAGCGAAGTAAAAATTCGAATTTTATATATTGAATAGTGAAGTAAAAATTCGATTTTTATATATTTAATAGCAAAGTAAAAATTCGATTTTTATATATTGAATAGCGAAGTAAAAATTCGACTTTTATATATTGAATAGCGAAGTAAAAATTCGATTTTTATATATTGAATAGCGAAGTAAAAATTCGATTTTTATATATTGAATAGCGAAGTAAAAATTCGATTTTTATATATTGAATAGCGAAGTAAAAATTCGATTTTTATATATTGAATAACAAAGTAAAAATTTGATTTTAATATATTGAATAGCAAAGTAAAAATTCGATTTTTACATATGTAGAGAATACGGGCAAAGAAAGTGACAAGTGGCAAGATCGGCGAAGATTTCTACATAAGAAGAGTCGTGGCGTTGGATTAGCAATTCAGTGAGAACTTCTCACCTTTTAATTTTATTTTCTAGTTATAAATATATACTAGGATGCAGACGGTGTTTAGTAGCACCCGACACCCGTCGTCCACAAACCATGGACGGCTTGTATGCTTGTTTGTTTGATTTTGACGTGTAGTTGATTGTGTGATGTGATGTGAAATGAAATAAAATATTTTATAGTGGAAAATATTTTATAGTTAAAAATAGAATTTTTAATGTGTATATGAAATGAAATAAAAATAAACAGATCGGACGATTTGTTTATATACACACATTGACTGATATTGATTGGGACGATAAATTTTACACATCGCCCAACTGCACAAATAAAATCTGTGTTTGATTGTTTGAAACCCCACACGGGTATTGAGATGATATATGACATACACTGATCCCAATAATTAGTTGTATGTCGATTGATTGGTTGACAGACTGTTATGAGCGTTAAATATTTATATTTGATGCTTATACAGTGTAGAATGCACTTTGGATGATGGTTGATTATCCATCGTTGTTATTGTGTACATGTGGTGTAGAAAATCCATATAATTAACATTATATGGTAATTGATTGGGCTTTATTCCAGTTTTGAATAGAAATATTTGAAAAAGAAATATTTGAATAGAAATATTTGAAAAAGAAATATTGGAAATAGAATATTTGAAAATAGAAATATATGAAGCCGTGTTGATTTGATTGACGCCATTTTGACGTGAACGATATTTATATCGATTTCATTCATTTTATAATGAATATCGAAAGTGATTTCAAAATCTGATATTTTGAAAAGAATTGAAATTCGAACTGAAACTGGATAGAAATGAATTCGAATTGAAATTGAATATAAGTGAATTCGAATTGAAATTGAATATAAATGAATTCGAATTGAAATTGAATTGAACTGAAAACGAACTGAAATTGAATTAGAAATCAATTTGAATTGAAATCAATTTGAAATGAATTTAAAACGAATTTATAAGGAAAATTTCAATTTTGATTTGAATTTGAAATGAAGTTGAAATCGTTTGAAAACGAATTTAAAACGATTTATATAATACGTTTTAAAAGGAAATCGACGAAGTATATTATATATATATATATATATACATAAATATATATACATATATATATATATATACATACATATATATATATAATATAACGGCCTGAATAGAATGCGCCGCGGGAGTTCGCGAATTTCGACCATTGTCTTCGAATGGATATTGCGGGAGATCCGACCGTCGGATTCTCCTAAAACCGGAACCGTTGGGTTCGTATCGAAAAGAGCTTTCTAACGAATGTGAGAAATTAGAAATCTAACGGTTGGATTTGGAATTATGTCCAAATCAAATTTGAAAAAGGTCGCTGTAAGTGCAGTTCGATGGCCGTTGATGGAAATCGACTGTACGGGCCTTGATAAAATTATTAAAAATAGTAATAATTTGTGTAAAATCATAAGAAATGATTTAGAAAGAATTGGGATGAAAAACTCCATATTTGAAAAGATAAAAATAGATTTTTATCGAAATGAACTAGTTTTGAACTAGAATTATAATTCTATTTATTTTTAAATAAATAAATTGAATTTGAAATGGTTTTGAAAATAACCAAAATTTCCAATGATTGCATTGGAATGGATTTGAATCGAAATTGTCTTCGGAATATTTCGATGTTGGATTTCGTGATTATACAGATGTTGTTATGGAAATTTGAAAGATATAGATATATATATCGTTATTTCCAATACGATATCTGTTGGTCGTAGAATTTGATATTGAATATAAGCCGATATATTTTCTATTCAGAGCCTTGTATTTAATATCAAATGTGACTTGGGTTTGTCATGAATGGTGTCTTGACTAACACTTTTCTTGAACCCAGTTGAGAAAAGATTAAATCTTTTTATTTAGATTTAATGAAGTGTACCAATTAAATAATATTTAATTGGAATTGAATTGATATTGATTTTTGGGTTTATCGTGGACACTGTTTTAAATAACACTCGTTCTTTAACCCGATAATTAACGGAATGTGATTTTGGGTTTATCGTGAACCGTGTTTTAAATGACACTTATTCTTTAACCCAGTTAATGATTAAAACTAAGTGGAGTTTTAACGAATCTTTAATTAGATTGAAACGATCGAGAATGGAGTATCACCAGTTTTACTCCAGGCGAGAGTTAAATCTTTAATTAGATTTGAACGTGAAATGGTAATTGAATTTACCGATAACACCGTGGTGTTAGATATGAAGTATGACCAGTTTTACTTCATGGGATGAATAGGTTGTGATTGGGAAATTAAAATAAATGATTACTTCGGTGTGGTTCGCTAATCCCGACTAGTTTGAATTGATATTCAAAGGAGATTAAAGAATAAATTTAAAGAATTTGTCTTTGATAAAATTAATGGGAACCTTTCCCAAAACATAAGAATATTTGAATAAAAGAATATTCTAAATTGGAATGAGGCGTATGTTGTGTTTGTGTAACACGTGTTTATTATATATATATATACGCGAGTTGTTCAGAAAGACCGGGTTTATCCCATTCTGAATAACTGATTCGACGTGGTGTCGAAGATGAAGACGGTGGTTGAAGACCGGAAGTCTTCACGTCGCTTGGGTGATTACTGATGATCTTGATTGGGCTGTACACCCAAGAAGATGGAAACAGTTGGTGATCGTCCAGACGTACTTGGGGATCGATGGATACGTAGGGTACTAGGTGCCTCCGGTTTCGTTCAGACCCAGAACGGACTTGTAAATGGACTGTGTGTATGACATTGGATTTTAGTCTGTGTGATTGATTTCTATTAAATATATATCTGTTTAGCGGCGGAGAATTTATTCTCTTGCTTAACGCCCTTCTCTGAGACGTACGAGCTCAAGGGTTATATATTGATGGATATCAATCGCTTGGAGTGAATTGCCTGTGTGGCTTGCCTATGTGGCAATTGATCAAGGCTTCTGTTGAAAAGCAAAGTCTTGTGGATGATGATCAAAGCAAGGCCTATGTGGCATAACTTTGTGTAGCGTTGATTTGCGAGCCTCGCACCCCGGTTGTGAACCAAAAACGGGAGAACGACCTCAGGGAGGGCATGCGTTTCTTTCTAGCTAGGGTGGTGTCAGTGACCTACCAGCCCTGACATTTATATACTTTTCACCTGTGTGGTTGTTGCTGTTGCGAGGCGCCTCGGTTTGATCGGACGATCCGGGTCCGATGGAGTCATTTAGTTGGCTCACCTATGCCCCATAGGGCGGGGAAACGCATGTTCAGGCATTTTAATCCACATCGGTGGACCGACCGTGACGATCCAAAGGCCCACCTGAGTCTGGGTCCTGAGGGGCGGGCTAGAGCGTCTCGAATCGGTTGAGGACTATCTTTTGCCTCGGTTCATAGATGGAAATCCAATTTCCAAGTACGTGACATTTGCGGTTTAATTGTAGAACTAGTATGGCGACATGATATATGGTACCCATGCCGCCTATGATTGATACTTATGATTTGAAGTTGTTTTATACACTATGCACTGATAATAGTATCAAATGATTTGTTTTAAACATACTAAGCATGTTTGGCTATTATAATGGAAAACCCTATCCCCTGGCTTGCGTTGCATTATGTGTTAGGACCTGGGTCTTATAATAGCTTCATTTTTCCAAAAAGCATTGCGTTGTTTTGTTATATGCACTGGTATTCTTGGGAGGAAACCCGTTCCGTGTTATACGGCGTGGTCCCTTGATATATCTGATTTAAAGTAAAGTTTTAAATAACTGTTTTAGTTCTCACACCAGTCCCATGACTGACCTGGAGTTTATTGTTTTAACCTAAACTCTAGGTGCCCTTATTTTGACATAGGCAGCTAGTAGTTTTGGTTTTGCAGATTTTTATTTAGAGGATCCTGGTTTACAGCTGGAAAGATATCCGGAAAGCTTTGTATCCGTATATCTCTTCTAGTTGTGTATTGTATTATTTCGGCTACTATGTAATGTATTGTAATCTCTGATATTTATCGAATGTAATATTCGTTTATACTCTGTATATTCTTGTATTCTGATGGAATTGTTGTAATATACATTGAAATGTTCTTCCGTCTGCGTTCTGTTGTGGCTTGTTCTCGACTCAATCCAGGCTTTCCTCAACCGGGGAAGTTCGGGTCGTTTCAACGTGGTATCAGAGCTTTGGTTTACAAAGCTCTGAGAACAAGGCACATTAGAACCATACGAAAGAATTCATCAGATATTGGATTAGTAATATCCGCTGGGAATGACTCGTTAGAGATGGGATCAGTAGTATCCTAGAACGAGTGTGAAGAGTATATTTTTAAAGTGAAAACAAATTTTGTTTTGAAAATTTAAATCAATTATTCGTATTTGATTATTTATTTATATTGATTGGGACAGTCTAGTATATAAAGATTTTGCATATACGCCTTGCAAACGTGTATTTGAAGTTTTAATATACTGGATAGATATAGAGTTACACTCTAGTCGCCCGGGGGTGATTCTGATGATTGATATATCATCATCAGAATTTATATTCGAGTGACGAACATGTAATATCTATATATTTCCTATTGACTGGTGTGAGAACCAAAATTAGATAGGGCTTATTATTGTGATTTGGCATCCAAAATGTGATTTTTGACTATATATCAAAGTTATGAATTTCAAAAGCTAATCAACTAATTGATTGATGGTTGTGTTGTTTGATTATTGTTTGAATAATTAAATGTTGAACCTTTAACCAAATTGGTCAAATATTGAATTGTATTGAAATTTGGTCGCATTTGCTTGCATATACATGTACTTACATTGAACAGGTCATAGCAAGGAGGCTAGAGCAGAAGAATAAAATTGTTTGCCCGACAAATAGGTACATGTTTACCATAATTTACTGTTTTGTTTGGGTGATGATGATTTTATGAGCCGATTGGCTAGCCGCTTGGCTTTTTCTTTATCTTTTTGAGATCAGAAGGCCTGTATGGCAATATCGAGATTTTCCCGTTGCTCCCGGTGCAGGGGAGGTTATGGCGAAATTTTTCGAAAATTTAGGGTGTTAGCCAAATTTTTGAAAAATTTGAAAAGTTCTTAGAAACTGAAAAGTTGAAGAACTTAAGCCGTAGTCAAAATAATGGAAGTTGAGTTGAATTGTTAAACAACTTTCGGTTTTGTTCCTTTTCGGGGACGAAAAGTTTTAAGTGGGGGAGATTGTAATAACCCGGAAATCTGGGCCAATTTGAAATTTTTATTTTGGCAATTTTAGTGAATTTTGATTATTTAAAATGAATTATTTTAAATAATAACAACGAGAAATTTATTTTGAATATAATTCGAACATATATATTCGTTTGAATCGACGATAGAATATAAATATTTATTTATATTTATAAAAGGAATTGAAAATGGCGCGGTAGTTCGATAATTCGATTTCAAACTTCAAATGAATGTACCAGGTGCAATATAAGCCGGATTTTAGTGAAACCAAAAATATTCGAATCTAATTGATAATATCTTTCCAACGAATCCAAAAAATTGAAATTTCATAACGGGAATCGAAGGATATGTCCAGTTGAAAATTCTGAATAGTCGCTACGGAATTCAGGCCCTTAAAAATGGAAATTTTGCAAACGACCTCGGATTTCGACGAAACCACTTTTGTTGGATCCGTGATGTCATATCATTGCTAGATTTCAATTTTCGTAATTTTCTGATTCAATATGTGAGCGAGGCAAAGGAAAACGCGTTTGACCAGTTTTAGTTGATTTTAATCGACTGGAAATTAGCGATTTTTGAAACGGTCTCAGAATTCGACGAAACCAGTTTTGTTAGGACCGTATCGTCAATATGAAGTTAGAAAATATTTTTCTGGAATTTTTCGAGCTAGTGTGTGACCCCGGTAAATTGAAATACGCGTTCGAATTCAGTATATAGTGTTATATGTTGATTTTGACGAAAACTGATCGAAACGATCGAATCAGCTTATGATACATATTCCATTGTTCTTGGAATGGGGGTAATTAGCTATGGACAACAGGCGGTGGGCTTGATTTCGAGTTCGAAAAGAAAAGTTACTTTATAAGGATTTTAACATAAAATTAAATAAATTAAAATATATAATTCTTCCTGATAACCCCCTCCCCTTTTCTCCTTTTCTTCGATCAAAATTGTTTCCCCAAAAAAAAAAAAAGAAAACCATCGTAGCCCCACGTCATGCCTCCCCTCGGAGCGCCGCCCCACCAGAGATCGACCGCCGCTCCCTTCGCCCATCTCTCCGACGATCCCCAGCCTCGCGCGCCCCCCTTCCGACGACGTGAGCACCCCCCTTTCCCTCAAGCTTCCTTTCTCCTCGTTTCCCCTTCTGAGACGCGACCCCCCCTCTCGTGCCCTAATCCCCAATCGCGAGCCTCACACCCCATGACCCCCAACGCGAGCCTCCACTACCTCAGACCTCCGCCAACAACCTCTACCACCACCCGAAGTGCCAAAAAAGTGAGTTTTAATAATTTATTTACATTTCGATGTTGGATTTCAGTTTTAAACATACAATAGTGAAGTAAAGACTATATTTTTAGTCATGAAAGGATTAGATTTTTGTTATAGATAAAGATTTGAATTTGAAATGTTAAAGAAGTAATTTTGAAATGTGAAAGAAGTGATTTTGAAATGATAAAGATTTGATTTTGAAAAGAATAAAAATATAATTTTTACAGTATAGGAAAGTTAAAAATATAATTTTTATATAGGTATGATGATAAAAATTTGATCTTTATATATGTAGCGAAATAAAAATCTGATTTTTATTCTATATACGTTGAAGTGGAAAAGTGATTTATATAGCAAAGTAAAAATTCGATTTTTATATATTGAATAGTGAAGTAAAAATTTGATTTTTATATATTGAATAGCGAAGTAAAAATTCGATTTTTATATATTGAATAACGAAGTAAAAATTCGATTTTTATATATTGAATAGCAAAGTAAAAATTCGATTTTTATATATTGAATAGCGAAGTAAAAATTTGATTTTTATATATTGAATAGCGAAGTAAATATTCGATTTTTATATATTGAATAGCGAAGTAAAAATTCGATTTTTATATATTGAATAGCGAAGTAAAAATTCGATTTTTATATATTGAATAATGAAGTAAAAATTTGATTTTTATATATTGAATAACAAAGTAAAAATTCGATTTTTACATATGTAGAGAATACGGGCAAAGAAAGTGACAAGAGGCAAGAACGGCGAAGATTTCTACATAAGAAGAGTCGTGGCGTTGGATTAGCAATTCAGTGAGAACTTCTCACCTTTTAATTTTATTTTCTTGTTATAAATATATACTAGGATGCAGACGGTGTTTAGTAGCACCCGACACCCGTCGTCCACAAACCATGGACGGCTTGTATGCTTGTTTGTTTGATTTTGATGTGTAGTTGATTGTGTGATGTGAAATGAAATAAAATATTTTATAGTGGAAAATATTTTATAGTTAAAAATAGAATTTTTAATGTGTATATGAAATGAAATAAAAATAAACAGATCGGACGATTTGTTTATATACACACATTGACTGATATTGATTGGGACGATAAATTTTACACATCGCCCAACTGCACAAATAAAATCTGTGTTTGATTGTTTGAAACCCAACACGGGTATTGGGATGATATATGACATACACTAATCCCAATAATTAGTTGTATGTCGATTGATTGGTTGATAGACTGTTATGAGCGTTAAATATTTATATTTGATGCTTATACAGTGTAGAATGCACTTTGGATGATGGTTGATTATTCATCGTTGTTATTGTGTACATGTGGTGTAGAAAATCCATATAATTAACATTATATGGTAATTGATTGGGCTTTATTCCAGTTTTGAATAGAAATATTTGAAAAAGAAATATTTGAATAGAAATATTTGAAAAAGAAATATTTGAATAGAAATATTTGAAAAAGAAATATTGGAAATACAATATTTGAAAATAGAAATATATGAAGCTGTGTTGATTAGATTGACGCCATTTTGACGTGAACGATATTTATATCGATTTCATTCATTTTATAATGAATATCGAAAGCGATTTCAAAATCTGATATTTTGAAAAGAATTGAAATTCGAACTGAAACTGAATAGAAATGAATTCGAATTGAAATTGAATATAAGTGAATTCGAATTGAAATTGAATATAAATGAATTCGAATTGAAATTGAATTGAACTGAAAACGAACTGAAATTGAATTAGAAATCAATTTGAATTGAAATCAATTTGAAATGAATTTAAAACGAATTTATAAGGAAAATTTCAATTTTGATTTGAAATGAAGTTGAAATCGTTTTGAAAACGATTTATATAATACGTTTTAAAAGGAAATCGACGAAGTATATATTATATATATATATAATATAACGACCTGAATAGAACGCGCCGCGCCGCGGCAGTTCGCGAATTTCGACCATTGACTTTGAATGGATATTGCGGGAGATCCGACCGTCGGATTCTCCTAAAACCGGAACCGTTGGGTTCATATCGAAAAGAGCTTTCTAACGAATGTGAGAAATTAGAAATCTAACGGTTGGATTTGGAATTATGTCCAAACCAAATTTGAAAAAGGTCGCTGTAAGTGCAGTTCGATGGCCGTTGATGGAAATCGACTGTACGGGCCTTGATAAAATTATTAAAAATAGTAATAATTTGTGTAAAATCATAAGAAATGATTTAGAAAGAATTGGGATGAAAAACTCCATATTTGAAAAGATAAAAATAGATTTTTATTGAAATGAACTAGTTTTGAACTAGAATTATAATTCTATTTATTTTTAAATAAATAAATTGAATTTGAAATGGTTTTGAAAATAACCAGAATTTCCAATGATTGCATTGGAATGGATTTGAATCGAAATTGTCTTCGGAATATTTCGATGTTGGATTTCGTGATTATACAGATGCTGTTATGGAAATTTGAAAGATATAGATATATATATATATCGTTATTTCCAATACGATATCTGTTGGTCGTAGAATTTGATATTGAATATAAGCCGATATATTTTCTATTCAGAGCCTTGTATTTAATATCAAATGTGATTTGGGTTTGTCGTGAATGGTGTCTTGACTAACACTGTTCTTGAACCCAGTTGAGAAAAAGATTAAATCTTTTTATTTAGATTTAATGAAGTGTACCAATTAAATAATATTTAATTGGAATTGAATTGATATTGATTTTTGGGTTTATCGTGGACAGTGTTTTAAATAACACTCGTTCTTTAACCCGATAATTAATGGAACGTGATTTTGGGTTTATCGTGAACCGTGTTTTAAATGACACTGATTCTTTAACCCAGTTAACGATTAAAACTAAGTGGAGTTTTATTGAATCTTTAATTAGATTGAAATGATCGAGAATGGAGTATCACCAGTTTTACTCCAGGCGATAGTTAAATCTTTAATTAGATTTGAACGTGAAATGGTAATTGAATTTACCGATAACACCATGGTGTTAGATATGAAGTATGACCAGTTTTAATTCATGGGATCAATAGGTCGGGATTGGGAAATTAAAATAAATGATTACTTCGGTGTGGTTCGCTAACCCCGACTAGTTTGAATTGATATTCAAAGGAGATTAAAGAATAAATTTAAAGAATTATCTTTGATAAAATTAATGGGAACCTTTCCCAAAACATAAGAATATTTGAATAAAAGAATATTCTGAATTGGAATGAGGCGTATGTTGTGTTTGTGTAACACGTGTTTATTATATATATATGCGAGTTGTTCAGAAAGACCGGTTTTATCCCATTCTGAATAACTGATTCGACGTGGTGTCGAAGATGAAGATGGTGGTTGAAGATCGGAAGTCTTCACGTCGCTTGGGTGATTACTGATGATCTTGATTGGGCTGTACACCCAAGAAAGATGGAAACAGTTGGTGATCGTCCAGACGTACTTGGAGATCGATGGATATGCGGGGTACTAGGTGCCTCCGGTTTCGTTCAGACCCAGAACGGACTTGTAAATGGACAGTGTGTCTGACATTGGATTTTAGTCTGTGTGATTGATTTCTATTAAATATATATCTGTTTGGCAGCGGAGAATTTATTCTCTTGCTTAAGGCCCTTCTCTGAGACGTACGAGCTCAGGGGTTATATATTAATGGATATCAATCGCATGGAGTGAATTGCCTGTGTGGCATGCGTAAGTGGCAATTGATCAAGGCTTCTGTTGAAAAGCAAAGTCTTGTGGATGATGATCAAAGCAAGGCCTGTGTGGCATAGCTTTGTGTAGCGTTGATTCGCGAGCCTCGCACTCCGGTTGTGAACCAAAAATGGGAGAAGGACCTCATGGAGGGCATGCGTTTCTTTCTAGCTAGGGTGGTGTCAGTGACCTACCAGCCCTGACATTTATATACTTTTCACCTGTGTGGTTGTTGCTGTTGCGAGGCGCCTCGGTTTGATCGGACGATCCGGGTCCGATGGAGTCATTTAGTTGGCTCACCTACGCCCCATAGGGCGGGGAAACGCATGTTCAGGCATTTTAATCCACATCGGTGGACTGACCCTGACGATCCAAGGGCCCACCTGAGTCTGGGTCCTAAGGGGCGGGCTAGAGCGTCTCGAATCGGTTGAGGACTATCTTTTGTCTCGGTTCATAGATGGAAATCCAAATTCCAAATACGTGACATTTGCGGTTTTAATTGTAGAACTAGTAGGGCGACATGATATATGGTACCCATGCCGCCTATGATTGATACTTATGATTTGAAGTTGTTTTATACACTATGCACTGATAATAGTATCAAATGATTTGTTTTAAACGTACTAAGCATGTTTGGCTATTATAAGGGAAAACCCTATCCCTCGTCTTGCGTTGCATTGTGTGATAGGACCTGGGTCTTATAATAGCTTCATTTTTCCAAAAAGCATTGCGCTGTTTGTTATATGCACTGGTATTCTTGGGAGGAAACCCGTTCCGTGTTATACGGCGTGGTCCCTTGATATATCTGATTTAAAGTAAAGTTTTAAATAACTGTTTTAGTTCTCACACCAGTCCCATGACTGACCTGGAGTTTATTGTTTTAACCTAAACTCTGGGTGCCCTTATTTTGACACGGGCAGCTAGTAGTTTTGGTTTTGCAGATTTTTATTCACAGGATCCTGGTTTACGGCTGGAAAGATATCCGGAAAGCTTTGTATCTGTATATCTCTTCTAGTTGTGTATTGTATTATTTCCGCTGCTATGTAATGTATTGTAATCTATGATATTTATCGAATGTAATATTCGTTTATACTCTGTATATTCTTGTATTCTGATGGAATTGTTGTAATATACAACGAAATGTTCTTCCGTCTGTGTTCTGTTGTGGCTTGTTCTCGACTCAATCCAGGCTTTCCTCAACCGGGGAAGTTCGGGTCGTTTCATAAATTCAAACTGAAAGTACTAAACACGTTTAAATTCACCACGCTCACATATTAATTCCAAAAATTATGAAAATTGAAATATAGTAATAATTTGACATTCTGAATCCAACAAAAGTGGTTTCGTCGAATACAGAGGTCGTTTGCTAAATGGCTATTTTTAAGGGATATATATTATATTAAAAAAATATAAATTCCATAGCGACTATTTTAAATTTTAAACTGGCCATAACTTTTAATTCTCATTATGAAATCTGGATTTTTCACATTCGTTAGAAAGAAATAATTAAACAGATTCAAATATTTTTTGTTTTACTGAAATCCGATTTATTTTGAATCTTGTACATTCATTTGAAATTTAAAATCAAATTTTCAAACAACCGCGCCATTTCAGGCTCTTTTTATAACTAAAATAAATTTATACATTCTAACTTCGATTTAAAATAAATTTTTAGTTGTTACTATTTAAAATAAGCCATTTTAAATATTCAAAATCCGTGAAAATAGCAAAAAAAAAAAATTTAAAATTGGTTTTGAAAATCCGTGTTGTTACAGCACCCTCCACTTAAAATCTTTTCGTCCTCGAAAAGGAACGGTGCAGAAAGTTGTTTAACTAACCAACTCAACTTTCATTCTGGCTTTCGTTCTTCAACTTTTCAGTTTCTAAGAATTTTCTGATTCTTCACAAATTTGGCTAACACCCTAAATTTTCGAAAAATTTCGCCATAACCTCCTTTATACGGGGAGACCTTTAAAACCGCAACTTGCCTCACAGGGCCCTCACCAATCCAAAAGAAAAAGAAAAGGCCAAGCGGCTAGCCAATTGGCTCATAAAATCATCAAAAATCCAATAAGTACAATAAACATGTACCTATTTATCGGGCATACAGTTTTATTCCTCTTCTTAGCTTCCCTGCTATGCCTGTTCACACATATATATGTACATGTATGCAATTCCAATAAAATTTCAATTCAGTTCCATATTTGACTTAATTTGGCTAAATTTACCATTCATTCACATATTGGTTAAATTAATTATCATTCCAATATTTTTATTAGTTATACTAATAATCAAATGACACAACCAACAATCATTTAGTAGATTAACTTTTCAATCATATATCTTTAATATGTATACCCAAAAATCAAATTTTTAGTGCCAAATCACAAACAGTAACCCTAACTAGGTTTTGGTTCTCACACTAGTCAATTGGAAATATATAGATATCCCACTTTTGAAACTCGAACATAAATAGTGTTGATGGTGCGCCATCATCAGAATCATGCCTGGGCGACTAGAGTGTGCTTCTATATCTATCTAGTTTATCTGAGGCTTCGTATATAGGTTCATGACGCGTATTTGCAAAATCTTTATATAATCGATTGCCCAAATTCAATATAAAATAACGTACTCAAATACGTATAATTAGATTAAATTTTCAAAAAAAATTTGTTTTCATTTTTATTTTAAAAATAACATTCTTCACACTCGTTCTAGGATACTACTGATCCTATCTCTAATGAGTGATTCTTATTGGATATTACTAATCCAATCTATGATGAATTCTTTCGTTTGGTCTAATGTGTCTTGTTCTCGAGCTCTGTAAACCAAAGCTCTGGTACCAAACTATAGCGACCCGAACTTCCCGAACGGTTTAAACCGAACAAGAAGGCGGACAGCTTTGAGAACTAGACTAATCGGAACACAACCAGAAGAACATTTCATTGCTCTTACAACAGTTACATCAGAGTACAAGAATATAACAAAGTACGAATAAACATTATACAACAGAAAAATATCAGAGATTTAAAATTACAATGCAGTGGAAAAATAATACATAACACAACTGAAAGAAATACACGGATACGGAGCTTTCCGAGTATAGCTCTAGTTGTAAATCCAGGATCATGTGAATGTAATATCTGCAAAACCAAAACTATTAGCTTCCCATGTGGAAAATAGGGGCACCTAGAGTTTAGGTTAAAACAATAAACTCCAGGTCAGTCATGTGACTGGTGTGAGAACTAAAACAGTTATTTAAAACTTTACTTTGGAAATAAAGTAAATCAAGGGACCACGCCGTATAACACAAAACGGGTTTTCTCCCAAGAATACCAGTGCACAAACAAACAACGCAATGCTTTTTGAAAAATGAAGCTATTATAAGACTCATGTCCCACCACACAATGCAACGCAAGCCGGGGGATAGAGTTTTCCCTTATAATAGCCAAACATGCTTGGTATGTTTAAAAACAAATCATTTTGATATTTCTATAAGTATATAGTGTCAAAATCACTTCAAATATAAATGTATCAATCATAGACACATGGTATCCCATGCTACTATGTCGCCATACTAGATTCTACAATCAAAATCGAAATGTCACGTATTGGAAATTGGATTTCCGTGTATGAATCAACGCAAGGGATCGTCCTTACCGAATTCGAGATGCTCTAGCCCGTATCCTAGGATTAGATCGCAACTGCACTTGGAGTGACAGGGCCGGTACACACTTACGTTAGTGGATTATAATTCTTGAACAATGTGTTTCCCCGCCCTATGGGGCGTAAGTCTGGTCTGTATCTCGACCATATCATCCATCGGCTCTGTTGTGACCGATATATCCGAGACGCCTCACTTTCCATAATCCACATAAGAAAAAATGTCTGGGCTCCATACCATGACACCACTCCTAGCTAGAAAGAAACGCATGTCCTCTCTGAGGTCCTCTCCCATTTCTGGTTCACAGCCGGGTGTGAGGCTCGTGAATTAACGTTATACACAAAGCTATGTTATTTAAAGCCGTGCTTTGATCATCAACCACAAGGCTCTGCTTTTCAACAAAAGCCCAGATCATTTGCATCTCAGCATGCCACACTGATAATTCACGCCATGCGACTGATATCTATCGATATATAACCTCTATGCTCGTACGTCTTAGGGATGGGTGTTAACCAAGAGAATAAATTCTCCGCCACCAAACAGATATATATTTAATAGAAATCAATCAACACAGAATAAAATCCAATGTCAGACACACATCCATTTACAAGTCCGTTCTGGGTCTGAACAAAACTGGAGGCACCTTATTCCTCGTCCCATATGTCCAATACAGGAGGGGGTCCTCGCATATCCGGTCGATCTCCAAGTACGTCTGGACGATCACCACTTATTAACTTATCTCGCGTGTACAGCCCAATCATGACATCACTAATCATCCAAACGATGTGAAGATCTCCGGTCTTCAATCACCGTCTTCATCGTCGACTTATCGTCGTATCAATTATTCAGAATGGGATAAACTCGGTCTTTCCGAATAACTCGCGTATCTTATAAACTAGTGCTATAAAAACACAACATACCCCTCATTCCAATCCAGATTATTCTTTTATTCAAATATTATTTTCACAATTTAAACCAAATTAAGGTTTTCTAAATTAGTCGGGATTAGGGAATCTTACCGTAGTAATCATTTATTATATTTCCCAATCCCAACCTATTCATCCCATGGAGCAAAACTAGTAATACTCCATATCTAACACCACGATGTTATTCGTAAAAATTAATTACCCTTTCACGTCCAAATCTAATTAAAGATTTAACTATCGCTTCGAGCAAGACAGGTGATACTCCATTCTCGATCATTTCCCATATTCGATAATTTAAATTATCACAATCACATTTCAATCTAATTAAAGATTCATTAAAACTCCACTTAGTTTTAATCTTCCCAAAAATCATTATTAATGATTATTTAACGTTGGGAAATCAAGCATGTCGCATCGACAAATTACACCGTACCATTGATTTCTGCCGATATATAATCTCTAAGCTCGCACGTCTTAGAGAAGGTTGTTGAGCAAGAGAATAAATTCTCCGCCACCAAACACATATATATTTAGTAGAGATCTACAATACAATTCGAAATACAATGTTGACATGAAATCCTGTCTTTAACTGGGTTAAAGAACCTATGTCATTTAAAACACAGTTCACGATAAACCCAAAATCACATTCCATTAACCAAGGAATCTTGATGGAAAATAGATCAATATATATAATAGATATAAATTTTCATATCCGACTAATAATATAAATGGAATAACGACAAAGCCTTTTAAATTCCATATATGTTAACAGTCTTCCTCCACAGAAGCTCACTTCGATTATTTCCAAATCGAATTCCATTCAATTCCAATTTAATATATTAAATTGGAAAACTTTACTTTGGAAAATTCCCATTAAATCTTAATAAAGGACTTATATGTTCCAAATCACATTTCACTGTTAATCGGGTTAAAGAACGAATGTCATTAAAAACATAGTTCATAATAAACCCAATTCACATTCCATTTTATTCCAGTTACTAAATATAACTGGAAACTCTAATAATCTTAATCAAAAGATTTATTCTTTTCACGTGGGGTTTAAGAACAATGCCATTGAAGACACCATTCACGACAAACCCAAAATCCAATTATTTTATTCAATTCCAATTTAATATTAATTAATTGGAAAACTTCACTAAATCTTAATTAAAAGATTCATTCTTTTCTCAACTGGATTTAAGAACAGTGTTATTTAAGACACCGTTCATGACAAACCCAAAATCTAATTTAATACTAAATACAAAGCTCCGAATAGAAATTATATCGGCTTATATTCAAGTAAAATTCTAAAACTAACGGATATCGTATTGGGAATAACTATATCTGTATCTGCCAAATTCCCATAACAATATCCGTATAACCACGGAATCCAATATCGAAATATTCCGAAGATTATTTCTATTCCAATCCATTCCAATTTATTTATTGGAAAAATTCTGTTTATTTTTAAAACCATTTAAAATACAATTTATTTCTTTTAAAAATATTGGATTATTATTCTAGTTAATAACTAGTTTATTTTGATAAAAAAATATTTTTATCTTCACAAATGTAGAATTTTTCATCCAAATTCTTTCTAAATCATTTATTATGATTTTACACAAATTATTAATATTTTTAATAATTTTATTAAGACCCTTTCACTCAATTTCCATAAACGGTCATCGAACTGCATTTACAGCGTCCTTTTTCTAATTTGATTTGGATATAATTCCAAATCCGACCATTAGATCATCTCTTATATTCATTGACTGTTCCGGTTTTAGGAGAATCTGACGGTCGGATCTCCCGTAATGTCAATTCGAAGTCAATGGTCGAAATTCGCGAACGGTCGTTGCGCGGCGCGTTCTATTCAGGCCATTATATTATATATATAATATATAATATATATTTCGCTCAAAACGTATTTTATAAATTCATTTTAAAATCGATTCCCACTTTCGTATCAATGTTAAATCAAAATTGAATACCCTTTATTATTTTAGTATTTAAATGATAATATTTTCAAAATATCAGATTTTGAAATCACTTCCTTTTCGATATTCATTGTAAAAATGAATAAAACTGATATAAATATCGTTCGCATTAAAATGGCGTATAACTAATAAACATAACTTCACACATTTCAATATTTTCGTGTCCATCCAAAATCGGACATCAAATTCACATTTTAATCCTTTACCAAATATTATTTTAAAATCTACGTTATTTTAAAATATTCGTTATTTCTGAATTGGAATCATACACAGTCAATTACCATATAATGTTATTTATATGGATTTCATACAACACATGTATACAACACCAATCAAAATCAACCAACCATCATCCAGAGTGCATCACACAACTGCATAAGAATTAAATATAAATAATTAACGCTTACTACAGCCTGTCAACCAATCGATTGACATACAACTAAATAATTGGGATTAGTGTACGTCAAATATCATCCCAATACCCGTGTGGGGTTTCAACCGGTAAATACTGAATATTATTTGTGCAGTTAGG
Organism: Allium sativum; assembly: GCA_030737875.1. Classification (NCBI taxonomy): domain Eukaryota; kingdom Viridiplantae; phylum Streptophyta; class Magnoliopsida; order Asparagales; family Amaryllidaceae; genus Allium; species Allium sativum. Next base: position 114,827,205 of record CM060921.1, read on the forward strand.
CGATGTGTAAAATTTATCGTCCCAATCAATATCAGTTAAATGGGTGTACATCAACAAATCATCCGATTTGTAAATGAATATTCATTTTCATTTCAGGCTAATTTTATGCGGTTGATATGTACATTAAAAATTATATTTTTAACGATAAACTATTTATTTCAACACATGAATATTTTTAATAGTTCATACATTCAATAAAAATGACATTTTTATTGTTTAAATATTTTATTCAACACATGAGTATTTTATATAGTTCATATAGACATTAAAAATTATATTTTTAATGTACAAATATTTATTTCAAAAAATTTCAGCATTATAACGGCGCGATATTAAATCCGGAGTAATGTCTAGCACAACCCCTCTCCTGATACTGGCTCGCGCCATACGTAATATTCAATCACGTTCAATACAATCAATTTTCAACACAACCAAATTTCCATAACACAATCCAAACAAACAACCATGATTTGTACAATAAATAGTGTTAGGTGCCACTAAGCACCGTCTGCATCCTAGTATATATTTAACTTTAAAATAAATTGAGTGAGAAGGCGTAACGACCTGGATTTTCGTGATCCTAGTTATCAACATAAACTCAATGTCGACTATCCAAGCATCGGAAATACCGGATAGTTAATGAAAGAAGTTAGAGGGTAAGGATAGATAAGATAAAAAATTAGAATAGAAGAAGAAGAACATACAACACATCGGGGTAACACGAATCTGACAGCGGAACGAATAAAATATAATATAACTTTGAAATAAAACAGTTACAATAACATTATCAGAGTACAACACTTACAGCACAGCGGAAATAAACAATTGCTATAAAATCCTGAAGCCTCCTACTCTGAGCTCTCCAAATACATTTGTAAAATCCCAACTACTTGACTGCCCGTACAAAATTGGGCACCCAAGAGTTTAGGGAAAACAAAACAAAATAAACTCTGGGTCAGTCATGTGACTGGTGTGTGTAAACTCCAGCCATTTGTTTAACTTTTGACATCCTTTTAAAAGAAAGAATAATCATAAGACCAATCCACATATAACAGGGATGGGGTTTACCTTACGATAACCCAAAACATTCTTTTAAAATCCATACTCTTCTGATATTATAATAATGTCTAAATCAAATAAATAGCAATCTAGTGGAACGCTTTCATCTCACGTTCCACATATATAATATACAATCAAAAACCGCAATGCTTATTGGGTCATGAATTCCAACTGGCAAGGTATGGGAACACCTTCCGACAGTGTATCTCTAGAGAGGAATACACCAGGTTCAACAAGAACATCTTGTAACCCAGGCTAAACATGACCGGTCACTCATTTCGCTTGAGTGTACCGAATGTATTATCACTAATGGTTGGGATCAGCAACTGTTTCTCGAAAGGGACAGCATCGAAATAAATTATAGAAGTAAATGGAATTTCTCTAGATCAGATGACAATACACCCTAATTGGCAGCTAACCACTTAGCCATGTGACCTACCCGATTTTATACCATTCCGATTTGTGAGGCTTGAGGCCAAAACGTACAGATCACACCTTTATTTACTTTGAATGTCACATCATCATACCCGCCAAATCACAAATTGGTTTCCTCAAAAATACAACGGGTATACAGCTAAGAGAAACGAATTCCTCCACCACCAAACGTAAGTACGTTTGAAGAGATCAACTTACACGATATGTTAAATATACCTTGTCAGACATTCTTCCATACAGGTCGTTCTGGTACTGGACAAACTGAAGGTACTATTATGTAAATCCATCTAAGGTAATTTCTACATAGGATTTTCTGAACAGCCCTTGCATAACTCCGTCTTCAATTATCTTCGTCATATTTGTTTCGCAACGCTAATGCCATACGGAATGGTTTTCAGATAATATATATAATCCCGGTCTCTCCGTATTGACAACGGAAATGGTCAAAATCTTTGATAGTCGGTGATTTAACTATCAAAGGAAAACATATGTACAAACAACAGTCATATTCCCAAATGGAAATTGTAACAACCCGAAAATCTGAGCCAGTTTAAAGTTTTTATTTTGGCAATTTTAATGAATTTTGAATATTTAAAATAGATTATTTTAAATAATATCGACGAGAAATTTATTTTGAATAGAATCCAAACGTATACATTATATCCGTCATCGTTAGGATATAAATATTTATATCTTATAAAAGGAATTGAAAATGGCGCGGTAGTTCGATAATTCGATTTCAAACTTCAATTGAACATACCGGGTGCAAAACAATCCGGATATTAGTGAAACCAAAAACATTAGGATCCATTTGTGAATATCTTTCCAACGAATCGGAAAAATCAAAATTTCATAGCGGGAATCAAAAGATATGTCCAGTTGAAAATTCTGAATAGTCGCTATGGAATTCAGGCCCTTAAAAATGGAAATTTTGCAAACGACCTCGGATTTCGACGAAACCACTTTTGTTGGATCCGTGATGTCAATTTATTGCTAGATTATGAATTTCATAATTTTTCGAATCAATATGTGAGCGTGGCAAAGGAAAACACATTTGACCAGTTTCAGTTGATTTTAATCGACTGGAAAATGGCCATTTTTCAAACGGTCTCAGAATTCAACGAAACTAGTTTTGTTAGGACCGTATCGTCAATACGAAGCTAGAAAATATTTTTCTGGGATTTTTCTAGTTAGTATGTGACCCCGGTAAATTGAAATGCGCGTTCAAATTCAATATATAGAGTTATATGTTGATTTTGACGAAAACCGATCGAAACGATCGAATCATCCTATGATATATATCCCATTGTGTTCGGAATGGGGGTAATACGCTATGGATAACAGGCGGTGGGCCTCGTTTAGAGGTCATATGTGAAAGTCAACTTTTTGAAATAAATTAAATAAAATAAAACCCTTCTCTTTCCTTTATACTCTGGCCCCCCTTCTTCGATTTTCAAATCTCAAATTAAAAAAAAAAAAGACGTAGCGGAGAGGAGCGTCACCCCCCCTCCTCGCATCGACCATCGCGACGCCGCTAAGGCGCACCCGCCTCCTCCTTCCCTCGCTCCACCCTCTTCTCCTCCCGCTCCTCTCTCTCCTTCCAATTGAAAGCCACCGAGCCCCAATTCTGGAACGCGCTCCACCCTGGGCCCACGCACCGCCAGTTCCGACCCCACCTGCCGCGACCCAGCCCCTCCACTACCCCAGCTCCGCCGTGATCGCCCAACCACCCACCTGAGCACGTCCTGCATCGACGAGGCCCCCACTCCAGCACCCCACAACCCACTCTCAACTCCATCCTCCGCCTGAAGGACTCCGGCGCCGACCCTTGGCTCCAGCGACGCCCTCCGGCTGTCCATCGACTGTGGGACCCTTCTCGGGAGGAAACCGAATAAGAAGGGTGAGTTTTTATTCGATTTTATTTAATGTAATTATTTAAATTAGTGAATAAATTATAAAAGGCATTGTGTGATGAAGGTAAGATTTTTATTTAGTTAAAGACAAGGTTTTTGGTAATAAAAATCCAATTTTTATATGTGTAGCAAAATAAAAATATCATCTTTCATATAGTAGAAGGATAAAAATATGATTTTTATATTTTTAAAGAATTAAAAATATGATTTTTATATTTTTAAAGTATTAAAAATATAATCTTTATTAAGTAGAAGATGTAAAAATATGATTTTTGTTTAGGTAGAGAATTAAAAATATAATTTTACATGATAGGAATATTAGAAATATCATCTTTATATGTATAGCAAAATAAAAATGTGATTTTTATAATGATAAATTTGAAAAGAAGAAATCTTTATAGTTGAAAAGAAGAAATCTTTATAGTTGAAAAGGAGAAATCTTTATTGTTGAAAAGGTGAGATTTTTATATATTGAATAACATTGGAAAAATTTGATTTGTATATATTGAAGAGCGAAGTAAAAATTCGATTTTTATATATTGAATAGCATAGTAAAAATTCGATTTTTATATATTGAATAGCAAAGTAAAAATTCGATTTTTACATATGTAGTTGCTACGGGCAACGAAAACGACAAAAGGAGAGAATGGCGATGATTTCTCTAAATGAAGTGTCGAGATGATTGGAATAGCTTTAGTGAGAACTTCTCACTCTTAAATTTCTTTTTCTAGTTATATATATATATATATATATATATATATATATATATATATATATATACTAGGATGCAGACAGTGTTTAGTAGCACCCGACACCCGTCATCCACAGACCATGGATGGCTTGTTTGTTGAATTGTTTGTTTGAGTAGTTAGTTAGAATATTTGGTTTGAGTTGAATTGTTTGGTGAAATGAAATTGATTTGATTGATGTGTGAATGGCGTGGGCCTTCACTAGACCGGGGATAAGGCTAGGCCTTGTCCCGTTTCTAGTATCGTGCCGTTATGCCGCCGAAATTTTCTAAAATAAGTTAGAAAAATAAAAATATCATTTTTATTTTGTAAATGAACTGAATAAAAATTCATGTGTTAAAATAAAATGTTTTATCGTTAAAAATATAATTTTTAACGTGAAAGTAAATAAAAAATATTTACAAACGAATCGACCGATTTGTTTATATACACTGATTTGACTGATGGATTGGGATGATAAATTTTACACATCGCCCAACTGCACAAATAAAACCTGTGTTTGATTGTTTGAAACCCCACACGGGTGTTGGGATGAAATATGAAGTTCACTCATCCTGATTGATTAAATATGTCGATCGATTGATTGACAGGCTGTTATAAGCGTTAGATATCTATATTTGATGCTTATACAGTGTAGTGCACTTTGGTTGATGGTTGATTATTTTTCAATGCTATTATATACGTGTGATGTATGAAAATCCATATAATTAACATTATACGGTGATTGATTGGGCCTCATTCCAATTTAGAAGATAAAGAATAATATAAAATAAAGGTTCATGTGTTGACTGTACTCATCCGTTGAGATTAGTCATGAGTTGAACGAAATATTTTAACAATAAAATTTATATTTTTGTCACTATAAAATAAAGGTTCATGTGTTGACTGTACTCATCCGTTGAGATTAGTCATGAGTTGAACGAAATATTCTAACAATAAAATTTACATCTTTATCATATATAGAATTAGAAATCAACTGGAAAATAGATAAGATGAGTGGTCTCCTGGATATTAATCTGATGTTGGTTTCGGCCTTCGGGGTTAATATTTAGGGAATCGTTCTCTTACTAATTTACGGTTGGAGTCTGATTTGATATCAAATGATAGATACCCTAATTTTTATAAAATATATTAAATAACAAAAATAGTCACACGTGGACAGTACTCATTCGTTGAGATTAGTCGTGTGTTGACAAAAATAAATATTCATTTGTTGAATAGAATATTTGAAAATAGAAATATATGAAGCCTTGTTGATTAGTGATGCACTATTTTGACGTGAACGATATTTATATCGATTATATTCGTTTCTGAATTTAAAACAAAAATGAATTGAATTGAAAACGATTTCGAAATGAATTGAATATAAAACGATTTCGAAATGAATTGAATAGAAAATGATTTCGAAATGAATTGAATATAAAACGATTTCGAAATGAATTGAATAGAAAACGATTTCGAAATGAATTGAATAGAAAACGATTTCGAAATGAATTGAATATAAAACGAATTCGAATTGAATTGAAAACGAATTCGAATTGAATTGAAAACGAATTGAAATGAATTCAAATTGAATTGAAATTTGAATTGAATTGAAATTTGAATTGAATAGAAATGAATTTTAAAACGAATTTATAAGGAAAAATTCAATTTTGATTTGAATTGAAATGGAAGTTGAAATTGTTTTTGAAACGAAATTAAAACGATTTATAAAATTCATTTTAAATAGAAATTGATGAAATATATATAATATATATAATATAATGGCCTGAATAGAACGCGCCGCGCCGCGGCAGTTCGTAAATTTCGACCATTTCTTTCAAATGAACATTACAGGAGATCCGACCGTTGGATTCTCCTAAAACCGGAACCGTTGGGTTCGTATCGAAAAGAGATTTCTAACGAATATTAGAAATTTGAAATCTAATGGTTGGATTTGGAGATACGTCCAAATCAAATTTGGAAAAGGTCGCTGTAAGTGCAGTTCGATGGCCGTTGATGGAAATCGACTGTACGGGCCTTGATAAAATTATTAAAAATAGCACTACAAGAAAAAGACCTTTTTATAGCGTTTAAAAAACGCTATTAAAGGATACGATGGCGTTTTTATAAACGCTATATGTGAAGACCCGCAACTTCCCCGTAAAGGAAAGTGTCGGATAGTTCGAGAACAAGCCACAACATAACGCATACAGAAGAACATTTCATTGTATATTACAACAATGCATCAGGTTACAAGAATATACAGAGTACAAATGAATATTACACAGAAATATCAGAGATTTAAATTACATTTAAATACATAGCAGCGGAAAATAATACAATACACAACTAGAAGGAGATATACGGATACAAAGCTTTCCGGATATCGTTCCAGCTGTAAACCAGGATCCTGTGAATATAAATCTGCAAAACCAAAACTACTAGCTGCCCGTGTCAAAATAAGGGCACCCAGAGTTTAGGTTAAAACAATAAACTCCAGGTCAGTCATGTGACTGGTGTGAGAACTAAAACAGTTATTAATCTTTATTTTTAAAGTCAGGTAAATCAAGGGACCACGCCGTATAACACGGAACGGGTTTCCTCCCAAGAATACCAGTGCATAAAACAAACAGCGCAATGCTAAATAAAGAAAAAATGAAGCTGTTATAAGACCCAGGTCCCATCACACAATGCAACGCAGCCGAGGATAGGGTTTTCCCTTATAACAGCCAAAGAATGCTTGATACGTTTAAAACAAATCATTTGATACTATTATAAGTGCGTAGTGTATAAAACACTTCAAATCATAAGTAACAATCATAGGCGGCATGAGCGCCCCATCCCACTATGTCACCATATATAGGTTTACATATAAAACCGCAAAGTCACGTATTTGGAAATTGGATTTCCGTCTATGAACCGAGGCAAAAGATAGTCCTCAACCGATTCGAGACTGCCTAGCCCGAGTCTCAGGATCAGAACGCATCGACCCTTGGATCGTCAGGGCCGGTCCACCGATGTGGATTAAACTTAAACCCTGGACACTGCGTTTCGCCGCCCTTTGGGGCGTAAGCGAGCCAACGAATGACTCCATCGGACCCGGATCGTCCGATCTAACCGAGGCGCCTCGCAACAGCAACAACCACATAAGTCAAACTCGTCAGGGCGTGTAAAACCACTGACGCCACTTCTAGCTAGGAGGAAACGCAGGCCCTCCCTGAGGTCCGTCTCCCGTTTTTGGTTCATACCTGGTGTGAAACACGCGAGGTAAACGTTACACAAAGCTACGCCACAAAGGCCGTGCTTTGATCATAAACCACAAGACTTTGCTTTTCAACAGAAGCCTTGATCATTTGCATCTTAGCATGCCACACAGGCAAACCATCCTATGCAACCGATATCAGTCACACAGAATGAAATCCGATGTCAGACACACAGTCCATTTACAAGTCCGTTCTGGGTCTGAACGAAACCGGAGGCACCTAGTACCCCGCATATCCATCGATCTCCAAGTACGTCTGGATGATCACCAACCGTTTCCATCTTCTTGGGTGTACAGCCCAATCAAGATCATCAGCTATCACCCAAACGACGTGAAGACCTCCGGTCTTCGACCATCGTCTTCATCTTCGACTTATCGTCGTATCAGTTATTCAGAATGGGATAAACCCGGTCTTTCCGAATAACTCGCGTATATATTATAAAAGTGTTACACAAACACAACATACGCCTCATTCCAATTCATTAGTCACTAACCGTAAATTAATCAAGAGAATAATTCCCCAAATATTAACCCCGAAGGCCGAAACCAACATCAGATCAATATCCAGAAAACCATTCTGCTTAGCTAACCGACAGTTAGTTTCTAAATTTCACATTCATAGGGAAAGGTTCCCATTAATTTTATCCAAGATAAATTCCTGAATTTATTCTTTAATCTATCTTTGAATATCAATTCGAATTAGTCGGGATTAACGAACTTTACCGAAGTAATCATTTGTTTTAATTTCCCAATCCCAACCTATTCATCCCATGAAGTAAAACTGGTAATACTTCATATCTAACACCACAGTGTTATCGGTAAATTCAATTACCATTTCACGTTTAAATCTAATTAAAGATTTAACTATCGCCTGGAGCAAAACTGGTGATACTCCATTTTCGATCTTTTCAATCTAATTAAAGATTCATTAAAACTCCACTTAGTTTTAATCTTCGACTGGGTTAAAGAATCAGTGTCATTTAAAACACGGTTCACGATAAACCCAAAATCACATTCCATTAATTATCGGGTTAAAGAACAAGTGTTATTTAATACACTGTTCACGATAAACCCAAAAATCAATATCAATTCAATTCCAATTAAATATTATTTAATTGGTACACTTCATTAAATCTAAATAAAAGATTTAATCTTTTCTCAACTGGGTTCAAGAACAGTGTTAGTGAAGACACCATTCACGACAAACCCAAATCACATTCGATATTCAATACAAGGCTCTGAATAGAAAATATATCGGCTTATATTTAATATCGAATTCTACGACTAACAAATGTCGTATTGGAAATAACGATATCAATATATATCTTTCAAATTTCCATAACAACACCTGTATAATCACGAATTCCAACATCGAAATATTCCGAAGACAATTTTGATTCAAATCCACTCCAATGCAATCATTGGAAATTTTGGTTATTTTTAAAACCCTTTTTAAATTCAATTTATTTATTTAAAAATAAATAGAATTATAATTCTAGTTCAAAACTAGTTCATTTCGATAAAAATCCATTTTTATCTTTTCAAATATGGAGTTTTTCATCCCAATTCTTTCTAAATCATTTCTTATGATTTTACACAAATTATTGCTATTTTTAATAATTTTATCAAGGCCCGTACAGTCGATTTCCATCAATGGCCATCGAACTGCACTTACAGCGACCTTTTTCGAATTTGATTTGGACATATCTCCAAATCCAACTGTTAGATTTCAAATTTCTAACATTCATTAGAAAGCTCTTTTCGATACGAACCCAACGGTTCCGGTTTTAGGAGAATCCGACGGTCGGATCTCCCGTAATGTCCGTTCGAAATAAATGGTCGAAATTCGCGAACTGCCGCGACGCGGCGCGTTCTATTCAGGCCATTATATTATATATAATATATATAATATATATTTCGTCGATTTCTATTTAAAACGAATTATATAAATAGTTTTGAATTCGTTTCAAAAACATTTTCAACTTCCTTTTCAATTCAAATCACAATTGAATTCTTCTTTATAGATTCGTTTTAAAATTCATTTCTATTCAATTCAAATTTCAATTCAATTTGAATTCGTTTTCAATTCAATTCATTTCGAAATCGTTTTCAATTCAATTCATTTCGAAATCGTTTTCAATTCAATTTATTTCGAAATCGTTTTCAATTCAATTCATTTCGAAATCGTTTTCAATTTAATTCATTTCGAAATCGTTTTCAATTCAATTTATTTCGAAATCGTTTTCAATTCAATTCATTTCGAAATCGTTTTCAATTCAATTCATTTCGAAATCGCCTTAAAATCGATATAAATATCGTTCACGTCAAAATGGCGTCAATCTAATCAACACGGCTTCATAAATTTCTATTTTTCAAATATTCTATTTCAACTATTTCTTTTCCCAAAATAGTTGTTATTATCAAAATATTTCGTTCAACACATGACCAATCTCAATGAATGAGTACTGTCAACACATGAACTTTTATTTTATATCGATAAAGATGTAAATTTTATTACTAAAATATTTCGTTCAACACATGAACAATCTCAATGAATGAGTACTGTCAACACATGAACTTTTATTTTATAATATTCTTTATTTTTCAAATTGGAATGAGGCCCAATCAGTTACCATATAAAGTTAATTATATGGATTTTCATACAACACATGTATATAATTACATTGAAAAATAATCAACCATCAACCAAAGTGCACTACACTGTATAAGCATCAAATATAGATATTCAACGCTTATAACAGCCTGTCAATCAATCGATCGACACATTTAATCAATCAGGATGAGTGAACTTCAAATTTCATCCCAACACCCGTGTGGGGTTTCAAACAATCAAACACATATTTTATTTGTGCTGTTGGGCGATGTGTAAAATTTATCGTCCCAATCAATGTCCTTCAAATAGGTGTACATAAACAAACCGTCTGGTTTGTAAATGAATTTTCTATTTTATTCACTTCGCGTTAAAAATTATATTTTTAACGATAAAACATTTTATTTCAACCTATGAATTTCTATTCAATTCATTCTTTAAATAAAATGATATTTTTATTTTTCTAACTTATTTTAGAAAATTTCGGCGGCATAACGGCACGATACTAGAAACGGGACAAGGCCTAGCCTTATCCCCAGTCTAGTGAAGGCCCACGCCATTCACAAATCAATTTCAATCAATTTCCAATTCAACCATACAAATAAATCAATCACCCAACATTCAACTAAACAAACAAGTCCATGGTCTGTGGACGGGTGTCGGGTGCTTCTAATAAGCACCGTCTGCATCCTAATATATATATATATATATATATATATAACTAGAAAAATTAAATTGAAAGGTGAGAAATTCTCACAGATAGCTATCCTAACTCCACGGCTCTTCATTTGCAGAAGTCTTCGTCGTTTCGCCCTTTTTGAACCTCCGTTGTCCGCTTTCACTACCTATGTAAAAATCGAATTTTTACTTCGCTATTCCATATATAAAAATCGAATTTTTATTTCAAAGTTCAATATATAAAAATCGAATTTTTATTTCAAAGTTCAATATATAAAAATCGAATTTTTAGTTCAAAGTTCAATATATAAAAATCGAATTTTTATTTCAAAGTTCAATATACAAAAATCGAATTTTTATTTCAAAGTTCAATATACAAAAATCGAATTTTTATTTCAAAGTTCAATATACAAAAATCGAGTTTTTATTTCAAAGTTCAATATATAAAAATCGAATTTTTATTTCAAAGTTCAATATATAAAAATCGAATTTTTATTTCAAAGTTCAATATATAAAAATCGAATTTTTATTTCAAATCTTTTTCCATTTTACAGTTTAAACCTTTCCTATTTAAAGTTTAAACCTTTTCTTTTTAAAATTTAACCCATTTTCTATTTAAAGTAAAATCAGAATTCTCCTTTAAAAAAAATCAGTTTTAAAATTCTTTTAAAATCAGTTTTAAAATTCTTATAAAATCAGTTTTAAAATCTTTCATAAAATCAGTTTTAAAATTCTTATAAAATCAGTTTTAAAATCTTTTTCACATCAGTTTTAATACTTTTAAAAAAAAACAAATCAGTTTTAATACTTTAAAAAAAACAAATCAGTTTTCTATTTCAGTTTTAAATAAAATAAAAATAAAAATAAAATAAATAAATTATAAAATCTTACAGGGGGCGTTTCTCTGTTGGCAGCAGGCTTAGGGGGGGGGGGGGTCTTTCTGAGTTCGCCGGAGGTGGCTAAAGGGGGGGAAAGGTCGGCGCAGAGGGAGGCGGTGTAGGGTTTTGCAGTGGAGGTGGGCTTGGGTAGCGAATCGGAGGGGAAAGAGAAGGGAGGAGGCGTCGATTGTGGGGCGGCTCGGGTGTGTGGTGATGGGTGCTGACGCGAGGTGGAGATCGCCTGGTCGGCGTCGAGCTGGAGCGGAGGCCCCCCGCTTCTTCGATCGAGCTTCTCATTTTTTTTTATTTCTTTTATTTATCTTCTGCAAAATGAAATCGGGGGGGGGGGGGGGGGCAGAAAGATAAAGGGGAGGGAAACATTAATTTTTTTTTTTTTTATCTTCTGCAAAATGAAATCGGGGGGGGGGGGGGGGGCCCAGAAAGATAAAGGGGAGGGAAACATTAATTTTTTTTTTTTTTAATTAATTTAATTGCATAAAGTTGACTTTTACCAACGACCTCTAAACAAGGCCCACCGCCTGTCGCCCATAGCTAATTACCCCCATTCCGAACACAATGGGATATGTATCGCAAGCTGATTCGATCATTTGAATCAGTTTCCTTTTGAATTTTCATTTAAATCATTATATTGAATTTTAAACGCACATTTCAAATTACCGGGGTCACATACTAACTAGAAAAATTTCAGAAAAATATTTTCTAGCTTCGTATTGACGATACGGTCCTAACAAAACTAGTTTCGTCGAATTCTGAGACCGTTTGAAAAATGGCCAATTTCCAGTCGATTAAAATCAACTGAAAATGGTCAAACGCGTTTTCCTTTGCCACGCTCACATATTGATTCGAAAAATTATGAAATTTGGAATCTAGCAATAACTTTACACCACGGACCCAACAAAAGTGGTTTCGTCGAAATCCGAGGTCGTTTGCAAAATGTCCATTTTTAAGGGCCTGAATTCCATAGCGACTATTCAGAATTTTCAACTGGACATATCTTTTGATTCCCTCTACGAAATCTTGATTTTTCGGATTCGATAGAAAGATATTATCAATTAGATCCTATCATTTTTGGTTTCACTAAAATCCGGATTGTTTTGCACCTGGTACATTCAAATGAAGTTTGAAATCGAATTATCGAACTACCGCGCCATTTTCAATTCTATTTATAATTATATATAAATATTATATATTCTAACGACGACGCATATAATATATACGTTCGAATTATATTCAAAATAAATTTTCGTCGATATTATTTAAAATAATTCATTTTAAATAATCAAAATTCGCTAAAATTGCCAAAATAAAAATTTTAAACTGGCCCAGATTTTCCGGGTTATTACAATCTCTCCCACTTAAAACTTTTCGTCCCCGAAAAGGAACAAAGTCAAAAGTGGTTTGATCAATCAACAATACGCTCGATCTGGCTTCTATTCTCCAACTTTTTAGTTTCTAAGAATTTTCAAAATTTCAAAAATTTGGCTAACACCCTAAATTTTCGAAAAATTTCGCCATAACCTCCCCTGCACCGGGAGCATCGGGGAATTTCAAATAGCTTCCCCGGTCCTTCAGATCTCAAAAAGAAAAAGAAAAAGACAAGCGGCTAGCCAATAGGCTCATAAAATCATCATCACCCAAACAAAACAGTAAATTATGTAACAAACATGTACCTATTTGTCGGGCAAACAAATTTTATTCTTCGGCTCTAGCCTCCTTGCTATGACCTGTTCAAAATAAGTATATGTATATGAAAGCAAATGCGACCAATTTCAATACAATTCATTATTCGATCAAATTAGGCATAATGGTTCAAAATTAGCAAACAAATGAACAAACAACACAAACATAAATCAATTAGTGAATTAGAGTTTCAAATTCATAATTTTGATACATATACAAAAATCAGATTTTTGGTGCCAAATCACAACAATAAGCCCTATCAAATTGGTTCTCACACCAGTCAATAGGAAATATATAGAAAGCCCACTTTCGTCACTCGAACATAAATTCTAATGATGGAGCTCCATCATCAAAATCATCTCCGGGCGATTAGAGTGTAATTCTATATCTATCCAGTATATTAAAATTTCGAATACACGCGGATCAGACGTATACGCAAAATCTATATATACTGGATTGTCCATATCAATATAAATAGATAATCAAATACGAATAATTGATTTAAATTTTCAGAATAAAAATTTGTTTTCACTTTCAAAAATATACTCTTCACTCGTTCTAGGATACTACTGATCCCATCTCTAACGAGTCATTCCATTGGATATTTCTAATCCAATATCTGATGAATTCTTTCGTATGATTCTAATGTGTCTTATTCTCTGCTTTGTAAACCAAAGCTCTGATACCAACTGTGAAGACCCGCAACTTCCCCGTAAAGGAAAGTGTCGGATAGTTCGAGAACAAGCCACAACATAACGCATACAGAAGAACATTTCATTGTATATTACAACAATGCATCAGATTACAAGAATATACAGAGTACAAATGAATATTACACAGAAATATCAGAGATTTAAATTACATTTAAATACATAGCAGCGGAAAATAATACAATACACAACTAGAAGGAGATATACGGATACAAAGCTTTCCGGATATCGTTCCAGCTGTAAACCAGGATCCTGTGAATATAAATCTGCAAAACCAAAACTACTAGCTGCCCGTGTCAAAATAAGGGCACCCAGAGTTTAGGTTAAAACAATAAACTCCAGGTCAGTCATGTGACTGGTGTGAGAACTAAAACAGTTATTAATCTTTATTTTTAAAGTCAGGTAAATCAAGGGACCACGCCGTATAACACGGAACGGGTTTCCTCCCAAGAATACCAGTGCATAAAACAAACAGCACAATGCTAAATAAAGAAAAAATGAAGCTGTTATAAGACCCAGGTCCCATCACACAATGCAACGCAGCCGAGGATAGGGTTTTCCCTTATAACAGCCAAAGAATGCTTGATACGTTTAAAACAAATCATTTGATACTATTATAAGTGCGTAGTGTATAAAACACTTCAAATCATAAGTATCAATCATAGGCGGCATGAGCGCCCCATCCCACTATGTCACCATATATAGGTTTACATATAAAACCGCAAAGTCACGTATTTGGAAATTGGATTTCCGTCTATGAACCGAGGCAAAAGATAGTCCTCAACCGATTCGAGACTGCCTAGCCCGAGTCTCAGGATCAGAACGCATCGACCCTTGGATCGTCAGGGCCGGTCCACCGATGTGGATTAAACTTAAACCCTGGACACTGCGTTTCGCCGCCCTTTGGGGCGTAAGCGAGCCAACGAATGACTCCATCGGACCCGGATCGTCCGATCTAACCGAGGCGCCTCGCAACAGCAACAACCACATAAGTCAAACTCGTCAGGGCGTGTAAAACCACTGACGCCACTTCTAGCTAGGAGGAAACGCAGGCCCTCCCCGAGGTCCGTCTCCCGTTTTTGGTTCATACCTGGTGTGAAACACGCGAGGTAAACGTTACACAAAGCTACGCCACAAAGGCCGTGCTTTGATCATCAACCACAAGACTTTGCTTTTCAACAGAAGCCTTGATCATTTGCATCTTAGCATGCCACACAGGCAAACCATCCTATGCAACCGATATCAGTCACACAGAATGAAATCCGATGTCAGACACACAGTCCATTTACAAGTCCGTTCTGGGTCTGAACGAAACCGGAGGCACCTAGTACCCCGCATATCCATCGATCTCCAAGTACGTCTGGACGATCACCAACCGTTTCCATCTTCTTGGGTGTACAGCCCAATCAAGATCATCAGCTATCACCCAAACGACGTGAAGACCTCCGGTCTTCGACCATCGTCTTCATCTTCGACTTATCGTCGTATCAGTTATTCAGAATGGGATAAACCCGGTCTTTCCGAATAACTCGCGTATATATTATAAAAGTGTTACACAAACACAACATACGCCTCATTCCAATTCATTAGTCACTAACCGTAAATTAATCAAGGGAATAATTCCCCAAATATTAACCCCGAAGGCCGAAACCAACATCAGATCAATATCCAGAAAACCATTCTGCTTAGCTAACCGACAGTTAGTTTCTAAATTTCACATTCATAGGGAAAGGTTCCCATTAATTTTATCCAAGATAAATTCCTGAATTTATTCTTTAATCTATCTTTGAATATCAATTCGAATTAGTCGGGATTAACGAACTTTACCGAAGTAATCATTTGTTTTAATTTCCCAATCCCAACCTATTCATCCCATGAAGTAAAACTGGTAATACTTCATATCTAACACCACAGTGTTATCGGTAAATTCAATTACCATTTCACGTTTAAATCTAATTAAAGATTTAACTATCGCCTGGAGCAAAACTGGTGATACTCCATTTTCGATCTTTTCAATCTAATTAAAGATTCATTAAAACTCCACTTAGTTTTAATCTTCGACTGGGTTAAAGAATCAGTGTCATTTAAAACACGGTTCACGATAAACCCAAAATCACATTCCATTAATTATCGGGTTAAAGAACAAGTGTTATTTAATACACTGTTCACGATAAACCCAAAAATCAATATCAATTCAATTCCAATTAAATATTATTTAATTGGTACACTTCATTAAATCTAAATAAAAGATTTAATCTTTTCTCAACTGGGTTCAAGAACAGTGTTAGTGAAGACACCATTCACGACAAACCCAAATCACATTCGATATTCAATACAAGGCTCTGAATAGAAAATATATCGGCTTATATTTAATATCGAATTCTACGACTAACAAATGTCGTATTGGAAATAACGATATCAATATATATCTTTCAAATTTCCATAACAACACCTGTATAATCACGAATTCCAACATCGAAATATTCCGAAGACAATTTCGATTCAAATCCACTCCAATGCAATCATTGGAAATTTTGGTTATTTTTAAAACCCTTTTTAAATTCAATTTATTTATTTAAAAATAAATAGAATTATAATTCTAGTTCAAAACTAGTTCATTTCGATAAAAATCCATTTTTATCTTTTCAAATATGGAGTTTTTCATCCCAATTCTTTCTAAATCATTTCTTATGATTTTACACAAATTATTGCTATTTTTAATAATTTTATCAAGGCCCGTACAGTCGATTTCCATCAATGGCCATCGAACTGCACTTACAGCGACCTTTTTCGAATTTGATTTGGACATATCTCCAAATCCAACCGTTAGATTTCAAATTTCTAACATTCATTAGAAAGCTCTTTTCGATACGAACCCAACGGTTCCGGTTTTAGGAGAATCCGACGGTCGGATCTCCCGTAATGTCCGTTCGAAATAAATGGTCGAAATTCGCGAACTGCCGCGACGCGGCGCGTTCTATTCAGGCCATTATATTATATATAATATATATAATATATATTTCGTCGATTTCTATTTAAAACGAATTATATAAATAGTTTTGAATTCGTTTCAAAAACATTTTCAACTTCCTTTTCAATTCAAATCACAATTGAATTCTTCTTTATAGATTCGTTTTAAAATTCATTTCTATTCAATTCAAATTTCAATTCAATTTGAATTCGTTTTCAATTCAATTCATTTCGAAATCGTTTTCAATTCAATTCATTTCGAAATCGTTTTCAATTCAATTTATTTCGAAATCGTTTTCAATTCAATTCATTTCGAAATCGTTTTCAATTTAATTCATTTCGAAATCGTTTTCAATTCAATTTATTTCGAAATCGTTTTCAATTCAATTCATTTCGAAATCGTTTTCAATTCAATTCATTTCGAAATCGTTTTCAATTCAATTCATTTCGAAATCGCCTTAAAATCGATATAAATATCGTTCACGTCAAAATGGCGTCAATCTAATCAACACGGCTTCATAAATTTCTATTTTTCAAATATTCTATTTCAACTATTTCTTTTCCCAAAATAGTTGTTATTATCAAAATATTTCGTTCAACACATGACCAATCTCAATGAATGAGTACTGTCAACACATGAACTTTTATTTTATATCGATAAAGATGTAAATTTTATTACTAAAATATTTCGTTCAACACATGACCAATCTCAATGAATGAGTACTGTCAACACATGAACTTTTATTTTATAATATTCTTTATTTTTCAAATTGGAATGAGGCCCAATCAGTTACCATATAAAGTTAATTATATGGATTTTCATACAACACATGTATATAATTACATTGAAAAATAATCAACCATCAACCAAAGTGCACTACACTGTATAAGCATCAAATATAGATATTCAACGCTTATAACAGCCTGTCAATCAATCGATCGACACATTTAATCAATCAGGATGAGTGAACTTCAAATTTCATCCCAACACCCGTGTGGGGTTTCAAACAATCAAACACATATTTTATTTGTGCTGTTGGGCGATGTGTAAAATTTATCGTCCCAATCAATGTCCTTCAAATAGGTGTACATAAACAAACCGTCTGGTTTGTAAATGAATTTTCTATTTTATTCACTTCGCGTTAAAAATTATATTTTTAACGATAAAACATTTTATTTCAACCTATGAATTTCTATTCAATTCATTCTTTAAATAAAATGATATTTTTATTTTTCTAACTTATTTTAGAAAATTTCGGCGGCATAACGGCACGATACTAGAAACGGGACAAGGCCTAGCCTTATCCCCAGTCTAGTGAAGGCCCACGCCATTCACAAATCAATTTCAATCAATTTCCAATTCAACCATACAAATAAATCAATCACCCAACATTCAACTAAACAAACAAGTCCATGGTCTGTGGACGGGTGTCGGGTGCTTCTAATAAGCACCGTCTGCATCCTAGTATATATATATATATATATAACTAGAAAAATTAAATTGAAAGGTGAGAAATTCTCACAGATAGCTATCCTAACTCCACGGCTCTTCATTTGCAGAAGTCTTCGTCGTTTCGCCCTTTTTGAACCTCCGTTGTCCGCTTTCACTACCTATGTAAAAATCGAATTTTTACTTCGCTATTCCATATATAAAAATCGAATTTTTATTTCAAAGTTCAATATATAAAAATCGAATTTTTATTTCAAAGTTCAATATATAAAAATCGAATTTTTAGTTCAAAGTTCAATATATAAAAATCGAATTTTTATTTCAAAGTTCAATATACAAAAATCGAATTTTTATTTCAAAGTTCAATATACAAAAATCGAATTTTTATTTCAAAGTTCAATATATAAAAATCGAATTTTTATTTCAAAGTTCAATATATAAAAATCGAATTTTTATTTCAAAGTTCAATATATAAAAATCGAATTTTTATTTCAAAGTTCAATATATAAAAATCGAATTTTTATTTCAAATCTTTTTCCATTTTACAGTTTAAACCTTTCCTATTTAAAGTTTAAACCTTTTCTTTTTAAAATTTAACCCATTTTCTATTTAAAGTAAAATCAGAATTCTCCTTTAAAAAAATCAGTTTTAAAATTCTTTTAAAATCAGTTTTAAAATTCTTATAAAATCAGTTTTAAAATCTTTCATAAAATCAGTTTTAAAATTCTTATAAAATCAGTTTTAAAATCTTTTTCACATCAGTTTTAATACTTTTAAAAAAAAACAAATCAGTTTTAATACTTTAAAAAAAACAAATCAGTTTTCTATTTCAGTTTTAAATAAAATAAAAATAAAAATAAAATAAATAAATTATAAAATCTTACAGGGGGCGTTTCTCTGTTGGCAGCAGGCTTAGGGGGGGGGTCTTTCTGAGTTCGCCGGAGGTGGCTAAAGGGGGGGAAAGGTCGGCGCAGAGGGAGGCGGTGTAGGGTTTTGCAGTGGAGGTGGGCTTGGGTAGCGAATCGGAGGGGAAAGAGAAGGGAGGAGGCGTCGATTGTGGGGCGGCTCGGGTGTGTGGTGATGGGTGCTGACGCGAGGTGGAGATCGCCTGGTCGGCGTCGAGCTGGAGCGGAGGCCCCCCGCTTCTTCGATCGAGCTTCTCATTATTTTTTTTTATTTCTTTTATTTATCTTCTGCAAAATGAAATCGGGGGGGGGGGGGGGGGGGCAGAAAGATAAAGGGGAGGGAAACATTAATTTTTTTTTTTTTTATCTTCTGCAAAATGAAATCGGGGGGGGGGGGGGGCAGAAAGATAAAGGGGAGGGAAACATTAATTTTTTTTTTTAATTAATTTAATTGCATAAAGTTGACTTTTACCAACGACCTCTAAACAAGGCCCACCGCCTGTCGCCCATAGCTAATTACCCCCATTCCGAACACAATGGGATATGTATCGCAAGCTGATTCGATCATTTGAATCAGTTTCCTTTTGAATTTTCATTTAAATCATTATATTGAATTTTAAACGCACATTTCAAATTACCGGGGTCACATACTAACTAGAAAAATTTCAGAAAAATATTTTCTAGCTTCGTATTGACGATACGGTCCTAACAAAACTAGTTTCGTCGAATTCTGAGACCGTTTGAAAAATGGCCAATTTCCAGTCGATTAAAATCAACTGAAAATGGTCAAACGCGTTTTCCTTTGCCACGCTCACATATTGATTCGAAAAATTATGAAATTTGGAATCTAGCAATAAATTTACACCACGGACCCAACAAAAGTGGTTTCGTCGAAATCCGAGGTCGTTTGCAAAATGTCCATTTTTAAGGGCCTGAATTCCATAGCGACTATTCAGAATTTTCAACTGGACATATCTTTTGATTCCCTCTACGAAATCTTGATTTTTCGGATTCGATAGAAAGATATTATCAATTAGATCCTATCATTTTTGGTTTCACTAAAATCCGGATTGTTTTGCACCTGGTACATTCAAATGAAGTTTGAAATCGAATTATCGAACTACCGCGCCATTTTCAATTCTATTTATAATTATATATAAATATTATATATTCTAACGACGACGCATATAATATATACGTTCGAATTATATTCAAAATAAATTTTCGTCGATATTATTTAAAATAATTCATTTTAAATAATCAAAATTCGCTAAAATTGCCAAAATAAAAATTTTAAACTGGCCCAGATTTTCCGGGTTATTACACTATATATCTATATGTTGTAATATGTCTAGGGTATATAATAACAACCTAATAATCGCTATAGAAAACATGCTATAATCGATGTTACTTATAGCGTTTCAAATTTGCTATTAAATGGACGATTTGTAACATACAAAGTCCTATCTATAGCGTTTGTTGTTTGCTATGAAATTTTCACACAGAGTTATGACATCATTTAATTGCTATTTATAGCAATAATAAATGCTATAGATAAATATTGCTTGATTATTATAGCAACTACAGACGCTATGAAAATTTCATAGCCCGATTACTATAAAAACGCTATAGAAAGTTTAATTTAGTATTTATAGCATTATTTACTTGCCATGAAAGCTGTTGAATTGTTGCAAAATATTTTTATTGCACTATCATAATGCTACGGTACGTATAACCATTATTAAAAGTATTTCATGCACAATATCATATAAATATTTATGATAAAAAATATATCATACAAAGTTCAAAGCACATAAATATTCATGATCAAAAATAAAAATTATTACAATCATTGCCACCCAAAACAATACATTACTAAAAAGAACAATTCATACAACCTTATCTAACCAAAACGATATATAAGAAAGGTAAAGATGTATGAAAATCGACGCAAAATACATTTGAAGGAGCATGGGTGTGACAACATATTTTTTCATGCCTTTCACCATAGCGTAAACCTAGAGCATCGTACAATGCCTGTCCAAAAAAAAAAAGTCTATTAATCATAAAATCCGAACATGCAAGGATTAATGGTTAGTATAATTAAAACACCAATACAACTGCTTTTTTCAACATGTGCATAGAACAACATACAAATAATAAACACAACACATTCACACAAGTATACCCCAAAACTCAGCATATTCATACCACACATGCAAAATTCACGCACATATGGACACAATACGACAAGTTGTGTAACGTTCGAATTCATTGCTTGTTTTCCTCTTATCAAGTGTAGTTCGAGTGTGAACTCAGGATATTACTCCCTGAAAGAAAAAATGTACTAACGAACATTATTACTATTATATTATTATTATAATTATATAATTAGTTAAATATTTATATAATTAGTTATGAATTTGTTATTATTATCATCATATTATTATCATTATTAAATTATTATTAGTTACATATTTATAAAATTATTATTATATTATTAATTTAATATTTATAATTTATCATTATTAGTACCATATTACTATTATATTATTATTATTATTATTATATTATTAGTTAAATATTTATAAAATTAGTTTATACATCTATTATTACTATTTATTATCATATTACTATTATTATTATATTATTATCATTAATATTATTATACTATTACTATTATTATTATTACTGTTGTTGTTGTTATTGTAAAAATATAGTGTCTTGCTAAAAGCGACCAATTTTTTCTTTTGAATACATGAATGGCTGTTGTTATTGTTATCGTTGTTATTACTGTAAAAATATAGTGTCTTGCTAAAAGCGATCAATTTTTTCTTTCGAATACATGAATGGTATTAAAAAGTGTAAAACCAAGTGCTTTTAACACTACACGACATGTAGCTTAAAACATCCAATTTTACATTTCCTAACACCATATTAGAAAGGAAATTTTTCATGCTTTAGGTAACACTCAGTATATAATGGTATACCTGACTAAATCCATCAGGCCATGATATGAAAACAACATCATTTCCCAGTAGTCGGATATCTTCAGGCTCGGTATCTTCAGGAACATCTCCATATTCTAGCTTCTTCTCTCATGTCCATTCATCCTACATAAACAAATCATGTGTTGGATGTTGCTTTTATTTTTTGCACAAATAGGCAGCAACAATGTGAAGAAGAGGCTTCAAATATATAACATATAAAATGATTTCAATACCACAATTTAAGCAGAACGGTCATTTCGTCTCAATACCTCACTAATGTAATCATATATGTGCACTGCACATAAACAAGGTCGAGCATGCACCTAAATAGTAGAATAACTAAATTATGTTAGCTAGCAGATCTAATATGGGACTAGCAAGCACTTCAGTATTAAAACACACTTCAACTTATGGAGCGCTGTAAACTTAGTTTACAGGGCACAAAAGAAGTTTTCAATACACAAACCTTTACATAGTGAAAAATAGAGTGTCAATTATCTGCAAGTTTAGTTTTTATAGCAAATGCATGTATTTTAAATAATTGTGCAAAAAGAATAAAAAGTGCACCTTTTTGGCCATATTTTTTAAAGTTCAAGTCTATCTCTTTTAGTTCTCATGTCCAATCCTAAAATATGCTGATACAAGATCTATTCCATAGATGCAGCGCCAAACCCAATGGTTCCATGCTCTAATCCTGAAACTGAATGTAGATACCACACAAATATCATAGACTAGTTCAGGAACAGAAAGGCAAGTGCATTAGGAAATGTTATAGTTTAACTGAGAACAAAAAATCATAATTTAGTTTTTGCACCCAAGAGGCAATACAATCTTGAACTGTATTATTGTCAGAAGTCACAACCAGGTTAAGGTTCTAAATTATTGTTTTGCACAATTGCTGGTAATTAATTACTGGAACAGTAGATGACAAAACAGTAAAAATCAAGTTTAACGGATTCCACTGCTCTTGATTTCATATTTAGTGCATCTGTTCATCGAATTATTGAACTATTTGAAAGAACGCAGTAAATAATAGAAACAAGAAAACATTCTTATTAATTAACAGTACAAAATTTCTTTTACTTAAACATGGAAGATGCCAAAATAGAGGTCTGTAAAAGATTGCACGCTAGGGTGTTAGCAAAAGCGGAAGTCAATTAAGGCAGTTTTCTGTATTTAAGCATTGAAAAAAAAACACACAAAAACATGGAACTCACCTTACCAATACACATGCTAGTCTTCACGGCTCCGCACTCCACCTGAGATATACTGCATGTCTAATAGTACCATGGTCATCGTAATTTGCGGTTAACAACACTAATTTTCTTCTGTGTTCCCTTGAAGATCCCATAATAGATGTCTGTAAAAGAAGGTGTGCCAAGATGTTAATAAATTCAAGAGTAACTGGAGGCGAGTTACGGCATTTAAGCCGGTGAAAAAAGTGGAAAACACATACACAGCTTGGTACTTGGCTTATCAATACTGCAACATGTCAGTCATCACAACATTTATACTCCATTTGAGATATGCTACAGGTTTATCAGTGAATAAGATAATTGATAAATACCAAAAAGATAATTAAATCAGTATTGACAAACCTTCAATAACACAAAACAGTTGATGACAATGAAGGAAAAATATTCATGGTGCTAAGAAACTATAGGGGGATACTATTAAGATATGCCGTGATTATTGGAAATATAGTTCACTGAGCTATGATCAATGCAGTTTTAACACTGTGATAATAGATAATTATATTAGAAGTGCAAGGACGTCAGGGCTAAACGTTTATCTTAATAATTTAATAGTTTGAAAACGAGTTCTGAAAAACTTAGATTCGAACTGAGTTGCTGGACTCGGTTTGTAACCGAGTTTCCAACTACTGAATTTACTTTATAAACCGAGCTTTCGAAAAAAAGACATTTTGTTATTTTATAATGTGATATGTATAAATAAATGATGGTCATAGTAGAAAGTAGGAGTCCAGCAAAGAAATGATGGTCACAGCATAAATAAATAGAATTCCGATACATGAGCTGAAATTCATGTAGGTAGGAGTCATCCAGACTTACAAGAACAAAGAAATAATGGTCGCGGTAGGAAGTAAAATAGCATACCCTGATGTAAGTTGAGATAAATGCAGTTTGTTCGAAAGACTCGGATGCTAGCAGTTCATAATGTAATAGTAAGGCAACCAGATATCCTATAATAATCAAACACAGGAGGTTAGTCGATATCGATATCACAGTATCTACTATTAACCCAAACAGCTTGCTTTTAGATTTGTCACTAAACATAAAAGACCAGAAAATCACATAAATTCACAGTTGAATCAGTGGTATTACATGACAAAAAATGAAGACCAAAATAACAGATTTTATCATTCCTAATTCAATATTCTGTCAGTCAATAATAATAAAATAAACAAATGTGCAAAAGTTTATAGAGCATACTCGATCTCTTTAAGAAACCTTTGTAGATTACCCGAAAAGTGCAGTTGCTTGTTGCATCACATTTGCTAGTGTACACTTTGCATACTCAATCTCTTTAAGAAACCTTTGTAGCGTCTTAAGAAGAATGGGCAAGGTGAAAGTTATCTCTTATCAAAAAAAGTTGAAATACATCAAATTCATCATAGGTGCTCAATTAACTCGATCATCTCTTCTTCAAAGCATCAGAGAATGCATGCGACATCACAAAACTGTTGGAACCAATTCTTATGCAGCATTACCCAAATTCCTCTGTTACCAATGGCTTTCTTTGGTTCATTTACTTGCATTTTATACAGAGGAATGTTTCATGCATTCTGTGTGTTGATCATGCATACTTCTTCTTTTACAGGACAATCTGACTATTTTGCAAGAGTTGTGCCTATCATCAACTTCAGGTATTGGTCATGCAGCAGCCTGGAATACAAGGAAAAATGAGTCGGTCATCTAGACAACGATGGATCAGAAGCTTACGCTACAAGCTCAAACTCAGGTTGTTTAACTAGGAAGACAACCAACAAGCCATTGATAAAGTACTAGCAATCATGGCAACAGTATTTTTTTTTTTTGGGTCTGAACCAACGCTAAGATATATAATTAAGTGGTGGTTTGTATCTACATGATTAAGTGGTGAATCTAGGAAATGGTAAAATAGCCATGGAAGACATTGTAGAACAATGCTCCCATTAAATTATGGAAATTGATCAATTTGTATGTACGTTTGTTTTGTATATTTTTCCCAAGGAATACACTGTTGACTAAACCTTGAATTTAAAGTAAGTACTTCCTTTTTGTTTCTTATACTCAATTTTATTTAGGCAAACCACTATGGTAATTAATCAGAATATTATCTTGGTTACAGTGAAAATCGGATGTTGTACTATGTAACCATATTCTTGCAAAATTAGTTCACAAATTTAGAATGTTGATTATTCAATTTCATGCACATGTGCATTGTGGTTATTTTCTGTTATTTGTAGATGTCCTACATTCCAACACGTAAGCACATATAATAACCAAGTTCAAAATAGGTAATAGAATTAGCCATAAAAATTTAATTAATGAGACACTTTCAAAGTTGTTTTTGTAATTTTATTAAACCTTATCGTCCAAATGTTGTTTTATTCTTAATCTGTGGAAATATGAGTTAAAAATTATTTTAAAACAGTTGTAGCTGTGTTTTTTTGCTTTTTAGTAAAGCATATTGTGACCTTCTTGAAAGCAAGTTTTTTCTTGCTATAAAATATTTCATTATGTTTTCCAAATAATATTTTTTTTCCAGTGTTTTTGGTTTATTGATGTTATTTTCATGAAAATTCTCTATGTTCATTTTCAGAAAAAAATACCGAATCTACACTATAAATATTTTGTAGTCTACAATGTAAATATTTATTTACTAAATATCTATAGTTCACACAGAATATATTTATTCCAGGAAATCAATAATTCGAAGTGCAAAGATTTGCAGTTTTAAGTATTGCAAATATCTGCAATATAAACTAGATAGTTTCAATGGAAATAATGACGGAGCATTTTGTAAATCATGATTTTAGGAAAGGCTTTTCTGGTATTTTAAATAGAGGGAACAAACTATAATTTCAGCCTTTTTTATTATGTGCATGATTTACAATAACAGTCCCATAACTAAATTATTTTATTGTCATTCTCCAACAACGATGTATGATATTATCATGTACAATTATTACGGCATGTATGCTATAAAACAGTCATATTTTTCCATCTTTGATAATTAATTAATTGTAATAAAAGTATGATATTAATGGTAATTAATTCATTTAACTATCATTTAAAAGAACGAATAAAATATCAATTTACGGATAATTTCTTAGTTTAATTAAGATCCAAATATGACATTAAATTCAAGTTTTGCTAGATGAATTATGAATAATTAAAAGTTGTTTTACAAGATAATTACTAATTTATTACTATTGAGCCGGATAACGTATAACGTAGTGAAATATTCCTATTCCAAAGAAACAGTCTTTTTGTTAGAAATAGACTATGCCTTCGATATGTTATAATGTAGAGAAATATTCCTATTCCAAAACTGACATTCACCGTGAAGGGTCAGGAAAAAATCCACTATCAAAGTCACTTAAGGTGAGACAAAATAATGCGATGGCCACTTTCATCATACACGTACCATAACAGCAACAGATCGTGCATACTGCCAAACCAATTGCCTCAGAAAAACCATCTTGCTTCGAAACAAAATATCTTAGGAAAACAACGCTCAAATCCTACAGCTAGGCCACTGACAGAAGAGCATTCAACATGTTGGATTGCCAAATAAGATGGTGATTGGTTATGTAATTTTTGTCTTGAATCATTTGTTCATTTTTATTCTCACTTCATAGAGGCTAAGCATACAAATATGTACACATTATAATTGAAATTTTCAAATAAATTAGTTTTTAGGCTCAAAATGTCCTAGCTATTCTGATAAATATTTTGATGTAACGCTTCCTTGTCATTGTACATGCAAATAGCAATGTAATTGCATTTATTTTTCAAAACTCGTGTGCAAAGCACAAGTTCACACTAGTAGATTCTGAAAGTGCTATCAAGTATGAAAGCTAGAAAAATGTACCCTTATTCTTTTCTCTAACTCCAAGCGCCATGTAAGCTCTTCCACTGTCTTTTCGAGCTTATCCTTTGCATCCTTGAGGGCACCAGTTTCCCTTGCTTCCTGTGTGTGCATAGCAAAAACGTACACAAATCATTATTATCTTAGACTGACAATGGTATAATGCAAGGCCGATTAATTAAGACAATACATGCATTTATGTTTCAGACTTCTGCAATAACCATCTACATGCTTCGTGTAAAAGATTTTATTTTGACATCTAACAATACTAACTCGGGTTGGAACAACATAACATGTCGGCACATGAGCGGAAAGGGTACCAAAGTAAAGAATATTTCGCCATATTTACATATGCCTACTTAGTGTGTGTTAGATTTGCTTTGATATTGAGATACCGACCATTTTGAGCTTCTGAAGTTCCATCTTAGCAACCCATCCTCTCCACCTACACTGAGTAACAATGGCTTCCTTCTTCCGCTTCTTATGATATGAGTATGCTTTGTTTCATCTCCATTGGGTCTGCATTAGAAGACAGGATATGTCAGATTTTTTTACCAACATGATAAAGAAATCCATCAGTATATTCTATATATAATTATAATCCAACAGTTAATTTTTTCTGCAGAATTGTAAATTTCAAGTGAACCTTTATTTACTACTTGAATCAAACTAAAATAAAAAATTCTTCTCTAATAATTGTGAAGAAAAAAATATACTTGGAGTAATGCAATTCACAGCTATTATTCACCAGAATACATGCATAAACCATGAGTCCTTTTTAATGTTAACTCAATATGTGTGTAACTTGCACAGTCATACATGTGTGCGCATGCATATTTCCACCAATTTTCTTATGATCGACATATGTATGGCTGTTTAGCTTTTCAGACATGTAAAAATGCATCAAATAAGACCATGACATCTTGCAGTTCAGCAGAAGCATTTTTGATTTTTAATAGCCACCAAAAAACAATTTGATGCAAAAATAATCCGTAAATGCATAATGACGCGATGATGATAAGAGTAGGCAAATGTAATGAGAACAAATTTGCCTACAGCAACTAGTAAAAAAGAAATGCTTGCATTTTTTTCCAAAAGGATATCTTTTTAAGTCATATTTTTTTTACACTCAATATAATTTGTCCACCTTTGTATCTACAAAGAAAATTGGCAACTTTAGAAGGCCATCGAAAGAGGCATCTGAAGCAAGTTTTCTCCTTTTAACATTTTTGGAATTGTTTTAGCAAAAACTAAGGACTTTCCTATTAAAATATAATAGATGAATGAATGAATGTGAATAAAACATCAGGTAATTTATTAGTTAATCCATATTTTAGTACCTGGGTTTGAATTCTTTTGTCTCAGCAATTTCTCTTCCATATGCATATGTCCAATGAATTTTCCTCCTATCTCTACAGGAAACATTAAATTGCTCCTCTTCCAAACAGCTGCTTTCATCACATTTCCCAATCGACTGCTCTTAAGTAACACTAGTAATACATCACAAGTAATACATCATTATTAACCACCTATAGGAAACAGGAACATGCACGATGTCATCATTTTTAACCATGTGTTGTGAAAATGGGGTTTCACTACTAATACATCACAAGTTCGACTTTGCAGAATGAAAGCAAGTATGGGTGAATACTCGTAAGTTCCATTCCGCATAATGAAACCATTTGTTTTTTCTATAAAGGAATAAACATAAACATCAAGAGCAAGCATGATGTCATTGATTATTCTGTATCATTCGGTGCTGATATGCTGAAAGTACGAGATAAAATAGTGCGGGAAAACTAATTCAAGTCATTAATATAGCAAAAGAAAGGAGAATTTTTAGGTGTACTTAGAGTTGCTTGAGGTAAGTTGTGAGTTTCAGAAACATCAATAGATGATGGGATAGCTCATAATTGGATTCTTCTAAATATTATCAACTACTAATCATTATTTATGTAATCATATGGGCATACGAACAGAACAGATATGCATTGTTGCTTACATAGGAACCATATGGCATCTTAGACTTCACCCCATTCACAAAAACTTCTCCATACATTTTGGCTGGTTCCTGCAACCTACCTAGATTAAAAAACATTCAAACAGTATTTCATTACTAACAACAGATTACATCAGGTCTCAAGCATGTACTTGCATAAGAAATTAAGAAATCTAACAACCTGTACCTTGTTACAATTAAAAGCTCATTCTTAATGTGCACGTCTTATTGAATAAATATAAAGCCGATAAAGATAATATCAAAGCACCAAAAACTTAAGGAAAGATACAATTGAATCATAATATTCCATGCCTAACAATTTATTTTCTGAAGCAAAGGGAGTAGTAAAAGTTTTAATTATAAAATACCCATGTTATGAGATTAAATGAACTGTCGTTAGTGACGACTGGTGTGACAAGTCCTTCATGAATAACATGTATAAATAGAGATTAAAGCATGTAAGAGATATCAGATTGTGATAAAAAAATTACCAGATTTTCGTGGTTCTTGTTCTTGCATTTTTCTCTTATATTACTTATGTAATATTCTATGTTTCACCTTCTTCGTCTTCCTTCTGCTATTATGCTCCCTTTTTCTGTTAACTCCACAGTCCACATGCATCCTAACCTTTCTTTTCAACCTGGACATCTCCATTCTTCCATCCACCATGAGAAACACTCAGCCCAGGCATTGAAAAATAAAGAACCTACCAGTCCCTAGGGGGAAAAAAACTTAATGATGGGGTGGATAATTTTCCAATAGTAGAGAAAAATAAACTTTTGGTTTATTGCAATTATGACATGCACCGTGGACCACCTATATGATCACACGTCCAGTACGTAAAATATTGAACAAATAATACTAACCATATTTACGCAATAACTTCAAGTCTAATACAGTAGAAAATCCAATGCCAATGCTAAAAAAATTAGTTTTTGCTTTTGACTCAATCTCAATGTTGATGTAAACTTTGTGTCTATAAACCACATTTCTTTAGTTCCAACATATGACGTCCATGTTGCATTAGACAGCACATTGAAACTGTCCATAGGTCATAACAAAAAAATTGTAAATTACAACGCAAAGGAAGCAAAATTTTGATACACATCCACTGGATTCTATGGCTATACGGGTAAAAATTCTTAGTATTAAATACATGCCAGGTTTAAATAATTACACCGTGAATTTAGCAAAATGGACACATTCATTCCATTCCCATTATGTGTGTTTCTAACATTAAATGTCACTTGAACATTCATCAATTACATCGAATTCCCAGAAATCAACTGTCACTAAAATTAAGTATCTGCATTTAAATAACTTTCATAAATTGCTAATACATCCCTAGTTAAACTACCATATTGTTAGAGAATATCCATCAGAAAATGGTTGCTTATTTCACACCAAAATTATAACCAAAAGTAAATGGGTAAAGATAAAAGATAATTTCAAAAAAAAAAAACTTTAGGAAGTGATGTGATTTCATTCTCCGACTCTTCAATAGAATTTTCTAAATACGATGTCGCCTGCATAATTCATGAAATGGCATACTAGCACACTCCCCTGCAAATTGAAAATTTAGACTGAATATCTCAATGTTTTATTTATTCGTTTTACCTTTGAGACTAAACATTGCAGTAAAAAATGATAATTTGGTATAGTACTCAATAGAATGTGATGTAATATTTGACATATGATAGCCAGTCTGATTAAACAAACGCTGAAATAATAAGTCTCATATACCAATTACTAGCATATGAGCTATGTCAAAACATCTTAGAATATGTTGTACATGATCCTCAAGTGTGGTTGAGATCAATGTTGTCCCATACTATTAGAGGAGATTATATCGAAGATTATCATTTAGTCTGATATATCATCCTTCAAACTGTATAAATTAATATTTGTGCTTGACTTCATGTATAGCTAAACAACAAAAATAAAAAGCTTGTTCAGATGAACTTACAAAGTATCAACAAAATATTAGTTCTCAAAATCAAAACAAGTTATTTTGTTCTTACTTTTTGCATTACTAGTATATTGATTTGATTATTCTCTTCTCCTTTGACTCAGTTGCAAACCAGAACTACTCCCTAAGTTTACATAATAGGCATTTTACGTACACACTATTTTTCCAATCCTTTTCTTTACAATACCTAAATGATAGGATGATCTAGATAACAACTGATGAAGTCCATAACGATCCAATGGTATTCTCTTTACGACCATATCACATTGTAAATTGTCACACAAGCACACACAGTATGTGAATATACCCAAACAAAGGTACGATACGGCAGGATGTGATTGATCTGCAATAATGTATTAGACTAGCACATACTGGTACATTGTCGAATCAAATAAGGCTTTGATAGTTTTATCACCATTCAGTTTTTCACCAGTTCGCTCAGACATAAGCGCATGCGCATGCTCACACATAAGCACATGCGCGCGCACACACACATATATATACCATATGCATATACAAACAAAAGTAGTTAATTAAAAATAGTGCAAAATAGCACAAGTTTTGCGCTATGAGCTATCTTGCATTATGCTCTATAGCATGTGCTGCTTCGTTTAAAATGTTAGATTTTTTTCCCATATACAACTTAGTGCAACAGTTTCTGAGAAACATATGCAAGTGAAACCAGTTTATTTTTTATTTTATTTTTTTGAAAAAATGCTCTAATAATTAGAAATGCAACAGGAAAATATAACGAATTTACTAAAGAACCAATACAAGCATTGTAAAGAAAACAATACTGCATCATTTAGTATTCAATACTACATCATTTATTTTTTTGAGAAAATACTCCAACGATTGGAAACCCAATAGGAAAATAATAATGAATCGACTCTTATTCACTGAAAATGAATCGATAGTTCACGATTAAATACAGTTTCAATTTTAAGTTCAAATTTTAAGAAATATAAATCAAATCCTATTTTGAAAACCTTCTTTTAAAATAATTAAACATTGTGAAGTTTATGATAGTGGACTGTTAGTTAGTAGGTTGCAATTGGATTAACTAGACGATTGAAAATATTTACAAATACTACTCACAAAAGAATGGAAAAAAGATAACTATAAAGTACTAACCAGCAAAAAATAGAGAGACTAACTCGTGATTAGGAATTGGAACAAACAAGATGGATTAGAGTTGGCAATAACTATAAATTGATAAAAGATAGGGATATACTATAAGTTGTCATAACAATCAGATCATTAATACTAATTCGGACAACATATGTCTTTCTAGCATCAGGAAATCAAGAAAAGATGATTAATTTATTGCCTAAATCTAAATGGTTATAAATTAAATCAAATTGAAGTCTACAAACTAAATTCACCAAGACCAACCTAAATTCAGGTCGCAAATTTAATGATCGCTCAATGATTCAACGAAGAAAAAAAAAATCAAGTTTGAAAGTTTATACCTAAAATCAAGTTCGACAGTCGAGGAATCTACTTCCCTAACAATCACACGCGAGCTTATTCGAACCAGGAATCGCTTCAAAACAGGAATCGCTCTTCACCGTGTCGACGCATCCATTTCCGTGGCAATCGCACGGGAGCTTCTTCGACTCAGGAATCGAAGGGAGTGGCGATTGAAGAGAGAAGAGTTTTCGTGAGTGGAAAAGGGATTTGGGGCGAAGGGATCTGGGGTGAAAGGAATGGCGATTGAAGAGTTCGTGAGTGTAGAAGGAATTTGGAGTGACTGATTTGACAGTGCAGAACTGAAACGAAAAGGAAAATTTAGCGGCACAGGAATTGGTGGGAACCGTAAAATTTTGACCGCTAAAATTTCAGGGCATTGGTTAACCATTGAATCGTTCAATGCAATGTTTTACCAATTAAAGCTATGTTTTAGCTTAAGCACTGACTAGCATACTTAAGCATAGCAAGTTAAATTTTCGTGCAATCCTTGCTTGCTATTAATTGAACATTTTCTTGTAGTGTAGTAATAATTTGTATAAAATCATAAGTAATGATTTGGGAAAAATTAGGATGGAAAAACTCCATATTTGAAAAGATAAAAATAGATTTTTATCGAAATGAACTAGTTTTGAACTAAAATTGAAACCCATTTATTTTTAAATAAATAAAATTGGATTTGAAATGGGTTTTAAATAGAATTGATTTGGGTTTATCGTGAACTGTGTTTTAAATAACATTAGTTCTTTAACCCAGTAAAAGGAGTTTTAATGAATCTGCAATTAGATTGAAATGTGAATTGATAATCTAAATTATCAAATTTAGAAAATGAGCGAGGATGGAGTATCACCAGTTTTGCTCCAAAGCGATAGTTAAATCTTTAATTAGATTTGAACGTGAAATGGTAATTAATTTTACCGATAACACTGTGGTGTTAGATGTGGAGTATTACCAGTTCTTGTTGCTGGCCCTGAGTAGGCCGGGTACGCATGATAGTGGGTTCTCGCTTCGCGGTTTGGTGGCGAACGGGAGATTCTTACCCCTACATGTCGCTGGGTAGAGCGTTGGTTCGTCAGTAGGCGTGAGACTCGAGAGGGTCGCCGTAAAACAAGGAATTGGGGGACCAGTGTGAGCCGCGGTGGGTATTACCTGCTGCTTAGGGGATGAAGGGATGGTTGCAAAGCCTACCGGATTTCGCTTGCCGTCACATTTGGTATCAGAGCTTTGGTTTACAGAGCTCGAGAACAAGACACATTAGAACCATACGAAAGAATTCCTCAGATATTGGGTTAGCAATATCCAATTAGAATGACTCGTTAGAGATAAGATCAGTAGTATCCTAGAACGAGTGTGAAGAGTATATTTTTTTAAAATGAAAACAGTTTTGTTTTGAAAATTTAAACCATTTTATACGTATTTAGATATTTATTTATATTGAATTTGGACAATTCAATATATAAAGATTTTGCATATACGCGTCATGAACGTATATTCGAAGTTTTAATATACTGGATAGATATAGAATTACACTCTAGTCGCCCGGAGATGATGTTGATAATGACCATGGCATCATCAATATTTATGTTCGTGTTTCGAAGGTGTGATATCTATATATTTCCATTAGGCTGGTGTGAGAACCAAAACTAGATAGATTCATTGTTGTGATTTGGCATCAAAAACATGATTTTCTGTATATGTATCAAAATTATGAATTTGAAACGTTAAATTAACTAATTGATTGATGTTTGTGTTGTTTGTTTGATAATTTTTAACCATTTAGCCTAATAGAATCAAATATTGAACTGTATTAAAAATTGGTCGCATTTGCTTGCATATACATATACTTACATTGAACAGGTCATAGCAAGGAGGCTTGAGCCGAAGAATAAAATTTGTTTGCCCGACAAATAGGTACATGTTTACTATAATTTACTGTTTTGTTTGGGTGATGATGATTTTATGAGCCTATTGGCTAGCCGCTTGGCCTTTTCTTTTTCTTTTTGAGATCAGAAGGACTATATGGCAATTTCGGGATTTTCCCGTGGCTCCCGGTGCAGGGCAGGTTATGGCGAAATTTTTCGAAAATTTAGGGTATTAGCCAAATTTTTGAAAAATCTGAAAATTCTCAGAAACTGAAAAGTTAGAGAATGGAAGCCAGATCGAACGTAGAGTTGATTGATCAAACCACTTTCGACTTTGTTCCTTTTCGGGGATGAAAAGTTTTAAGTGGGGGAGATTGTAACAACCCGAAAATCTGAGCCAGTTTAAAGTTTTTATTTTGGCAAATTTAATGAATTTTGAATATTTAAAATAGATTTTTTAAATAATATTGACGAGAAATTTATTTTGAATAGAATCCGAACGTATACATTATATCCGTCGTCGTTAGGATATAAATATTTATATATAATTATAAAAGGAATTGAAAATGGCGCGGTAGTTCGATAATTCGATTTCAAACTTCAATTAAACATACCGGGTGCAAAACAATCCGGATTTTAGTGAAACCAAAAGCATTAGGATCCATTTGTGAATATCTTTCCAACGAATCCGAAAAATTAAAATTTCATAGCGGGAATCAAAAGATATGTCCAGTTGAAAATTCTGAATAGTCGCTATGGAATTCAGGCCCTTAAAAATGGAAATTTTGCAAACGATCTCGGATTTCGACGAAACCACTTTTGTTGGATCCGTGATGTCAATTTATTTCTAGATTCCGAATTTGCATAATTTTTCGAATCAATTTGTGAGCGTGGAAAAGGAAAACGCGTTTGACCAGTTTCAGTTGATTTTAATCGACTGGAAAATGGCCATTTTTCAAACGGTCTCAGAATTCGACGAAACTAGTTTTGTTAGGACCGTATCGTCAATACGAAGCTAGAAAATATTTTTCTGGGATTTTTCTAGTTAGTATGTGACCCCGGTAAATTGAAATGCGTGTTCAAATTCAATATATAGAGTTATATGTTGATTTTGACGAAAACCGATCGAAACGATCGAATCATCCTATGATATATATCCCATTGTGTTCGGAATGGGGGTAATACGCTATGGACGACAGGCGGTGGGCCTCGTTTAGAGGTCATATGTGAAAGTCAACTTTTTGAAATAAATTAAATAAAATAAAACCCTTCTCTTTCCTTTCCTTTATACTCTGGCCCCCCCTTCTTCGATTTTCAGATCTCAAATTAAAAAAGAAAGAAAGTCGAAGCGGAGAGGAGCGTCGCCCCCCCCGCATCGACCATCGCGACGCCGCTGAGGCGCACCCGCCTCCTCCTTCCCCCGTTCCACCCTCTTCTCTTCCCGCTCCTCTCTCTCCTTCCAATTGAAAGCCACCGAGCCCCAATTCTGGAACGCGCTCCACCCTGGGCCCACGCACCGCCAGTTCCGACCCCACCTGTCGCGACCCAGCCCCTCCACTACCCCAGCTCCGACGTGATCGCCCAACCACCCACCTGAGCACGTCCTGCATCGACGAGGCCCCCACTCCAGCACCCCACAACCCACTCTCAACTCCATCCTCCGCCTGAAGGACTCCGGCGCCGACCCCTTGGCTCCAGCGACGCCCTCCGGCTGTCCATCGACTGTGGGACCCTTCTCGGGAGGAAACCGAATAAGAAGGGTGAGTTTTTATTCGATTTTATTTAATGTAATTATTTAAATTAGTGAATAAATTATAAAGGGCATTGTGTGATGAAGGTAAGATTTTTATTTAGTTAAAGACAAGGTTTTTGGTAATAAAAATCCAATTTTTATATATGTAGCAAAATAAAAATATCATCTTTCATATAGTAGAAGGATAAAAATATGATTTTTATATTTTTAAAGAATTAAAAATATGATTTTTATTTTTTTAAAGTATTAAAAATATAATCTTTATTAAGTAGAAGATGTAAAAATATGATTTTTGTTTAGGTAGAGAATTAAAAATATAATTTTACATGATAGGAATATTAGAAATATCATCTTTATATGTATAGCAAAATAAAAATGTGATTTTTATAATGATAAATTTGAAAATAAGAAATCTTTATAGTTGAAAAGAAGAAATCTTTATAGTCGAAAAGGAGAAATCTTTATTGTTGAAAAGGCGAGATTTTTATATATTGAATAACATTGGAAAAATTCGATTTGTATATATTGAATAGCGAAGTAAAAATTCGATTTTTATATATTGAATAGCATAGTAAAAATTCGATTTTTATATATTGAATAGCAAAGTAAAAATTCGATTTTTACATATGTAGTGGCTACGGGCAAC
Organism: Allium sativum; assembly: GCA_030737875.1. Taxonomy (NCBI): domain Eukaryota; kingdom Viridiplantae; phylum Streptophyta; class Magnoliopsida; order Asparagales; family Amaryllidaceae; genus Allium; species Allium sativum. The sequence continues at coordinate 114,864,294 of CM060921.1, forward strand.
GAAAGCGACAAAAGGCGAGAATGGCGATGATTTATCTAAATGAAGTGTCGAGATGATTGGAATAGCTTTAGTGAGAACTTCTCACTCTTAAATTTCTTTTTCTAGTTATATATATACTAGGATGCAAACGGTGTTTAGTAGCACCCGACACCCGTCATCCACAGACCATGGATGGCTTGTTTGTTGAATTGTTTGTTTGAGTAGTTAGTTAGAATATTTGGTTTGAGTTGAATTGTTTGGTGAAATGAAATTGATTTGATTGATGTGTGAATGGCGTGGGCCTTCACTAGACCGGGGATAAGGTTAGGCCTTGTCCCGTTTCTAGTATCGTGCCGTTATGCCGCCGAAATTTTCTAAAATAAGTTAGAAAAATAAAAATATCATTTTTATTTTGTAAATGAACTGAATAAAAATTCATGTGTTAAAATAAAATGTTTTATCGTTAAAAATATATTTTTTAACGTGATAGTGAACAAATAAATATTTATAAACGAATCGACCGATTTGTTTATATACACTGATTTGACTGATGGATTGGGATGATAAATTTTACACATCGCCCAACTGCACAAATAAAACCTGTGTTTGATTGTTTGAAACCCCACACGGGTGTTGGGATGAAATATGAAGTTCACTCATCCTGATTGATTAAATATGTCGATCGATTGATTGAAAGGCTGTTATAAGCGTTAGATATCTATATTTGATGCTTATACAGTGTAGTGCACTTTGGTTGATGGTTGATTATTTTTCAATGCTATTATATACGTGTGATGTATGAAAATCCATATAATTAACATTATACGGTGATTGATTGAGCCTCATTCCAATTTAGAAGATAAAGAATAATATAAAATAAAGGTTCATGTGTTGACTGTACTCATCCGTTGAGATTAGTCATGAGTTGAACGAAATATTTTAACAATAAAATTTATATCTTTATCACTATAAAATAAAGGTTCATGTGTTGACTGTACTCATCCGTTGAGATTAGTCATGAGTTGAACGAAATATTCTAACAATAAAATTTACATCTTTATCATATATAGAATTAGAAATCAACTGGAAAATAGATAAGATGAGTGGTCTCCTGGATATTAATCTGATGTTGGTTTCGGCCTTCGGGGTTAATATTTAGGGAATCGTTCTCTTACTAATTTACGGTTGGAGTCTGATTTGATATCAAACGATAGATACCCTAATTTTTATAAAATATATTAAATAACAAAAATAGTCACACGTGGACAATACTCATTCGTTGAGATTAGTCGTGTGTTGACAAAAATAAATATTCATTTGTTGAATAGAATATTTGAAAATAGAAATATATGAAGCCGTGTTGATTAATGATGCGCTATTTTGACGTGAACGATATTTATATCGATTATATTCGTTTCTGAATTTAAAACAAAAATGAATTGAATTGAAAACGATTTCGAAATGAATTGAATATAAAACGATTTCGAAATGAATTGAATATAAAACGATTTCGAAATGAATTGAATATAAAACGATTTCGAAATGAATTGAATAGAAAACGATTTCGAAATGAATTGAATAGAAAACGATTTCGAAATGAATTGAATATAAAACGAATTCGAATTGAATTGAAAACGAATTCGAATTGAATTGAAAACGAATTGAAATGAATTCAAATTGAATTGAAATTTGAATTGAATAGAAATGAATTTTAAAACGAATTTATAAGGAAAAATTCAATTTTGATTTGAATTGAAATGGAAGTTGAAATTGTTTTTGAAATGAAATTAAAACGATTTATAAAATTCGTTTTAAATAGAAATTGACGAAATATATATTATATATATTATATATATATATAATATAATGGCCTGAATAGAATGCGCCGCGCCGCGGCAGTTCGTAAATTTCGACCATTTCTTTCAGACGAACATTACGGGAGATCCGACCGTCGGATTCTCCTAAAACCAGAACCGTTGGGTTCGTATCGAAAAGAGCTTTCTAACGAATATTAGAAATTTGAAATCTAACGGTTGGATTTGGAGATACGTCCAAATCAAATTTGGAAAAGGTCGCTGTAAGTGCAGTTCGATGGCCGTTGATGGAAATCGACTGTACGGGCCTTGATAAAATTATTAAAAATAGTAATAATTTGTATAAAATCATAAGTAATGATTTGGGAAAAATTAGGATGGAAAAACTCCATATTTGAAAAGATAAAAATAGATTTTTATCGAAATGAACTAGTTTTGAACTAAAATTGAAACCCATTTATTTTTAAATAAATAAAATTGGATTTGAAATGGGTTTTAAATAGAATTGATTTGGGTTTATCGTGAACTGTGTTTTAAATAACATTAGTTCTTTAACCTAGTAAAAGGAGTTTTAATGAATCTGCAATTAGATTGAAATGTGAATTGATAATCTAAATTATCAAATTTAGAAAATGAGCGAGGATGGAGTATCATCAGTTTTGCTCCAAAGCGATAGTTAAATCTTTAATTAGATTTGAACGTGAAATGGTAATTAATTTTACCGATAACACTGTGGTGTTAGATGTGGAGTATTACCAGTTTTGCTTCATGGGATGAATAGGTTGGGATTGGGAAATAAAATAAATAATTACTTCGGTGTGGTTCGCTATTCTCGACTAGTTTGAAAAACCATAATTTGGTTTGAAATGACATCCAAAGGAAGATTAAAGGATAAAATTTTATAGAATTTATCTTGGATAAAATTAATGGGAACCCTTCCCTAAGAATTGAAATTTAGAAACTAGCTGTAGGTTAGCTAAGAAAAATGGTTTCCTGGGTATTGATCTGATGTTGGTTTCGGCCTTAGGGGTTAATATTTGGGAAATTGTTCTCTTGCTGATTTACGGCTAATGACTAATGAATTGGAATGAGGCGTATGTTGTGTTTGTGTAACATTTGTTTTTAATATACGCGGGTTGTTCGGAAAGACCGGGTTTATACCCATTCTGAATAACCGATTCGACGATATGTCGAAGATGAAGACGGTGGTCGAAGACCGGAAGTCTTCACATCGTTTGGATAATTACTGACGATCCTGATTGGGCTGTACACCCAAGATGAGGGAATCAGTTGGTTGTCGTCCAGACGTACTTGGAGATGGATGGATATGCAAGGAAAGTGGCTCCGGTTTCGTTCAGACCCAGAATGAACTTGTAAATGGATTGTATGTTTGACATTGGATTTTATTCTGTGTAGATTGATTTCTATTAAATATATATCTGTTTGGCGACGGAGAATTTATTCTTTTGCTTAACGCCCTTCTATGAGACGTACGAGCTTAGAGGTTATATATCGATAGATATCAATCGCATGGCATGAATTGCCTATGTGGCATGCTGAGTTGCGTAGATCAAGGCTTCTGTTGAAAAGCAAAGTCTTGTGGTTGATGATCAAAGCACGGCCTACATGGCAGCTTTGTGTGTAACGTGAATTCGCGAGCCTCACACCTCGGTATGAGTCAAAAACGGGATACAGACTGCAGGGAGAGCACGACGTTTCTTTCTAGCTTTGGTGGTGTCAGTGACTTACCAGCTCTGACATTTATATACTTTTCACCTTTGTGGTTGTTGGATAAGGCGCCTCGATTTTAGGTCTGTAAGGACCGGGAAACGTGTGTTCAGGCATAACTAATCCTCTAACGTAAGTGGGGACCGGCCCTGAAGCATCCAGGGGTTACCCAGAGTGTGTAGTCCTGAGGCATTTGCTAGAGTGTCTCGAAGCGGAGAGGAGCTTGCCCTTTGCCTCAACTCATGACGGAAACCCAATTTCCAATACGTGTATTGCGGTTTTATTTGTAGAGCCTAGTATGGCGACATAGTAGCATGGGATGCTATGCCGTCTATGATTTATATTTATGATTGAAATTGTTTTGACACTATACACTTATTATAGTATCAAATGATTTGTTTTAAACGTACCAAGCATGTTTGGCAATTATAAGGGAAAACCCTATCCTCCGGCTTGCGTTGCATTGTGTGATGGGACCTGGGTCTTATAATAGCTTCATTTTTGGAAAAAAGCATCGCGTTGTTTATTCTATGCACTGGTATTCTTGGGAGGAAACCCGTTCCGTGTTATACGGCGTGGTCCCTTGAATTACTCTCTTTTAAAGTAAATCTTTAAATAACTGTTTTAGTTCTCACACCAGTCACATGACTGACCTAGAGTTTATTGTTTTAACCTAAACTCTGGGTGCCCTTATTTTCGACACGGGCAGCTAGTAGTTTTGGTTTTGCAGATTTATATTCATAGGATCCTGGTTTACAGCTGGAAGTATATCCGGAAAGCTCTGTATCCGTATATCACCTTCAGTTGTGCTTTGTATTATTTTTCCGCTGCTATGTAATTTATTGTAATCTCTGATATTTATCGAATGTAATTTATTCATTTATACTCTGTATATTCTTGTATTCTGATGGAATTGTTGTAATTAACAATGAAATGTTCTTCCGTCTGCGTTTTGATTTGTCTTGTTCTCAAAACGATCAGGGGTTTCGAACGGTCTAGATCGGTTTAACGACTGATTCAGATCGAGCGAAATTCCTTGCCGTCACAGAAATCTTACTAATCGATCATCATTTCATTTCCGAATTTCCCATTTATCGTTTCCATATATTCATAAATTCCTTATTTTCTAAAATTAGAAAATATACGTTATTAACTTTGGAAAACGTTTCCATTTCTGATTCACGCATCAATATCCTCCTACCTCTATCAGTCTCTAGCTGTAAACTAGTAAGAGAACAACTTCCCATGCATAAACCCCGAAGGCATAAACTAACATAAGATAAATACCCAGAAAGCCATTTAACTCAACTAATTTCCAGTCAGTTTCTAATTTCAGTAATTCCATTTAAATTCCTAATTCAAACCCCAAATTCCTTTATAATATTTTATTTTCAAAATATTACTTAAATCCTTTATTCACATTAAATGTGAATGATATTTCTTCTTTGCAATCAAAACAGTTTGATTTTGTTGGATCTTGATTAACTCTAAAAGGGGGTGAATAGGGTTTATTAAATTTTTGCGAGATATTAAAATATTCACAGATCACAAAATATAGCAAAAATAGAAATGCAGAAAGTAAATGACACAAGAGATGCCCAGCTTCGGCAAAACCCTGCCTACTGCTGCATTCCTAAGGTTTCTACTAGGTGATAGAACAGATCCCACATACAAGACCATGTACACTCGCAAACCCTGCTCCTATTCTAACCCTACGCTCAAAACCCTAGACTGATCTAATGCCCTAGATCATATTTCCTCTAATTACAAGTCTGTACCCGTAAACCCTATATTTTACAAACTCTAGCAACTGTCTGTTAACCCCTAACTGGACCGCCTAGTATTTTACAGACACTAGAAACTGATCGAATTGTTTTATAACACAGATTAAAAAATAATACAAAATAAATAAATAAATAACCCTAGGAAATTAAAATAAGGATCATCCCCTTTATCATTCAAAGAACAGGCCGACCACTTTGAAATGGTTCCACCCCTGTTCTCTTTTATCTCCTGATCTATTTCCCTTTTGTAAAAAATGGAGGGGGCTATGAGATATTGCTAGGGTTTCTACAATCTTCCCAAATCGATGATTTTATTCAAATAAGAATTCGATTCTTCTGATGCTCCAGTCTACGAAGGCTTCACTATCTTGCTCGATCGATTTGGGATATTCTCTGGTGATCGAAACAGTGAGTAATTCGAAATATATTTATTAGAATTTCTCCCAAGTTGTTTTTTTTCGATCAATCTGTGCCAGTGATGAAGTGGTGGTTTATATAGGGTAAATAGAAAACCCTAAACTCTGATTTCACGCGTCTGACTTGATTTGATTCCTTATGTGATTTTGTCCCTTGAAAGTTGCCTCGATCTGAATTGCATTTGTTAGCTTGATTTGGTTTGTGCTTGTTTCCCCTTTTACTTGTTGCGGTTTTAATGAATATGTGTGATTGTTGGAATAGTGTTCCAGAAAATCCTTCCATGTTGTCCATATATACAATACATTTTGATTCTGGAAAATTGCATGATTTATGCAATCAGACTAAATTTTAAAAAAACATGACCCCTTGAAATTCTGGAAATAAATTTGAATTAATCTTTCCATGAATGTCTGATATAAAATGTGAAAAAGTTTATTTGCTGGTCCCTTTTTGTTGCCCTGAATTTCCAACTAATTTGCTTAGTGTAATATTGATTTGTTCCCCAAAAGATTCGGCCTTGATTGATTGAAAGTAGTTGCCAAATACACTACTTCATTTCTGAAAACTGATTTGCAATATGTCGTTTGTCCATATGTGAATTGATAATAGGAAATCAATTTCTGATTTTAGATAAACCTATTGCCAAAAACTGTTTGTTCCCTGATTCCATTTGTAAGGCTGAAAACAAAATAAACTAGCCAAAGATTGATCACTGAAATTCTTAAATCAAATCTGCAATTTTCGGAAAACATCTTGTCATGCATGGTTCACTGTATTCACACACATACATGGTTCACTGTATTCACACACATACATGTGTACGATGTTTTCCCTGTTCATGATTGTTTGGCTCCACTTGATCATTAGTGCTGGCAATGACAATTTCAGAACTGAGAAGCTTTTCTTGCTTGTGCTTGTATGCATGTACATACTTTGTATCACATCATGCTTTAAAAGAATTGAACCATTGTGATCATTTATGAAGCATGTGTTTGCTCCATTCTTCATGTACACTGTGCACACCATTATTGCTTGAACTGTTTGGACTGAACTATCACTTGAGCTTGATCTTGATGCTGGTCCATGCCTTGATCACTTGCATTGTACCATACTAGTTTTTCTGTATTGTTTGAGACCTGCACTTGAAGTTGTATTGTATTGCTACTTGTGCTCGAGTATGAAACTGGTTCAACCACTTTGCTGCCTTATTATATGTTCGGCTGAACTGAGTTGATCATACTTGCTCATCCAGTTTGCTTGGTTCATACACCATATCTGACATGAGCTGATCATTTATATTGCTGCTTTGAACCTTTTGCCATGTCCACTTCTTTGAACTTGCACCACCTATGAGTCCATTGGCATTTTGCATCACATGTACACATGTACATTGCTATATAGTCCATTTTGTCCTTGTTAAAACTTCTGGACATGTTCATTCTAGCTGCACACACATGGTTTTGCTATGTCATTATATACATGTTGTGTGTGTGCGTGACCATTTCCTGCTTGTGTATGAATGTACACTTCTCATTACTGCTTGTCTACTTAATCACAAGAATTTGCTGAGCCATTTCCCTTGCATTGATCACATTGTGCATGAGTGGCTCAACCTGTGTTATGTTGCTGCACTTTTTTGAGCCATGTACACTTGCATTTGCTGTTTTGACATGCTTTCTCTATGGCTTGATGTTTTTGGGTTGCCTCGACCATATTGATTATTGTTGCACTGAGTCGAGATGGTCCACGTGACTACTCCTCAGTTGCACACTGGATTGGCGAGGCAGTGCACACGTGTATCCGTATACACGTGTGTATATGCAGCCATCCAAACAAGTTTTCCTGTACCTGTATTATATATATACACAAATTGATTTGCCTTGTGGTATTTAAAATGTATCACTGTGCATATCACAAGCTGTCTAGACACAGTCAGATGGATTAAAAAAATCAGATCGAGTCATGGAAAATGATGAGAAACAAACCAGAAATCTGAGGCAAATAAAATTTTAAAAATAAAATTTATACTCGACTTGTATTCTGTTTTATTCCTATTGCAGTGTACTATGTGTGTTTCTGTTTTATTTGATAGGTAAGCAGAAGATGACTGAACTAACAGTGAAGTGCTGTGAAGACTGAAAACTGAAGACAGAAGCTGACAGTGAAAAATGTATAAAACCATCTGTATATGAGTGTAACTCAATGTATATGTAAAATTATATGACTGAGTGTGAGTGTTGTAGAGAGGAACTGTGTATGTAATGAGAGAAATGTACTGTTGTTTATATTAAACAAATTTGACTGAAATAAAATATTATTTTTATTGTGTTCAAACAAATTTGTCTAATGTATTCAGTTTGTATACAAGTACAATATCATGTGTAATATCTGTGAATGTGTACAAATAGTGGAGTCATATAATTTGTACCGTTTGAATGTTGAAATATAATATTTTATATAAATAAAATACTGTGTGAATATATGAAATTCTATACAGTCGTATTCTATTTAAATATAAATATTATATCCCTGTCTGTGATTCTATATAACAATACAATAACAAACACATTTAAAATAAAAATATATTTGGTTGTTATCATAAAAAAATCATATAATTGCATATACAACACCGTTATATACAACAATCTCCCGCTTTTGATGATGACGAACAAATATGAAGATTTTTGATAAAATAAATGTGCTTGACAGTGAATATTGAACTCCCCCTATTTATTAGCTCCCCCTACAACAGACAACTCCCCCTATAACTGTGCATCAGTGAAAAGAATGTAGAATGAATTTGAATTTTCAAAATTAAAATATTTATAGAATATTCACTCATAAATCAAAATCTTAACCCATTCTCCCCCTTTTGTTATCACCAAAAGGATACAGAAATTAAAATATAGATGAAAAATGACTAATAAATATAATATCAGCTTAAGAGGAAGAACGATCATCATAAATCTCAATCAGTCAAACAAAAATAATAATATTCTGATAACGGGTGGCATATTTCACATTATAGAGAATGATAGATTTACGATGAAATTTATAAAAATAGGGAAAGTTAGAAAAACGTATTTCAATTATTTTCAAAGGAATTTTATAAAATTGAAAAAATGATGATGGATTTGGGCTATACTTATAATTTCAACTTAAGTGACAAAATTGAATAATCTCAAATCTGTGACGATCTCAAAACCCATACGACGGTGTTAAGGATAATCATTGGAATATAACACATTAATCATCATTAGCAGAGTACAGATAATAGCATAAACAACAAATAGAATAATTTTTTATAAATATGACAGCGGAATCATAACATGTAACAACATCAGAGTAGCACAGTGTACGATATAACTTAGTGCATAAAAAGGGAATGATCAGTCAACATCGCCATAAGCGGAACATATACATACAGTGAGACATAATAAAGATATCAGTCTACATCGCCTGAGGCGGTACATATACATAAGGTAATACTTGCTAGAAGTAAATCAGTCTACATCGCCATAGGCGGAATCATATACATAAGATAAGAATGGTGGAAAGTTAATAGCCAAAATACAAGTAAATCTAATCCTCGCCATCAAGCCAAAAACGCACTCCGTGCTGCAGTGCTAAGCCAAAATATCCTGTCATCTGTCAACTAGGCTGCCTGTGTGAAAATAAGGGCACCCGAGTTTGCAAAGTGAAACAAACAACGAGTCAGTCATGGGACTGGTATGAGGAATCTACTTAACTGGTTAAACAACAATAATAAGGCAAATCATAGGACCGCGCCACTTTCGCGGAACGGGATTACTCCAGTGATTGCCAGTGCATTAAAACAAAGTAAATTCTTTAAACAACGCAATGCTCTTAAAAAGAATGAAGCCGTTATAAGACTCAAGTCCCATCACACAATGCAATGCAAACCGGAGGACAGAGTTTTACCTTATAATGGCCAAAATATGCTTAATACGTGCAAAGCAAAATCACTTGATATTATTACTAGTGCATATATGTTTCAAAAGCAAATACAATCAAAAATATCAATCATATACGACATGAGCGTCCCATGCCACTATGTCGCCATATATAAGTTAAAATCGAATCCGTAATCTCGTATTGGAAGTTTGGATTCCATCATGAGTCGAGGAAAGGGGCAAGCTCCTCTCCGCTTCGAGACACTCTAGCAAATGCCTCAGGACTACGCACTCTGGGTAACCCTTGGAATCGGCTGAGCCGGTCCTCTCTTATGTTTGAGGATTGGCAATTCCTGAACACACGTTTCCCGGTCCTTACAGACCTATAATCGAGGCGCCTCGCATTCCAACAACCACAAAGGTGAAAATAATATAAATTTCAGCCAGTTTAAGCACTGACACCACCGTAGCTAGAAAGAAACGTCGTGTTCTCCCAGTGGTCACTATCCCGTTTTTGACTCATACCGAGGTGTGAGGCTCGCGAATCCACGCTATACACAAAGCTAGCCCACGTAGGCCGTACTTTGATCATCGACCACAAGACTTTGCTTTGCAACAGAAGCCTTGATCACTGCATCTTGGCATGCCACACAGGCAATCCACTCTGTACGACTGATTTCTATTGATATATAACCTCTGAGCTCGTATGTCTCAGAGAATGGCATTAAGCAAGAGAATAAATTCTCTGTCGCCAGACAGATATATATTTAACAGAGATCAATCAGCACAGAACAGAATCCAATGTCAGAAACATAGTCCATTTACAAGTCCGTTCTGGGTCTGAATGAAACCGGTGACACCATATTCCTCGCATATCCGTACAATCAACACATACGTCCAGACGGCTACTACTTCCGTCCCTTCAAGGTAGCTACTCCAATCAGGAACCTCAGCAGCGCCCATCCATCCGATACGAAGATCGTCGGTCTTGAACCGTCTTCGTATTTTCAACTTCGAATCGTACGATCAATTATTTGAAATGAGGATTAGCTCGGCCTTTTCAAATAATTCACGTATATTTAGAATTCAAATCAATTCTTTCCATGGTTAAATTATTCGACATTCACATTTCAGTTCTTTAGTATAATTTCCATGTCAAACACATTCAACCATCAAATATCAAGAAAACCAAGAAAAATTGGTTTATTTCCATTCCATGTCGCTTATAATATTTTATAACGATTTTTCACCATTTTTATTTATTTAAAAATGGCCATATTTAATTAAACGACATTTCAGGTCGTGCCATGGCATTGGCGCTGTTTTCCCCAAATTTGTTTTACACATATCGGGAACTCAAACCATTGGATTTCTACATAGTTCATATCACTGGGAAGATATTCCCAAAGCGAACCCAACGGTTCCAATTTCGTGAAAATCCGACAGTCGGATCTTTCGATATAGTCGTTTGAAGTTACGATTTCAAAACGCGAACTGCACGGCCTCGATTCATTTTAATTTAATATATATATATATATATATATAATTCATTTGACGATTTCGATAACGTTTTCACTTCAAATATTTCACTAACGCCTTTATATTTCGAAAAAATTCGCCATAACCTCCTTTGTACGGGAAGGGGTTTGGAAATTTATTGGGCCGTATTAGGTACCCAATAAATCCTAATAAGCATACACATATTTATAGTGATATATTCCTGTGTCCACAGGGGAGTGTGTATAGATCATAACTCTAGAGAATAAATTCTCGTCATCCTATAAATGGTTTTTATGCCTTAATGACCAGAGAGACGTGTTTATTGTCATCTCCAGACCCATGTGGGGTTTTTATTAGTCTGGCAATTTACTGTTACAATTTATATAGTCCGGACCAGTCATCAGTTCAACCTGTAATATATAGTCATCGCCATACAAGCCTCTCGCTCGTATGGTAAATCTTCAACCTCGTCACCTAAGCTCCAAATGCTTATGTGGTATATGATGAAGTATGCCTATCGTCAAGAAGTATGCCATATAGTGTAGTTCAAAATTAATTGTTACTATCATATGGCGATGTTTATTATTACACACAGAACAACCAGCACTCCGCATCCAGTGGCATTCACAGGAGTTGATATAATAATAAAATTGCGCAGCCAACTCATTAAGGCTTACCTATTTGTCGGGCACGCAAATAAATTCTTTACTCCACAGCTAATCCATTTTCTCTGTTCAATACATGTATATATATATATATATATTTATGCAGAACAAAGCTAATAATAATATTTCTAGCGAACAAATATTTATTTCAACACACTGTTATTTTTAACACTTCATATATAGGATAAAATGATATTTTTGATGAACGAAAATATATTTCAACTCTTGGCTATTTTATTTAGATCCTAAAACATGTTAAAAATAATATTTATAACCCTCGAACATTTATTTCAACACGTGTGTATTTTTAGCGAGGCGTATACACGAAAAAAAAAATATTTTTATCATCAGAAATATTTATTCAACACTTCGACTTCTATATAAATAATAAAAATGTGATTTTTGTTGTTAAAACAATTTATTTAAAACACGAATACCATTAAACACATGAATTTTTATTCAACGCATGAATTTCTATTCAACACATGAATGTTTTCTATTGTTTATATATATATAATAAAAATGTGAATTTTATTGTTAAAACAATTTATTTAAAACACGAATACCATTCAACACATGAATTTCTATTCAACACATGAATTTCTATTCAACACATGAATGTTTTCTATAGTTTATGTATATAATAAAAATGTGATTTTTATTGTTAAAACAATTTATTTAAAACACAAATACCATTCAACACATGAATTTCTATTCAACGCATGAATTTCTATTCAACACATGAATGCAGTTTCAACACATGAAAATAATTCTAACACATTAATATTTCAGAAAATTTCGACAGCATAACGGCAGGGTAGTTAAAACCGGCACCGTTCCGATGTACGGCTCCTCGCTCTACCTTAAAACCTCGCGGTTTTTGACAATGGGGATTTCATGCATCTAGTTCGCACGCAGGCGGCATGTTTTATTTTCATTCCCGAAATTCTATTCTAATTTATTTCAACCACAAGAGGGTATTTTTCGACCACAAAGGTATTTTTCAACCACAATCCCACAATATCAACCACAAACAATTATTTTCAACCATTCGTCATACCACATATTTTCACGCCAATCACAAACAATAAATATCGTCCATGGTTTGTGAACGAGGGGAGTATATATATATTCATATATAAATATATTTCACTTCCATTTCAACACAATTCAAAGCATATATGTTTCATACAACGCTTGTATAATTTATACATCGCTCATATAACTTATACAACACATGTACATGAGGTATACAATGCGTATATAATTTACACTTCACTTATATAACTTATACAATACGATTTCATTCGCATTTCAATTTAGATTCCGCACATTGGTTTGAAGCTTTGCTAAAAATCCTAGCGAGCTCAGAAAAATCCGCGGTCTCTTCTAGAATGTAGAGAGAGTCCTTGCGGTCACGATGTCTCCTGTTCCATCGAATTTCGTTAACACACCATAAAGATACGATTTTTCAAAGTTTGCAATACTTAAAAGTGTTTAAATTAGTTTAAAATGGCCAAAGCCGATACCTTTCAAAGTGGGTTCGAACTAGGGTTTGGATTTTTAGCCAAATCCGTGAATTATTGCATCGACCAGGTGGTGCAACGTCGAAGGGGGGTCTGAGGCACGCTTGCGCGTGGGGAAGGGGGTAGATTCGATCGCCTCTGGCGATCGTGGCGTTGGTGGGAAGTCACTGACTTCGTGGGCGCGATTCACGAGGCACAGACGATGAGGGGTGGCATGGCTTATCTTGATTTGAAGAGGGGAGGCGGCGCTTCAAAGGACGGGTGATGGCGGAGGTTATCGTCGCCTGTGGCGGCGGGAAAAGGGTCGGGAAGGGAGGAGTACTATGCGTCATCGAAAGCTGAAGGAGGCAAAGGGTTTTGAGCGATTTTTTTATTTTTAATTTATGAAAGGAGAAATCCTATTGGTTGATGGTTTTATTAATTTTTTAAAATGGTGTTTCTCCACACGGACACCAATTCAAACCCAACGACTGTCGCCTCTAGCTAAATACCCCCATCCCGGAACAATGGGATATGTTTCGTAGGCCAATTCAACTGTTACAGTCAGTTATTTTTCAAATTAAAGTATAATACATTCAAATTATGTTTTGAACGTACATTTTAATTTGCCAGGGCCACATACTGATTCTAAAAATTCCAGAAAAATAAACCTGGATATGTTTTGACGATATGGTCCTAACAAAACTAGTTTCGTCGAATTCTGAGACCGTTTGAAAAATGGCCATTTTTTGGTCGATCCAATTTAACACAAATTGACCAAACACGTTTCCTTTTGCCACGCTCACATACTAGCTTCAAAAATTACGAAATTTGAAACCTAGCAATAGTTTGACATCCCGGATCCAACAAAAGTAGTTTCGTCGAATTCCGAGGTCGTTTGCAAAATGTCTATTTTCAAGGGCTATATATACTCTATAGTGAACTTTTTGAAAATTCATTTAGCCATAACTTTTGATTCCCGCTATGAAACTTCAATTTTTTAGATTTGTTAGAAAGATATTCATAAACAGATTTAAATATTTTTGGTTTCACTAAAATCCGTTTTATTTTGCACCCGGTATAGTCAGTCAAAGTTCGAATTCAATTTTTTAAACTGCAGTACCATTTCTAACTCATTATTATATTGAAATATTCTATTTCAATTGTTTAAATTTCTTTAAAATAACCAATTTAAAATTTTTAAATTGGAACGTATTTTCCGGGTTGTAACAAAATCCCAATACCCATCGATCAACAAATCATAATACGTCATAAGATTTCAACACATTTCACAGATTATAAAGATGGATTGATAGGCTAGTTTTTATACACAAAGGAGGATTTCATAGGAAATTTATTTCTAAACTAATTATAATATGAAATATGCTCGATTGTACTTGGATCATTGAAAATTTTCAATTGTCACTAATTTAAAAAAAGCAACAGAGTCCCATTTCTATCACAAATATTTCCAATGTTTAGTTAAAAAGATTTAAAAAAATATTAAACTCTCCACATTAATATAAACTCATATGATGACAAAAAGATGGTAGGTAAAGGAGATGGTCATGAAATAATTGCCAATTCAAAGATATTGTAATAAATGTTCAACCATCATGAAAATACAAATAAAATCTCCTCTTGTTGTGAAATACACTGCAGTCACAATTCATCACAATTTCGAAATCTGATAATAATTTCAATGAGCTATAAATACAATTAAATTTGGATATTGATTTCAATTTCTGAATGAATAATCAATAAATAATTTTAAAATTGAAAATCAATTACAAGAGGGATATGGAGACCTATAAAAAACAAGAGGAAAAAATTTGTGCAAGGCAAAAGGAGTGTGTGGATCTATACAAGGTGAAGATCAAAGTTGAAGTATAGATGGGTGAGACAAAAATAAGGCACTTCTGATACCACTTGGTGTCCCTATTAATGAGGATTGTAACAAAACACCGGAGACAAACCAGGATGTCACAGACAAACAGAAATTCAATCATAAGGTCCAAGCAGACAAAACAAAAAAAAATTCAACAGCAGTCAATTTTAATCAAAACAAGTAGTTATCTAAGATCATTTTCAAAAGCAGTATCAGAGCAACGCAGATCATAAACAAGAAATTTCAAAACAATATCTGAGCAGCAAAAAAATCATTTTCAAAGCAGACTTATCAAGGAGATGTTTCGAAGAAATTTCAATCAGTCAAAAATGGTTCATGATCCAATGATTAAATATATGGTTTATCTTACATCATTTGAAGGGATATGAAAAGATCGAGATTCAATGAATCAGTCACACCAGATTATAAATTTTAAATTCACGATGTGTGTGAGATTCAAGAAATCAATAATTACAAATGATTTTAAACAAACAAATATTTAAAAAAAAATCATGAAATAACACTGAGTTTCAAGACCAAATTTTCAAAGAATTTTTCCAAATTATATTTGACAAGCCCAAAGAATTTTTCAGAATATTTACATCAAGTTTGAGTAATAATTCATGATCCATAAATTAAATTAATTTATTTGAAATCACTTGAATTAAATATCAAGTTTGAGATATAATGAATCATTCACATAAGATGATAATTTCAGGATTAAAAGGTGTCTGATATTCAAAATATCAAGAATTTCAGATGATTTCAAACAAACAAATTTCAACAAAATGATCATGAATAAAGGTGAAATTCAAGATGTATCACTGATTCAATACAATTCAAAAATATCCAAGCCAATCTAAAAAATAATGAAATTATCACAATTGATAAATAGTAGAGTGCTGTAACGAGTATAATATATTGAGCTTTTCTAAAATGGATTAGAAGAAACTCAAAACAGTAGAAGTGTGTGAAATTTCATTAAATATTCAGTTCTTAAAAAATTTAGAATTCAAATCAACAATGTTCAGGTTATGATAAGAAAAAATCAAAACTATTTTGAATTCAGAAAACAGAAAACGAACTTCAAAATAATTGCAGATATTTACAAAATTAAATTCAAGATCTGGAAAAGATTAAAACATCAAAGTTTTATTCAAATGAATTTTTTTTTTCAAAAAAATCAAAGGTTCTGCAATTGGAAGTTAAGAAGGCCCAGAAGAAGTTATAATGATATAATAGTGATAAATCAGATCAGAAAAAGAAAAGAAAAAAAGGGTAGAAGGAGGGATACACAGGAAAAAGAATATTTACAAAGATGAATTTAGAGGTTATACCTGAAATCGATGTAAACTAGAATCTCTAACTCATCAAACCTGGCTGGAGGAACTGTGAATGATATAGAAGTATAAACCAGCTTGATTCCAAATCTCTTTTGCCTAGCAGTTCCTCTGACTCCTCCGGTACCTAACAGTTTAGAGAATCGAGTGGTCTAAAAAAATTTGTAAAACCACTCACAGTTGTATTCATATGTTTTGGTACCCAAACTTGTTTGTACAACAAACCATTAGAGTTAATTTTTGTACCCTTAGGACCCAAATCTGTTTGAATTTAACAAAACACATTTTATTTCCTTTTAGGAACCAAGAATGTACAAATGAATTGTTATAAAACAAATTCTCATCTTGGTTGTGATTTAAAAATCCTTCGAATTTTTCAGAGCTTAAATTTTCAAAACAAACATTTCCAAAGTGATTTGAGGAATTTTTAAAATGATTAGAATTCCATTTTCCAAAACCATGACCATTCTTATTTCCAAGAGAAAATTGATTTTTCAACAACATATTCAAAGATTTTTCTCTTGTTGAAAAACGTTTTAAACTCAATTTAAGATCATTGACTTTGGATTTAAGATCAGAATTTTCTTTCAATAGATGTGGACAATGGTTAATGCTAATCTTTCTCCTTTCATTATCATTTTGTTTCAAAACCAAGTTTCATTTTCAAGCAATTTGATTTTGGTTTTGGACTCAAAAATCTCAGATTCAAACTGAATTTGTTTTTCGAATTGTTGTTTCTCAGAATTCTTGAATTTTTTAATCTCGTTTTCAAGCTCTTTCAAAATAGATTCAGTACTCAACAAGCTTTCTTTTTCAAAAATTTCATGTTTGGAATTTCTGGTAGTCTTAAATTTTTTAAATTCCTTTTGCAGAAAATTATTCGAATTTAATAACTCAATCTCGTTCTCTTTTAGTATTAGTATTTCATTTTCAAGCTTTTAAATATTTTTATTGAGATGAACGAGATCAATGTTCTATTTCGAACAATTTTTACAATTAGAATTTTCAAATTTCCTGATGTTTTCAAGTTTTAATTCCAAAGTTATTTTTGCTGGTCAACTCAAGATTATTAGATTTTAGAGTTTTGTTTTTCAGTCGGAGTTTATCAACGGATTTAGTTGAATCAGCACACATATAAACTAAATCTTCATATGAGAAATTTCCTGTTTCATCATCTGTTGAATCTCCATCATTCAATCTATCTGAAATTTCATCTGTAAGACCAGTTAAACATTGGTCTGTATCTAAGTTGACATCCCGGGTTTTTGAGCTATTGTCAGATTTTCCATACAGTGTGTTGAGAGTTCTCCAGATTTCCTGCGTAGTCAAACAATGGGAAATAAGGCTATATTGGTCATCATCAAGATAAGAATATAAAATATGAGTAGTGCGAGAATTAAATTCAATATCAGCCATATCATATCCATTTAAAATTATATCCCAACATTTAAAATTAACAGATTTTAAATAGGATTCCATTTCTGATTCCCAATTTAAAAAATATGTACCATTAAAGATAAATGGAATACGACTGGACTGACTCTTAGAAGGTTGACAACAAAGATGACCCATTATTCTAGAGTTAATAGAAAATACCTGCTCCGATACCAATTGTTGGATCTAGATTAACCCTAGAGGGGAGGGGGGGTGAATAGAGTTTATTAAATTTTCACGAGATATTAAAATATTCACAGATCACAAAATATAGCAGAAATAGAAATGCAGAAAGTAAATGACACAAGAGATACCCAGCTTCGGCAAAACCCTGCCTACTACTGCATTCCTAAGGTTTCTACTAGGTGATAGAACAGATCCTGCATACAAGACCATGTACACTCGCAAACCCTGCTCCTATTCTAAACCTACGCTCAAAACCCTAGACTGATCTAATCCCCTAGATCAGATTTCCCCTGATTACAACTCCGTAACCAGTAAACCCTAGATTTTACCGACTCTAACAACTGTCAGTTAACCCCTAACTAAATCCCCTAGTATTTTACAGACACTAGAAACTGATCGAATTGTTTTACAACATATATTTAAAAACAATACAAAATAAATAAATAAATAACCCTAGGAAATTAAAATAAGGATCATCACCTTTATCACTCAAAGAATAGGCCGACCACTTTGAAATGGTTCCACCCCTATTCTCTTTTATCTCCTGATCTCTTTCCTTTTTGTAAAAAATGGCGGCGGCTACGAGATATTGCTAGGGTTTCTTCAATCTTCCCAAATCGATGATGTTGTTCAAATAAGAATTCGATTCTTCTGATGCTCCAGTCTTCGAAGGTTTCACTATCTTGATCGATCGATTTGGGATATTCTGTAGTGATCGAAACAGTGAGTAATTTGAAATATATTTATTAGAATTTCTCATGAGTTTTTGTTGTTGTTTTTTTGATCAATCTATGCCAGTGATGAAGTGGTGGTTTATATAGGGTAAGAAAACCCTAAACTCTGATTTCACGCGTCTGACTTGATTTGATTCCTTATGTGATTTTGACCCTTGAAAGTTGCCTCGATCTGAATTACATTTGTTAGCTTGATTTGGTTTGTTCTTATTTCCCCTTTTACTTGTTGTGGCTTTGATGAATATGTGTAATTGTTGGAACAGTGTTCCAGAAAATCCTTCCATGCTGTTCTTGTTTCCCCTTTTACTTGTTGCGGCTTTAATGAATATGTGTGATTGTTGGAACAGTGTTCCAGAAAATCCTTCCATGCTATCCATATATACAATACATTTTGATTCCTGGAAAATTGCATGAGTTATGCAATCAGACTGAATTTTAAAAAAAAATTACCCCTTGAAATTCTGGAAATAAATTTGAATTAATCTTGCCATGAATGTCTGATAAAAAATGTGAAAAAGTTTATTTGCTGGTCCTTTTTTTTGCCCTGAAATTTCCAACTAATTTGCTCAGTGTAATATTGATTTGTTCCCCAAAAGATTCGACCTTGATTGACTGAAAGTAGTTGCCAAATACACTACTTCATTTCTGGAAACTGACTTACAATTTGTCGTTTGTCCATATTTGAATTGATAACTGGAAATCAATTTCTGATTTTAGAAAAACCTTTTGCCAAAAATTGTTTGTTCCCTGATTCCATTTGTAAGGCTGAAAACAAAATAAACTTGCCAAAGATTGATTTCTGAAATTCTTAAATCAAATCTGCAATTTTTGGAAAACATCTTGTCATGTATGGTTCACTATATTCACACACATACATGTGTATGCAATTTTCCCTATTCATGATTGTTTGGCTCGACTTGATCATTAGTGTTGGCAATGACCATTTCAGAACTGAGAAGCTTTTCTTGCTTGTGCTTGTATGCATGTTCATACTTTGTATCACATTATGCTTTAAAAGAATCTAACCATTGTGATCATTTATGAAGCATGTGTTTGCTCCATTCTTCATGTACACTGTGCACACCATTGTTGCTTGAACTGTTTGGATTGAACTATCACTTGAGCTTGATCTTGATGCTGGTCCATGCCTTGATCACTTGCGTTATACCATTCCAGTTTTTTTGTATTGTTTGAGACCTGTACTTGAAGTTGTGTTGTATTTCTACTTGTACTCGAGTATGAAACTGGTTCGACCACTTTGCTGCCTTATTATATGTTCGGCTGAACTGAGTTGATCATACTTGCTCATCCAGTTTGCTTGGTTCATACACCATATCTGACATGAGATGATCATTTATATTGCTGTTTTGAACCCTTTGCCATGTCCACTTCGTTGAACTTGCAACACCGATGAGTCCATTGGAATTTTGCATCACATGTACACATGTACATTGTTGTGTAGTCCATTTTGTCCTTGTTAAAATTTCTGGACATGTTCATGCTAGCTGCACACACACATGGTTTTGCTGTGTCATTATATACATGTTGTGTGTGTGCTTGACAATTTCCTACTTGTGTATGAATGTACACTTCTCATTACTGCTTGTCCACTTGATCACATGAATTTGCCGAGCCATTTCCCTTGCATTGATCACACTGTGCATGAGTGGCTCGACCTGTGTTATGTTGCTGCACTTGTTTGAGCCATGTACACTTGCATTTGCTGTTTTGACATGCTTTCTCTATGGCTTGATGTTTTTGGGTTGCCTCGACCATATTGATTATTGTTGCACTGAGTCGAGATGGTCCACGTGACTACTCCTCAGTTGCACACTGGATTGGCGAGGCAGTGCACACGTGTATCCATATACACGTGTGTATATGCAGCTATCCAGACAAGTTTTCCTGTCCCTATATTGTATATATATATATATACAAATTGACTGCCTTGTGGTATTTACAGCATATCACTGTGAATATCACAAGCTGTCTAGACACTGTCAACTGGATTAAAAAAAACAGTTCGAGTCATGAAAAATGGTGAGAAACACACCAGAAATCTGAGACAAATAAAATTTTAAAAATAAAACTTATATTCGCATGCATTCTATTTTATTCCTGTTGCACTATACTATGTGTGTTTCTGTTTTTTTTTGACAGGTAAGCAGAAGATGACTGGACTGACAGTGAAGTGCTGTGAAGACTGAAAACTGAAGATAGAAGTTGACAGTGAAAAATATACAAAAGCATCTGTATATGAGTGTAAATGTATATATAAAATTGTATGCCTGAGTGTGAGTGTTGTAGAGAGGAACGTGTATGTAACGAGAGAAATTTACTGATGTTTGTATTAAACAAATTTGACTGAAATAAAATATTATTTTTATTGTGTTCAAACAAATTTGTCTAACGTATTCAGTTTATATACAAGTACAATATCATGTGTAATATATGTGAATGTGCACAAATAGTGGAGTCATATAATTTGTACTGTTTGAATGTTGAAATATAATATTTTATTTAAATAAAATACTGTGCGAATACATGAAATTCTGAACAGTCGTATTCTATTTAAATATAAATATTATATTCCTGTCTGTGGTGTTATATAACAGTACAATAACAAACACATTTAAAATAATAATATGTTTGGTTGTTATCATCAAACAAAAATCATATAATTGTGTATACAACACCATTATATACAATAGATTTCGTATTTAAAAACAATATCCCAAATCCAATTTCTATTTATACTTCTAATTATACAATTATTTATAGAAAATCTCATTTTATTCTTCTAACACTTATAATCCCATTTATAATCACCTTTATAAATGCTGCTCAAATTCCATTTAAAATATTGGTGTTAAAGCCGATTCCTATTTCTCTATATAAATTCATTCTTATATATTCCATTTATCAAATGATAAATAATTAATTTAATTTATAAAATATTATTTATAAATTAATCTTCTCAATCTATTTGTTAAAACATATTTCTATTTAATATCCACTTTAAGCAATCTTCTTATAATTCTTTTATTTCTCGTCAAATATCCCTTTTATAATTCTATTTACTTTCTAAATAAATAATCCTTTATACTTTTATTTATTTTCTATATAAATAAAACTTTTATACTTCTATTTATTTTCTATATAAATAATCCTTTTATAAAATTCTCTGGTTTTATAAATATATTATTTTTCAATTTACACTTTGAAAATTCCCTTTTCACATTCCGTTATTTCTTATAGTATTTAAAATACCGAATAACCATGATTGACATCATTTACACACCCATAATCAATCACATCATATATATCACATCATATATCACAATATATGAAAACAAACAGTATTATAAATATTGAGGAATCCAGTTGGATCCCTCAACCTGTTTTCCCTGCATCACAGATGTTAAGCAATATAAAAAACATCGATTTCATTTTCATATGAAATATTCCGATAAACAAAATCAATATTCGATTAACGATATATATATATATATATATATATATATATATCGTTATCTATAATTTCAACCACTAAATCAACAATTCAACCAAACAATCATCAGACAACAATCAATCATCATTTATCAACACTAGATTATATTTATAAAAATATAAACTGGTAGAGTTAGCGAGTTTTACTCACATTGGACGGTTATCGTTAAATAACGAATAACGATTATTCATTTGGATCCAAAAATTTTTTTTGCTATAAATTGTAACAAGCTTCAATTCACTCCCAGTCAGTTCCATTGTGTAGCTCTCGTCCATACGATCCCATAACGACGAACGGTTCGAAAAACTGATCACATATGGGTAAGATATCGCGTTAACAAGTTAATATACTATTTTAAATTGAAATAACCATATTTATTTAAATAATGGATTTACTTACTAAATCGGCCCACATTCATGTCCGCCTAAACCCATTATTCCTTTTATCTCCTCCAAAGGAAAGGAAAACTTGCGCTTCAGCATGTTTAATTCCATGCGTTCCAACCTCCTATATGGACATTACCTTCCTCCTCACATTAGAAACACAACTCCATTATTCCGGAAGCCAAAAACCATGCTTTTTCGTTTTCATCCCAATATTCAGTTCAATACAAACGCGGCCCGCATTAACAACAAGCCCAATATAAACTCCTGTACACACCGCTTTCATCTACTCCCCATTGATTTTTCATGAAAATCCGATTTCCTCTCCTTTCAAACTGTTGCACGAAACCAGGCCCTTGCATTTCATCCTTCCCAACGTATTACCTCCTGACATGTAACTCACGAGCTCCATTTTCATTCCACCATATAATCAACTTCGAACCTTACCAACACTGCTTTGTTATGCCGTAAACTCCACAACTAGGGCCAGACTTCTTCGCACCATATTTTAAACCAACATCAACATACCACTTCCCCTTCACATGAACTCCGCTCCAGTCACAAACCTCGAACACGCTACGGCCGATTTATATAAACCATTCTCTCAACCAAAACTACCCTTACTTCCTTCCTCTAATTCACGAACTCCAGGCGTTTAAGGTTTCTGCTACACTACAAACAGAGCACCACTTGTTGTATTGGGTCAACTCCACGTCCGTATGCAGTCTCTATTCTTCCCTATAGCGCTATCTTCTCAAAATAGTTAACTTCCCATACAAAAGTAGTTCTTCACGTTTCTATTCCAAACGTGCTTCCGTACTCTCCCTTCCAATTCATCAAATGGGTTGTAGACAGTCTTGAAAGCTTCCTTTCCCAAAACGTCCGCTCCACTTCTCTTGTGCACAACGATGCTGCACCATTATTTCATCTCCATGCCCAAATGCTTTTCTCACTTCGACACTCCCCTCACCTCCGAAATCAACGCACCGCCACACCTCAACAATTTCGTTGCACAGTAGCCGCTCCTTACTTCACGCTACCCTTATTTCATGAAACCACACAGGCCACAACATACTCTTCTTCCACTTATTCCATGTCTTCCCTCCACGCATCATACCGACGTTCACTAGTGCAAAACCGTGATTTACTGTTTAAAAACATTGACATAAATTCCTCGAAATAATACCTAACTTTACCACTCGGAGCTGCTCGCCCGCATAAACCCAACGCCGTGCTCGACAAACCCCAACTCAGCCTCTATATCTTGCGAAAAGCAATTCTAGCCAACTGTTTGAAGCCGACCATGAACAAGATAGTTTTCAAAGTCCGTGAAATGAATACAGAAATGAAGAGGATCTTATAGGGAGTTGGAATATATTTAATTTGGTAGTTTGGCCATGAAAATTTACTGCTCACAAATTTGGATCCCAAAAGCAAAGGAGAAAACACTAAGTGTATATATATAATATAAAGATTACTTAACACCGAAGTATATAGGGTAGCAGTATGACTGGATGGCCATGTGCATTTATTTATTTTGAGTAGCTTTTGTCGGTGTACCATTGCATTGAAAACTTTCACCATGTTTGTACCTTTCTCACTATTGTATGTATACTTAACAACGAAGAAAACCATATATATATATATATTATATGCTATAGGGTACAGTCTGCTCCTCCATAGGCATGTGCTAATATTTCATCTTTAGTTTATCTTTCCTTCGTGTTATTTATATGGAAACAATCAATGTTTCACTTCCTATGTTACTATGTTGGGTTTCGCACTTGGAACTATAGTTTCTGGTTAAGATAACATAAAACACATTTGGCTCATTTTTGTTTACTATGTCATCATATGTATTCGAAGTAGCAACAAATGTTTATTACGTTTGTAAATCTTGGTGGAAATGGTAATGCGTTCTAGTGAAATTTTCACATTTACCATTGGTTTTCATCGACTTATATCTATGTTGTTAATACAATATTTTACACGATGGCTGATTTTTATCTTCCTTTCAGATCATGAATCCATCTGGACACCAAGGTAGACCGGAGTTTATGTGATGCCAGCATAAAATTGTATAGTTAAATGTTGTAGCTCAGTTCATTTGCAATATGGAAGTCCAATCAATACTATAATAATTAAATAAATCAATTACTAAATCATTAAAAATCTGGGACGTTACAGGAGTTCTCACTTTGGGATCCACTCCGTCGTGCTTTTCTGACATTCTGATTTATTGTTTTGGCTCTAGAATATGCAAACGAGCTCCAATCTTAACGCCGTCTTTGTTTTCTAGCTTAAGCGCACCATTCCAGATGACTTTCGCCTATCGGCCTTTCTTCCGAAATTGGTCCATTTCGCCAGAAATCGTGAAAAAAAACAATTTGGACTGCTGACTTTGGATGCGTCCTCTGATCAACTCCGCAATCCAAAATATGACTTTCATATAGCCAAATCGAGGAGAAAATCGTGCTCTCTGATTTTGGCATTGTGGGATTTTGTCCAGAAGCGCACGGTTTGAGAGATATTGGCTAAAACAGGTCAAGGGTGTTTTTGCATAACTAAAAATATATAAGAATTGGATTTTTCATCGGAGGGGGCCCACTGGGGGTGCTAGGTGGTTGGGATAACGGTGTAGGGGCCTGAAGTAGTGGTGGGGTGATGGCGCTGGGCAGTGGTGGGCCTACAGTGGTGGCGCGACGGTTTTGTGGGGTTTTGTGGCATTGGTTGCAGACGGAGAGAGAATAGGGGACGAGGAGGGAGGAGAGAGAGGGGAGGAGCTGAAGGGGAGAATGGCGGTGGCTCTCTAGTGCAGCGGCGGGTCTGGGAAAAGGGGCGACGGGAAGAAGAGGGGCTGAGCGATTTAGGATTTAGTTTTTTTTAATGAAAAATTTGGGTTTAGAATTCTATATATAACATTTTCCATTCGACCTCCAAATCGAACCCACCGAGTGTCATCCCTAGCCAATTATCCCCATTCCAAACGCAATGGGATATGTTTCGTAAGCCAATTCGATAGTTTCGATTAGTTTCTGTTTAAATTAAAATATAACTCAATGTATATTGAATTCAAACGTACATTTTAATTTACTGGGGCTACATACTGACTCCAAAAAGTTTCAAAAAATAAATCTAGCTATGTTTTGACGATACGATCCTAACAAAACTAATTTCATCAAATCTAGCTATGTTATATTGATTATATTTGTTTTTATAATGAATATAGAAAAGGAAGTGATTTCAAAATATAACATTTTGAAAATAGTATCATTTATAGATTAATGATATAGAATATTCAATTTTGATTAGAAATTGAATACGAATTTGAAATCATTTTGAAAACAAATTTAAAACGGTTTATAAAATACGTTTTGAAAGGAAATCGATGAAATATATATTATATATATATAATGGCCTGAATAGAACGCGCCGCGCCGCGTAAGTTCGCGAATTTCGACCATTGACTTCGAATGGATATTACGGGAGATCCGACCGTCGGATTCTCCTAAAACTGGAACTGTTGGGTTCGTATTGAAAAGAGATTTCTAATGAATATTAGAGATTTGAAATCTAACGGTTGGATTTGGAATTGTGTCCAAATCAAATTTGGAAAAGGTCGCTGTAAGTGCAGTTCGATGGCCCTTGATGGAAATCGACTGTACGAGCCTTGTTAATTTTTTTTTTAAAATAGTAATAATTTGTTTAAAATCATAAGAAATGATTTGTGAAGAATTAGGATGAAAAATTCCATATTTGAAAAGATAAAAGTAGATTTTTATCGAAATGAACTAGTTTTGAACTAGAATTATAATCCCATTTATTTTTAAAATAAATAAAGTGGATTTGAAATGGTTTTGAAAATAACCAGAATTTCCAATAATTGAATTGGAAGGGATGTGAATCGAAATTGTCTTTGGAATATTTCGATGTTGGATTTCATGATTATATAGATATTGGTATGGAAATTTGAAAGATATATTTATATCGTTATTTCCAATACGATATTTGTTGGTCGTAGAATTTGATATTGAATATAAGCCGATATATTGTCTATTCAGAGCCTTGTATTTAATATCAAATGTAATTTGGGTTTGTCGTGAATGGTGTCTTCATTAACACTGTTCTTAAACCCATTTGAGAAAAAGATTAAACCTTTTTATTTAGATTTAATAAAGTATACCAATTAAATGGTATTTAATTGGAATTGAATTTGAATGTGATTTTGGGTTTGTCGTGAATCGTGTTTTAGGTGACATTGGTTCTTTAACTCGGTTAAAGACAGGATATGATTTCCCAAGTTAAATAATCATTGATTGTGATTATTGGGAAGATTAAAACCAAGTGGAGTTTTAATGAATCTTTAATTCGATTGAAATGATCGAGAATGGAGTATCACCAGTTTTGCTCCAGGCGATAGTTAAATCTTTAATTAGATTTGAACGTGAAATGGTAATTGAATTTACCGATAACACCGTGGTGTTAGATATGAAGTATTACCTGTTTTACTTCATGGGATGAATAGGTTGGGATTGGGAAATAAAATAAATGATTACTTCGATGTGGTTCGCTAATCCCGACTAGTTTGAATTGATATTCAAAAGAAGATTAAAGAATAAATTTAAAGAATTTATCTTTGATAAAATTAATGGGAACCTTTCCCAAAGTATACGAATATTTGAATAGAAGAATATTCTGAATAGGAATGAGGCATATGTTATGTTTGTGTAACACTTGTTTATTATATACGCGAGTTATTCAGAAAGGCCGGGTTTATCCCATTCTGAATAACTGATTCGACGTGGTGTCGAGGTTGAAGACGGTGGTCAAAGACCGAAGGTCTTCACATCGTTTGCGTGATTACTGATGATCTTGATTGGGCTGTACACCCAAGAGGAGGGAATCAGTTGGTGATCGTCCAGACGTACTTGGAGATCGATGGATATGCGAGGTACAAGGTGCCTCCGGTTTCGTTCAGACCTAGAACGAACTTGTTAATGGACTATGTGTCTGACATTGGATTTTATTCTGTGTGATTGATTTCTATTAAATATATATCTGTTTGGCGATGGAGAATTTATTCTCTTGCTTAACACCCTTCTCTGAGACGTATGAGCTCAGAGGTTATATATTGATGGATATCAAATGCATGGAGTGAATAGCCTGTGTGGCATGCCTAAGTGGAAATATGATCAAGGCTTCTGTTGAAAAGGAGAGTCTTGTGGTTGATTCAAATCACAGCCTGTGTTGAACAGCTTTGTGTGGCATTGATTCGCGAGCCTCAACCCCCGGTTGTGAACTAGAAATGGGAGAGCACATCAGGGAGGGCATGCGTTTCCTTCTAGCTAGAAGTGGCGTCAGTGGTTTTACACGTCCTGACGAGTTTGACTTATGTGGTTGTTGTTGTTGCGAGGCGCCTCGGATATATCGGTGACTGTGTGGAGCCAATGGAGTCATTGGACTCATTGACACCCCATAGGGTGGGGAAACGCAGTGTTTTGGCATTTTAATCCACATCGGTGGACCGACCCTGACGATCCAAGGGACGATGCATTCTGTTCCTGAGACACGGGCTACAGCGTCTCGAATTCGGTAAGGACGATCCCTTGCCTTGGTTCAGAAATGGAAATCCAACTTCTAATACGTGACATTTGCGGTTTTGATTGTAGAGCCTAGTATTGGCGACATGATATATGGTACCCATGCTGTCTATGATTAATACTTATAATTGAAATTGTTTTGGCACTATACACTTATAGTAATAATAAAAGATGAAATTTAGCGTATCAAGCATGCTTTGGCTATTATAAGGTAAAACCCTATCCTCAGGCTTGTGTTGCATTGTGTGATGGGACCTGAGTCTAATAATAGCTTCATTGTTCTTTATTTAGCAATGCACTGTTGTTTTATGCACTGGCATTCTTGGGAGGAAACCCGTTCCGTGTTATACGGCGTGGTCCCTTGATTTACCCAACTTTCAAATAAAGATTAATATCTGTTTTAGTTCTCACACCAGTCACATGACTGACCTGGAGTTTATTGTTTTAACCTAAACTCTGGGTGCCCTTATTTTGACATGGGCAGCTAGTAGTTTTGGTTTTGCAGATTTATATTCACAGGATCCTGGTTTACAGCTGGAACGATACTCGGAAAGCTCTGTATCCGTATATTACTTTTAGTTGTGCTTTGTATTATTTTCCGCTGCTATGTAATGTATTGTAATCACTGATATTTATCGAATGTGTAATATTTATTTATACTCTGTATATTCTTGTATTCTGATGAATTGTTGTAATTAACAATGAAATGTTCTTCTGTTTGCGTCCCGATCTGTCTTGTCCTCAAAGTATCCGCTCTTTCCTTACCGGGGAAGTTACGGGTCCCTACATTTCGAATTCCATATTTTGGGGATTCCTTCCATATTTCGGGGATTCCTCGAGAAATTCGAATCCCCGGATTCAGGGAATTTCGAATCCCTGATTCAGGGAAATTTGAATCCCTAATTCAGGGAAATTCGAATCCTGGATTCAGGGAATTTCGAATTTTCGATTCAAGGAAAACCGAATCCCCTGATTCAGGGAAATTCAAATCACTTTTCAGGGAAATTCGAATCCCCTTATTTAGGGAAATTCGAAAACCTGATTCAGGGAATTTCGAATCCTTGATTCAAGGAAATTTGAATCCCCTGATTCAGGGAAATTCGAATCCCTATTTTAGGGAATTTCGAATCCCCTTATTCAGGGAATTTCGAGTCCCCTGATTAGGGAAATTCAAATCCCTGTTTCATGGAAGTTCGAATCCCCTATTTTAGGGAATTTCAACTCCCTCCTTTACCCCCTTTGGGGGATAAGAAAATTCGGTTGTTGGGACCCATTGCTTACCTATTCCCACCTAACCTCCCTCCTATAAATACCCCAAGCCTTGGCCTTCATTTGGATCTTTCTCCCTTGGAATTTTTGGACTTCTAGAGC
The DNA here is from genome assembly GCA_030737875.1 of Allium sativum. Taxonomy (NCBI): domain Eukaryota; kingdom Viridiplantae; phylum Streptophyta; class Magnoliopsida; order Asparagales; family Amaryllidaceae; genus Allium; species Allium sativum. The sequence goes on from CM060921.1 coordinate 114,894,047, forward strand.
TCCAAACACTTATTAATGGCTTCCAACTCTTCTTTCTTAGCCATTGGACATGGAAAGAATAACTAAAACGTGGCATGCACGTTTTCCATCAACCATTAGGCATTCGCAAGGGTAATTATGCTACATTTGGGCTCTTTTGGACTTCTTGGACATTAAGCACAAATTTGGGCATAACTGACCAAGTCAACTCATCTCAAGGAGGAAGAAAAAGAACATTTTGGTCAAAGTGTAGAACAAGCATACGTTTTGTTATTCTATTGTAACACTTTGTACACGAACATTGTCCAAACTTGTACAACATTGTAATCAGATATCATATGATGAATGATCATTATAAAGTGGATGTAGATGTTAGTGCCGAACCACTATAAAAGCTGTGTCTCCCCGTATTTACTTTACTTATTTTGGATTTGTTGTGTTCACACCACTCATACACCTTGGGTGTTGGCATGCGACAATTTCCCGTCAACAAATGTATTGCTAGATGTCAATCATTGTTTATGATGTTAAATGCGATTTAAATCATTGCCAATGTTGTAATAACCTATAGGGTCACACATAAGAACACTTGAAAAGGATGAGAACTGTTCACAACAAAAGAAGATAAAATGTTGACTACTCTCTAGTTTTGAATTGGTATAAGGGAAATTATGATATGACCTTATTTAGATTTTACGGTTTCCATATAATAAAAGGAAGGCCGACATATTTTATTTGGCATTCCTTTAGAAAAACCTAAAACCTTAAAAATCAAAATAAGAAAAAGCCTAAAACCCAAATTGGCTAGCACCTTCTTTCCTTATTCTCGATTTTATTTGACAAAAATATGAGATCGGGTGTTCGTGGATACTTGTAGAGGCCCAACGCTTGTTGAGCTCTTTGATTCTTTGCACCAGTCGTCCTCTCACTTCCAGATTTGCATGGAGATTCATGGATTCGCTTGAAACAGGTATAAGCCCTAATTGATTTAGTTTTAATTTACTATTTTTGCAATTGATCTTTGTTTTAAGCAGTTAAAACATTAATTTAGGATGTCGATTCGATCGTAATTATCCAATAATGACAATGTGGCATGCTAAGTGATGAGCTATTGATGATCAAAGCTTTTTGTTGAGAACCAGTGCTTTGCGTAAAACGTGACTTCAGGACCTCACAACCGGTAATGTGCCAAAATAGGATGAAGTACCATAGAGTTAAGGACTAACGTTTCCTTCTAGTTGAGAAGTGATGACATGGTATGAAGCCCAGGCAATTTACTTAGTGGACGATGGAATGAGGTGCCCTAGAAAAGGTCGACAACGACCGGGAGATGTTGTTTTCAGAAGAAACCCAAACTACACCTAGTTATAGGTGGGCTGGCTCTGCCGATAGAGAAGAATCATTTGTTGATCTTGGAACATCCCGCTAGAGGTGTTCCGAATCGCAAAAAAGAAGATCCTTTGTCTTGTCCATTGATGGAACCCAATTTCCAATATAAAACCTTATAGTTTTAGTTGTAACCTATGCATGTAGACGTAATATATGGTACCTACATCTGCTAGGATTTATACATTTATTTTGAAAAGGTTTCCAAAGATGGACATTAATGATAATATCAAATGATTTTCGTGTATTAAGCATATTTGGTTATCATAAGGAAAAACTTTCTCCTAATGGTTTGTGTTTGCATGGTGTGATGGGATGCGGGTCTTACGATAACTTAATTTTCCGAAAAGCATGCATGAAGTTTTGAAACCCTTTTGATGATTGTTTGAAATATGTATGACTTATTATCTAGTTCTTAAGCTGGTTAATCCAAGTCTTACTCAAGTGTTTGACACTCGGGCCAAATTCCAGTGTATTTCAGGTTTAGACAGGATCCGAGGAGTTCCCAGATGATTCCAAAGAAGCCATTGTTCTTCGTCAGAAGGCAGGGGGTATTCTACTATCTATACTTGGATGCCATGGTTGTATTGTATGAGGATGGCATTTATAAATATCCATGGTATGTAATTTCGATTTAAAATTTTTCGTTGTAAAGTTATATTGGAATATTATATTTGTTCTATTTCGCTGATAGATTATGTTTTTCTCTTTTGATTCTATTCCACTGTGTTTGCTCTAATAAAACCCCGGATGAATTGAGTTTTCGATGTTTGTCTTTGTGGTACATGAACACCGTGGATGTGTTAAGTATCGATTATCGAAGATTGGGAATTCAGTTTGCCCCATGGTTCCAAGGATGCTTACTTTTTGGAATGGAATTGTGTGGTTTATAGTCAGTTCAAAGGGTGAGAATTTGTGGGTCGTCACAGACTCGAGCTAAAGATGGAGTCATGGATGGCTCATGTGATCGGAAGTGGCAAGGAATTGTTGATAGTTCGAAGGATTCTAGCGAACTCAAAGTAGAGATATCGTGGGGACCCTTAGTAGGATCTGAGAGATCGTGTACCTTGGATCGCTTAAGCAGTCATCTGGTCGTCTTGGGAAGATAATGTACGTGGGACATACAGTAGTATGACTAGAACCAGGTTTTTCAATTATCACTTGATGGATTGTGACAACTAGTCATTTGATATAAACATATTCAAGGATTTAGTTGGCGATCGCTAGGTCATTGCTTGTTGCAGACGCTATGATTGCTTGTGTGTGTTTTCTTCCATTTTCTCTGGATAGGCTATCACCGTAGGATACTGAATAGAAGCGGCGATTGGGAATCTTGTTCCGACTAGTGTCTATTTGTATGTGTTTGAATAGCATATTTTACAATTATTATGTGCTAAGTCTTTAATTGCAGGGATAGATCAGGTGAAACTTAAACTGTAACGGCCTGCCTTTTTGACCGCTTCAAGTCGATAATTAAACTACCTTAAAACATTCAAAAAGACATATAGTTATTTAGCTTATAGGATTTACACAGAATCACAGTACATAATAGACAACAATGTCTCACAACGGAATTTTTATACAAAAATATCATATTTTACAAAGTTCATTATACACCTGAAGATAAAAATATTAGAGTTTATAAAGTTCATTATACAGCGGAAGATTTAAATACATACAATTTTTTAAATAAATAAAATACAGAAGAACGAACCAAAGCGAGCGCATCTTCACGTGCTTCAGGCTTCAATAACTGGAATCTTTTGATCTGCAACACTCGGGTCTGACCCAAGCATTCCTTGTAAAAACATAAAACACTCAAGTCTGGATTAACTTTATTGAAGTTAGAAACCAACTTTATGACCTGCCTTTTTGACCGCTTCAAGTCGGTAATTAAACTAACCCGAAACGTTCACAAAGACGGATTGTTATTTAGCATACGGGTTTTAAACAGAATATACACATAGAATTACACAACAGAATAGACAATAATACCTCACAGCAGAATTTTATTAAAAAATACTAGAGTTTATACGATAATTTTATTTTATATGGCAGAAGATTTACAATACATAAGATTTAAATAAAATAAAATTACAAAAGGACGAACCAAAGCGAGCGCGTCTTCATGTGGTTCAAGCTTTGGTAGTTGGAATCTTTAGATCTTCAACACTTGGGCCTGATTGAGCATTCCATGCATAACATAGAACACTCGAGTCAGAATTAACTTATCTCAAGTAAGACAACTTCAATAAAACACTAAAATATAATAGTTAATCCTATCATCAAATATATATCATATGCAAAATATTCAGGGATGTAGTGTCTATACTATACTAGTGTCAAGTCAAGTATAGTAACTACGCATATCAGTTTTTATTTAAGGGGCAAGCAGTTACAGAAGCCTGCATATACACACGTATACATGCACACATGTGCACTACCACAACATCCAAGAAACAAGCATGAAGCAAATGAAACTAATGTACAGCAGCTCCGCAATGGACTGGTACTTATAGAACTTAAGTGCAACTAGCAGGGAAACAAAACATGCACAAGGCAAATATAAAGATATCGTAAGGCAACATTGTTTTTAAAGGCACATACATATTCAGGGATAGATTTTATAGGGTTAAATTTAAGCTACTTATAATACTAAGTTATACACATTCTAATACATGCAGACATATAAAAACATAATAGGGGAAGTGCAGAAACATAAGGCACATGCATTTCAATACGTGCAAGCATAAACAAGGAAGTGCAAATGTGTATATAGTTCCAGATTTTACAAACATAGCACAAGGACATGCATATTTTTTTCTGGAAAACCGATCGGTTTTTAAAGTGACTGCAAATACATATTATTATAACAAATAATAATTACAATATTACAGGAGACCGGCAGGTTACCAACCTATTAGTTCGGTTTTAAGGTGGGACGTCCAACGATATCGGAGTTTACAGTGGTTCTTCCATCATATCTATACTAAATTACAGGACCGGAGCTAGAAATTATTTCTAGACTACGATATACATCCTCATACTCCACGTAGGGAGGATTATATCGATCATTACATACTTCAAAAGAAGTGAAAATAGCATAGCTAATAGTAAACACTACTACAAACAATACACCAACAGATAAATACCATTCCTTGTTCATGGAACAAGATTATCATAGTACAACTGGGATGGAACATTTGCACAGTGTAGCAAAGGCTTAGGGTAGAGGTATTGACTTGGAAAGGTCACAAGAGCTGTCAACCTATACAAAGACAAACACCATATGACAAGCTGTAATAGCACAAATCTAGCTCGACATAGCAGCTTCCAAGTTAGAACCATTTGACCATTTGAAAATAACATGAGCTGGCATGATGCTAATAGGCCTGTAATGGCGGATGTATAAGGAAAGAAATGGTAACTCTATCAAGACGGCAAGTTCAAGAGCTTACGCTTCAACATGGTTTCCTTAGATGGAGAAATGATACCAACACACCAACATATATAACAAATCATTACAGACCTACAAAGTTGACATATAAAGTGACCTAATGTCTCACACACAACTTCTCCTAACACCCCAAAAGATTGTTCGAAGCTCACACAACAAAAAAACACAACCAAATTACACTACGCAACCAAGCAATGTATATCAACAAGACGATATCCACAAGAACATTGAATATCAAGGACCTCGCACTAGCCCATCACAACACCAACAAACACCGGTCGTAGAATTCCACTTCAAAAATAAGCATACCAAAAATTGAAGGGGAGATGTGAGACCACCTAAGGAGGGAAAAGTTGTTGCATCCATGGAAGCTCCACTAAGATACCCACACTTCAGATTTGCGCAAGTCGAAACCACGCCCAGATCAACCTGAACTTCCTCCAAAACTTGTATGATAGCCCCGCAATTCCAGACCATCCCCAAACCACCTGGCTCAGGCCAGATAGACGCGGAACATAAGGATCACTTGGCAATGTTGATCTGACTTGCCAAGAACCCTTATGCTGCGCATTATAGGTTATCGTACAACTTGGAATAACGAGAACAACTAGCACACGATCGATAAGAAGCCTGGAAGACCCAGAGCGCCCACCATGATACAAATCGAAGGGATTAGCTGAAGTATGAGAGGCCACCACACATTATAGGTTATCGTATGATAAGGACATGCATATTTCTACATGAAGACAAGTAAGTATCCAAGTTTCTAAACCAGACAACAAGTCTGACCAACCTATATGCATATGTACACCTACATTCTTATATGTATACCCATAAAATGTGCAGTACCTATTCCAGTTTCATAAAATGGCATATGATAATACCAAACAACATGAATTTAGGTGTATAAATATGTTTCAAGCATCTTCTAGGTTTCAACAATAATATAAGTACACAAGTACCTCGCAGCAGTATCAATTGATACATATAGTGCATGGTCATGACATGGAATAAGTATGCTAACAAGGGATAAGTGCAAAGTATATAAATGCAATGACAAGTATGGGACTATAGCATGAATGTCGACGTTCTAGGTTTTGAAACAAGTCGGTGGACAGAGGAAAACCAGGTAGGTGTTCAACAACTTAGGCCAGGTGTCAACAGGCAAGGTCTCAACAAATATTATTAACAGGCAAGGTAAGGGCATTATCAAAGAAAATGTACAATAGTACTTTAGAATTTAAAGGCATCAAATAGTGGAGTGGGTTTTAGCATGGATAAGTAGATAAAAATGCCAAACCACTACACAAGTTAGCCTGCAACAATAGGTATAATGGTGACATGCAACAAGGCTTAAGAGCTAGGCCGAATACATGTTTGCAAAGCATATGTGGGAAAACATGTCATATTTATCAAACAAAAGTTCAACTGCTAGGCTAGGACCGAATACAAGTGCACATAGCCATGATTCGCAGTACATGTACAAGTCAAGAGAGGGAGCAAAGTGATCATAGCAGCACGAGAAAAACACATACAAATTTCGGAAACACACATATACATGGATGAAAATGCATGTATATACATATGCCGGCAACGTGTGTCCTCAGGTGTGCACAAAAAAGCTTGGGAGTGTTCAAGTAAACAAGGCAAATAGTGTACTAATAAATACATTTCAAGTGTGCAGCAAGGACTTGGATTTTAAATATATATAAAAAATGTGTTCAAATGTGTCAAGGAGGCAACTTTGACTTGGCACTTTAATGTATCATAATACAAACATTTCAGAGGTGCTAACCAGGCTAGCATATGCAAATGAAGTGAAAGCTCATGTACAAAACTCAAGTGAATAGTAAGAAATGCAAAAGAAAAATGACTAAATCTCAAGCAATTAACAGATCTTACTACAATGTCCAACAAGTGAAAGTGAACTACAATAAAAATGGCATGTGTACAGCAAGTAACACTGCAAACAAGGCAGTGCAAAGCTATAAGTCATATGAAAATACAAGCCGCTAAAGACATCAACCATCATGAATGATGTACAACATGCCAAGCGTTTTAGATCCCTAAGTAATCATAAAACAGGAATACGAGAATTTAGGTAACCAACAACGAGAAAAACTTGACTATTATATTCTAATTTCTATGAAGTTAAATTACTTGAAACTAAATTATTTGTGAGATTAAACTCATCTTAAATCAGAGTTGCAAGAAGCATGCAGGCGATAGCGGTGCAAAGAGCAAACTGGGGATGTTTGGACCTGGATGTGGGGAGGCGCAGACAAGATGGTTAATGGAGATTTGTCGGATGCTTCGATTTGCTGGTTGTAGGCTGGCTTTGAAGGAGGTTGCGGTGATGAGGTAGGCAAGTCTTAGTGGAGGTAGGGCTGACAATTAGAACCGAGAACCAAAAACTCGAACCAACCCGAAAAGACCCGAACCGGAATCGAACCCGATGGGTCTCGGGTCGGGTCTAGGTGATCAAAAATACAATTAAGACCTACTCAAACCTGACCCGAAAGACCCGACTAAAAACATCGAAATATATGGGTTTTTAGTGTTACTCTCCAACCGAACCCAAACCGACGCGACCTAAACTGAAGCTCGGGTCGGATCCAGATATTTGAGAAGTACACTTCGGACCCGATAAAACCCGACCAGCTTAGAACCGAGACCCGCAGGTCGGGTCTGGGTCCATCGGGTCGGGTCTATTTGCCACCCCTAAGTGGAGGAAGGAGGCACATCTCGATTCAGTTTAGGAAAAAGGGGAAAGTGAGTTTTTCGTGGAAGAGGTAGCCATGGATTTATGTTTCTATGATTTGGGAAGGAAAGGTTTTCGGCTTATAGAATGGAAAATGAAAGGGAAATAGGGACGATGAAAAAGCAAAAGGGGACAAGTGTTAATTCTTTTCAACAATGTCCATGCAAGTGTCAAATAATTCAGCTAAGATGAATACGTGGTAAAACTCAATAAATAAATAAATTTGAGTATATACTATTCATGTATACTAATTATACAACAAATACAAGTGTATTTTACACATTTTCAATTACAAATATTAAATTAATTTTTAAAACCAAATTCAAATATAAATAAATTTATTTAAATTCAATTGTAATTCTCAAGTTAAATTAAAAATAAAAATTTACAAATGTTCAAATAATATATTTCAATTAGTTTGAAATATTACTAACGTTTAATTTAACAAAACTATTTAGATTCAAATTTTAAAATTAAATTTACACTTACAAAATTAATTCAAAACCAAGTTAAAACAGACTTGATTTAAAATTCTTAATAAATTTCAACAATAAACGTAAACTTCAATATTAAATCTAAATTAATTACATATTTTAAAACATTGAAATTTTGGGATGCTACAATCTCCCCCCTTAAAACTTTTTATCCTCGAAAAGGAGAGGTTGTAAAAATTATACGTGTGTATTCAACAAAATTACTTATACATAATTTAGTTTAAAATAAAATAATAATAGACTTTACATTCAATCATTTTAGACTAAATTGCTAAGTTCGGAAATAAATACTTTATCTCAAAATAGTTAAATCCAAAAATAGCAAGCTTGAAATAAAATAGGTTTTGGTAAAATAAGTTTGAGTAAATTAAACCTGCCTTAAATATTACTTGATTCCTTGAGTTACATTATAAGGTGAAACTTACTGGTTTGACCTTCTTTAACGTAAATAATATAAATGTAAGTTAAGCCAAATTCAGGATATTTGGAGCTGCTATGCAGAAAATGATAAATGCAATATATTAAGTAGATAAATTGGGTTAGGATATGATATTTGGTAATGTGTTGTTTGACTTAAAATTGAACTTTAACAAAAATGATATCAATAGGTTAAGTGGATTGAACTATCTCAAGTTAACCAAACTAAAGATGTATTAAGGTAAATTGCGTGAAGATGAACTGAAATGTAATGGACTGAGATGTTGATGATAATGATTTTAATGGCAACAACCTTGTTTCAACTTTGTTTCAATTATAAAATATATACTAACACTGTTATCCAGAATATTTACATATATACATGTATATACAGGAAATCTAATTAAGTATTGATTATTAAAGATTGTACAGATCAGAGAATCAATATTTCAAAGTAGAAAACTTCAAGTTTCAAGACTCATAAGTATCAAGAAATCAAGGGTTCAAAAGTTCAAGAATTATAGAGTAAATGTGTCTAGATATATTGTTAAAACTCTAGTTAGCACTAAATTATGGTTTCAAACTTAATTCTTATTTCAAACTCTTTTTCAAATGATTTCAAAATTACTTACGTATTTTTAAATCTAGTTTTCAAATGACTTCAAAATCACTTCCTTATTTATAAATATATACTTCTTTATTTTGAGAAATATTTTAACTCTTGAAATTTATTTTTAATTTCTATTCTCAAATTTATGCGTAATAGATTTTAACTTAAGTTATACTTAAAAATTTATTACTAGTTTTATTATAATTACTTATGTTTTCAATTTTCCTTGTTTATATTAAGTTTTAATATATTCGTAGTTTTATATTTATACTTTTATATTTGTTCTTTTGTATCATTATATATATTTTCAATTAATTTTATTTCATATTTATATAAGTTTTAAAATATATTTTACTTTGAATATAACATTTTGATATAATGGAATATAGTTTGTTTCAACTCAGGAATCACCACAAATTATTTTAAACTTTGTTTTAAATTTCATTTTTTTTAATTTACACTAGCATATATGGACATCATACTTTGTGTATGTCGACATACTAGCCATTAAGTAGTTTTTTATTTTTTCTAAAAAGAAGTGTCTTCTGAATTCAAACGTTTTTCGAAAGGTTGTGGCTATTGGAAAACTATAAATACCTTCCATAATTCAATTTTTTAATTACTTTTCATTTCCTTCTTCCTCTCTAAACATTCCGCCATTATTATTCTCAATTTCTTAACTTTCTGCACTTATATTCCACCGATTTCAATAAAAATCATATCATTCTTCTTCTCATTCAAGTTAAATCAAACTCTCTCTAAATTCAAGTGCAACTTAAGAATTATTGGCTGTTTGTAATCAAAGATCACAAGATCAAGTCCTATCGAGTCGATACTCCAAAAGCTGATACGAGAAGGGTGTGGTCCTATCTCATATAAAGTGGCTGGGTACAACTGTGTCCCGGAAATCTATTGGTTGTAAAGTTGTGGCCTGTAAATAACTAAGCCTCACTGTACTTGGAATCAGTTGGGGTGTGCCTTTGTAGCCTTGAAATCGAGGATTGTAATTGGATTTGTTGAATAAAATTCCACATCAACCCAGCGTTGTGTGGAATTGGATGTAGGGAATCTCAAACTAGTATAAAATGATGGTGTGTACTCTCCTTTTGCTGCTTTTACTTTTATTTTCTACATTTTGTGATTGATTCTATGTTTGTTATTGATTGTGATTTGCATATTGTTTTGTTTAATCCAAAAAGATTTTAAGAAATTAATGAATTTCATAAAAACACTATTCACCCCCTCTAGTGTTTTGTTTTACTTAAGATCCTTAATCTGCATCTCCAACAACTGGTTTTAGAGCATTGATTCTCAAAGTTATCATAATCTGATTTTTTTTTGAACTGTTTAAATGACAATTTAATACTATTTTTGAATGGATATGCCACAAAATCATCATGATGTTATTATTCAAAATCACATTTAGTTATTTTGAAAGGTTACTTGATTCTTGTAAAAATTATGTTGTTTGCTAGGAAAACGCTACGTCTGATGACTATTGGCCAAAAGACACCGAGATGATCATTGACCAATTTAAAAATTGATGAATATATAATTGGAATTTTACAAAAGAAATGGACACCAGATCAATACAAAACTTTTGATTCTCATCTACAGCATGATTCAATAATCTACTTCAATTTATCTTCTCTGTAATGCCTCTAGTTTCATGCAAATATATCAACAAATAACCAAGTTATGATTAAATGAAGTTTTGGTGCACAAAGGGAAAACATAACCAAAACTATCACTAGTATTATTCATATTTCGTCCATATATTTGTAGTATGTCATTCCAGCTCTCTTTCGAGATTGTACTTCTTGTTCTCTCGGTCAATTTGATTGGTAGCTCATCAATTTCCAATCAAAATTGAGTGAGATATGGAAGTTTGAAGTTGGCTATCCAAACTGAAAACTATGTATGGGATTTTCTTCTTTTCTCTCACTGATTCGGTCTGCTGCACCATAATACCATTCAAATTCACCACCAAACTATTACTAGATCATAACCCTTGCCTTCCTCTTCGATTTTCTACTGGTTTTATCCAATTCCGTTAAGAAACAAGGAAGATATGCCTTTCTGAAGACTAATTGAAAGTAGAAAAATAGGAAGAAAAAAAGAGACTTTTGTGAAGAGATATGACTATTGGGCCTATTTATAGTAGTTGAAGCGTCTGTTCATTCAAATTCAAATTCAAAATTTTGGCGCCAAGTTAGTTAAAATACTAAATCATCGATATCTTTCTCATACGATCTTCAAATTTGGCAAATGAATGTATTACACTGATCGGAAAAACAAGCCCATCACAATAAAGCAGATTCCATCATCAATTTCTAAATGATATGAATGTGTGGTTCGTGTCACCGGAAGAATAACAAAATGGACGTTTGCAATAAGTGGTACGTTTTTACTATTATTTCATAATTATCATTGTATTTAGAAATATACATTTATCCACATAGTTAGTTATATAAATTTGTTTCTTTAGATATTTTGATTCATATGTCGATACACTATAGAATACATATAAATATACCAATCTGGAAATTTTTGGAGCCTTTTCGTTTTTAAATTTCATTACTCTTTACTTTAATTTTAAAAATCGAAAAGTCATCTTTTCGAATAAAAGTGTCAGTTCAAACTCTAGTTATCAATTTGGTTTGTCTACCTATTTTCTTATATTTTGTTTCAAAAATATATATATATTAAAAGTATAAAATTCAACAAAATTTCATATATAGTACATAGATTTGTTAATATGATATATAGAACTTGAAATAATTTAAAAATTTCTAACATTTGATATTGTTATAAAATATAAATTTAGATATCATTTATATGTAGATTAAACCTATGCAGTTAAAGCGCTTAGTAGCTCTATAGCGGTGGAGGTGCAAAAAGGTGTAGCAGGTATAAAGTGGGGAAATAGCGGGGATATAGCCGAGGCGCAAAAAGGTTCATTAGATGTTGAAACCAGATACTTTAAACTAATTAATTATCATTCCCACTATATGTGTGTGGAAAAAACCAATAAAATTAATCTTATATAACTAAATTAAAGAATGTCATGGTTACAAATACTATATTTGATGATTATAATAAATTTCTATAATATATTAAACACTTATGCACTAAAATTAGCTATTTACGCTAACTTTATTGATCTTTTTTATAAAGAGAGCTAGTCAAATCAAGCACTATATATTAATATTGCTAAAGAGATTGGTAAAAAGCCTTGATTTAGTGGATGTAGTGGAAAATAGTGTGGATGAAAACGATTATATTGTTCATCGATGCTAAATTGAAATAGCATAGCGGTTGAGCGCTACGAGCTATAACGAGGATGTTGCAGGGATTTAACTGCACATGTTTAAGCATATATAGTTTGACCTATATATATTTTAACATATAATTTGATAAAAAAAATTGGCTACATTATCACAAATACTATAACTTAATGCCAGTTTTATTTTATTTTTTATTAGATTTATAAAACTTATATATTTTAACTTAATATTTTGTATGAAAAATGACTCTTATGTCTTAAATATATAGTTTAAATATAAGAAGTTATAATTCATAGTTTACTTTATATTACCATATTTCATCAAAAATAATATTTGGTTATAATTATAGAATTTTTTTTTTAAGTTTTAACATTTAAATGTTTCTTTAGCAAATTAATATATTTTGATTTCTAAAGTTTAAATTTAAAAATTAGTACGTATTAAATGATTGATGTATATCTCATGATAAATTAAATTTTTATATCTTAAATTTTTTAACATTAGTTTTTTATATTTATATATATAATATTATGAATACATGTTTATATCAAAATAGTTTACTTTATATGATAAAATTTTATATTCTTTAAAAAGATCTTCAATATTACTATATGTTAACCCTACTAAAGCACCAGATCGGTCAGTTCCAACTGACCGGATCAGTCACAGATGTGGATCGACCTCAATAATGCGGACCGGGTCGGTCAGTAATAAAGGACCGGATCGGTCACTACACTGGGTTGCCACTACTATTGTTACAATGGTTCGGTCTGTAAAAGTGAAAACGGATCAGCCACAATATTTCATAAATGGACAAAGCAAAACACCTCTTTGCATGGACCAAATCACGTCCAGTTTGATAAGAGAAAGATGTGGTTTCATGTGGATCAGCTTGTGAACACTTGCATAAGTCAGCATGTTAACATAAAGATGGTGGCAACCTATGGAGCAACATACATGCAAAAGTATATGGCAAATATACTAAAGTGGGCCGGTGTAACGACCCCGAAAATCTGAACCAATTTAAAAATTTTAAATTGGCTAAAATAATGGATTTTAAATATTTAAAATAAATATTTTAAATAATAAAGGTGAAAACTGAGTTTGAATCGACAATTGAAAAGGAATATAATTAATTCTAATTATAAACAAGGCCTGAAATGGTGCGGTAGTTTCAAAATTTGAATTCAAATTTCGACTGACTGTACCGGGTGCAAAACAAAACGGATTTGAGTGAAACCAAAAATATTTAAATCTGTTAGTGAATACCTTTCTAACGAATCTGAAAAATCGAAGTTTCATAGCGGAAAGCAAAAGTTATGGCCAAATGAATTTTCTGAATGGTCGCTATGGAAATTATATAGCCCGTGAAAATGGCCATTTTGCATACGACCTCGGAATTCGACGAAACCACTTTTGTTGGATCCGGGATGTGAAGTTATTGCTAGGTTTCAAATTTCATATTTTTTGAAGCTAGTATGTGAGTGTGGAAAAGGAAAATGTGTTTTGGTCAATTACATTTAAATTGGATCGACCAGAAATGGGCCTTTTTGCAAACGGTCTCAGTATTCGACGAAACTAGTTTTGTTGGGACCGTAACGTCAAAACATAGCTAGATTTATTTTTAAGGAATTTTTCGAATTGGTTTGTGGCCCTGGCAAATTGAAATGTACGTTCAAATTGAATATTGAATGTTATATATTTTAATCTGAATGAAAACTGACTGAAACAGTCGAATGGGCCTTCGAAACATATCCCATTGTGTTCGGAATGGGGGTAAAACGCTAGGGACGACAGTCGTTGGGTTTGAATTGGTGTTCGTGCATGACAAGGGGTAATTTAGAATTTTTAAAATTTATAAATAAAAAAAATCTCATTGGTCCACAAAAACAACTCTCCCCCGTAACCCTATATCGAGCGGCGGCTACCAGTGCCACCCTTCCCTCTTCGATTCCGGCCAAACCATGCATCAAAATCCTACGCCCCATTTGAACTTTTTGAAGATCCCACTCTTCTCTCCAAATCCATACCAATTGTTGAATTTTTCATTGAGTATTTCATTAGTTTGAAGCTTCCAAAGTCCGGCCGTTTCGAGCCCGATTCTGCCTCCACCGCCGCCGCGAGTTGGACCCCACTCCAATGACCGGCGCGTCGTTCGGAGCACTCCACGGTGGTACCCTCTGATCTTCGTCATGAGCCACGGATTGGAAGAAATTCGAAGACCTAATTTTGAACCTTTCAACTGAGAGGTACGACTATTTAATTAAAACTGTTTTTAACAGTTTAAAACCGTTGCAAACTTTGAAAAATCATATCTTTTTCGTGTATTGACGAAATTCAGTGAAACAAGAGACAGTGGACTCGTGTGGACGTTTTCTACATTCTAGAAGAGACCGCATATTTTTCTGAGCCTTCTGCTATTTTTGGTGGAGTGGAACCCAATGTGAGATTTCTAATTTATAAACAATATGGAAAACGACGATGTATAAATTATATAGTCGATGTATGAGTTATATAAGCGTTTTACACCTCTTGTATAAGCATTGTATAAGTTGTACGTTCGATGTATAAGTTGTACATGCGTTGTAAAAATTATATATGTGTTGAAATAGATGTGAAATGCTATATATATATATATATATATATATATATATATATATATATAAGCCCCTCGTCCAGAAACCATAGACGATATTTATTGGTTGTGATTGGTGTGAAAATTGATTGATAGCGAATGGTTGATTGAAATTGTTTGTGGTTGATATTGATTGATTGTGGTTGAAAAATACCCGTTTGTGGTTGAGAAATATTTGGTTGATACCACATAGGATTAGTTTGTGGAAATGAAATAAATATACATGCCGCCTGCGTGCGAACTAGATGCATGAATCCCCATTGTCAAAAACCGCGAGGTTTTAATGTAGAGCGAGGAGCCGTACTAGGGACAGTCTCAGTTTTAACTACCCTACCGTTATGCTGCCGAAATTTTGAATAATATTCATGTGTTAGAATTATTTTCATTTGTTGAAACTATATTTATTCGTTAAATAGAAAACCTTCATGTGTTGAATTGAAATTCATTCGTTGGATTGAAATTCATGTGTTGAGTGGTATTCGTGTTTTAAATATAAAAATCACATTTTTATCTATATATATAAACTATAGAAAACCTTCATGTGTTGAATCGAAATTCATTAGTTGGATGGAAATTCATGTGTTGAATGGTATTCGTGTTTTAAATATAAAAATCACATTTTTTTATCTATATATATAAACTATAGAAAACCTTCATGTGTTGAATCGATATTCATTCGTTGGATAGAAATTCATGTGTTGAATGGTATTCGTGTTTTAAATATAAAAATCACATTTTTATCTATATATATAAAATATAGAAAACCTTCATGTGTTGAATCGATATTCATTCGTTGATTTGAAATTCATATGTTGAAAGGTATTCATATTTTGAAAGAAATTATTTTATAATAAAAATCCCATTTTTATCATCAATATGAGATATATAAAATAATCTTGTTTTGAAATAAATTGTTTTATAATAAAAATCCTATTTTTATCACGTATATTAACTATATAAAATAATCTTGTTTTGAAATAAATTGTTTTATAATAAAAATCCTATTTTTATCACGTATATTAACTATATAAAATAGTCGAGTTTGAAATAAATTGTTTTACATTAAAAATCACATTTTTATTACATACATGAATTGTTAAAAATAGTGAAGTGTTGAAATAGAAGACAGTTTGATAAAAATATCATTTTTATCAAAAGTATGAAAATCATATAGTTCGAAATCGAAGAATCGATATATATATATATATATATATATATATATAAATAGAATTGAAATATATCGAATAACGACGCTGCAGTTCGTATTTTGAAACCGTGATTTCAAACGATTATACCGGGGGATCCGACCATCGGATTTTCCCAAAACCGCAACCGTTGGGTCCGCTTTGGAAATATCTTTCCAACGGCACCAACTTTATAAAGATCCAACGGTTGGATTGTCTGGAATGTTTAATTCAAATCTGAAGAAAAACGGCGCCAGAATCGATTATATTTTTATATATATATATATAAATATAATTATATTTAATCGAATAACGATGCTGCAGTTCGTATTTTGAAATCGAAACTTCAAACGATTATACCGGGAGATCCGACCGTCGGATTTTCCCGAAACTGGAACCGTTAGATTCATTTTGAAAAGATCTTTCTAATGATGTAAATTTTGTGAAGATCCAACGGTTAGATTTTCAGATATGTGTAAATCAAATCTGAAGAAAAACAGCGCCACGTCCGCGTTATGGCCCGAAGCGTCGTTTGAATAAATTGGCTATTTTAAAATAAATAAAAATGGCGATAAATCGTTATAAAATATTATAAACGATATGGATGTGAAATTTAGAAATTAACAGAAGGTTAGATAAGTCGAATGGTTTCCTGGATTTTGATCTGATGTTGGTTTCGGCCTTCGGGGTTAATATTTGGGAAATCGTTCTCTTACTGATCGACGGTTAGTGACTAATGAATTAAAATGATGCGTATGTAGTGTTTGTGTACCACGTGTTTATTATATACGCGAGTTGCTCAGAAAGACCGGTTTATCCCATTCTGAATAACTGAATCGACGATAAGAAATCGAAGATGAAGATGGTGGTCGAAGACCGGAGATTTTCACCTCGTTTGGATGGTAACCGAGGTCCTGATTGGGAGGCATCCCGAAATATGGATAATGAGTGGTGATCGTCCAGACGTACGTGGTAATCGATGGGTTTGCGAGGTATATAGTGCCTCCGGTTTCGTTCAGACCCAGAACGGACTTGCAAATGGACAGCATGTCGGACATTGGGATTTATTCTGTGTGATTGATAGCCATCGGTTGCACGGTGTGAATTGCCCATGTGGCATCCTAAAATGCAGTGATCAGGGCTTTTGTTGAAAATCAAAGTCTTGTGGTGATGATCAAAGCACTGCCTGTGTGACGTAGCTTTGTGTATAATGTTAATTCGCGAGCCTCACACCCCGGTATGAACCATAAACGGGAACAGGACCTTAGGGGGGACATGCGTTTTCTTTCTAGCTAGAAGTGGCGTCAATGTTTTACACGCCCTGACAAGTTTGACTTATGTGGTTGTTACTGTTGCGAGGCGCCTCGATTATATCGGTCGATCCAGGACCGATGGAGTCATTTGTTGGCTCATTTATGCCCCAAAGGGCGGAGAGACGCATTGTTCAAGCATTATAATCCACTTCGTGTGGACCGGCCCTGACGATCCAAGGTACGGTTGCGGCTGTGCTTGAGACTCGGGCTAGACAGTCTCGAATTCGGTAAGGACTATCTTTTGCCTTGGTTCAGGACGGAAATCCAATTTCCAAATACGACATCGTGCGGTTTTGATTGTATACCTATATATGGTGGCATAGTGGTATGGGGCATTAATGCCGTCTATGATTGATAGTTATGATTTGAAATTGTTTTCAAAACATATAAACACTAGTAATAATATGAAATTCTTTTGTTTTATTCGTATCAAGCATATTTTGGTCATTATAAGGTAAAAACTCTATCCTCCGGTTTGCGTTGCATTGTGTGATGGGAACTGAGTCTTATAATGGCTTCATTTTTATAAAAAGCATTGCGATGTTTAAAAGAATGATTTGTTTTAAAGCACTGGCAATCCAATGGAGTAAACCCGTTCCACGAAAGTGGCGTGGTCCTGTGATTAGCCATATTTGAAATGTGTTGAGTAGATTTCTCATACCAGTCCTATGACTGACTCGTAGTTTGTTTCACTTTCAAACTCGGGTGCCCCTTTTTCTACACGGGCAGCCTTGTATTCAGGTTTAGCAGGCTTTACCCGGATAGCTGGAGCTGAAGATGGATTCTATTATTTATCTCTTTTTATGCTGTTCAGCTCCTATTGTACATTATGTTTGTTTTCCGCTGTAGACATTTATGTATAGCTGAACTGTATTTGTACTAAGTATGATCCTGTATACTGTGTAACTCTGATGATTACGTTTATCCAGTATATTCTATTGTTCATTATCTGGTGTATTTATTTAATTCTGTTCTGCTATTATCTGTTTATGTGTTATATTCCAAAGATTACCCTTGTCACCGTCTATACGGGAAATGGGGTCGTCACAGCCGGTCCATATAGTAACAGTTAATGCAGATTTTGAATCGGTGCATTGAAGATAAGAACGAATCGGTCATGTTTGGATCGGTATATTAATATAATAACAAACTGGATTGGTGTCATTGTAGTGATCTAGGTTGTTACTAAATTATGCTTGGATTGGTACAGCTGGCAGAAAATGAATCGGTCCTGTAACTGAATTTGGATCGGTCTTGGGAAAAACAAGTGAATCGGTGTATTCAGTCATACCTGGATTGGTACAATATATTGACACTGGACCGGTACGTTGGTAAATTGATTCGGGGCATTAGAATTGGGAAATGGATCGGTACACAACAACACAAAGTGGATCTATCAAGTATAAAGGCAGTGGCACTCCAGTAATTTGTCTATCCCGATCCATGTTTACCCCGATCCAAGTCTAGCCCGATCCAAATTAGCGCCCGATCCAAGCTTTGCACCCTTTAATTACAAAACTGCCACTCCCTTCAAACTTCTCCTATAAATAGCCCCTTGCTCCACAATTTAAGGGACGGATTTCTTGACCCCAAAGGGTGGCCTAAACCACTCCTACACTTCTCTAAAAGCTTCAAAAACATCATTAATGGCCGCCCAACTTCTCTCCTCCTTTCTCCAACATGAGATGGATCTTATCTTCTCCAAGCGCCATTAATTGACACTCCGATCTACTCCAAGTGAACTCCGATCGCCATAGCTCCTCCTCAACGCACGGATCTAACCTCATTTTCATGATGGAACCAAGGAAAAGCATATAATCACGCAATTCAATCCATTCCTTCTCGAATCAAAGTGTGATCTAAGGCGGAAAGAGAGCAATAAGTGGAGAATTATCACAAAAGTGGTCAAGTGTAATTAATGCGATGTATGAGATGATAAAATTTGTAATTCTCTCCATAATGATGAAAAGTGATTGAAAAGTGGACGCAAATTCATATTGAATCGAACCACTATAAAAATCTCGTCTTCTTATTGCTTTTACTTTTATTTTGTGTTCGTGGCTTCACAATTTCATACCATTTACTTGGTGACGTGCTTTTCTAGCATCATTTGGTGTTTGACCATTTTTGGTCAAAACATTTGGCGCCCACCGTTGGGCCACGTTCGCTTCTCCTACTTCCTATCACACTCTCACAAGGTTAAACGCTTCGCCATTAAAGTTTTCCTTCCTCAAAATTATGGACAAATCTAAGAAGATCGTTAGCAAAACCGTGGTAGAAGCCGATGATGTAGCTAATGAAGAAACACCGCTCACAAACCGCTTTGAAGTTGGCGAAAATTCAGAAAGCAGTGCCTGTGTGACTAGAAATGAATTAAAAGCCGCTATTACCAATGTCAACAACCAAATGGATGCCTCTACTAAAATGATGATGGAGAAGCTTGACGCCATTCTTAACGCTCGATCAAATCTAACCCCTCCGAAAGTGCATGTGGTTCTCGAAGAGAATGATAAATCGTACGCTTCTGATCATGACCGCAACGACAATATGGAAGACGATTATGATTGGGTAAGCGACAGGGTCGAAGCTAACATCGAAGAATTGAAATCAAAAGCTAACAAGCATTCCGGAGTGAATGCTCGAAAGGTCACTAATCCTGTCACGGGGGCACCTCTTCGTCGAGAGGGTAAAGGGCCAAAGCTTTCTAATCGAGATCATATGCCTAGATAGACATTTGGTAAAGCGCTCAGTTTTACAGAGTGCCATAACACTGAAGAATACATTTCAGACATGATAGAACGAGCCACGAAAAAGAATAAAGTTAGCAAAGACGGCGAAAGAGAATGGGACTTCTCTCCCGATAGGACTCCGTTCACTGAAAGGATCCTCGACGCAGAATGTCCAAAGAAATTTAATCCTCCGACTTTTCCTCCATACAACGGCCTCGTTGATCCCAACTACTTCCTATTCAAATATGAGTGGAATATGAGTGCAACCAAAGCGACTGACGAAATGAGATGCACCTACTTTCCCCTTTATCTAGAAGTTACCGCGTCATTATGGTTCACAAAGCTACCACCCAAATCGATCGATCGATTCTCTGATCTAACCAAAAAGTCCAAGGAGCAATTCCGCTTATATGCTACCAAAGCCAAGGATGTTATAACTCTCTCAGCAATGAAACAGAAGCTAGGGGAAACTGTCAAAACCTTCCTTGGTCGATTCAATATTGCCTTGTATGAGGTAAGGAATCCAGAACCGCGCATAGTCCTCATGGCTTTACTCGATGCTATAGACAAAACCATAGAATTCGGAAGATGGATAAAGATGAAGGAACTGACTACGGTTGATAAGTTCTATAAGAAAAAAAAGAGTACATGAGAGTGGATGATAATCCTATACCTTTTCAGATCATTGGCGGTAACCAACTCCTTGAGGCTCCCAAAAGTGCACCTGTTCAATCTAATCAGAAGAGTACGCAGGGGCAGAAGCGAGCTAATAACGGAAACGACAACAAAGCTAATCAAAATTTTCGTCCTCTTGACTTGTCTGATCTAACACCTTTGAATGATACTCCTGAGAACATTTACCTTGACACAAAGGATGCAGAAGATAATTCAAAGCCTCGGCCAATGAGAATGAATGATCATCTGACCAAATCTGCGAAGTTTTGTCGGTATCATAATCAGCCAGGTCACAACACCAACGAGTGCAGACAGCTAAGATCATTGATCGAAGAGCTGATTAAGAAGAACCGTTTGCAACAGTATGTAAAAAGTTCTCAAGATGCAAATCCTTCTGCGACTACCCAAGGGCAAAGGGCATCAAATAACCAGTCCAGTCCAAGCAACGTAGCTTCTGCTCACACTATGCCAAGGCTGATAATCAACTAATGACCGTTGATGATGATCTAATATCTACAACTCAAAATGAGCAATCTCTATCACATTTATTTTACTTCCTGCATTACTTTACTTTCCGTTATGTTCTACTTTCTTGTAAATATTCCGTAGTGATTTACATGCATTGTACCGAATAATGGCATTATGAATGAAGTATTACCTACCTGTATAAATCTCTGTCTTTCCAAATTTACACGAAAATATGCTAACATGCAATTATTCATTACAGGCTATCCGACGAGCGCTTGCTTTCTCACAACCTAACTAAGTGAGACAGCTCCGATAATTCCAACCCAATGGTTGATCAAGAGAGCCCCGACGAGCCAAACACACAATAAAGCATCAAGCAATCCCGGATTCAAAACCTCATCCCCCAAAGGTTCGCGGGAGTCTAGGGCACGTCAGTCGGGCAGCGATCACTTGCCAAAGTTAAATGACTCTAACCGATGATAGACATTTGCTCTGCGGATCGATGTAACCTTCACCTGACCTCATGGTTCATGGAGGTCCAAGTGCTTCAGCCGGGCAGCGATCACTTACCAAAGTTAAGTGACTCCGACCGATGGCTGATGCCCGCTCAATGGATCAACCCAACCTTACCTCATGGTTCATGGAGGTCCCGGTGCTTCTGTCGGGTGGTGATCACTTACCAAAGATAAGCGACTCCGACCGATGGATGATGCCCGCTCTGTGGATCAGCCCAACCTTACCTCATGGTTCATCGAGGTCCAGGTGCTTTAGCCGGGTAGCGATCACTTACCAAAGTTAAGTGACTCCGACCGATGGCTGATGCCCGCTCTCTGGATCAAAACAACCCTTACCTCATGGTTCATGGAGGTCCAGGTGCTTCAACCGGGCAGCGATCACTTACCAAAGTTAAGTGACTCCGATCGAAGGCCGATGCCCACTCTGTGGATCAACCCAACCTTACCTAAAGGTTCATGGAGGTCCAGGTGCTTCAGCCGGGCAACGATCACTTACCAAAGTTAAGTGACTCCAACCGATGACTGATGCCCGCTCTTTGAATCAAAAAACCCTTACCTTATGGTTCATGGAGGTCTAGGTGCTTCAGCCGGGTTAAGTGACTCCGACCGATGGCTGATGCCCGCTCTGTGGATCAACCCAACCTTACCTCATTGTTCATGGAGGTCCAGGTGCTTCAGCCGGACAGTGATCACTTACCAAAGTTAAGTGACTCCGACCGATGGCTGATTCCCGTTCTGTGGATCAAAACAACCCTTACTTCATGGTTCATGAAGATCCAGGTGCTTCAGCCGGGCAGCGATTGTAACACCCCATCTCCGCTAGGGTCACTCACAAAGGGAATGCACTAGCTTTGGTGGAGCATTATCTAGGAAAACATACACAGATATATTATAAGACAGAACATATAAAACAGCGGAGGAAGAACCAAATTTCATTGCTTTAAAATCTAGAAAGGTGTAAAGCCTTTTACATCAAAATGCTACTAAATCCATTACATTGAAAACTGTCTTGCAATAGTAAAGAAGCATTAAACCATAGTTATAAATCATTCCCCAATAAAGCAACAAAGCAAGCCATAGCCAAGAGCAATCCAAGCCTTCATGAAATAACCTTGGAGCTCGGTAAGATCCGAACTAAGCTGTGTTCCCACCCTGTGAACCTTGGGGGGGGGGGTAGGGGGAATGGAAGAAAAAAAGAGGCGAAACAAACTGGGTCAGTCATAAAGACTGAGTAAGTCCTAGTGACTTTCAGCATAAAAACAGGTAAAGATAATATGGCATGAATAAACTGAAAGTAAACATAAGCATGATAACAAGATAAGCTACAGGCACGATAAATAAGAATAACATCATAGGATTTCTGTCATGTATAACATTGCAAGGTTCCCATTCAGTATAGTTTCGCAAGATTTCTATCAAGCATCGCAAGATTTCACTGCTTCACCATTAAAATGATATCTATTTGCTCTGATTTCTTAAATTCTCTGCACCAACTGTACTAGTACCCCAACCCGTATCATCCCTTCCATGTATATGTACAGTCCCTTTCCGTATATCGTACGGGTTTCATCACGCATTTCTAAACTACTTCAACGTAGTGCTACCATTCTTGAAATCGTTTGGACTGCCACCCTTGTTCTGGCTAGGTTTCCTTATCATGAACTATCGCGTGTTCAACTAGGATTTATGCCACCTAGGACCACTAGGGATTATGCTACCTATTGAACGTTTACTAGATTCCTTTAGGGTTTATGCCACCTAGGACCACTAGGGATTATGCTACCTAACGAATTCCACGTAACGATTTATTAATCGATCGGCTCCCTACAAGTCCTAGCTCATTCATGTGTCTGTGTCATACGACCCAATCACGAAATGTAGTCACCTATGCTAGGTCCACCATAGGGTGTATCAAGCCCTATGGTGCCAACCATCGACACGAATCAAGCACGTACAGATAAACCTACTGATGCCCAATGCCTGCTTTTTCTGCTCCAGAGTGTGTGCACGCCCACACTCCGTTAGAACCTACACTGGCGCACCCACACAGCCGTCGTTCTGGTCGCTTACAATCAGCCCAGTAATCGTGCCCCACCCTGCCTAGTTCCAGGGTACCATGATACATCTAGTGGGTTACTGCTGAAACGGACCGCGTAACTAGGGTTTCCGTCTAGTAGGTTAAGTGTTGTCATTTAAATTCGAGACTTAACCCCATCGGTCTAGGATGTCAAGTTGGTTAAGTGTTGTCATTCAAGTTCGTGACCTAACCCGTCTACGTGTCATGTTAAATTGGCTAAGTGTTGTCGTTTAAGTTTATGACTTAGCCCTACGAATCATGTGTCAAGTTGGTTAAGTATATTCAAGCGGTTCATGAATTAACCCTATCAGTGTCAAATTGGTTAAGTATATTCAAGCGGTTCATGACTTAACCCTATCAAATCATCGTGTTAAATTGGTTAAGTATATTCAAGCGGTTCAGGACATAACCCTAACAAGTCATCATGTCAAATTGGTTAAGTATATTCAAGCGGTTCATGACTTAACCCTATCAAATCATCGTGTTAAATTGGTTAAGTATATTCAAGCGGTTCAGGACTTAACCCTATCAAGTCATCATGTCAAATTGGTTAAGTATATTCAAGCGGTTCATGACTTAACCCTATCATGTGGCATTAATTCATTAATGCACTTCAACCTCTCACATTAGACTAACTGTTGTGGTTACTGGATTTGCTGGGCGGTTCCGGGCAGATTTACACCACAACATAGTTTAACCTCGGGTTTTACGTGCGATATGACCAACTACCCACATTGGATCCTATTGTTTGCAGCCACTGGATTTGTCGGGCGGTTCCGGGCAGATTTACACCGCAAACTCAACCCAACCTCGAGTTGGACATTTTCAAGTTTATCTAATTGTCATGCCCACATTCAAGTTTTCATGTCAAAATTCATATCGAGTTTTCATGTCATGTTTCATGTCAAATCGTGTCAAGTTTTCAAGGCAAGTTTCATATCAAGTCGATGACAGGTTCGTGTCCATATCCAGGTTCAAGTTATAACAGCGTTCATGTTTCAAGTTTTTGCCTATTGTCGAGTTCATAATTCATGTTTTGCCTAATCTCCCCAAATCGTATTCCCTTCGCACGTGAACGTGAATCGATCTCTACTACAAATAAATCCAAATCTCGAAATAGAGGGAATAGCATCAAAACTATGATAGGCAAAAAGGGACTAGCATAAAGCAATAAAAGGGGTTACAAGACTAGCATGACATTACTTGAGATAATTGGTTACAACATCGCTGCGTATAGGATTTCAAATCTAGCAAGATAAGGTGATAGTCATGGTAAACGCTGACATAAAAGAATAGGCATGCAAAGGTAGGCCAAATACAAGAAAAATGGATCCAATGGTTTTAGTGTACATAATAGTGAATAAACTAAGCAAGTCGCACCCTTGGTATGAGATCCAACAAACTGCGAATTCGGTATACAACACGGGTTTCAATCAAATATAATAGACCCAGGTAATTAACCCCGATAGTCATAGTCATGGTCATAGGTAGAAATCTCATAATTAAGAATCCTAAGCGATTAATAACAATAGTCATGGTTAATTATCCAAAATAGTTCTAGGCAATAGTCATAGGCAATTAACAGTAATAGTTTTAAGGTCGTGGTCATAGATAATGGCCTTATGTTCATAATCATAGATAATAATTCTCATAGTCAAGAGTCATAGTTGATTAGCTACAATTGTCCCTGTCATAGTCATAGGCAACAGTCTTTCATCCACCGTCATAGGCATAGGCATAGTCTTATTAGTCATAGGAAGTCTTATGTTCACCGTTATAGTCATAGGCATAATCATATTAGTCATAGGCAGTCTTATGTTCTCAGTCATAGTCCTTGTCCCTAATCAATAGTTTCAACGTCATAGGCATATTAAGGTTATAGACACGAGAGAGTTTGATTTACAACATGAATATGTCCAAAGCAATATTCATGAAAGTCAAGATCCAAGACGAACAAGAATAGATACGAATCAATTACCATACATAGATCCAATTCCAATTTACAACATGGATATTAAGTTTACAGCTTTTATCTAAAAGTAACTTGAACTTACAGTGCGTGGATCGAGAATTAGAAAGCAGAATTTGATTGTTGAATCTCTATTTGATCGGTCGTGTTCTAATTGAAATCCCCCAATTTGCAAATCCCTAAGCGTAGTCTTGATGGAGAAGGAGCAGTTCTTTTTCTTCCTTTTTATCTTATTATTTTGATTATCTTAGAAGCAACATAAGGACAGAAAGAAATGGTGTGGAGAAAATGAGGCTAGGGGGCTGTTTATATAGGGTTAGGCAGAAAACGAGTCTAAATACATCAGAATGCATCTGGTTCAGAAAAGTGGTTCGGGAGGCAGGTCGACCCCCAGGTCGACACTATGGTCGACTTGGCCCCTGGGAGGTCGACACTATAGTCGACCCCCAGGTCGACCTGGTCCATGGGCGGGAATTTTCCCGCCCAGCCTGTTCTGGGGTTTGAATTCGAATTTCGAGCTGTTTTCGATTCTGAAAATTCCAGAAACTTCGGAGGGTCATATCTCCCTCATATGGACTCCGATTTTCGAAAACTCGGACTCTATTTCATGTAAAATTTCGAGACGAACGCAATGGCGCAACCCGTTTCCCTTGATTCTTGTTTGAAAATTAATTCTACCTTGATTTCTAGTTTTAAAATGTTATAAAAATTCGGGTTGTTACATTCTCCCCTCCTTAAAGGATTTCGTCCCCGAAATCTTCAAGTTAAGAAGAATGTGTCCTACCATCCAATCATCCATTTACTCAATCATCAATCAAAGGCATTCATTGTCCTTAAGAGATTTCTAATGCAGTATGAACATATGCAGAAAGTGTGTGTATATGTTCCTTATCTAATGCAAATGATCAGGCCTGATTGACCTTCTTAATGCAAAAATATGTTTAGTGCCATGAGTCCAACATGTATGCAAATAGTCCTAGTCACATAAACACTATATGTGTGCAAAAACATCCATCCATATGCATCATCCATATGGCAACACATCCAATTTCATCCATAAACAAGTATAAACACTCATGCATATGCAATATAAAGATGTGTCTGAGCCGATCTAGTGCCTAATGTGTGTTATGCAACCACGAGCAACCACTAGCAGCCACTTGCAACCACTTGCAACCATCAATCATAACATGTCTCAAACACATGTTTCACCCAATTGTTCCTACCTAAAGATATAGTCGAACGATAGAAGCAAGTAAAAACCTTGTGCCCATTAGGCAATGTCAAAGCTGGAAATCTACATCACATATATACTGAATAGGAGAAGAACTCCCTAAGCACCAGCTCCGAAGACCGAAATCAACATCAGGCTGACACCCAAAGAATTAACCAACCAATATATATGTTTCTAGGAAACTAAGCATGAGGGACTCCTTTTTGGACACAAGAAATCCCTTCCTAAGATCAACTCATATCCAAAAAGTTTAGTCAAGCCAATGGACACCCTCAAGCCCCAACATGTATTAATAACAGATGAGTCATACTCCCTATGGGGTTTGCAACGGAAATAGGATTGAGAATATGACGGAGAGGGTATACTTGAAAGATAGTATGCAAGTAAGCCCTACAGGAAAAGAGGGATCAAGGATATACTCTTAAAAAGAGATATGATGCGCGTATCTAGTCTTCAATCTTCTAAGTCGCATTTCCTTGAGCTTAACTCCCTTGTGCTTTCACTGTCTTTGACTTCACAATTTCGTAGCTTCTTAATTCTTGTTTCCAAAATATGAGTTAGAACTCATTCCATTGTTGCCTCTTGTTTCACTTATTCTCCTTATTCTTTTTCTAGTATACTCGGCTTAAACATAACTGCGTACTCATGGTTTCATGCAAGCTCTCCAAAATTCACTAGTGAATCCTGAATCTCGTTCACTTACTAGAAGGTATTCCACACAGAAGAATTATCTCTTGCAAATAAACAGATGTCAACCATGTTGCCAAATGTACTTACTAAGGTGATTTCCTATAACTCATGCACAAGCGAAATGAACCATCCGCCTTAGTGGCGAACACTTACTCGAGCGGATCGATAAATATATCATGAGATTCTAGGTAACTAAACATGGCAGAACCCTAAGGGTTACACTAGACTTCGAGGGCATTACCAAGGTCAATCAAGAATCTAACTAGCCTCTTTTCATACTCGAGAATGGTACCATTTTTGGACAACCACTCCATCCCTAGAATCAACCCATAGCCCAAAAACATAAGCATTGCTTAGCATAAACATTCTCAAATCCAAACAAGTCATGAATAAATGAGCTGATTCCCCAACAGGATTTGAAAGAAAAACAATGGGATCCTCTACTATGCTAGTACTAAGGTGCAGAGACTCAACTATCGAAGCAGAATTAAAAGGATGCGATGTATATAAAAACAAAGTTCCCACGGTATGATAGAAAAGAGCAGCTAAACTTTTAACAGAAGCGTTACCACCTCTCTTAGGTATGCTAATAGTGAGAGCATACAATTGCCCTTTCGAGATCTTGTTCTTTGCCCTTGTCTTTGTCCTATGATACTTATTACATGTCCCTTTTTACCATACCAACGATGTTCTTTCTTGTCATGGATTTTTATTATTCTTTCACTTGGCCTCTTTCCTTTCACTTTTTTTTCCTCTTCGTGGATTAAGCCATATCAACAAGTTTCTCATCCTTAGACTTTTGTTCTTTATCCTCGTTCCTACTATCCTTGTATAGCTTGTTGACAAGTTTCTCGAAAGCTACTTCCATCGCACGGCACCATACCAAGCTTGAGATAAGATTAGTCGCAAGTAAAACTACTGCGGCTACAGATGGAGGTTGGGCACTACTTTGCCCTCCGACATGTGTCGCATGCCTACAAACTATGGTGAAAAAAAAGGGAGAAGAGACTCAAGGAGAGAATCAAAAGATAGTGCATATGGCTTTGGGGAATAGCCATTAAATAAAACAAGATTTTTCTTGAAAAATGCTTCTTTGTAAACGGTTTTGAAAATAATTTCAAAAGTTTTTTTTTTAAAACATTTGCCAGGCTGGTAACCTTCTCCTCTAATACCAAATGTAACACCCCACCTCCGCTAGGGTCACTCACAAAGGGAATGCACTAGCTTTGGTCGAGCATTATCTAGGTAAACATACACAGAAATATTACAAGACAGATTATATAAAACAGCGGAAGAAGAACCAAATTTCATTGCTTTAAAATCCAGAAAGGTCTAAAGCCTTTTGTGACACCCCACGTCCATTAATGTCACTCACAAAGGGAATGCATTAACTTCCATGGAGGTTTTAAGTGAATATAGAACAGTAAAATTACAACAAGACAGATATAAAATAGTACTTGGAAATTCAAAAAACTTTATTTCATTGTAGCAGAAGTCAAAACATGTTTGATTACATCATAACACCATATTCAATGTCAAGTACAATATCTATCTTGATAAAACAAGTACATAATCCCATTACATGAATAGCCATTAAAAAGAAAGATAACAAGCTGGACTTTACTTCAGCAGTCCAAGCTTTCCAGTAGATAAGCGATCCAACTAGACTCCACTAGAACTTGGCCCAACCTGCGGACCTGAAGGGAGAAAAAGGATGGAAAAGAGGGGGTCAGACATAAAGTCTGGTGAATATGATAATTCTACAATACTATTACCAAAATAACTGGACTAAGGCATAAGCTGGAAAACAAGAAAATGTCTATGAAGAGCAGATTAAGGACATAGACAATCGCTAAAGGCAACGTTATAGGCGCTCCTAAATACTAAAGGATAAACACTATACTGCACCACACCAGTCACCCTAAAGATTCATCCCACTTAGCTTCACTTAGAAACTTTCCCAATGGCTTTACGTACCCCTAGCTGACTACATAGGTGCCGCCTGCCCCTATCTCCACTAGGTGTACCCTACTTCCCATTATTCGATCGGCTCCCTAACTCGTAGATACCCGTGCTGGCCCCACAGTGGGGTGTATCACTCCCCTAAAGTGGCAACCTGATACAACGGACATGCACGGCTTATACCTACACGATGCAACAACGTCTTACCTACCAGCCCGGGTCCACACACGCATATGAAACCCGTTGGACTTGCGTTGCCACCGCTCCCTGTTTTGGCCTCTTATAGTCAAACCCAGTATGCCTGTCCCGTCCTCGACTTGGGTCGAGCCCACAAAGATACGTTTTGGGATACTGGTTGAAATGGGCCCCCACTATTTACCACAAGCATTCCACCTAAGCTTGTCCCCATTAGTCCATCCCACTTAACCCACTTAGTCATGTTCATTTACATGTGTGTTTGGTTAAGTCTAATCGTATTTCAAATGCCTCTAAAGGCAACCACCAGATTCCTCATGCCACCCAAGGCACCTACTTAACCCCCATGTCCCACCTTACATGATTATCTGGTTAAGTATTTCTTAGTTCATTAAGGCCATAACCTCATAAAGACCTCTCACATTAGACTGGCATTTATGGCAGCTGGATTTGCCGGGCGGGTCCGGGCAGTCTTACACCATAAAAGAGTCTAACCTCGTGTCTTTACAACTGTTATGCTTTAGTTTGGGCCTAGGACCTCTCACATTGGGCCGACATTTGTGACTACTGGATTTGCCGGGCGGGTCCGGGCAGGTTTACATCACAAACGGGTCCAACCTCGTGTCCTAAGCATTGATTATTAATAATAATCCACTTTCCCCCAATTTTAATAATTCCCTACTTGAATTATTAATTACTTCCAATTTTTAACAATGTCCATAATTGACTCAATTATGGACATCCATTCATGGTATGCAAAATCTTACAAAATTGCACCCAATTTATTAATTCCTAATATTACCCCTACCTCACGTTTGAACGTTTATTCGCAAAATATATGTTAGACTCGAATAGCCTAACTCATAGCATAAAAGAGATTATCATAATAACAACATGTATATGTGACCAAATGAATCATAATAAGGGGTGAAACTTGCATATGTCCAACTTGCATAGATTATACATGTCATGGACCTAAAGGTGTCAACTTGTTCAAAATTCACCTAATATAATCTCAATCAATTTTCATAAACTTACATATGAACATGTGTGAATCAACATCATCTAATTTTTTAACAACATGGTTTTATATGGGTACACCTAACTCAATAGGCAAATTCCCATATTCAAGTTTTATTTAATTATAGTTTCAAGTTTATGGGTACACCTAACCTAATAGGCAAATTCCCATAAACAAGATCCATTTAAATTAAAAAAACATAACTTTAAGCATGATCCAACAGCATGATTTTTCAACATAATATAGCATGATTTATAACATGGCATAGTATGATAGTATAACATAGCTTGACATGATTCTCAACATAGCACGACATAGCATAAGAGAATTTACAACATAGCATGACATAGCATATATAATTTACATCATACGACAACATAATAACATAATAAGAGATCCACAATATATAGAATTTACAATTACAAATCACATCACTTTCTTGTGATCCATTCATAACTGAGTCAAATTAGTTTGTAATAGTCTTGTGAGAATCATCATACTCACCAACAAAAGAAAAGAATTAGAGAAAGAGAGATCTTTTGATTTGATTTGTGTAGATTTAGTTGTAGATGATTAGG
The DNA here is from genome assembly GCA_030737875.1 of Allium sativum. Classification (NCBI taxonomy): domain Eukaryota; kingdom Viridiplantae; phylum Streptophyta; class Magnoliopsida; order Asparagales; family Amaryllidaceae; genus Allium; species Allium sativum. The sequence goes on from CM060921.1 coordinate 114,925,683, forward strand.
CTTCCTCTTCTTAGTTTGTGACGGCTACGCTGAACTCCATGGCAGCAGCATGACGGTAGCTTCTCTAATTTTACAAGTGATTTAGGTTTAGGGTCTACCCACTTATTTATAGATTTTAGAATGCATTTAGGCCATTAGATTTAACCTAGAAATAACCGCAGCCGTTCAGACAAGATGGGGTTTATCTTGTTGACTCAGCAATGAGTCAGAAGTGACTCAGCAAACACTCAGCAATATATATATATATATATATATATATATATATATATATATATATATATATATATATATATTCTACAATGTACACATTAGATACATCCCCCCCCTTTTACACACTTATTATTGTTTTTATATACATATTAGATACATCCCCTCTCTTACACACTTTTATATTCATATTAGATACATCCCCCCTCTTACACACTTATTAATATTTTAGCAACTTTAGTGTTAATAGAAAATTCGGGGTGTTACATTCTCCCCTCCTTTTAGGATTTCGTTCCCGAAATCTTCAAGTCTGGAAGAATGTATATCCTACCATCCAAACGTCCATCTACTCATCCATCATACACAGGCATCCATTGTCCTTACAGACTTCTAACGCTTTCATGTTTAAATGCACAGTGTGTGTATATGTCCGTATCTAATGCAAAATCAGGCGGTCCACTGATTCAGTTGACCTCCTTAATGCAACTATGATCGTTCCATGCATCCATTATGTATGCAAAAGATTCTTAATGCTACATAATACTTCTATATGCGTGCACAACCATCATCTGAATGCAGCATCCACATGATAATACAACCATCGTTCATCCATTTTACTAAATACATCCATATATATGCAATATGCAATATGTAGTGACTGAGCCGATCTAGTGCCTAAAGTGTGTGTATATATGCATCCACGAGCAACCACTAGCAAACACTTGCATCCATTTTGCATCCATCATACATAACATGTCTCAAACACATGTTTCAACCATAGGATTATCCTAACTAAAGGTCAAAGATACTAATGAGAGGACATACTAAAGATAAGATAAGATAAGCTAAGCGATAAAGGAGAAATTAAAAGACATACCCTCAAAAAGAAAAGGGTACAACGAACGCATCTTCTCTTCTGTCTCCCAAGTTGCGTTGCTCTCATCATCTCCCCATTGCACTTTAACCAGTCTGACCTCTCGATTCCTCAACTTTTTGATCTCCGACCCAAGAATGCATGTAGGAGCTCGTCTAATTGTTGCATCACGCTCTATTTCCACCTCTTTAAGCAAGCTCGGCTCTACCACCTCCGCGTTCTTGTGCAAACACTTCCTCAAATGTGATACATGGAATACGTCGTGTACTCCACTAAGTTTCTCAGGCAACTCCACCCTATATGCCATCTTCCCAATCCTGTTTTTTACAGGAAACGGCCCTGCAAACCTTGGTGCTAATTTCCCCACGGACCCAAAGCGAACAACATTCTGTAACGGAGATACTTTGATAAAAACCATGTCCCCAATGTCAAACTCAAGATCTGTCCTCCTCTTATCAGCATACGATTTTTGCCTATCTTGTGCTGCTTTCATCCTCCTTCGAATCAACTCAATCTTCTCCGAGGTTTCCCTAACCATATCGGGCCCAAGTAGGATTTTATCGGTAGATTCCCACCAACATGTAGGCGAACGGCAAGGCCTTCCATAAAGAGCTTCGAAAGGTGCCATGCCAATACTAGACTGAAAGCTATTGTTATATGCGAATTCTACTAACGGAAGGTGCTCTTCCCATGTACCCCCAAAGTATAGGATACAAAGCCTTAAAAGATCCTCTAGAATGCGATTCACCCTCTCGGTCTGGCCGTCTGTCTGAGGATGATATGCGGTACTCAAACATAGCTGAGTCCCTACCGCCTCTTGTAAACTCTTCCAAAATTCGCTAGTAAAGATGGGGTCACGGTCGCTTACTATACTAGAAGGAATACCGTGCAAACGAACTATCTCCTTAATGTATACAGAAGCCAACCACGGAGCAGTCCTCTTACTTTTCACGGGAATAAAATGGGCGCTTTTAGTAAGTCTATCTACTATAACCCAAATCCCCGTGTTACCCTTCCTTGATCTTGGTAATCCATCCACAAAATCCATTGAGATGCTTTCCCATTTCCATAGTGGAACTTCTAATGGGTGAAGCAACTCACCGGGTTTCTTTTGTTCTGCTTTAACTCGTTGGCACACCAAGCATCTCGCGACGTACTCGGCCACATCCTTTTTCATACCGGCCCAAAAGAAAACCCGCTTCATATCTTTGTACATCTTATCCCCGCCGGGATGAATGGTCATTTTTGAGCGATGAGCATCATCAAGAATGGCCTTCCTTAAGTCTTCGTCTTGCGGTACACAAAGTCTATTATCCCTTTGTAACCAACCCTTATCGTCTAGGATATACCTACGAAGATGGCTTGACGACTCCCCCCCTTTGAGCTTTTCTACTATCTCAACCAACCGTGGGTCGTCTCGCTGTGCCTCACCAACCCGTCCTAGAAGTGTAGGTCTAACCTCCAAGGATGCTAACAGACCGGGTACTAAGTCAACGGAGGGTCTAAAGTCAAACATAGAGATGAATTCTAAACTTTGTCGTTCAACATACAACGGACTCAAGGACAACCTTTTCCTACTTAAGGCGTCTGCCACCACGTTACCCTTGCCCGGGGTATATGCTATTTCAAAATCGTAGGAGGCTAAGAATTCCATCCACCGTTGCTGCCTTAAATTCAAATCCTTCTGAGAGAATAAGTATTTTAATGATTTGTGGTCAGTGAACAGTTCGAATTTCTCACCAAGAAGATAGTGACGCCAAGACTTAAGCGCGAAAACAATTGCGGCTAGCTCTAAGTCGTGCGTGGGGTAATTCTTTTCATGAACCCTCAACTGCCTTCCACCATAGGCTATTACTCTTCCCTCTTGCATGAGGACCGCGCCAAGTCCCGTCCCACAAGCATCAGTATAGATGGTAAACGGTTTATTCCCGTCTGGCAGCACTAAGACTGGGGCTGAAGTTAAGGCTCTCTTTAAACGTTGGAACGCATCATCGCAATCTTTGTCCCACGTAAAAACCAGGTTCTTCTTCGTTAACCGTGTTAATGGAGCTGATATTTTTGCGAAGTCTTTGATAAACTTCCTATAATAGCCAGCCAACCCCAAGAAACTTCTTACTTCGGTTGCATTTTTAGGGACCTTCCAATCTTGGATGGCCACCACCTTTGCGGGATCCACTGCTATCCCTTCTTTGGAAACCACGTGCCCTAAGAACCGTACTTCCTTCCTCCAGAAGTGACACTTAGAAAATTTTGCCTTAAGGTTATGTGCTCGAAGGGTTTCCAACACTTCCCTAAGATGTAGGGAGTGCTCTTCTTTATTCTTAGAAAAGACTAAGATGTCATCCACAAAGACTACCACGAATTTGTTAAGGTATTCCCTAAACACCCTACTCATCAAATCAACAAAATATGCAGGGGCGTTTGTCAAACCAAAGGGCATCACTAGCCATTCCTAGAATCCGTCAGGAGTCCTAAAAGCAGTCTTATCTATACTATCCTCAGCCACTCTCAGTTGATGAAAGCCAGTGGCTAAGTCCAACTGCGAAAACACTGAGGCGCCAACTAACTGATCAAAGAGATCGTCAATCCTCGGCAGTGGGTGTCGGTTCTTTTTAGTAAGCTTGTTTAGTTCTCTATAGTCCATACAAAGTCTAAGAGACCCATCCGCCTTTGTGGCAAAAACTACTGGAGCACCCCACTCCGATATACTACATCTTATGAACCCCTTCTCAAGCAATTCCTTTACTTGCTTATTGAGTTCCCTCCTTTCACGAGGAGCCATGTGGCGCACTGGCAAAGATACGGGTTTAGCATTATCCACAAGATAAATTCGAAAGTCTATCTCCCGCTTTGGAGGTAAGCCCTTCACCTCCTCAAACACATCCGGATATTCCCGGACCACTTCTACCGATCGCAGGTTCTCTACAGACGCGTCAAGCGATTCAAGATAACTTAGCATAACGGAATTTATGGGATTACAAAAGATGTCGAGAGCATTACCAAGGCGAGTCACAAGCCTAACTACTCTCCTTTCACAATCAAGAATGGCCCTATTTCTAGACAACCAATCCATTCCTAAAATTAGCCCATAGCCCGTGAAGCCCAATACATAAGCATCACATCTAAATTCAACGCTAAGTATAGAGATTTTCAAATCCAAACATATCATGGTCAAATGAGCCGAACCCCCAATTGGATTTGAAACGACCAAGGGATCCTCTACTAAACTGGTGTTCAAGTGCAGTGATTCAACTAATGATGCAGAGATAAACGAATGAGATGCGCCAGAATCGAATAAGGTACGGACAGGATGATCAAACAGAAAAACTAAGCTTTCAACAGAAATTGTTCTACCTCTTTCTTGCAGCGGTGGGGCCACAATAGCCTGAACTTGCCCCCTTGCCTGCCCTGGTGCCATAAGAGCCTGCACCTGTCCTCCCGAGGTAGACCCTGCCCTCTGCCCCTTCTTTGGACAGTCCTTCACTAAATGTCCCGCATCTCCACAATGAAAACAACCAGTCTTCTTTTTCTTTCTACAATCTTTGCTGAGATGGCTAGGCGTCCCACAATTGAAGCATTTCTTCTTCCCTTTGCCATTATTGTTTTTACCACCCTTCTTATTTTGCTGTTGGGGTTTCTTCTGATCCCCTTTCTTTTCAACTGCCTTATCCTCATGCATAAGTGCCATTTCTACTAGCTTTTCAAAGGTGGCTACCATAGGGATGTGGGTCATAGCCAACCCTTGCAACGGTTCATTCAAGCCTCTAACGAACCTCAAAGCTTTCTTCTCTGGCGTGTTCACCAACTCCAAGCCAAACCTTGCTAACTGATTAAATTTATTGACACATTCCTTTACTGATGAGCTCCCTTGCTTTAGTGCCAGGAATTTTTCCATATTTAAGTTCTCCTCTGCCCTTGAAAGAAACTTTGCCTCAAACCTTCGTCTGAAATCCGCCCATGAATCAACTGGACGTTCCCCGTTAGTGACCTCCCACCAAAACGAGGCCTCTCCCTTCATTAACCAAGCAGCTAAACGGACTTTCCTCCCATCTTCCACTTCAAAGATATCCAACAATTCCTCAGTCTCCTTAAGCCAATCTCTGGCCTCCACAAATGTCTCAGTCCCTTGAAAAGTTTTTCCTCCCATAGCCTTGAATTCCTTGCACGTCTTTGCAAAAGTGTCAACACGAGGAGGAGGAGGAGGAGGAATGGGTGCAACTAGGGGTGGAGGAGTATCCGCTGGGCCTGCAGTGGTGGCCCTAGCCTCCAAGTATCTCCTAAACCACCCTGGAATCGTCACACCTTCTGGGAGATTAAGATCTTCAGCCATGTTGAAACGAAAAAGGAAAGATTCAAAATGGAGAATTCGAAAGATAAAGATAAGGATGTGGCTATTTGGGATTATGTTTTTCATAAAAACTCTCTTTAAATAACATGTTTTTTTTTTTTGAAAGCACTTCTTCCAAAAATACTTTAGAAAAAAAAAATATTTTTCTAAAATTTTTTTTTATCTGTTCTGGTAACCTTATGCTCTGATACCACGTGTAACACCCCACGTCCATTAATGTCACTCACAAAGGGAATGCATTAACTTCCATGGAGGTTTTAAGTGAATATAGAACAGTAAAATTACAACAAGACAGATATAAAATAGTACTTGGAAATTCAAAAAACTTTATTTCATTGTAGCAGAAGTCAAAACATGTTTGATTACATCATAACACCATATTCAATGTCAAGTAAAATATCTATCTTGATAAAACAAGTACATAATCCCATTACATGAATAGCCATTAAAAAGAAAGATAACAAGCTGGACTTTACTTCAGCAGTCCAAGCTTTCCAGTAGATAAGCGATCCAACTAGACTCCACTAGAACTTGGCCCAACCTGCGGACCTGAAGGGAGAAAAAGGATGGAAAAGAGGGGGTCAGACATAAAGTCTGGTGAATATGATAATTCTACAATACTATTACCAAAATAACTGGACTAAGGCATAAGCTAGAAAACAAGAAAATGTCTATGAAGAGCAGATTAAGGACATAGACAATCGCTAAAGGCAACGTTATAGGCGCTCCTAAATACTAAAGGATAAACACTATACTGCACCACACCAGTCACCCTAAAGATTCATCCCACTTAGCTTCACTTAGAAACTTTCCCAATGGCTTTACGTACCCCTAGCTGACTACATAGGTGCCGCCTGCCCCTATCTCCACTAGGTGTACCCTACTTCCCATTATTCGATCGGCTCCCTAACTCGTAGATACCCGTGCTGGCCCCACAGTGGGGTGTATCACTCCCCTAAAGTGGCAACCTGATACAACGGACATGCACGGCTTATACCTACACGATGCAACAACGTCTTACCTACCAGCCCGGGTCCACACACGCATATGAAACCCGTTGGACTTGCGTTGCCACCGCTCCCTGTTTTGGCCTCTTATAGTCAAACCCAGTATGCGTGTCCCGTCCTCGACTTGGGTCGAGCCCACAAAGATACGTTTTGGGATACTGGTTGAAATGGGCCCCCACTATTTACCACAAGCATTCCACCTAAGCTTGTCCCCATTAGTCCATCCCACTTAACCCACTTAGTCATGTTCATTTACATGTGTGTTTGGTTAAGTCTAATCGTATTTCAAATGCCTCTAAAGGCAACCACCAGATTCCTCATGCCACCCAAGGCACCTACTTAACCCCCATGTCCCACCTTACATGATTATCTGGTTAAGTATTTCTTAGTTCATTAAGGCCATAACCTCATAAAGACCTCTCACATTAGACTGGCATTTATGGCAGCTGGATATGCCGGGCGGGTCCGGGCAGTCTTACACCATAAAAGAGTCTAACCTCGTGTCTTTACAACTGTTATGTTTTAGTTTGGGCCTAGGACCTCTCACATTGGGCCGACATTTGTGACTACTGGATTTGCCGGGCGGGTCCGGGCAGGTTTACATCACAAACGGGTCCAACCTCGTGTCCTAAGCATTGATTATTAATAATAATCCACTTTCCCCCAATTTTAATAATTCCCTACTTGAATTATTAATTACTTCCAATTTTTAACAATGTCCATAATTGACTCAATTATGGACATCCATTCATGGTATGCAAAATCTTACAAAATTGCACCCAATTTATTAATTCCTAATATTACCCCTACCTCACGTTTGAACGTTTATTCGCAAAATATATGTTAGACTCGAATAGCCTAACTCATAGCATAAAAGAGATTATCATAATAACAACATGTATATGTGACCAAATGAATCATAATAAGGGGTGAAACTTGCATATGTCCAACTTGCATAGATTATACATGTCATGGACCTAAAGGTGTCAACTTGTTCAAAATTCACCTAATATAATCTCAATCAATTTTCATAAACTTACATATGAACATGTGTGAATCAACATCATCTAATTTTTTAACAACATGGTTTTATATGGGTACACCTAACTCAATAGGCAAATTCCCATATTCAAGTTTTATTTAATTATAGTTTCAAGTTTATGGGTACACCTAACCTAATAGGCAAATTCCCATAAACAAGATCCATTTAAATTAAAAAAACATAACTTTAAGCATGATCCAACAGCATGATTTTTCAACATAATATAGCATGATTTATAACATGGCATAGTATGATAGTATAACATAGCTTGACATGATTCTCAACATAGCACGACATAGCATAAGAGAATTTACAACATAGCATGACATAGCATATATAATTTACATCATACGACAACATAATAACATAATAAGAGATCCACAATATATAGAATTTACAATTACAAATCACATCACTTTCTTGTGATCCATTCATAACTGAGTCAAATTAGTTTGTAATAGTCTTGTGAGAATCATCATACTCACCAACAAAAGAAAAGAATTAGAGAAAGAGAGATCTTTTGATTTGATTTGTGTAGATTTAGTTGTAGATGATTAGGCTTCCTCTTCTTAGTTTGTGACGGCTACGCTGAACTCCATGGCAGCAGCATGACGGTAGCTTCTCTAATTTTACAAGTGATTTAGGTTTAGGGTCTACCCACTTATTTATAGATTTTAGAATGCATTTAGGACATTAGATTTAACCTAGAAATAACCGCAGCCGTTCAGACAAGATGGGGTTTATCTTGTTGACTCAGCAATGAGTCAGAAGTGACTCAGCAAACACTCAGCAATATATATATATATATATATATATATATATTCTACAATGTACACATTAGATACATCCCCCCCTTTTACACACTTATTATTGTTTTTATATACATATTAGATACATCCCCTCTCTTACACACTTTTATATTCATATTAGATACATCCCCCCTCTTACACACTTTTTTATTCATATTAGATACATCCCCCCTCTTACACACTTATTAATATTTTAGCAACTTTAGTGTTAATAGAAAATTCGGGGTGTTATACCTTTTACATCAAAATGCTACTAAATCCATTACATCGAAATCTGTGATAACCCCAAACTTCCGTATTACAAAAGTAAGGATAATCATTTAGGAATACAACATATTTACAACAAAACAGATCTCAGATAATGATCATAACACGTAAACCATTGCAGCGGAAACAAATGTCATCAGCCTCATAATATCCAATACATCAGAGTACACAGTACAGGATACAACTTAGCCAAATAAAGAGTCTCAACAAAAGGGAAATAAGTTTTCAAATGGAAAGAAACAATCTCAAATTCCGTCACATACATCAAAGCTACCAAAGGTAAAATGTCTCAAGCAGAAGTAAAAACTAGAGAAAAGGTCTTCTTCTTCTTTCGTCCAAGCAAGCTCCAAACAGAATGTATCACCTGAACCTGTCAATTGGCTGCCCGTGTGGAAAGAGGGCACCCGAGTTTGCAAAAGTGAAACAAACTACGAGTCAATCATGGGACTGGTGTGAGAATTCTAAACTAAATTAACTATCAATATGGCGAATCACAGGACCACACCGCTAACGTGGAACGGGTTTACTCCATTGGATTACCAGTGCATAATTTTATAAAATTTGCAAATAACAGCGAAATGATTTTTGAAAAATGAAATCATCATAAGACTCAAGTCCTATCACACAATGCAACGCACACAGGAGGATAGAGTTTCCCTTATGATGATCAAACATGCTTAATACGTGAAAAGTAATATTTTAATATTATCATTAGTGTTTAAGCAGTATTAAAATACTTCAATATAAATATATCAATCCTAGACGACATAGGTACCATATACTATGTCGCCGTATATAAGTTTACAATCAAAGCCGTGATGTCGTATTGGGAATTGGTTTTCTGTCATGAAATCGATGTTAGGGATCGTCCTCTTCCGATTCCAGACACTCTAGCAAATGCCTCAGGATCCCCTGTAGTGAACCCTTGGATCTTCAGGGCCGGTCCCCACCTAACGGTAGTGGATTGACAATTCCTGAACACACGTTTCCCGGTTCCTTTTGAACCTATAGTATGACCACTTCCGGCCTGCAAAAACCCGAGGTACCTCAATCCAAAATCCATATAAGTAAAATGCCAGGCCGTGTTAAAGCCCAAACACCACTAGCTAGAAAGAAACGTGTGCACTCCCTGCAGTCCTAATCCCGTTTTTGACTCATACCGGGGTGTGAGGCTCGCGGAGTCACGTTATACACAAAGCTATGCCTAAACAGGCTATGCTTTGATCATCAGCCATAAGGCCTGCTTTTCAACCAAGCCTTGATCATTGCATCTTAGCGTGCCACATTGACAATTCAATGCCATGCGATCGATAACTATTACTACGTATCAGGGTGTTAAGTAGAGAATAAATTCTCTACCACCAAACAGACATATATTAATAGAAATCGATTTAATTACATGAAGTGAATTTCAACGTCAGACACGCATCCATTTACAAGTCCGTTCTGGGTCTGAACGAAACCGGAGACACCAAAAAGACGCTCGCTTATCCGCACGACCAACACACACGTCCGGACAATTACTGCTTCAAACCTATCCTGGGAGCAAATCAGTCCAAGGTATCTGTCACACCCCACCTCCGCCAGGGTCACTCACAAAGGAATGCACTAGGTTTGGAGGGGCATCATTGGTGAACATGCACAGAGATATTACAAGACAGAACATATAAAACAGCAGAAGTAAAACAAATTTCATTACTTTATAAAACATCAAGGTCTAAAGCCTTTTTACATCAGATTACATAGAAACCTGTCTTGCAAATAGTAAAGAAGCATAAAACCTTTTCATAAATTATTCCCCCAAAACAAACCGGTAAAGCAGCCATAGCCAAAAGAAGTCCAAGCCGTATATGATGACATTCAAGCAGAAGAGGTCCGAACTAAACAACAGTGTTTCCTCCCTTAAAACCTAGGGGAGGGGGGGAACGGAAGACAAAGACGCGAAACAAAACGGGGTCAGTCATAAAGACTGGTAAGTCCTATCTACTTCCAGTATAAAAACAGGTAAAGGTAACATGACATGCATAAACTGAAAGTAAACATAAGGACGACGACAAGATAGATAAGCTAAACCAAGATAACCGGATGAACTACTGTAGCAAGGTAAACTAAGGTATCATGATAAACTACGTGTCAAGATAAATCAAGGTATCACGTCGTCAGGTTTCTATCAAGTATACTATCCCAAGGTATCTATCATGTATAACATCCCACGGTATCTATCATGTATGACATCCCAAGGTATTTATCATGTATATTTGCTCTGCACCTCTCGTACTAGGATCCCAACCCGCGTCATGTGTTAACTATGAATGTCCCTTGCCCAATGTCATGTAATGGTCCATGTCAACCTAATATATATAGCATATGTAGGTTTTCCCAACTTGTATGTTTCTTTCCATGTATAATTTCAGTCCTTTGCCGTAGGCCGTACGGGCTTTCCCATGTAAATCTATACCACCTCAACGTAGTACCATTTTATCCTTGAAGTTGTTTTGGACTACTACTGTAACAACCCGTATTTCGATAACATGATTAAGACGAGAATCAAGGCAGAATTTAATTTTAAATTCTGAATCAAGTAAAACGGGCTATGCCATTGCGTTCGTCTTGGAAAAATACGCGAAATAGAGTCTGAGTTTTCGAGAATCGGAGTCCGTATGACCAAGTTATGGTCCGACGAAGTTTTCAGAAAATTCAAGTTCAAAATCGAGTTTAAATTGCGAATATTAGGGCTGGAAAGCTAGGCGGGAAAAACTCCCGCCAGGCACCCTAAGTCGACAGCCCTGTCAACTTGGGAGTCGACATGGCAAACCCAAGTCGACAGCCCTGTCGACTTGGGGGTCGACTTATGGTGGCCAAGCCATCTTGGCTTGGTGCACCTGCACTTGTCTCTGGTCTTGTTCTGGAAGATTCTGACGTGGTTTGATGGCTCAGATCCGATTTAGGGTTAATCTAAGGGCCTAAAACTACCCTAATCTCTATAAAAACACCCTAAACCTAACCTAAATCCCTAAAAATCAAACCTAGCAACGAAGTGCCGCCCAAATGCCAAGTGATCATGGCCTCCATCTCCAATCCCTAAAGCTATGCATTCAAATCGGGTTCAAATCAAAAGGTGCAAGCTTGCTACACCAAATCGAGGCCAAATCAACGTTGCTATGGCGATTTCATGACGGTTCTTCATCAAAGGAGCCACCTTTCTTCGTCAAGAGGATGCATGATCCTTCCCTAGGCCTCTCTAGGTAAGTTCTAGCTACTTCGAGATGTTAACGGTAGTTTAATCACGACATGGAATAAAATGTGGTTAAACATGAATGCTACAACCTATGCGAGCCTAGTTTGCTCCTTTAACATGAACATATGACTTTGGGTAATGTTGTAGCGACTAAACCATGCTATTCATGTTGCATTGGACTTAGTTTGCCATGCAAGATTGGACCTTTACTTGTAGTATGATAGCATGAACACTTAGAGCTACTTTGACTAGTGAAATAATGACATAAATTGGACTTTGGGGCTTATGCATGTAAATGAAACCAACACCTTATGATATCATGTTTATGTAAGGTCCAATCCCGTTATGACAACATGCAAGTTTGTGGCTAAATTTCCTATGATAATATGTAGGTTTGTGGCCAAATCCTTTATGACATTGTGCATGCTTGTGGCCAACCCCTATATGATAGTATACATGCTTATGGCCAATCCCTATATGACATTATCATTCATGTTTTAAGGCCAAACCCCCTTATGCTACCATGCATGTTTGGAGCCAATCCCTTTTGTGGCATCGTGCATGTTTTGGGGTCTACATGTAACCATAGTAAACCTACTATGTTGACTCACTTTTACTCAAGTGAAAACTCGATTTTGGGGTAGTTAGGTAAACATGAACATGACGCGAAATCTTGACTTGAATATGACATGAAAACTTGACTTGAAGTTACATGTGAACACGACATGTAAGTTGAACCAAAATGGGGGCATGACACGTGGGGTAAACTTGGGACGTGAAATTAGACACGTATGGGTTGTAAGTGTAATATAACACTAGACCAAACATGAAAGTGGCCAACTCGAGGTTGGGTTGAGTTTGTAGCATAAATCTACCCGGACCTGCCCGGCTTAACTAGTGGCTACAAACAATAGGATCCAATGTGAGAAGTTGGTCATGTCGCGCTTAAGACCCGAGGTTAGACTAGGTTGTGGTGTAAATCTACCCGGACCCGCCCGGCTTAACTAGTAACCACAACAAGGTCTAATGTGAGAGGTTGAGAGTGCATTAATTAAATTAATGCCACATGATAAGGTTAAGTAAATTTGACTAATGACACTTAACCGATATGACACGAATGGGTAGGTTAAGTGGGACCGGGCTTGATTTCTTAATGACACTTAACCATGCAAGATGATTAGGGGATGGGGTTAAGTAATTTACACTTAATTAATCCAACTTGGTAATTAGATGGGGTTAAGTAATTAAGGCTTACTAATCTAAACACGGTAATTAGATGGGGTTAAGTAATTAAGACTTAACTAATCTAAACACGGTAATTAGATGGGGATAAGTAATTCAGACTTAACTAATCTAAACATGGTAATTGGATGGGGTTAAGTAATTGATACTTAACTAATCTAACCACGGTAATTAGATGAGGTTAAGTAATACACACTTAACTAATCTAAACACGGTAATTCGATGGGGTTAAGTTGAACACTTAACCAATTTAAACTTGGTAATTCAATGAGGTTAAGTAACCAATACTTAACCAACTTAACGTGATAATTTAAATGGGGTTAAGCAACTTATACTTAACCAATTATACATGATGATTTGATGAGGTTAAGTAACTTACACTTAACCAATCTAATACGCGGACCTGATAAGGTTAAGTCACAAGACCTTTTTAGAGTATACTTAACCATTGTAGTACGATTAGAGGATGGGGTTAAGCTAACCTATACTTAACCAATCCGACTCGATGATTTGATGGGATTAATAAATCTAGCAAGATAATCCGATAGGGTTAAGTCATGAGCCTCTGGGTAAACTTAACCAACTTGTAGGGCTAAGTCTTGAACTTAAATACTTAGCCAATCTCGACGTGATTCGTGGGCAGGTTAAGTCATGGACTTGAATGATAACACTTAACCCAACAGACAAACCCTAGTTAGAGGGACTAGGTAGAAAATCGTGGTTAATCAAGGATAACGGGAAAGGAAGCTAAGTGGTAAACCTTAGTTAAAGAACTAAGTAATAATTCTTAGCCAAGTACATGGGACCAGTTCATAAATAAACGAGTAACCTGATACGGTAGGTCATCACTTAGAATACGAGGAGGAGCAGTTTATCTGACTTGGATAAAAGCTCCAGCGAACTGGGTGACGAAGCGGAAGCTTCGGGGAACGTGAGGGTAATCTTGGTATCCCTCTGTGAGGTGGCAAGTGGTCCATGAAACCCGGCCTCACAGAGGTTAAGGTCTGCGGTAGAAGAGCCAAGAGTATGCCTTGGTTGCTATGCGAGCGACCTAAAGACTGGGATGGATTAGCGTGGAGTCGACGATACTTGATTTTCACCTCGGGATAGCATGTCGCCGACTACCTACCATCTTTAGTCAATCGTGTACGTACGGAAAGGCAGGGAACTCCCAACAGACCATATACTAGCTATCAAGTTATGGGTGAGGTTGGCTATCAGGAAATGAGCATCGATGGGCCTAGAGAGTTCTCATACATGATTTTTCGTGGGTTGCCTTTCAGTAGTTGAGGGAGGGGTCACGTGGGACCATAGCCACGGGTACAAAAACAGACCTTGATATCTGCATCAGCAGACGACTTAAAGCTCCCGACCGAGTTCCGTATTTCTTGGTTTGCCCTGGCACGGAACTCGGATGGCACATTGAGGAACATGTGCGTCTAGACATGGAAAACGATTCACGATACATACGTGGGATGAAGGGCGCGGTTGACGGGTGGCATAATTCCTAGTGGCCCTAGGTGGCTGAACCCAAACCGAGACACGGAAACGTTCATTAGGTAGCATAATCCCTAGCGGCCCTAGGTGGCATAAATCCTAAGTGAACGCGCGATAGTTCATGGTAAGGAAACAAAACTAGATCAAGGGTTGCAGTCCAAAATAACTTCAAGGATAAAACGTTTGCATGGGAAAGCTCGTATGGCCTACGGTAAAGGACTGAACTTATACATGGGTGGAAACATACTAGTTGGGAAAATCTACATATGCTATATATTAGGTTGACATGGACCATTACATGACATTGGGCAAGGGACATTCATGGTTAACACATGACGCGGGTTGGGATACTAGTACGAGGGGTGCAGAGCAAATATACATGTTAGAACCAGGAGCAAATATACATGATAAATACCGTGGGATGTTATACAAGGTAGATACCTTGGGATAGTATACTTGATAGAAACCTGACGATGTGATACCTTGATTTATCATGACACCGTAGTTTATCATGATATCTTAGTTTACCTTGCTACAGTAGTTCAGCCTGTTACCCTGGTTTAGTTTATCTATCTTGTAGTCATCCTTATGTTTACTTTCAGTTTATGCATGTCATGTTACCTTTACCTGTTTTTATACTGGAAGTAGATAGGACTTACCAGTCTTTATGACTGACCCCGTTTTCTTTCGCCTCTTTGTCTTCCGTTCCTTCCCCCCAGGTTTCAGGGAGGAAATGATGTTGTTTGGTTCGGACCTCTTATGCTTGAAGGTCATCATGTATAGCTTGATGTATAGCTTGGTCTTCTCTTGGCTATGGCTGCTTCACCGCTTTATTTTGGGGAATAATTTATGAAAAGGTTTTTATGCTTCTTTATTATTGCAAGACAGGTTTTGATGTATTCTGGTGTAAAAGGCTTTAGACCTTATTTTATAAGGCAATGAAATTTGCTTTACTTCCGTTGTTTTATATATGTTCTGTCTTGTAATATTTCTGTGCATGTTTACCTCGATAATGCTTCACCAAACCTAGTGCATTCCCTTTGTGAGTGACCCTAGCAGAGGTGGGGTGTTACAACTACCCTTGATCTGGTTATGTTTTCTTACCATGGACTATCGCGTGTTCACTTAGGATTTATGCCACCTAGGACCACTAGGGATTATGCTACCTAATGAACGTTTCCGTGTCTCGGTTTGGGTTAAAGCCACCTAGGGCCACTAGGGATTATGCCACCCGTCAACCACGCCCTTTATCCCACGTATGTATCGTGAATCGTTTTCCATGTCTAGACGCACATGTATCTCAATGTGCCATCCGAGTTCCGTGCCAGGGCAAACCAAGAAATACGGAACTCGGTCGGGAGCTTTAAGTCATCTGCCGATGCAGATATCAAGGTCTGTTTTTGTATCCGTGGCTATGGTCCCACGTGACCCCTCCCTCAACTACTGAAAGGCAATCCAAGAAAAATCATGTATGAGAACTACATCTCGGCCCCACTATGCCCCACTTACCTATTGGCCAACCTCACCCATAACTCGATAGCAAGTATATGGTCTATTGGGAGTTCTCTGCCTTTCCGTACGTGCACGATTGACTAAAGATGGTAGGTAGTCGGCGACGTGCTATCCAGGGCAAAAACAAGTATCGTTGACTCCACGCTAATCCATCCCAGTCTTTAGGTCACTCGCATAGCAACCAAGGCATACTCTTGGTTCTTCTACCACAGACCTTAACCTCTTGTGAGCCCAGGCAGATCATCTGCAACCTCACAGAGGGATACCAAGAGTATCCTCACGTCCCCCGAAGCTACCGCTTCGTCACCCAGTTCGTTGGAGCCTTTATCTAAGTCAGATAATTCGCTCCTCCACGTGTGTTCAAGCGATGACCTACCGTATCGGGTTACTCATCTATCTGTGAACTGGTCCAATTTCCTTGACTAAGAATTATCACTTAGTTATCCTTAACTAAGGTTTACCACTTAGCTTCTCTTCACGCTATCCTTGTTAACTACGATTTTCAACCTAGTCCCCTGAGCTAGGGTTTTGTCTAATGGGTTAAGTGTTGTCATTCAAGTTCATGACTTAACCCGCCTACGAATCATGTCAAGATTGGCTAAGTATTTAAGTTCAAGGATTAGCCCTACAAGTTGGTTAAGTATACCAAGAAGCTCATGACTTAACCCTATCAAGTCAAATTGGTTAAGTATTTGTTTGTCTTAACCCTATCAGATTATCGTGTTAGATTGATTAAGCATAGATTATCTTAATCCCATCAGATTATCGAGTCGGATTGGTTAAGTGTGGGTTAGCTTAACCCCATCCACTAATCGTATTACAATGGTTAAGTATATTTAAAAGGTCTTGTGACTTAACCCTATCAGGTCCGCATATTAGATTGGTTAAGTATAGGTTACTTAACCTCATCAAATCATCATGTATAATTGGTTAATTATAAGTTACTTAACCCCATTAAATTGTCATGTTAAGTTGGTTAAGTATTGGTTACTTAACTTCATTGAATTACCAAGTTTAGATTGGTTAAGTGTTTAACTTAACCCTATCGAATTACCGTGTTTAGATTAGTTAAGTGTAGGTTACTTAACCCCATCTAATTACCGTGTTTAGATTAGTTAAGTCTAAGTTACTTAACCCCATCTAATTACCAAGTCAGATTAGTTAAGTGTAAATTACTTAACCCCATCCCCTAGTGGTCTTATATGGTTAAGTGTCATTAAGAAATCAAGTCCGGTTTAACTTAACCTACCCATTCGTGTCATATCGGTTAAGGGTCATTAGTCAAAATTACTTAACCTTTTCATGTGGCATTAATTAGATTAATGCACCCCAACCTCTCACATTAGACTTTGTTGTGGTTACTAGTTAAGCCGGGCGGGTCCGGGTAGTTTTACACCACAACCTACTCTAACCTCGGGTTTTAAGTGCTATATGACCAACTACTCACATTGGGTCCTATTGTTTGTAGCCACTAGTTAAGCCGGGCGGGTCCGGGTAGATTTATGCTACAAACTCAACCCAACCTCGAGTTGGCCACTTTCATGTTTAGTATAGTGTCTTATTACACTTACAACCCACACATGTCTAGTTCAAGTTCCATGTTTTCCTACGTGTCATGACCACATTAAAATGTATCATGAATGTCATGTTCTCATGTAAACCCCATGTCAAGTTTTCGTGTCATATTCACGTTTTTCCTAAGCTACCCAAACGTATTTCCAACCCAAGTGGAAGCGAGTCACACAGTAGGGGTATTATGCCAACATATTGGCCTCAAACAGGCAAGATATCATAAAGGGATTGGCTGC
Organism: Allium sativum; assembly: GCA_030737875.1. Lineage (NCBI taxonomy): Eukaryota > Viridiplantae > Streptophyta > Magnoliopsida > Asparagales > Amaryllidaceae > Allium > Allium sativum. Next base: position 114,943,534 of record CM060921.1, read on the forward strand.
AAACGTGAATATTATCCTAAAGGATTTGGCCTCAAACATGCATAGTATCATAAGGGAATTTGTCCACAAACATGCATAGTATCATAAGGGAATTTGGCCACAAACATGCATAGTATCATAAGGGAATTTGGCCACAAACATGCATAGTATCATAAGGGAATTTGGCCACAAACATGCATGATAACATAAGGGGTTTGGGTTCATTTACATGCATAAGCCCCAAAGTCAAGTCTTTGCCAATGTTTCACAAGTCAAATGGTTCCCAAAGGTTCATGCTAACATTCCATAGATAAAGATTCAAACTTGCAAGATAAACTAGGTTAAACATAACATGAGTGGCATGATTAAGTCGCTAAAACTTAGCCCAAGGTCATAGATCATAGAAAAGGGGTAAAATTAGGTTCACATAGGCTAGCATACTTATGTTTCATCGCATTTTATTCCATGTCACATTAGAACCACCGTTAGAATCTACAAGTAGCTAGAACTTACATAGCGTGGCAAGAGGGCTAGGAACATGAATCGTCTTGACGAAGAAAGGTGGCTCCTTTGTTGAAGAATCGTCATGAAATTTGCGTAGCAACGTTGATCCACTCCCTTGATTTGATGTAGCAAGCTAGCACCTTTGATTCAGATCCGATTTGAATGCATAAGCTCTTGGAGTTGGAGATGGAGGCCATGATCAAGAGGGATTTGGGCAGCACTTCATTGTTAGATTGATTTTGAGTGATTTAGGTTAGGTCCTAGGGTGTTTTTATAGAGATTAGGAGTAGTTTAGGCCATAGGATAAACCCTAGGATAAATCTAAGCCCTCAAAATCCGTCATAGGCCCATAAAACCGAGCCAAGACATCAGTAGGTGCACCCAGGCCCAAGTGGTTGGACCACCCAGGTCGACACCCGTGTCGACTGGGCAGTCGACCTGCCCCCTGGGCGTGTCGACTCCCCAGTCGACACCCCAGTCGACCTGGGGCTTGGGCGGGAATTTTCCCGCCCAGTTCGTTTGGCTCCAGATTTGAATTTCGAACTGTTTTTGAATTTGAATCTTTTTTTCTGAAAACTTTGACGGGCCATAACTGGGTCATACGGACTCCGATTTTCAAAAACTCAGACTCTATTTCACGTATTTTTCCGAGAAAAACGCAATGGCGCTACCCATTTCTCCTTATTCAGATTTTATAATTAAATTCTGCCTTGATTCTTGTCTTAGCATGTTGTAAAAATTCGGGTTGTTACATTCTCCACAACTTAAAGGATTTCGTCCCCGAAATCTCCAAGTTAGGAAGAGCGTATCCTACCATCCATCATCCATCTACTCAACACATCATTCACAGGCAACCATTGTCCTTAGACGATTTCTAATGCCATATGAACATATGCAGAACGTGTGTATATGCTCCTTAGCTAATGCTAATGATCAAGCCTGAATGATCTTTCTAATGCAAAATATGTTTAGTGCCATGAGTCCAACATGTATGCAAATAGTCCTAGTCATATAAACACTATATGTGTGCACAAACATTCATTCATATGCAACATCCGCATGACAACACATTCAATTTCATCCATAAACAAGTATAAATACTCGTGCATATGCAACATGAAACGTGACCGCGTCAATCTAGTATCTAATGTGTATTCGCGCATCCACGAGCAACCACTTGCAACCATATTAATCATAACATGTTTCAAATACATGTTTACATCCATAGAGTTCTACCTAAGGTTCCCAAGATAGGATCGAGAAGATAAACAAGACAAACTCCTTACAGGATTTGCAACAGAAACAGGACCGAGAGGATATCCACCAAGCGATAGCATGCAGCAAGTTCTACAGGAGAACCAGGGATCAACGATATACTCTTAAAAAGCGACATCATGCGCGCGTCTAGGCCGCATTTCCATGAGCTTAATTCCATTGTGCCTTGACCGCCTTTGACTTCATGATTTCGTAGCTCCTTGATTCCAATTTCCAAGGTATGAGTCGGAACTCATTTCACTGTCGCCTCTCGTTCCTTTTTCACTTATTCTTTTCTAGAATACTTGGCTCAACCATAACTGCGCACTCATGGTTTCATGCAAGCTTTCCAACAATTCACTAGCGAATCCTGGATCTCGTTTACCGATGCCAATCCATGTTACCACGTGCACTTGCTAGGGTGATTCCTATAACCCATGCTCCAGCGGAATAAACCATCCGTCTCATTGGCGAACGTTACTCGATTGGATCAGAGGTTTCCAATAAATGCATCAAGAGGTTCTAGGTAACTAACCATGACAGAATCCAAAAGGTTACACGAGACTTCGAGGGTATTACCAAGGCAAGTTAAGAGTTTAACTATCCTCCTTTCAAAACCGAGAATGGCATCCATTACTGGATCACCACTTCATCCCTACAATCCATCCATAGCTCAACAATAGAAGCATTGCTTCTAATCTCAACACTTGGCATTTACACTCGCAATTCCAAACAAGTCATGAATAAATGGACCGACTCTCCAACCAGATTTTGGGACAAAAGTGGGATCTTCTACCATGCTAGTACTAAGGTGCAGAGACTTAACTATCGAAGCATACTTAAATGAGGCGATGATCAAAATAAAGTCTGGACGGGATGATAGAAAAGAAAGGCTAAGCCTTTAACAGAAACGGTACCATTCCTCTTAGGTACGCTAGAAATGAGAGCATACAATTGCCCTCTCGCTGATCTTGTCCTTATCTTCCTTTGTGGATCAAGCCATACCAACAAGTTGCTTATTCTTAAGCTCGTGTCCTTTATCCTTGCTCTTATTATCCCTTCTTATAACTTCAGTAACAGGTCTCTCGAGAACTTCCTCCATCGCACGGGAAAACACTTACGTAGCTAGACAAGGATTAGTCGCAGTTAAAACTACTGTGACTACAGATGGAGGAAAGAAAGGAAAAGAGGTTCAATCAAGGAAACAAAGGATAGTGCTAATGACTTTTGGGGGAATAACCTTTAAAAAAAACTTTTCTTGAAAAATCCTTCTTTGTAAACGGTTTCTCAAATAGTTTTCAGAAGGTTTTAAAAACTTTTGCCCAGTCTGGTAACCTTCTGCTCAGATACCAAATGTAACACCCCACCTCCGCCAGGGTCACTCACAAAGGAATGCACTAGGTTTGGAGGGGCATTATTGGTGAACATGCACAGAGATATTACAAGACAGAACATATAAAACAGCAGAAGTAAAACAAATTTCATTACTTTATAAAACATCAAGGTCTAAAGCCTTTTTACATCAGAGTACATAGAAACCCGTCTTGCAAATAGTAAAGAAGCATAAAACCTTTTCATAAATTATTCCCCCAAAACAAACCGGTAAAGCAACCATAGCCAAAAGAAGTCCAAGCCATATATGATGACCTTCAAGCAGAAGATGTCCGAACTAAACAACAGTGTTTCCTCCCTTAAAACCTAGGGGGGGGGGAACGGAAGACAAAGAGGCAAAACAAAACGGGGTCAGTCATAAAGACTGGTAAGTCCTATCTACTTCCTATATAAAAACAGGTAAAGGTAACATGACATGCATAAACTGAAAGTAAACATAAGGATGACGACAAGATAGATAAGCTAAACCAAGATAACCGGATGAACTACTGTAGCAAGGTAAACTAAGGTATCATGATAAACTACGGTGTCAAGATAAATCAAGGTATCACGTCGTCAGGTTTCTATCAAGTATACTATCCCAAGGTATCTATCATGTATAACATCCCACAATATCTATCATGTATGACATCCCAAGGTATTTATCATGTATATTTGCTCTGCACCTCTCGTACTAGGATCCCAACCCGCGTCATGTGTTAACTATGAATGTCCCTTGCCCAATGTCATGTAATGGTCCATGTCAACCTAATATATATATAGCATATGTAGATTTTCCCAACTCGTATGTTTCTTTCCATGTATAAGTTCAGTCCTTTGCCGTAGGCCGTACGGGCTTTCCCATGTAAATCTATACCACCTCAACGTAGTACTATTTTATCCTTGAAGTTGTTTTGGACTGCTACCCTTGATCTGGTTATGTTTTATTACCATGAACTGTCGCGTGTTCACTTAGGATTTATGCCACCTAGGACCACTAGGGATTATGCTACCTAATGAACGTTTCCGTGTCTCGGTTTGGGTTCAATCCACCTAGGGCCACTAGGGATTATGCCACCCGTCAACTACGCCCTTTATCCCACGTATATATCGTGAATCGTTTTCCATGTCTAAACACACATGTATCTCAATGTGCCATCCGAGTTCCGTGCCAGGGCAAACCAAGAAATACGAAACTCGGTCGGGAGCTTAAAGTCATCTGCCGATGCAGATATCAAGGTCTGTTTTTGTATCCGTGGCTATGGTCCCACGTGACCCCTCCCTCAACTACTGAAAGGCAATCCAAGAAAAATCATGTATGAGAACTACATCTCGGCCCCACTATGCCCCACTTACTTATTGGCCAACCTCACCCATAACTCGATAGCAAGTATATGGTCTGTTGGGAGTTCTCTGCCTTTCCGTACGTGCACGATTAACTAAAGATGGTAGGTAGTCGGCGACGTGCTATCCAGGGCAAAAACAAGTATCGTCGACTCCACGTTAATCCATCCCAGTCTTTAGGTCGCTCGCATAGCAACCAAGGAATACTCTTGGTTCTTCTACCGCAGACCTTAACCTCTTGTGAGCCCAGGAGGATCATCTGCAACCTCACAGAGGGATACCAAGAGTATCCTCACATCCCCCGAAGCTACCGCTTCGTCACCCAGTTCGTTGGAGCCTTTATCTAAGTCAGATAATTCGCTCCTCCACTTGTGTTCAAGCGATGACCTACCGTATCGGGTTACTCATCTATCTGTGAACTGGTCCAATTTCCTTGGCTAAGAATTATCACTTAGTTATCCTTAACTAAGGTTTACCTCTTAGCTTCTCTTCCCGCTATCCTTGTTAACTACGATTTTCAACCTAGTCCCCTGAGCTAGGGTTTTGTCTAATGGGTTAAGTGTTGTCATTCAAGTTCATGACTTAACCCGCCTACGAATCATGTCAAGATTGGCTAAGTATTTGAGTTCAAGGCTTAGCCCTACAAGTTGGTTAAGTATACCAAGAAGCTCATGACTTAACCCTATCAAGTCAAATTGGTTAAGTATTTGTTTGTCTTAACCCTATCAGATTATCGTGTTAGATTGATTAAGCATAAATTATCGTAATCCCATCAGATTATCGAGTCGGATTGGTTAAGTATGGGTTAGCTTAACCCCATCCACTAATCGTATTACAATGGTTAAGTATATTTAAAAGGTCTTGTGACTTAACCCTATCAGGTCCGCATATTAGATTGGTTAAGTATAGGTTACTTAACCTCATCAAATCATCATGTATAATTGGTTAATTATAAGTTACTTAACCCCATTAAATTATCATGTTAAGTTGGTTAAGTATTGGTTACTTAACTTCATTGAATTACCAAGTTTAGATTGGTTAAGTGTTTAACTTAACCCCATCGAATTACCGTGTTTAGATTAGTTAAGTGTAGGTTACTTAACCCCATCTAATTACCGTGTTTAGATTAGTTAAGTCTAAGTTACTTAATCCCATCTAATTACCAAGTCGGATTAGTTAAGTGTAAATTACTTAACCCCATCCCCTAGTTGTCTTATATGGTTAAGTGTCATTAAGAAATCAAGTCCGGTTTAACTTAACCTACCCATTCGTGTCATATCGGTTAAGGGTCATTAGTCAAAATTACTTAACCTTTTCACGTGGCATTAATTAGATTAATGCACCCCAACCTCTCACATTAGACTTTGTTGTGGTTACTAGTTAAGCCGGGCGGGTCCGGGTAGTTTTACACCACAACCTAGTCTAACCTTGGGTTTTAAGTGCTATATGACCAACTACTCACATTGGGTCCTATTGTTTGTAGCCACTAGTTAAGCCGGGCGGGTCCGGGTAGATTTATGCTACAAACTAAACCCAACCTCGAGTTGGCCACTTTCATGTTTAGTCTAGTGTCTTATTACACTTACAACCCACACATGTCTAGTTCAAGTTCCATGTTTTCCTACGTGTCATGACCACATTTAAATGTATCATGAATGTCATGTTCTCATGTAAACCCCATGTCAAGTTTTCGTGTCATATTCACGTTTTTCCTAAGCTACCCAAACGTATTTCCAACCCAAGTGGAATCGAGTCACACAGTAGGGGTATTATGCCAACATATTGGCCTCAAATAGGCGAGATATCATAAAGGGATTGGCCGCAAACGTGAATATTATCCTAAAGGATTTGGCCTCAAGCATGCATAGTATCATAAGGGAATTTGGCCACAAACATGCATAGTATCATAAGGGAATTTGGCCACAAACATGCATAGTATCATAAGGGAATTTGGCCACAAACATGCATAGTATCATAAGGGAATTTGGCCACAAACATGCATGATAACATAAGGGGTTTGGGTTCATTTACATGCATAAGCCCCAAAGTCAAGTCTTTGCCAATGTTTCACAAGTCAAATGGTTCCCAAAGTTTCATGCTAACATTCTATAGATAAAGATTCAAACTTGCAAGATAAACTAGGTTAAACATAACATGAGTGGCATGATTAAGTCGCTAAAACTTAGCCCAAGGTCACAGATCATAGAAAAGGGGCAAAATTAGGTTCACATAGGCTAGCATACTTATGTTTCATCGCGTTTTATTCCATGTCACATTAGAACCACCGTTAGAATCTACAAGTAGCTAGAACTTACATAGCATGGCAAGAGGGCTAGGAACATGAATCGTCTTGACGAAGAAAGGTGTCTCCTTTGTTGAAGAATCGTCATGAAATTTGCGTAGCAACGTTGATCCACTCCCTTGATTTGATGTAGCAAGCTAGCACCTTTGATTCAGATCCGATTTGAATGCATTAGCTCTTGGAGTTGGAGATGGAGGCCATGATCAAGAGGGATTTGGGCAGCACTTCGTTGTTAGATTGATTTTGAGTGATTTAGGTTAGGTCCTAGGGTGTTTTTATAGAGATTAGGAGTAGTTTAGGCCATAGGATAAAACCTAGGATAGATCTGAGCCCTCAAAATCCGTCACAGGCCCATAAAACCGAGCCAAGACATCAGCAGGTGCACCCAGGCCCAAGTGGTCGGACCACCCAGGTCGACACCCGTGTCGACTGGGCAGCCGACCTGCCCCCTGGGCGTGTCGACTCCCCAGTCGACACCCCAGTCAACCTGGGGCTTGGGCGGGAATTTTCCCGCCCAGTTCGTTTGGCTCCAGATTTGAATTTCGAATTGTTTTTGAATTTGAATTTTTTTTTTCTGAAAACTTTGACGGGCCATAACTGGGTCATACGGACTCCGATTTTCGAAAACTCGGACTCTGTTTCACCTATTTTTCCGAGACGAACGCAATGGTGCAACCTGTTTCTCCTGATTCAGATTTTATAATTAAATTCTGCCTTGATTCTTGTCTTAGCATGTTGTAAAAATCCGGGTTGTTACATTATCAGAAGTCATCGTCCATTCGTTGTGAAGATCGCCGGTCTTCTACACCGTCTTGTTACATCTTTGATTTAATCGCCGTTCAATTATTTGAAATGAGTTAAACTTGGTCTTTTCAAATAATTGTCGCATAATTATAGTTTAAAACATTTCATATATTTTTATAACTATTTATCGCTATTATTATTTATTTAAAATAGCTCGAAATATATCAACGACGTCTCGGGTCAATGTGCGGCCCTAGCGCTATTTTTACCAAAATTTGATTTACAAATATCTTTAAATCTAACCGTCGGATTTTGGTGAACTTTATATCGTTGGAAAGCTCTTCCCAAAGCGGTCCTAACGGTTCCAGTTTTGGGAAAAATCCAACGGTCGGATCTTTCTATAAAATCGTTTGAAGTTACGATCGTCGATACGCGAATTGCCGCTCTCGTTTCGTTAAATTATATATATATATATATATATACCATTGGGCGATTCCCTTTATTAAAATTCATTCCTTTATTCTATGAAAATAACATTTTTGCCCGCAAATTCTAATGCGACAAAAATGATGTTTTCAACATCGTATATTTTTATATTCAATGAAAATGACTATTTTGTTCGCCAATTCTAATGCGACAAAAATGATGTTTTCAACATCGTATATTTTTATATTCAATGAAAATGACATTTTTGTTCGCCAATTCTAATGCGACAAAAATGATGTTTTCAACATCGTATATTTTTATATTCAATGAAAATGACATTTTTGTTCGCCAATTCTAATGCGACAAAAATGATGTTTTCAACATCGTATATTTTTATATTCAATGAAAATGACATTTTTGTTCGCCAATTCTAATGCGACAAAATGTTGTTTTCAACATCGTATATTTTTATATTCAATGAAAATGACATTTTTGTTCGCCAATTCTAATGCGACAAAAATGATGGTAAGAATATACTCTTTATTTAATTATATAAAAATGTTCTTTTATCTTATTTGTTTTAAAGACATAAAAATGAACTTTTTATCCTATTTGTTTTAAAGACATAAAAATGAACTTTTTATCCTATTTATTTTTATAACATAAAAATGTACTTTATCTAATTCATTTTTAACATAAAAATGAACTTTTTATGTTATTATAAAATGTAAATATTTTATCTCCTTTTCTTTTACAATGAAAAATGTAAATTCTTTTACCTTTACATTGGAAAATGTAAACCTTTCATTGTTACAAAGAAAAATAGTAAATCTTTCATCTTCACATAGAAAAAGGTAAATCTTATATTTTACATAGAAAAATGTAAATTTTCTATCTTTACATAGAAAAATGTAAATCTTATATTTTAACATAGAAAAAATGTAAATTTTCTATCTTTACATATTACATTAGAAAAAATGCAAATTTTCTAATTATTATTCCTTATTGCACATTTTTCCTTATAGGGGATATTTTCTTATCCAACTCATATGTCAAATTGGTGTCACAATATGATACCCCAAAAATAATGTGTTTTGTCCAACCATTTCTATTTATCCAACATCGTAGTTTCAATATCCACAAATATAATAATATGGTTTTTGGCTTAACCATTTCTATTTACCCAACATCGTAGTTTCAATATCCACAAATATAATAATATGGTACCCAACATCGTCATTTCAATGTCCACACAAACAACACAATATATGATTTGGTGTATAAATTTGATGAATCACAATAAAAGGTCCCATCTTTATTTTATTTGAAAATCAAATAAAATATCAAATCTTTATTTGTAAATCAAATAAAATATCTAACCTTAATTTATCTTTTAATTAAAATTTAAAAGATTTAAAATTCCTTTATTTTATAAATCATAAACAAAATAAAGATTCAATCTTTTGTTCTTATTATGTAAATCAAAATAAAGATTCCACCTTTGTTATTATTTTGCAAATCAAAAATAAAGCTTTAACTTTTGTCTTATTTTGTAAATCAAAAATAAAGATCAAACCTTTGTTTCATTTTGCAAATCAAAATAGAAATTTACTTATGCTATTATTTTACAAATCAAATAAAAATTTACCTTTCTTTCATTTTGCTAATCAAAACAAAAACTCTACTTTTTATTTTATGTGTTGAACAAAAATAAAAATTTAACTTTTCATTTGTGTTGGAAAACAAACAAAGATTCAATTTTTCATTTTATTTTGTAAAAACAAAATAAAGATTCAAAATTTTATTTTTGTTTGTAAAACAAACAAGATTCAATTTTTCATTTTATTTTGTAAAAAAAACAAAATAAAGATTCAAAATTTTATTTTTGTTTGAAAAACAAACAAGATTCAATTTTTCATTCCTATAAAGGAATAAAAAAATAAAAATAAAAATAAAATTAAAACAATAAAGATGAGAACTTTATTGAGGTTACATCAGAAGTTCATGGATCTAAGCTGACATACTATATCATGATATCACATCGAATGTAAATACCCATACAACAATCACCAATCACAGATCAGAAATAACATACAATGATTCACATAACAAATATAATTAAATCATTTAATTATTAAAATCTAGAAATCTCACAGTTGTTGCAGATTTTGGCCAAAATTCAGACTGTTCAGAATGGTCCCGTTTCAGTCTCAACACGTTCTATTCGCTGTTATGATTCCAACGCTTCCGAAATCGTCAAATTCTGAGTTGAAACGAATCAGTTATGGTTTAATGAAGTTTTAAAACAATTTAAATTAATTAATTAATAAATTAGTTAAGCCAAATACCTTTCTTCTCCAAATAAAGTATCGGTCGTTAGTTCTTCCTACTGTTCGATTCTAGGTCAGGAATTATCGAACAAGTCGTGGGGCTTCGGGATGATCAGAGGGTGCAGGGTGGTTCGGCTCAGGGCAGCGCATGCGGGGGGATGGTTTGGCCGAGCTCGGTCGAGCTTTGGGCGGCCCACAGCGGTGAAACGCGGTGGACTTTGGGGGCTCGAGGTGGTCGCTACAGGAGACTATGGGGGTGATGACCGTACGGAAGTGAAGGTGGTGGAAAGGGCTTCGATATGGTATGGAGATTGTGGTCTGGAAGTTGGTGGATGAGGAGTTTTTAATGGGGGAAGTTCTGAGCGACGTCGGCCATGGATTGTTCAAGGGTGGTGGCGACTACGAATAGTGAATAGGGTTTAGAGTTATGAAATTCTAATTTTTTATAATACTTTAATTGTATTTTTACAAAAAAAAAACCATAACTCTTAAACCAATCCATTTTCAGTCCAGCAGAAAGTGTCCCTAGGCAATAGCCCATATTCCGGATCCAATGGGACAGGTTCCGTTAGCCCAAACGGCTGTCTGTGGCCTGTATTATTTAATTTAATAATTAAATCCTTTATTAATTTAATTTGTCTGCATAAATGAATTCACAGGCGCCACATAAGGACCCAGAAAAATCCAGAAAAAATATATTTGTCTTTGTTATGACGATACAGTCCTAAAAAAATTAATTTCGTCGAATTCTGAGACTGTTTGAAAAATGGCTATTTTTCAGTTGATTAAATTTGGCTATAATCGACCAAACACATTTTCCTTCGCCACGCTCACATATTAATCAAAAAAATCTAAAAATTGAAACCTAGCAATAATATGACATTCCGGTTCCAATGAAAGTGGTTTCGTCGAAAACAGAGATCGTTTGCAAATTGACTATTTTCATTGGCTTTAATATTATTTAAAAATGAATGTAATGACCCGCATTCTACGCATTGGAGGATCGTAGAATATTTATTTCTTTCCCATATGAAGTTGTATGGTCATGTTACTTTGGGAAACATCCATTAGAGTCATTTCCCATGCTTATGATTTTTGTCGATTTTTAAATGACCATTTTCCCCCTGGTTGATCTTGTTTTGGCCATAACTTTTGATTGGAAAGGAATTTTGATCTTAAACCACTTCCATTGGATTCGTTTGACGGTTTACCTTTCCGTAGAGTGGTCACAATAGCCAAACGGACTTACCGTTTGGGAGATATGGCTGAAATAAGGTTTGGAAGGTGAAAAACTGCTTAACCGGGCCAAATCGGGTGATTAGTGAGTAGGCCCATAACCCATTTCGGGATTAGGGTTATGGGGAGGCTGAAATAAGATATAGGATCATTCCATTTCAGTTTTCTAGCCTCCACTTATCACCAAAGAACCCTAAAAATGGCCTCCAACCTCTAAATCACCTCCAAATCATCTTTTGACCAAGGATTAAGCTTAGCAACATCTAATCAAGGGAGATCTACACCAAATCAACATTGGAGCTGCTGTTTGGCATTGGGATTCAAATCAAATCAGAGATTTATTTCAGATCTTAGTTTATTTGTGGCTAAGGTGAGTGATTTGCATAGTTTTGCACTAATTATGGCTAATTAAGGGTAATTAGTGTTAATTAGCGAATTTAAACGTGATAAAATTCGTGAAAAATGTTCATAAATTCCTAAATGATATTTTAGACCTCTGATATGAATTTGGGTTAATTTGGTTAAGTTTTGCTAATCCTATCATTAGTTTCACCTAAACATGCTTAAGGGGAAATATGGGATTTTGGGTATGTTTGATCCATTTTAACCTATCATATTGATGTTTTGATGTTTGTGGTTGATTATGCATGTTGCTATGACTGTATGAAATGCTTTGTGATTGATTTCAATAGTTAGAATGGTCGAAAACGTCGTCATATGGTGTAAACACTTGCTGGAACAATTTCAGAAAATAGTGCAGGTTTCGGATCGGATCGGATGTTGGGCTCGTATCGGATCTGTTGAACTGGGCAAGGGATTCGATCGGATCGGAACCTGACACTTGAGAAAATTGGCAAAAAGGAAGGCCACGCTAACTGAACTGGGATCGGATCGGATTAAAGAGGAAGGATCGGAGCGGAAGAACGAAGATGGATCGGATCGGAGCACGTGAAGGATGAGGAGACGGATCGGAGCGGAGGCACGAACTGGAGGGGAGATGGCACCCGACCCGACCTGAGGTGAAGCACCCGACCCGACCCAAGGAGAAACACCCGACCGAACCGTACCAGAAGAAGACCCGACCCGAACCGATGGAGGACACCCGACCCGAACCGACGGCTTGAGGAGGAACCCGACCCGACCCAATATTGACCAATAACCCGAGATGCAAAGGTAGTCCAATATGGGAAGTTAGAGCTCAGGATCCAGTTGGGAACCGATGAGTTCACTTCATGGTTGGACTTTGCTGCGGGACGTGTGCTAAGGAGTTGACGATGTTCATAACTTCGATCCACCACTAAAAATGAATGATGGGCTACTTATCAGTGCAGTAGAGTCATTGCGACTCGAGGGACAAGGTGATGGTAGCATGACTACGTTATCAGTGCAGTAGAGTCATTATGACTTGAGGGGCAAGGTGATGCGTAGTAAGACTATGAGCCAGCGCAGATGTGGTGAATAACTCCATGGGGCAAGTGGACATAGTAAGGATTGGTAAGACTATGAGCCAGCGCAGATGGGGTGAATAACTCCATGGGGCAAGTGGACATAGTAAGGATTGGTAAGACTATGAGCCCGCGCAGATGAGGTGAATAACTCCATGGGGCAAGTGGACATAGTAAGGATTGGTAAGGCTATGAGCTAGCGCAGATGGGGTGAATAACTCCATGGGGCAAGTGGACATAGCAAAGGATTAGTGGCTACGTTATCAGTGCAGTGAAGCCATTTATGACTTCATGGGGCAAAGTGATCGTAGCAAGGGTGGGTGATCGAAGTGGTGAATATAGTATGCTTTACGCACTGAGTGAGAGATGTGAGGATGGATGTTATGTTTGATTGTTTGCTATCACTATGACATACACACCTCCCCCACCTCCGTATCTTTATACCGTTTGATATGGCACCTTAGAGTGTTGTACAGTATGTAGTGCTAACTCTTTGGTTGCAGGTCCAGGTTCATGTATGTTTTAGTCTACCTGTTATTGTTCACTTTAGATGCTTATCGCTCATACCAGGCTTTATGTCTAACCCAGAGTTTTATGTCTCCTCTTATTACTCTGGGTGCTCACACGAGCAGACTAGAGACAGGTTAGCTGGTGGTGTGCGAGTAGCTGATTCGGAGGCGGACAGGAGGCTTCCACGTATGATATATATATACACATTCTCCCTGTGTCGTTGGTGGTCGCTACTTGGGAATTAGTAGTGTACCTCCTTTATCTTGCTTTTTCTTTGAGACAGTTTGAAAAGTTGTAATAAGCTATATTTTGGATTTCCGCTGCTATGATGCTTAGTTCTGGTTTTTAGCTTATGCACTGTCTCTCCTGTTTTATGTCAAGTATGTTATTATTATATTTTGTCCTATGCGCTGTGAGACATTCTACGGGTTCTTTGTATGTTCATTTCCTTCTTCCTTTTCCTTCTGACGACCCGTTCCGTGCTAACTGGACATGTGTACGGCGCACTTTTGGAGTAAATGTCGATTGGTGCGGGGCGGGCCGTCACACTTGGTATCAGAGCTCTAGGTTGCGTAATTAACCTAGGGAAAGACACTAGGGAGAGATAGTACGTATATGAGAGCGCGTATTTGTGATTACTTTGGTTTTCAAAAGCTATATATATACTATTGGTAGTATAAGAATGAAGTCGCACTGCACTAGCACCACTATGGGGTCGTTAATCGTTTCCTTTCTTCAGATTGACGATGAGCCGAGACATGAGGGGTGTTGGTAGAGGGACCAACCATGGGAATGCCGCTAACATGAGGGCGACGTTTACTAACCTCATGAGAGATATGCTTAGAGAAGTGCAAGGGCCAGTTCCCAATCCCGGAGTTGGTGTTGGCCCAGTAGTGCAGGCGCCTAGGGTTGACTTCGCCAAATTGTGCAAAGATTACACTAACCTTGGTGGGAAGCCGTTCCACTGGACGGAGTCGGCCATAGATGTTCAAGATTGGATGGATAGATGTAATCGTATCTTTGATGACTTGGGTCTTGAGGATGCGATGAAAAGAAGGCTAGCGTCTCGTCAGCTGCAAGGGCGAGCGATGAATTGGTGGAATGCCATTAGAACAGCTACTCCAGAGGATCAAGTTACTTGGGTTCAGTTCAAGGCTCACTTTAGCGAGAAGTTTATTCCAGCTCCCCAAAAGTTAGTGTTGTTTAAGAGGTTCTTGGAACTCAAGCAGAACGAAAGGGCAGTTTCTGATTATATTGCTGAGTTCGACACTTTGTCGAAGTATGGACTGTCTCTTATCGACACTCCTGAGAAGAAGAATGAGAAGTTTATTACTGGCTTGGATGGATACTTGGGGGAAAGGCTTATTAATCACATCGATGAGACTTTTGAATCGATCGTGGGGAAAGCTTTGAGATCAGTGAGTCTTTACCCTAAGTCAAAGACTGAGGCTGCATCTGCAGAAGGGCCAAAGCCGCAAGCAGGCGGTGGAGGCAAGAATAACTCTCAGAATAAGAGGAAGCAGGACCAATCTAAGGGTGGTCAGAAAAAGAGCAAGAAGGATGTTGAGTGCTTCAGCTGTGGTAAGAAGGGCCATTATGCTAAAGATTGTCGGGCCAAGCCAGCGGATAAAAAGTGCTTCAACTGTGGTCAAGTGGGACATTTCAAGGATAAGTGTCCGCAACCTCTTAAGGAGAAGCAGATTGTGAAAGCATATGCTATTGATGCTGTTCCTTCTTCGTCGAATGCCCCAACTGCGGCGGAGAAAGGAAAGAATGTTGTTATTCAAAGTATGCTTTCTATTTATGATGTACCAGTTCGAGTTTTGTTTGATACTGGAGCTTCCCGTTCCTTCATATCTAGTGACCTGGTAGATAGGTTGGGACTGGAACCCGAGATAGTCGATAGACCATTGGTTGTGACGAACCCGATTGGTGGTTCGACTAGCCTTAGTATGATTTGCAGGAATTTGGTCTTATCGAGTCATGGATGTATGTTTGTTTGTGATTTCTTTGTTTTGGGCTTTACTGGGTATGGCATTATATTGGGAGTCGATTGGCTCCAAAGATACGGAGTGGTGGTAGACTGTGAGGGCTTTTTGGTGACAATGAGGGCGGAGGGTAATGTTTGGTAGTCTACCTAGTGATGGGGTTATGGCTAGTTTTGTAAATTCCCTCGACATCCCGCAGGATAAGTTGTCAGATGTGCCCGTGGTTGGACAGTATCCGGACGTCTTCGAGGAGGTGACCGGACTTCCACCACACCGAGAGATTGAGTTCCGTATTGATTTAGTGAAAGATCCCAGACCTATAGTGATGCCACTTCGTCGTATGGCACCAAGGGAGCAGCGAGAGCTCGGGGTGCAAGTCAGCAATCTTTTGAAGAAGGGATTTATTAGGAGTGTCTCCGAGTGGGGAGCACCAGTTGTGTTTGCCACTAAGGCAGATGGTTCCCTTCGTTTGTGTGTGGACTATCGCGAGTTGAATAAGGTGACGAGGAAGAATAAGTATCCTCTACCGCGGATAGATGATTTGTTTGATCAACTGGAAGGAGCAAGAGTGTTCTCCCAGTTGGACCTCGTGACAGGATTTCATCAGCTACGAGTAGCGGATGAGAGTGTTCCGAAAACGGCATTTAGGACGCCGTCTGGATTTTATGAGTGGTTGGTCATGCCATTTGGGTTGACCAATGCACCAGCCTACTTTGTGGATCTTATGAATCGAGTATTCAGAGATCAGTTGAATAAGTTTGTTCTTGTGTTCGTGGATGATATCCTTGTAGGATCGAAAATAACCCTAGAGGGGGGGTGAATAGGGTTTTTAATAATCAGTAGAGATAATAAAAATCAGTGCAAAAAATAAATCACGCGCAAAGATACCCAGCTTCGGCAAACTGTGCCTACTGCTGCCTTGCTAAGATTTCTACTAGGAGATACAAACAGACCTCGCTTACAATCCTATGTAAACTTGCAACTTATGCTCCTGTCTGACCCTATGCTCAAAATCTTAGACTGACCTATGTAACCTAGACCAGTTTTTCCCACACTACAGACCAGTAATGTGTATACCTAGTTAAAAAAAAAAACTAGAAAAAAAATTTTTGTTGTTAAGAAATTACAACAAAGAAAATACTCATGGAATTAAAAAAAACAAAGGCAGATCCCCTTTTTTAATGACTTGGCTTAGCCAAACCAAGTTAGGCCGGCCCATTTCATTATCTCTTTCACTTTTGCTCCGATCCTTTGTCTCTGGAAAAAAAAATATGGCGGCCGAAAAATTCTAGGGTTTTCTTCTTAATCTTTGGCCCCAAAACGAAATCGATTGCTGTTGGAAATTTAAGATCTCTGATGGCTTTGAAAGCTTGCAGCTTGCTCTTCGTCGACTTGTATTTGGGCAAAGTCTCGATCGAAAATCTCTGTGAGTTCTCTGATTTGAAATTAGGGTTTCGATTTTTGTTGTCGAATTGTTGGATGCATTGTCGATGATGAAGGTGTGTGTTTATATAGGGTTTTAGAAACCCTTGCTCTCTGATTTCGCGTTAGAGACTTGCGATGATTTTATGTGTTTCCCCTTTCTGATTTCCTTTGATTGAACTTGAATTTGATTGTGGTTTCCCCTTCTACTTTTGCTGATAATTCGGCCTTGATTTTGAATGAAGTTGGACATTTAAATTGTCCCTTTTCTTGCGCAAAAACAAAAAACTGTTGAATGATTTAAATTGCCATGGTTTCCTCTTTTGATATTGTTGATAGATTCGGCTTTACTTTGATTTGTCAATTCTGGAAATAAATTCATTTGTGGTCCCTTGACACATGCTTGTATTCTGATTACTTGCTTGATTTAGAAGAGATTGATTTGTGCATGCTTTAAATTTCCCTCCTCACTGATCACGGAATTGCTGGCATTTTAATTGAACACATTCCATATATGTTCATATATAAAACTGGAAAATGTATATCACTGTCCCCTTTGATTATGTTGCCTAGAATTTATTTCATGATTGAACCAAAACAAGATTTAAATGAATTTTAATTTCTGTGAATCATTCATTTACTTTCTGGAAATCATATAAAACTTGCCACATTGCCAATCTTGTACACTTCATTTCTATCACTCACTTGATGAACTGCTATATGCTGTTTTCACACTGATTTCTTCCTGCATGTATAAAATGATTTGCTCCATTTGTGAACACCATCTCAGCTGCACCACTTTTGTTATGTCGACCATTGACATTGTTTGTGAAAACATGCTTGCTGTTCATACATGCTTATGCTTTGTATGCTTCATTCACTACTTCATACTTGAACTCGACCATGCTGAAATTCATGTATATACTGCCTTTTCATTTTGGATGTGTACCACTGTACACCACACTGTACATACATGTATCATTTGCATTCCTTGCTGCTTATCAATATTAGCATTCTTGACCATTTGAACTTTGTCTTGAGTTCCACCATGAATGTCTTGCTGCTATGTCATTGCTGCTGCACCCTTTGACTTTGAGCTGCCTAGACTATGTAGTCTGAACTGTGCACTTGTGTTTGAACTTTGCCATACTTCTTTGCTTGTTTTGTGCTCGACCAATTTGTTGTTGTTTTGCATACTGAGTAATGGCTTGTTCTTTGCTGTTGTCTTGCGGACCACCTTTGACTTTTACTTGGCTACCTTTCTTTTTGTATTGACACCATGTATTTCACTTTGTCCTGAAACACAAAGAAACAAAACAACAGTCAAGCTGTACTGTGTTGAGGCTGGTCAGAAATAGTTGGTTCTGATCAGCAAACCAGTATGGTTATGGCGTGGCTGTTCAAGTCTGAAATATGATGAGAGAAACACACAGGAAATTGAGACAAATAGAGAATCAATCAAACAGTAAAATTTTATTTGTCCAGTGTTTATTTTAGTTCCAGCGTACTGTGTGTATCTTCTTTTGTGACAGGTTTCAGGATGATGCACTAGGAGCTTGGGACAGTTAGAGTGAGCACAACAAGATTAAACCAGCAAGAACAAATGTATATGTAGTGTAGACACTGAATTTATTTGTAATTGAAAAGGATATGTAGTAAGTGAGAGTATGTAATTGTTTTGTGGAATAAAAATATATTATTGGAAGACAAAAACTCATGTAAATTTCCTGTATTTTGTGTAAAGCATCATCAACTAATAATACTAATTATTCCACCATCAAACACATCAGTAAAAATCTATTTGTTATCATCAAACAAAAAATCATATATTCAACAAACTCCCCCTTTTGATGATGACAAACAGACTTAAGATTTTTGAGGATGACAGGACAGGATGTGTTTGAAATGAACTCCCCCTATATTTTTGCTCCCCCTATCAGTTATAAACAGACATAAAATAAGAAATTGGAAGAAAAAAAAAAGAAAGTAATTAAACGCTTAGCATTAATGGCAAAATAAAATCTATAGATGTCTGTAAACAACACAAAATCTTAACTCCTTCTCCCCCTTTGTAATCATCAAAAGATGAACAGTTCTGAACATTTTCAAAGGATATGGACTGTAGTGAGAAAACAAGTCACTTGACAGAATCAGAGCCAGAAATCCCCAAACAATCAAATAAAAATCAGAATAATTCGTAAAAATAGGAACATATTTCACAAATCAGAAAATAAAAATCATAATAATCATACTAATTTTTTTTTAATTCAAGAGCACACTAACCACGCATAACCAGAACTTGGATTTTTAAATGGGATTAGTTGCAACATGAAAAAAAAAATCTCATGACCATGCATGACCAGAGCTTGGATTTTTAAATGAGGTCAGAGAAATTATTAGTGTATAATTTTTATAATAAATGATAGAAGGATGATAGAGACTGAGATGGATGTGAAAAAAGTTCCTAATTTACTCACATTATAAAGAATATTCAATCACATCAGAGTTGCAGACAAACTTTCAACCATCTCATATTCTGAAATCTTACATAGTCACAATTTTATCATAAAATGTCCAAATGAAAAACTGTTCTTTTCTTGATGGTTTGAAGATTGGATTACTTGTCAGAAAATGATATTGATAACAGAACATCTCAAGAGAAAATTTACCCAAAAATGCGAAGAGATTAATTTATTTCTATTATTCCCAACTCCAAACGCAATCTGCAAAATCTTTCTTCGGGAAGAGGTTTTGTGAAAATATCAGCCAGTTGAGATTCAGTTGGAATAAATTCAATACAAACGTCTTCACTGATAATATGATCTCTAAGAAAGTGGTGTCGTACATCAATGTGTTTTGTGCGTGAGTGATGTACAGGATTATTTGATAAATCAATTGCACTCTTACTGTCACACTTTAAAGGAACTCGTTTATAGCAAAGTCCAAAGTCAGATAGAGTCTGCATCATCCATAAAATCTGTGCACAACAACTTCCTAAAGCAATATATTCAGCCTCAGTGGTGGATAAAGCAACACAATTTTGTTTACGACTTGACCATGAGACAAGTGAATGACCTAGCATGAAACAAGTTCCACTAGTACTCTTCCTATCAGTGAGTGAGCCAGCATAATCAGCATCGGTAAACCCAACTAAATTAAAGTTATCACAAGAAGGATACCATAAACCAAGATTTGATGTTTGTACCAAATATCTCAGAATTCGTTTTGTGGCTTTTAAATGAGATTCTTTTGGATTAGATTGAAAACGAGCACACAAACAAACAGAAAACATAATATCGGGTCTAGAAGCAGAAAGATAAAGAAGTGAACCGATAATACCGCGATATTTTTTCGGGTCAACAGCAACACCTTTTTCATCTTTGTCAAGCTTGGTTGTTGGACTCATTGGTGTTTTCATCGGTTTTGCATCTTCAACTTCAAATTTCTTCAGTAACTCCATCACATACTTTGTTTGAGAGATAAAGATACCTTTGCTGCTCTGTTTGATTTGAAAGCCAAGAAAATATTTCAGTTCTCCCACCAAGCTCATCTCAAATTTGTCCTGCATCACTTTTTCAAATTTTTCACACAAGACATCATTAGTAGCACCGTATATGATATCATCAACATAGATTTGAACAATCAAAAAATCATCACCGTCATGTGAAAGAAACAGAGTCGTGTCAGCACACCCCTTTTTAAAGCCGTTTTCCAAAAGATAAGTACAGAGACAGTCATACCAAGCTCGAGGAGCTTGCTTAAGGCCATACAATGCTTTTTCTAATTTATACACATGGTTTGGAAAATCGTGACTCTCAAAACCAGGGGGTTGTTCAACATAAACCTCTTCTTTTAGTTCTCCATTCAGAAAAGCACTTTTCACATCCATTTGTTTCAGTTTAAATCCTTTAAAACAAGCAAAGCTCAACAATATTCTAATTGCTTCTAACCTAGCAACTGGGGCAAACGTTTCATCAAAGTCAATGACTTCGATCTGATTGTACCCCTTAGCAACCAACCTAGCTTTGTTTCTAATTACATTTCCAGACTCATCAAGTTTATTTTTAAACACCCATTTGGTTCCAACTACTGGATAGTCTTTTGGCCTAGGTACCAAGTTCCAGACTTTGTTTCTCTCAAACTGGTTAAGTTCTTCTTGCATAGCTAACAACCAAAATTCATCATTAAGAGCAATATCATAAGAACCTGGTTCTATTTCAGATACAAAAGCATTATGAATACAAAAAGTACAAACATCCTTATTGAAAGAGGAACGTGTACGAACATCAGCTGTTGGGCTTCCAATTACCAAATCTGGAGGATGATTGGGCTTGAATTTCAGTCTTTCAACATTTGCTGCTGCTTCAGTGGCTTTTTCGTTGCTTGCCTCAACATCGTTGTTTTCTTGTTCAACTCCTTGTGCACCACCATCATCTTTATCTTCTTCAGAGATCATATCCACATCTGTTTCAATGAACTTTACATTGACGGTTTCCACAATTGTTCTTGATTGTTTATTGAAGATTCTGTAAGCTTTGCTTCTTGAGGAATAACCCATGAAAATCCCATCAATCGTTTTTGGCTCAAATTTCCCAAGCAGTTCTCCTGTGTTCAAAATATAACAAGGACATCCAAACACTCTAAAGTACGAAATGTTAGGCTTTTTGTCAGACCAAAGTTCATATGACGTTTTATTAAGTACTGGTCTAATCATAACTCTATTCATTACATAGCATGAAGTATTTACTGCCTCAGCCCAGAAGATTTGAGGCAAATTATATTCACATAATAGATCTAGCCATTTCTTGTAATGTACGATTTTTCCTTTCAACCACCCCATTTTGTTGAGGTGTTCGAGGAGCGAAAAACTCATGTTCAAAACCATTTTCTTCACAAAGTTTTTCAAAGTCTAAATTTTCAAATTCACCTCCATGATCACTTCTCAAGGTTTTAATTGAAAACCCTTTTTCATTTTGAACAAGTTTTGAAAATTTTGAAAAATAATCAAAAACTTCAGACTTTTTGGCTAGAAAGTAAACCCATGTAAATCTAGAGTAATCATCAACCAATACATAACAATAACGTTTACCATTTAAACTAGCAATGTCAGTAGGTCCAAACAAATCCATATGAATCAATTCAAGCACACGTGACGTACTAACAGCATTTTTTGGACGAAAAGATGAGCGACTAAGTTTTCCCATAGTACAGGCTTTACACACCTTGTTATTTTTGAATTTCTGATGAGGCAAACCTCTGACAAGTTCGTTTGTTTCCAGTCTTTTAAGAAGACCCATACTTGCATGTGCCATCCTTCTGTGCCATAGGATTGCCTCCTCTTCCGTTGCTATCAAGCACCTAGAGACAGTTACATCATCGAAGGAGAGTGTGTAGACATTTCCAATTCTTTTCCCTGTAAAAACTACCTTTCCAGAGGATATTTCTATGATTTTGCAAACTTTACTATCAAACACAACATTCATTCCTTTATCACAGAGTTGACTGATAGAGATAAGATTGTGAAATAGATTATCAACATATAGAACATCGGTTAAGACAAAAATACTGTTACCTACTTTTCCTTTACCAATAATTTTACATTTGCTGTTGTCACCTAGAGTCACATTCCCACCTTTATGTTTTTCAAGGCTAAGGAACAGTCTTTTGTCTCCTGTCATATGTCTGGAGCAACCTGAATCCAAATACCATTTCTGTTGCTCCTTAGCCCGCCAACATACCTACACATATGAAGAAGAGGATGACCCAGAGAATCTTCTAGGTCCAAGCATATCAGTAGTAGAAAAATGATGATCATAAGATTCTTTTGGCACCCAGATTTTATTTTTACTTTTATTTGTGCTCCAATTATTATGATAATTGTGTGCCAAGTATTTAGGAACCCAAACCTTTTTGAACTTTTGAATCTTGTTGCAGTTTTCATGGCTGTGACCAATTTCTCCACATTTTACACATTTGGGAAAGATACCTCTTCCTTTAACATTGTCAATTTTAGTCATTTTTTCTTGTATCTTTCCAAAGCCAAGTCCTTTTCTATTATTTGCAAACAGTTGATTTCCAAGCAACATGTTAAAAGATGTTTGACCAGTTGAGAATTTATTCAAAGCAACTTCAAGGTCTTGAACTCTTGTTCTTAAGATTGTGTTCTCATTCTCAAGTGAAGTGTAATTCTTTCTTTTAGTGTCATCTTCTTTTAGAGTCAGATTTACTTTTTCAAGATTCTTCATGGTGCATTTGAGTGTTGAGAGTTCTAGGTTCACAGCCTTACAAATTTCACAATCTAGATTGTTGTTGTTTGAAACGTTTTCAAGTTCAGATTTCAACTTCTTATTATTGTGAATAAGATCAAGGTTTTTTGCCTTTAGTTTTTCTGCTTCTGATTCTAATGCGTCAATAATTTCAGAAAGATGTTTACACATTAAAACTAGATCGTTATAATGGTATACCTCAGTGGTTTCTTTGTTGGCATCTTCTAGATCTGACTTTGCCATGAAGCACAAGTTGCTTTCCTCCTCACTGCTGTCTGAATCTTCTTCTCCTTCCTCGTCATCCCAAGTCATAGCAAAAGCTTTCTTTTTCTTCTTGTTTCTTTGGAGAAGTGGACAATTTGATTTTATGTGTCCCGGCTTTTGGCAGTTGTAGCAGAGTGGTTCATCTTCTGAATTGTTGGTCTTTGGTCTATTCTTCCGAGGTTTGAATTTGCTCCACTTCGTGAGTTGTCTGACTGCCATGGCAAGCTGTTCAATCGGATCTTCACTATCGCTGGTGACAGTGTTGGACAAGGCTATTGACTTCTTTTTCAGATCTGAGTTGTTGCGATCTTCTCTTGCTTTTAGCTCCATTTCATATGTCATGAGGTTCCCGATAAGCTCTTCCATGCTCAGCTTACTCAGATCTTTAGATTCTTGAATGGCTGTGACTTTTGCTTCAAAGTTCATTGGCAGAACACGCAGAATTTTTCTCACAAGTTCTACTTCTATATAGACCTTTCCAAGAGCTCTAGCATTGTAGACCAGCACAGAAAAGCGACCATACATGTCCTTGATGCTCTCGTCCTTCTGCATGATGAAGTTTTCGTATTCATTGCTGAACATGGCAAGACGGGATTCTTTAACCTGTGAAGTTCCTTCGTGTGTGACTTCCAGAGTATGCCAAATTTCCTGGGCTGTATTACAATGAGAAATTCTGTTATATTCTGTTTTATCAAGAGCACAAATCAGAGCATTCATGGCTTTAGAATATATAGAGTATAGTTTCTTATCATTTGCATCCCACCTACTTTTTGGTGTAGGTGTTACAGTTCCATTAACAGTTTCAGTAGGAGGTTTATATTCAGTTTCAATGATATCCCAGACATCATAATCAACAGAAACAAGATAGATTTTCATCCTAGCTTTCCAATACGCGTAATCACCACCATTGAACATGGGTGGTCTAGCAATAGATTGACCTTCTGAAAAAGCATTGTTCATTGAAGTCATGATTCTAGGGTTACACACTGGCTCTGATACCAATTGTAGGATCGAAAATAACCCTAGAGGGGGGGGTGAATAGGGTTTTTAATAATCAGTAGAGATAATAAAAATCAGTGGAAAAAATAAATCACGCGCAAAGATACCCAGCTTCGGCAAACTATGCCTACTGCTGCCTTGCTAAGATTTCTACTAGGAGATACAAACAGACCTCGCTTACAATCCTATGTAAACTTGCAACTTCTGCTCCTGTCTGACCCTATGCTCAAAATCTTAGACTGACCTATGTAACCTAGACCAGTTTTTCCCACACTACAGACCAGTAATGTGTATACCTAGTTAAAAAAAAACTAGAAAAAAAATTGTTGTTGTTAAGAAATTACAACAAAGAAAATACTCATGGAATTAAAAAAACAAAGGCAGATCCCCTTTTTTAATGACTTGGCTTAGCCAAACCAAGTTAGGCCGGCCCATTTCATTATCTCTTTCACTTTTGCTCCGATCCTTTGTCTCTAGAAAAAAAAATATATGGCGGCCGAAAACTTCTAGGGTTTTCTTCTTAATCTTTGGCCCCAAAACGAAATCGATTGCTGTTGGAAATTTCAGATCTCTGATGGCTTTGAAAGCTTGCAGCTTGCTCTTCGTCGACTTGTATTTGGGCAAAGTCTCGATCGAAAATCTCTGTGAGTTCTCTGATTTGAAATTAGGGTTTCGATTTTTGTTGTCGAATTGTTGGATGCATTGTCGATGATGAAGGTGTGTGTTTATATAGGGTTTTAGAAACCCTTGCTCTCTGATTTCGCGTTAGAGACTTGCGATGATTTTGCGTGTTTCCCCTTTCTGATTTCCTTTGATTGAACTTGAATTTGATTGTGGTTTCCCCTTCTACTTTTGCTGATAATTCGGCCTTGATTTTGAATGAAGTTGGACATTTAAATTGTCCCTTTTCTTGCGCAAAAACAAAAAACTGTTGAATGATTTAAATTGCCATGGTATCCTCTTTTGATATTGTTGATAGATTCGGCTTTACTTTGATTTGTCAATTCTGGAAATAAATTCATTTGTGGTCCCTTGACACATTCTTGTATTCTGATTACTTGCTTGATTTAGAAGAGATTGATTTGTGCATGCTTTAAATTTCCCTCCTCACTGATCACGGAATTGCTGGCATTTTAATTGAACACATTCCATATATGTTCATATATAAAACTGGAAAATGTATATCACTGTCCCCTTTGATTATGTTGCCTAGAATTTATTTCATGATTGAACCAAAACAAGATTTAAATGAATTTTAATTTCTGTGAATCATTCATTTACTTTCTGGAAATCATATAAAACTTGCCACATTGCCAATCTTGTACACTTCATTTCTATCACTCACTTGATGAACTGCTATATGCTGTTTTCACACTGATTTCTTCCTGCATGTATAAAATGATTTGCTCCATTTGTGAACACCATCTCAGCTGCACCACTTTTGTTATGTCGGCCATTGACACTGTTTGTGAAAACATGCTTGCTGTTCATACATGCTTATGCTTTGTATGCTTCATTCACTACTTCATACTTGAACTCGACCATGCTGAAATTCATGTATATGCTGCCTTTTCATTTTGGATGTGTACCACTGTACACCACACTGTACATACATGTATCATTTGCATTCCTTGCTGCTTATCCATATTAGCATTCTTGACCATTTGAACTTTGTCTTGAGTTCCACCATGAATGTCTTGCTGCTATGTCATTGCTGCTGCACCCTTTGACTTTGAGCTGCCTAGACTATGTAGTCTGAACTGTGCACTTGTGTTTGAACTTTGCCATACTTCTTTGCTTGTTTTGTGCTCGACCAATTTGTTGTTGTTTTGCATACTGAACAATGGCTTGTTCTTTGCTGTTGTCTTGCGGACCACCTTTGACTTTTACTTGGCTACCTTTCTTTTTGTATTGACACCATGTATTTCACTTTGTCCTGAAACACAAAGAAACAAAACAGCAGTCAAGCTGTACTGTGTTGAGGCTGGTCAGAAACAGTTGGTTCTGATCAGCAAACCAGTATGGTTATGGCGTGGCTGTTCAAGTCTGAAATATGATGAGTGAAACACACAGGAAACTGAGACAAATAGAGAATCAATCAAACAGTAAAATTTTATTTGTCCAATGTTTATTTTAGTTCCAGCGTACTGTGTGTATCTTCTTTTGTGACAGGTTTCAGGATGATGCACTAGGAGCTTGGGACAGTTAGAGTGAGCACAACAAGATTAAACCAGCAAGAACAGATGTATATGTAGTGTAGACATTTGAACTGAATTTATTTGTAATTGAAAAGGATATGTAGTAAGTGTGAGTATGTAATTGTTTTGTGGAATAAAAATATATTATTGGAAGACAAAAACTCGTGTAAATTTCCTGTAATTTGTGTAAAGCATCATCAACCAATAATACTAATTATTCCACCATCAAACACATCAGTAAAAATCTATTTGTTATCATCAAACAAAAAATCATATATTCAACAATCCTTGTTTACTCAAGGACAGAGGAGGAACACAAGGGACACTTGAGGATAGTGATGGAGGTGTTGAGGAAACACCAATTGAAAGCGAAATTCTTTAAGTGTCATTTTTGGAGAAGGGAAGTGAGATTCTTGGGTCATGTTGTTTCCGAGAGTGGTATTGCCGTGGACCCTACGAAGGTGGCTATGGTACAGGATTGGCCTATGCCCAAGAATGCAACAGATGTAAGAAGTTTCTTGGGATTAGCTGGGTATTATCGTAAGTTTATCCAGGACTTCTCCAAGATAGCAGCACCGTTAACTCAATTGACTAAGAAGAATCAGTCCTTCGTCTGGGACGGAGTGTGTGAGAATGCATTCAAGAGTCTAAAAGAAAAGTTAACGCGTGCGCCACTGTTAGTCATTCCTAAAGGGAATGAAGAGATGACGGTATACACGGATGCTTGTGGTACCGGACTAGGTGCTGTATAGATGCAAGGAGGGAGGGTTGTAGCTTATTCTAGTCGGCAACTAAAGCCTCATGAGAAGAAGTATCCTACCCATGATTTGGAATTAGCAGCGATTGTGTTTGCGCTGAAGATGTGGAGATACTATCTTTTGGGAGAAAGATTTGAGTTGTCTACCAATCATAAATAGTTAAAGTATCTTTTCTCTCAGAAAGATCTGAATCTCCGTCAGCAGAGATGGTTAGAGTTCTTGGCTTCGTATGATTTTGATATCGCATACACACCTGGGAAGGGTAATGCGGTAGCCGATGCCTTGAGTAGGAGACATGCCAGTTTAGGGGCAATGTTTCTTGAGTGGAAGCAACTGGAGTATATCGTGGGGTTTGATTTCAGACCAAAGTGCGAATTGGATCCAGTCATGCTAGCTAGTTTGGCGATCAGACCTACTTTGATAGAGCGGATTGGTTCCAGCCAGAGGGACGATCCTAACCTATTGGAAATCATCTCCAAGTTAGAGATGGGTATCGATGAGGAGATGAGTGTGTACGGGCTTGATCGAGATGGATGGCTTCGGAAGAATGGAAGATTAGTTGTGCCCAACGTAAATGGTTTGAGAGATGAAGTACTTAGAGAATGTCATCACTCAAAACTGACTATACATCCCGGTGGTAATAAGATGTATCGAGACATGAAGCAGACTTACTACTGGGATGGGATGAAAAAAGACGTTGGGAAGTTTATATCCAAATGCATGAATTGCCAGCTAGTTAAAGCCGAGCAAAAGAAGCCTAGTGGGTTGTTGCAACCATTAGAAATTCCCGAATGGGAATGGGAGCAAGTTTCGATGGATTTCATCGATGGCTTACCAAGGACTAGATCGGGATATGATAGCATTTGGGTAATTGTGGATCGATTGACTAAAAGTGCAAGATTTATACCAGTCAAATCGACCAGAACTGTAGCTATGTTAGCAGAATTGTTTATGAAGTGGGTAGTGAGATTTCATGGAGTACCCAAAAGCATTGTGAGTGACCGGGACCCATTGTTCACTAGTAGGTTTTGGAAGAGCTTACAAGAGGCTCTAAGGTCAGGATTACATCTCAGTACCGCATATCATCCTCAGACCGATGGTCAGACGGAGAGGGTGAATCGTATATTGGAAGATCTCTTGAGAGCTTGTATATTGGATTTTGGTGGATCATGGGATGACCATTTGCATCTAATAGAGTTTGCGTATAATAATAGCTACCAATCCAGTATCGGTATGGCTCCATATGAAGCTTTGTACGGAAGACCGTGCAACTCACCATCATGTTGGATAGAGACTAGCGAGAAGTTTGTGCTTGGACCAGATGTGGTGAGAGAAACTTCAGATAAGATTAAGATCATTCAGCAACGAATGAAAGCTGCCCAAGATAGGCAGAAGAGTTATGCTGACAAGAGGAGAAGAGACTTGAAATTCTCCGTTGGTGACTTGGTGTTTGTCAAGATTTCTCCATTGAAAAGCGTGATACGATTTGGCAGGAGAGGCAAGTTGGCACCAAGATTTGTTGGCCCATTC
Organism: Allium sativum; assembly: GCA_030737875.1. Taxonomy (NCBI): domain Eukaryota; kingdom Viridiplantae; phylum Streptophyta; class Magnoliopsida; order Asparagales; family Amaryllidaceae; genus Allium; species Allium sativum. The sequence continues at coordinate 114,972,404 of CM060921.1, forward strand.
CCTGTTCTTGAACTAGTCGGGAATTTGGCATATAGAGTTGGCTTATCAGAGAAAATGGCGGGAGTTCACAATGTATTTCATGTTTCCCAACTAAGGAAGTTTGTTCACGGCTCAGATATGACTATTTCACCTGATCAGTTAGAGGACTTCGAAGTAGAACCCGAGGCGGTTGGGAACCGCAAGCCGATTCGTATTGTGGGGCACGATACGAAGCAACTTCGAAGGAAGGCGGTGAAGCTAGTCAAGGTTCAGTGGGGCGAGGACGGGAATGATTGTACTTGGGAGACAGAGGAGAGCATTACAGAAGCATATCCAGAACTCTTTGCCTGGTAAGATTTACTTTGCAATTTAGTTATTCCGCATGCTAGGATAAGACTTATTTTACTTGTTTTGCATGTTTGATGGTTGTTTTATGGTTGATAGGCTTGCGGGAACCTTTGTGTGTGTTTTGATTAGGAAATTTCGAGGGCGAAATTTCTTAAGGGGGGAGAGTGTAATGACCCGCATTCTACGCATCGGAGGATCGTAGAATATTTATTTCTTTACCATATGAAATTGTATGGTCATGTAACTTTGGGAACCATCCATTAGAGTCATTTCCCATGCTTATGATTTTTGTCGATTTTAAAATGACCATTTTGCCCCTGGTTTGGAAGGTGAAAAACTGCTTAACCGGGCCAAATCGGGTGATTAGTGAGTAGGCCCATAACCCATTTCGGGATTAGGGTTATGGGGAGGCTGAAATAAGATATAGGATCATTCCATTTCAGTTTTCTAGCCTCCACTTATCACCAAAGAACCCTAAAAATGGCCTCCAACCTCTAAATCACCTCCAAATCATCTTTTGACCAAGGATTAAGCTTAGCAACATCTAATCAAGGGAGATCTACACCAAATCAACATTGGAGCTGCTGTTTGGCATTGGGATTCACATCAAATCAGAGATTTATTTCAGATCTTAGTTTATTTGTGGCTAAGGTGAGTGATTTGCATAGTTTTGCACTAATTATGGCTAATTATGGGTAATTAGTGTTAATTAGCGAATTTAAACGTGATAAAATTCGGGAAAAATGTTCATAAATTCCTAAATGATATTTTAGACCTCCGATATGAATTTGGGTTAATTTGGTTAAGTTTTGCTAATCCTATCATTAGTTTCACCTAAACATGCTTAAGGGGAAATATGGGATTTTGGGTATGTTTGATCCATTTTAACCTATCATATTGATGTTTTGATGTTTGTGGTTGATTATGCATGTTGCTATGACTGTATGAAATGCTTTGTGATTGATTTCAATAGTTAGAATGGTCGAAAACGTCGTCGAATGGCGTAAACACTTGCTGGAACAGTTTCAGAAAACAGTGCAGGTTTCGGATCGGATCGGATGTTGGGCTCGGATCGGATATGTTGAACTGGGCAAGGGATTCGATCGGATCGAAACCTGACACTTGAGAAAATTGGAAAAAAGGAAGGCCACGCTAACTGAACTGGGATCGGATCGGATTAAAGAGGACAGATTGGAGCGGAAGAACGAAGATGGATCGGATCGAAGCACGTGAAGGATGAGGAGACGGATCGGAGCGGAGGCACGAACTGGAGGGGAGATGGCACCCGACCCGACCCGAGGTGAAGCACCCGACCCGACCCGAGGTGAAGCACCCGACCCAACCCAAGGAGAAACACCCGACCTGAACCGTACCAGAAGAAGACCCGACCCGAACCGATGGAGGACACCCGACCCGAACCGACGGCTTGAGGAGGAACCCGACCCGACCCAGTATTGAACAATAACCCGAGATGCAAAGGTAGTCCAATATGGGAAGTTAGATCTCAGGATCCAATTGGGAACCGATGAGTTCACTTCATGGTTGGACTTTGCTGCGGGACGCGTGCTAAGGAGTTGACGATGTTCATAACTTCGATCCACCACTAAAAATGAATGATGGGCTACTTATCAGTGCAGTAGAGTCATTGCGACTCGAGGGGCAAGGTGATGGTAGCAAGACTACGTTATCAGTGCAGTAGAGTCATTATGACTTGAGGGGCAAGGTGATGCGTAGTAAGACTATGAGCCAGCGCAGATGGGGTGAATAGCTCTATGGGGCAAGTGGACATAGTAAGGATTGGTAAGACTATGAGCCAGCGCAGATGGGGTGAATAACTCAATGGGGCAAGTGGACATAGTAAGGATTGGTAAGACTATGAGCCAGCGCAGATGGGGTAAATAACTCCATGGGGCAAGTGGACATAGTAAGGATTGGTAAGGCTATGAGCCAGCGCAGATGGGGTGAATAACTCCATGGGGCAAGTGGACATAGCAAAGGATTAGTGGCTACGTTATCAGTGCAGTGAAGCCATTTATGACTTCATGGGGCAAAGTGATCGTAGCAAGGGTGGGTGATCGAAGTGGTGAATATCGTATGCTTTACGCACTGAGTGAGAGATGTGAGGATGGATGTTATGTTTGATTGTTTGCTATCACTATGACATACACACCTCCCCCACCTCCGTATCTTTATAATGTTTAAATGGCACCTTAGAGTGTTGTACAGTATGTAGTGCTAACTCTTTGGTTGCAGGTCCAGGTTCAGGTATGTTTTAGTCTACCTGTTATTGTTCACTTTAGATGCTTATCGCTCATACCAGGCTTTATGTCTGACCCAGAGTTTTATGTCTCCTCTTATTACTCTGGGTGCTCACACGAGCAGACTAGAGACAGGTTAGCTGGTGGTGCGCGAGTAGCTGATTCGGAGGCGGGTAGGAGGCTTCCACGTATGATATATATATACACATTCTCCCTGTGTCGTCGGTGGTCGCTACTTGGGCATTAGTAGTGTACCCCCTTTATCATACTTTTTCTTTGAGACAGTTTGAAAAGTTGTAATAAGCTATATTTTGGATTTCCGCTGCTATGATGCTTAGTTCTGGTTTTTAGCTTATGCATTGTCTCTCCTGTTTTATGTCAAGTATGTTATTATTATATTTTGTCCTATGCGCTGTGAGACATTCTACGGGTTCTTTGTATGTTCATTTCCTTCTTCCTTTTCCTTCTGACGACCCGTTCTGTGCTAACTGGACATGTGTACAGCGCACTTTTGGAGTAAATGTCGGTTGGTGCGGGGTGGGCCGTCATAATGAAAATTTTAATTTCTGCCACACTTTTCCACCAAATAATTTAAAATAAAAATTATAAATTGGTTCGGATTTTCTGGGTCGTTACAATCTCCCCCACTTAAGAATTTTCGTCCTCGAAAAGGAAACAAAGTATAGTAGGAACCAAGATGGAAAATGTAAATTGGTGTGAACGTACCTCAATACAAGAGTTACTCGGAGATATCCACTCTGCACTTGGGTTAAGCCTTTTTGATGCTATCCTCTGTCTCCCAAGTACAATCTCTAGGATCCCCACTCCATTGAACCTTGACTAGGTTGATCCTCTTGTTCCTCAAAATTTTGGTTTCTTTGCCAATGATCTTAATCGGGTCCTTCCTCACTGTCAGATTTGGAGCAACATCTAGGACCTGTTGATTTAATTCGTCCTCTATCAGATCTGGATCATGCACATGCTTGCGGAGTTGAGACACATGAAATATATCATGCACCCCTGGCAACCAGTCGGGCAACTGCACTCTATAACGAGAGTACCAATCCTTTCTAGGATAGGGAATGGACCAATGAATCTCAGTGCCAATTTTCCCGTCTTCCCAAAACGAATCACGCCTCTCAAAGGAGAAACCTTCAAGTACACTCGATCACCCACAGAGAATTCTAGATTTCTTCTTCGCTGGTCAGCATAGCTCTTTTGTCGGCTTTGAGCAGTCAACAAGCGCTTCTTAATCAAGTCAACCTTATCCGATGCTTCACGCACCATGTCGGGGCCCAAGACTAGTCGATTGCCTGACTCCACCCAACATGCCGGAGATCTGCACAGCCTGCCATAAAGTAATTCAAACGTTGACATCCCCAAGCTTGCTTGGTAGCTATTATTATAGGAGAACTCCACCAAGTGCAAGTGGTCCTCCCATGAACCGCCATAATCAAGGATGCAAGCACGCAATAAGTCTTCCATAACACGATTCACCCTCTCAGTCTGGCCATCTGTCTGAGGGTGATAGGCAGAGCTCAGATTTAACTTGGTCCCAATCTCTTCTTGAAAAGCTTCCCAGAATTTGCTGGTAAATAATGGATCCCGATCACTGACAATGCTTTTGGGAACCCCATGCAGTCTGACTATCTCTTTAAGATAAAGCTGTGCCAAACTACGAGCTGTTCTATTGGACCGAACAGGGATGAAATGGGCAGACTTTGTTAAGCGGTCGACAATCACCCATATACTATCGTTGCCTTTTCGGCTTCGGGGCAAGCCATCTATAAAGTCCTTAGAAATTTCCTCCCACTTCCAACCTGGAACTCCCAGTGGTTGCAATAAACCAGCCAGCTTCTGCTGATCACTTTTAACTTGCTGACAAGTGGGACATCTAGCAATATAAATAGAAATATCTCTCTTCATCGACCTCCACCAAAATGTGAGCTTGAGGTCGTGATACATTTTTCTCACTCCAGGGTGAACATTATGCTTAGATTTACGACATTCATCCATAACCTCCCTTCTGAGCTTAGAGTCGTAAGGGACACAGATTCAGCCTAATAGCCTCAAAACCCCTTTGTCATCAATTTGAAAACTCGTGGTTTCGCCATCCTGAATTCTTTTGATAATCCTCTGAATAAATTTATCATTCTTCTAAAGAGCAGAGACGTTATCAATCAGAGTAGGGGTGATGATGAGACTGGCAATAATGAGATTGTTGCATTCTGCATTCTTTCTACAGAGCGCATCGGCTACAACATTGGCTTTTCCCGGAGTATATAGGATATCTAGGTCATATGATGCAAGAAATTCAACCCAGCGTTGCTGCCTCATATTCAAATCTTTTTGGGTAAAAAGATGTTTCAAGGATTTGTGATCCGTGTAAATTTCAAACCTCTTACCCAAAAGATAATGCCTCCATATTTTAAGAGCAAACAAAATGGCCATTAGCTCAAGGTCATGCGTGACGTAATTCTTCTCATGCAGTTTCAGCTGGCGGCTAGCGTATGCGACCACTCTGCCTCTTTGCATCAGCACCGCACCAATACCTTAAATAAATAAGGGATAATACGTTAAAACGAGATTTGTCATTAAAGGAAAAATGTTATCTCTGACATGTTAATTTATAAAATAAACAACCTTGCTTAGAGGCATCGGTCCAGACCTTCAAATCCTGATTGCCATCTATGATGGTCAACACAGGAGCATTAGTCAACCTCTTCTTTAGCTCTTGGAAAGTTGTCTCACATTCCGGTGTCCACTTGAATTTTGTATGTTTCTTGGTCAGGTTTGTCAATGGGCAAGCTACCTTCAAAAAATCTTTGACAAATTTCCGATAATAGCCAGCTAGTCCCAATAAACTTCTGACCCTCGTGGGAGTTCTAGGCTGCTTCCATTCTTGGATGGCTGAGATCTTTCCAGGATCTACTGAGATGCCTTCCTTTGATACAACATGGCCGAGGAATTTCACCTCTTCTGGCCAGAATATACATTTAGAAAATTTTGCTTTCAGCACATTTCTTCGCAAAATCTCTAAGACTTTTCTCAGATGCTGTTCGTGCTCAGCAGAGGATTTAGAAAAGATGAGGATGTCATCGATGAACACGAGCACAAATTTATTTAAAACATCTCTGAATACTCTATTCATCAGATCAACAAAATATGCTAGAGCAATACACAGACCGAAGGGCATAACTATCCATTCATAAAAGATATCCAGTCCTCTGAAAGCAGTTAAAGGCACACGCTCCTCTGCAATGCGAAGTTGATGGAATCCTGTAGCTAGGTCCATCCTAGAAAATACTCGTGCTCCATGCAAGCGGTCAAGCAAGTCATCAATACGAGGCAGTGGGTATTTGTTTTTCAGAATTTGTTTGTTGAGATCACGGTAGTCTACACATAGCCTGAGAGTACCGTCTGATTTTGGGACGAACACCACTGCTGCTCCCCATTCTGAGAAGCTGGGCCTGATCAGACCCTTCCACAAGAGTTGCTTAGTTTGATTTTTCAGATCCTCTCTTTCTTTTGGCGACATTCTCCGAATGGGATGTACGACTGGCCTTGCATTCGGAGCTAAATCAATTCTGAAGCTGATCTCTCTATGCAGAGGTAAGCCCTCCACTTCTTTGAATACATCAACGTAATCCTTGACGACAAGGATATCCTCAATAGAAGTAGGGGTAACTTCTAGAGAAGACCAGAATGTTTTCCTGTCGGTGGCTGAGCCGTGGCAGGGGATACATACATTCCCTAGATTGGTTTTAACTTTGACAATTCTTTCGGCACATTTGACTTCGGCTTCATATTTTGTCAGCCAATCTATCCCAAGAATGACATCATAACCGGAGAAACTCATAACGATCAAGTCAAAGGGGAACTGGTAGCAAGAGTAAGAAACAGGTACTCTACAATACTGAACAAGAATATGAGAACCTCCTATCGGACTGTTAGCTCTAATCAAATTTTTGAGTTTCCTTGGTTTCAATTTCAGCTTTTTAATTTTATCATTAGAAATAAAGCTTCGCGTAGCACCAGTATCAAATAAGACAATAATAGAGACGTTATTAATATTAAGCGTACCTCCTAAGACATCGGGTTTATTAGGCCCCTCAGTCGAAGCTGGTGTATCTGCTCCCTCATAAACATGTGCCACCTGAGCATTCCTTAGCAGTGGGCAGTTCGCCTTAATGTGCCCCTTTTGATGACAATTGTAGCATTCCCTTTTGTCCTGCGAACTCTGGCCATGATTCTGAGGATTCTGACCACGGTTCTGACTAGGGCCTGAATCATTTCTCTTGACCTTTTTAGGTGCTCTACACTCGTAATCAAAATGTCCAATCTTGCCACAGTTATAGCAGGTCACCTTGCTCCGGTCCCTCTTCTTCCCTTGGGGCTTAGCGGTAGAAGAATTGCTCGCCTCCTGTTTCTTGTTAGCCTATTCCTTCTGGTTGTTGGCTTGACTTTTCCCTCTATCCTGCGGTCCAGACTCGTCATTTTCCTCATAGCGGCACGCCATCTCTACTACTTCATTGAAAGAAAGCTTGATATGGGCAGTAACTCGGTTCAATTATTTCTTTGACAGACCCTTGATAAATTTCTTATTCTTCTCTACTGGATCTTGAATCAAACTAGGAGCATATCGTGAAAGCTCATCAAACTTCCTCACATACTCAGAAACGGTCATATTCCCTTGCTGTAGGTTAATGAACTGCTCGCGCAGGCGCTCTCTAGCTTGTGGGGGTATATACTTCTCAATGAAAAGTTCCTTAAATCTGGCCCAAGACATATTGGCCACGTCATTGCAGATTTTGATCGTATCCCACCAATGCCCTGCTTCCTCTTTTAGTTGCCAAACTGCCAGGTAACGCTTTCGCTGATCTTCCAGTTCCAAGCCCTCTAGGATCTTTTCGCAATCTTTAAGCCATGCTTCTGCCTGAATTGCAGACTCTCGCCCCGTAAAAGGTACACCTCCAAGGTTTTTGAATTTCTTTGACATTCTCTCCAAATCAAAAGGCTGTGGAGGTGGAGGTGGTTCGGCTACGACCTCTGAATTATGTTGTTCCTGAGTGAGAGGGGTCTCGTCTCTGGCTTGCTCTCCAGCTCCTACTCGGGCTCCTCCTCTAACCCCGCCTCGAGCTCCACCTTGGGCTCCGCCTCGGGCTGTTCTTGCTCTAGTATCCATTTAAATCAGTCTTTACCATCAAGGAAAGAGTCAGACCAACAAAAAGGAGAATTTTCAGGAAAGGATAAGATAAGGACGAGATGAAAAGATGATGATGTAATGGCTGATAAATATGTGCTATTCTGCTGTGCTCATTCTAGGACATTACTAGTCCAATCTCTAATGAGCTACTAGTCTTAGAATAATGTGGATTCTATCCAGACGAATTGTTCTAAATATGTTATATTCCGAAGCTAAGGTTAACCTTAGGCTCTGATACCAACTGTGATAACCCCCAACTTCCGTATTACGAAAGTAAGGATAATCATTTAGGAATACAACATATTTACAACAAAATAGATCTCAGATAATGATCATAACACGTAAACCATTGCAGCGGAAATAAATGTCATCAGCCTCATAATATCCAATACATCAGAGTACGCAGTACAGGATAAAACTTAGACAAATAAATAGTCTCAACAAAAGGGAAATAAGTTTTCAAATGGAAATAAACAATCTCAAACTCTGTCACATACATCAAAGCTACAAAAGGTAAAATGTCTCAAGCAGAAGTAAAAACTAGAGAAAAGGTCTTCTTCTTCTATCGTCCAAGCAAGCTCCAATCAGAATGTATCACCTGAACCTGTCAATTGGCTGCCCGTGTGGAAAGAGGGCACCCGAGTTTGCAAAAGTGAAACAAACTACGAGTCAGTCATGGGACTGGTGTGAGAATTCTTAACTAAATTAACTATCAATATCGCGAATAACAGGACCACGCCGCTAACGCGGAACGGGTTTACTCCATTGGACTGCCAGTGCATAATTTTATAAAGTTTGCATAAAACAGCGAAATGATTTTTGAAAAATGAAATCATCATAAGGCTTGAGTCCTATCACACAATGCAACGCACACAGGAGGATAGAGTTTCCCTTATGATGATCAAACATGCTCAATACGTGAAAAGTAATATTTTAATATTATCATTAGTGTTTAAGCAGTATTAAAATACTTCAATATAAATATATCAATCCTAGACGGCATAGGTACCATATACTATGTCGCCGTATATAAGTTTACAATCAAAACCGTGATGTCGTAATGAGAATTGGTTCTGTCATGAAATCGAGGTTAGGGATCGTCCTCTTCCGATTCGAGACACTCTAGCAAATGCCTCAGGATCCCCCGCAGTGAACCCTTGGATCTTCAGGGCCGGTCCCCACCTACAATTCCTGAACACACGTTTCCCGGTTCCTTTTGAACCTATAGTATGACCACTTCCGGCCTATAAAAACCCGAGGTACCTCAATCCAAAATCCGCGTAAGTAAAATGTCGGGCCGTGTTAAAGCCCAAACACCACTAGCTAGAAAGAACGTGTGCACTCCCTGTAGTCCTAATCCCGTTTTTGACTCATACCGGGGTGTGAGGCTCGCGGAGTCATGTTATACACAAAGCTATGCCTAAACAGGCTATGCTTTGATCATCAGCTACAAGGCCTGCTTTTCAACAAAGCCTTGATCATTGCATCTTGGCGTGCCACATTGACAATTCAACGCCATGCGATCGATAACTATTACTACGTATCAGGGTGTTAAGTAGAGAATAAATTCTCTACCACCAAATAGACATATATTAATAGAAATCGATTTAATTACATGAAGTGAATTTCAACGACAAACACACATCCATTTACAAGTCCGTTCTGGGTCTGAACGAAACCGGAGACACCAAAAAGGCGCTCGCTTATCCGCACGACCAACACACACGTCCGGACAATTACTGCTTCAATCCTGTCCTGGGAGCAAATCAGTCGAAGGTATCAGAAGTCATCGTCCATTCGATGTGAAGATCGCCGGTCTTCTACACCGTCTTGTTACATTTTTGATTTAATCGCCATTCAATTATTTGAAATGAGTTAAACTCCGTCTTTTCAAATAATTGACGCATAATTATAGTTTAAAACATTTCATATATTTTTATAACTATTTATCGCTATTATTTTTTATTTAAAATAGCTCGAAATATATCAACGATGTTTCGGGTCAATGTGCGACCCTGGCGCTGTTTTTACCAAAATTTGATTTACAAATATCTTAAAATCTAACCGTCGGATTTTGGTGAACTTTATATCGTTGGAAAGCTCTTCCCAAAGCGGTCCTACTGGTTCCAGTTTTGGGAAAATCCAACGATCGGATCTTTCTATAAAATCGTTTGAAGTTACGATTGTCGATACGCGAACTGCCGCTCTCGTTAAATTATATATATATATAAACCATTGGGCGATTCCCTTTATTAAAATTCATTCCTTTATTCTATGAAAATAACATTTTTGTCCGCCAATTCTAATGCGACAAATTCAACATCATATATTTTTATATTCAATGAAAATGACATTTTTGTTAGCCAATTCTAATGCGACAAAAATAATGTTTTCAACATCGTATATTTTTATATTCAATAAAAATGACATTTTTGTTCGCCAATTCTAATGCAACAAAAATGATGTTTTCAACATCGTATATTTTTATATTCAATGAAAATGACATTTTTGTTCGCCAATTCTAAAGCGACAAAAATGATGTTTTCAACATCGTATATTTTTATATTCAATGAAAATGACATTTTTGTTCGCCAATTCTAATGCGACAAAAATGATGTTTTCAACATCATATATTTTTATATTCAATGAAAATGACATTTTTGTTCGCCAATTCTAATGCGACAAAAATGATGTTTTCAACATCGTATATTTTTATATTCAATGAAAATGACATTTTTGTTCGCCAATTCTAATGCGACAAAAATGATGGTAAGAATGTACTCTTTATTTAATTATATAAAAATGTTCTTTTATCCTATTATTTTTAAAGACATAAAAATGAACTTTTTATCCTATTTGTTTTAAAGACATACAAATGAACTTTTTATCCTATTTGTTCTAAAGACATAAAAATGAATTTTTTATCCTATTTATTTTTATAACATAAAAACGTACTTTATCTAATTCATTTTTATAACATAAAAATGAACTTTTTATGTTTTTATAAAATGTAAATATTTTATCTCCTTTTCTTTTACAATGAAAAATGTAAATTCTTTTATCTTTACATTGGAAAATGTAAACCTTTCATTGTTGCAAAGAAAAATAGTAAATCTTTCATCTTCACATAGAAAACGGTAAATCTTATATTTTACATAGAAAAATGTAAATTTTCTATCTTTACATAGAAAAATGTAAATCTTATATTTTAACATAGAAAAAATGTAAATTTTCTATCTTTACATATTACATTAGAAAAAAAATGCAAATTTTCTAATTATTATTCCTTATTGCACATTTTTCCTTATAGGGGACATTTTCTTATCCAACTCATATGTCAAATTGGTGTCACAATATGATAACCCAAAAATAATGTGTTTTGTCCAACCATTTCTATTTGCCCAACATCGTAGTTTCAATATCCACAAATATAATAATATGGTTTTTGGCTTAACCATTTCTATTTACCCAACATCGTAGTTTCAATATCCACAAATATAATAATATGGTACCCAACATCGTCATTTCAATGTCCACACAAACAACACAATATATGATTTGGTGTATAAATTTGATGAATCACAATAAAAGGTCCCATCTTTATTTTATTTGAAAATCAAATAAAATATCAAATCTTTATTTGTAAATCAAATAAAATATCTAACCTTAATTTATCTTTTAATTAAAATTTAAAAGATTTAAACTTCCTTTATTTTATAAATCATAAACAAAATAAAGATTCAATCTTTTGTTCTTATTATGTAAATCAAAATAAAGATTCCACCTTTGTTATTATTTTGCAAATAAAAAATAAAGCTTTAACTTTTGTCTTATTTTGTAAATCAAAAATAAAGATCAAACCTTTGTTTCACTTTGTAAATCAAAATAGAAATTTACTTATGCTATTAGTTTACAAATCAAATAAAAATTTACCTTTCTTTCATTTTGCTAATAAAAAAAAAAACTCAACTTTTCATTTTATGTGTTGAACAAAAATAAAGATTTAACTTTTCATTTTTGTTGTAAAACAAACAAAGATTCAATTTTTCATTTTATTTTGTAAAAACAAAATAAAGATTCAAAATTTTATTTTTGTTTGTAAAACAAACAAGATTCAATTTTTTATTTTATTTTGTAAAAAAAAACAAAATAAAGATTCAAAATTTTATCTTTGTTTGTAAAACAAACAAGATTCAATTTTTCATTCCTATAAAGGAATAAAAAAATTAAAAATTAAAATAAAATAAAAACAATAAAGATGAGAACTTTATTGAGGTTACATCAGAAGTTCATAGATCTAAACTGACATACTATATCATGATATCACAACGAATGTAAATCAACCATACGACAATCACCAATCACAGATCAGAAATAACATACAATGATTCACATAACAAATATAATTAAATTATTTAATTATTAAAATCTAGAAATCTCACAGTCGTTGTAGATTTTGGCCAAAATTCAAACTGTTCGGAATGGTCCTGTTTCAGTCTCAACACGTTCTATTCGCTGTTACGATTCCAACGCTTCCAAAAACGTAAAATTCTGAGTTGAAACGAATCAGTTATGGTTTAATGAAGTTTTAAAACAATTTAAGTTAATTAATTAATAAATTAGTTAAGCCAAATACCTTTTTCTCCAAATAAAGTATCGGCCATTAGTTCTTCCTACTGTTCGATTCTAGGTCAGGAATTATCGAACAAGCCGTGGGGCTTCGGGATGATCAGAGGGTGCAGGGTGGTTCAGCTCAGGGCGGCGCACGAGGGGGGGGGGTGGTTTGGCAGAGCTCGGTCGAGCTTTGGGGGGCCCACGGGTGTGAAACACGGTGGACTTTGGGGGCTCGGGGCGGTCGCTACAGGCGACTATGGTGGTGATGACCGTACGAATGTGAAGGTGGTGGAAAGGGCTTCGATATGGTATGGAGATTGTGGTCTGGAAGTTGGTGGATGAGGAGTTTTTAATGGGGGAAGTTCTGAGCAATGTCGGCCATGGATTGTTCAAGGGTGGCGGCGGCTACGAATAGTAAATAGGGTTAAGGGTTATGAAATTCTGATTTTTTTTATAATACTTTAATCGTATTTTTACAAAAAAACCCATAACTCTTAAACCATTCCGTTTACAGTCCAGCAGAAAGTGTCCCTAGGCAATAGCCCATATTACGAATCCAATGGGACAGGTTCCATCAGCCCAAACGGCTGTCTGTGGCCTATATTAGTTAATTTAATAGTTAAATCCTTTATTAATTTAATTTGTCTGCATAAATAAATTCACAGGGGCCACATATGGACTCAAAAAAATCCAGAAAAAATATATTTGTCTTTGTTATGACGATACGGTCCTAACAAAATTAATTTCATCGAATTTTGAGACTGTTTGAAAAGTGGCTATTTTTCAGTCGATTAAATTTGACTGTAATCAACCAAACACATTTTCCTTCGCCACGCTCTCATATTAATTTGAAAAAATCTAAAAATTGAAACCTATCAATAATATGACATTCCGGTTCCAATGAAAGTGGTTTCGTTGAAAACAGAGATCGTTTGCAAATTGACTATTTTCATTGGCTTTAATATTATTTAAAAATGAAAATTTTAATTTCTGCCACACTTTTCCACCAAATAATTTAAAATAAAAATTTTAAATTGGTTCGGATTTTCCGGGTCGTTACAAAATCTGTCTTGCAATAGTAAAGAAGCATAAAACCATAGTTATAAATCATTCCCCAATAAAGCAGCAAAGCAAGCCATAGCCAAGCGCAATCCAAGCCTTCATGAAATAACCTTGGTGCTCGGTAAAATCCGAACTAAGCTGTGTTCCCACCCTATGAACCTGGGGGGGGGGGGAACGGAAGAAAAAAAGAGGCGAAACAAACTGGGTCAGTCATAAAGACTGAGTAAGTCCTAGTGACTTTCAGCATAAAAACAAGTAAAGATAATATGGCATGAATAAACTGAAAGTAAACATAAGCATGATAACAAGATAAGCTACAGACATGATAACTAAGAATAACATCATAGGATTTCTGTCATGTGTAACATTGCAAGGTTTCCATTAAGTATAGTTTCGCAAGATTTCTATCAAGCATCACAAGATTTCTCTGCTTCACCATTAAAATGATATATATTTGCTCTGATTTCCTAAATTCTCTGCACCAACTGTACTAGTACCCCAACCCGTATCATCCCTTCCATGTATATGTACAGTCCCTTGCCGTATATCGTATGGGTTTCATCACGCATTTCTAAACTACTTCAACGTAGTGCTACCATTCTTGAAATCGTTTGGACTGCCACCCTTGTTCTGGCTAGGTTTCCTTATCATGAACTATCGCGTGTTCAACTAGGATTTATGCCACCTAGGACCACTAGGGATTATGCTACCTATTGAACGTTTACTAGATTCCTTTAGGGTTTATGCCACCTAGGACCACTAGGCATTATGCTACCTAACGAATTCCACGTAACGATTTATTAATCGATCGGCTCCCTACAAGTCCTAGCTCGTTCATGTGTCTGTGTCATACGGCCCAATCACGAAATGTAGTCACCTGTGCTAGGTCCACTATAGGGTGTATCAAGCCCTATGGTGCCAACCATCGACACGAATCAAGCACGCACAGATAAACCTACTAATGCCCAATGCCTGCTTTTTCTGCTCCAGAGTGTGTGCACGCCCGCCCTCCGTTAGAACCTACACTGGCGCAACCACACAGCCGTCGTTCTGGTCGCTTACAATCAGCCCAGTAATCGTGCCCCACCCTGCCTAGTTCCAGGGTACCTTGATACATCTAGTGGGTTACTGCTGAAGCGGACCGCGTAACTAGGGTTTCCGTCTAGTAGGTTAAGTGTTGTCATTTAAATTCGATACTTAACCCCATCGGTCTAGCATGTCAAGTTGGTTAAATGTTGTCATTCAAGTTCGTGACCTAACCCGTCTACATGTCATGTTAAATTGGCTAAGTGTTGTCGTTTAAGTTCATTACTTAGCCCTACGAATCATGTGTCAAGTTGGTTAAGTATATTCAAGCGGTTCATGACTTAACCCTATCAAGTCATCGTGTTAAATTGGTTAAGTATATTCAAGCGGTTCATGACTTAACCCTATCAAATCATCGTGCTAAATTAGTTAAGTATATTCAAGCAGTTCAGGACTTAACCCTATCAAGTCATCATGTCAAATTGGTTAAGTATATTCAAGCGGTTCATGACTTAACCCTATCAAATCATCGTGTTAAATTGGTTAAGTATATTCAAGCGGTTCAGGACTTAACCCTATCAAGTCATCATGTCAAATTGGTTAAGTATATTCAAGCGGTTCATGACTTAACCATATCATGTGGCATTAGTTCATTAATGCACTTCAACCTCTCACATTAAACTAACTGTTGTGGTTACTGGATTTGCCGGGCGGTTCCGGGCAGATTTACACCACAACATAGTCTAACCTCGGGTTTTACGTGCGATATGACCAACTACCCACATTGGATCCTATTGTTTGCAGCCACTGGATTTACCGGGCGGTTCCGGGCAGATTTACACCGCAAACTCAACCCAACCTCAAGTTGGCCATTTTCAAGTTTATCTAATTGTCATGCCCACATTCAAGTTTTCATGTCAAGTTTTCATGTCATGTTTCATGTAAAATCGTGTCAAGTTTTCAAGGCAAGTTTCATATCAAGTCGATGTCAGGTTCGTGTCCATATCCAGGTTCAAGTTATAACAGCGTTCATGTTTCAAGTTTTTTCCTATTATCGAGTTCATAATTCATTTTCATAACCAATTCATGTTTTGTCTAATCTACCCAAATCGTATTCCCTTCGCACGTGAACGTGAATCGATCTCTACTACAAATAAATCCAAATCTCGAAATAGAGGGAATAGCATCAAAACTATGATAGGTAAAAAAGGGACTAGCATAAAGCAATAAAAGGGGTTACAATACTAGCATGACATAACTTGAGATAATTGGTTACAACATCACTGGCATATAGGATTTCAAATCTAGCAAGATAAGGTGATAGTCATGGTAAACGCTGACATAAAAGAATAGGCATGCAAAGGCAGGCCAAATACAAGAAAAATGGATCCAATGGTTTTGGTGTACATAATAGTGAATAAACTAAGTAAGTCACACCCTTGGTATGAGATCCAACAAACTGCGAATTCGGTATACAACATGGGTTTCAATCAACTATAATAGTCCCAGGTAATTAACCCCGATAGTCATAGTCATGGTCATAGGTAGAAATCTCATAATTAAGAATCCTAAGCGATTAATCACAATAGTCATGGTTAATTATCCAAAATAGTTCTAGGAAATAGTCATAGGCAATTAACAGTAATAGTTTCAAGGTCGTGGTCATAGATAATGGCCTTATGTTCATAATCATAGATAATAATCCTCATAGTCAAGAGTCATAGTTGATTAGCTACAATTGTCCCTGTCATAGTCATAGGCAACAGTCTTTCATTCACCGTCATAGGCATAGGCATAGTCTTATTTGTCATAGGCAGTCTTATGTTCACGGTCATAGTCATAGGCATAATCATATTAGTCATAGGCAGTCTTATGTTCTCAGTCATAGTCCTTGTCCCTAATCAATAGTTTCAACGTCATAGGCATGTTAAGGTTATAGACACGAGAGAGTTTGATTTACAACATGAATAGGTCCAAAGCAATATTCACGAAAGTCAAGATCCAAGACGAACAAGAATAGATATGAATCAATTACCATACATAGATCCAATTCCAATTTACAACATGGATATTAAGTTTACAGCTTTTATCTAAAAGTAACTTGAACTTACAGTGCATGGATCGAGAATTAGAAAGCAGAATTTGATTGTTGAATCTCTATTTGATCGGTCGTGTTCTAATTGAAACCCCCCAATTTGCTAATCCCGAAGCGTAGTCTTGATGGAGAAGGAGCAGTTCTTTTTCTTCCTTTTTATCTTATTATTTTGATTATCTTAGAAGCAACATAAGGACAGAAAGAAATGGTGTGGAGAAAATGAGGCTAGGGGGCTGTTTATATAGGGTTAGGCAGACGAATCTGGTTAGAAAACGAGTCTAAATACATCAGAATGCATCTGGTTCAGAAAAGTGGTTCGGGAGGCAGGTCGACCCCCAGGTCGACACTATGGTCGACCTGGCCACTGGGAGGTCGACACTATAGTCGACCCCCAGGTCGACCTGGTCCATGTGCGGGAATTTTCCCGCCTAGCCTGTTATGGGGTTTGAATTCGAATTTTGAGCTGTTTTCGATTTTGAAAATTCCTGAAACTTCGGAGGGTCATATCTCCCTCATACGGACTCCGATTTTCGAAAACTCAGACTCTGTTTCATGTAAAATTTCGAGATGAACACAATGGCGCAACCCGTTTCCCTTGATTCTTGTTTAAAAATTAATTCTTCCTTGATTTATAGTTTTAACATGTTATAAAAATTCGGGTTGTTACAGCGATCACTTACCAAAGTTAAGTGACTTCGACCGAAGGCTGATGCCCGCTCTGTGGATCAACCCAACCTTACTTCATGGTTCATGGAGGTCCAGGTGCTTCAGCCGGGCAGCGATCACTTATCAAAGTTAAGTTACTCCGACCGATGGCTGATGCCCGCTCTGTGGATCAAAACAACCCTTACCTCATGGTTCATGGAGGTCCTGGATGCTTCAGTCGGGCAGCGAACACTTACCAAAGTTAAGTGACTTCGACCGATGACTGACACCCGCTCCATGGATCGATATAGCCTTAATCAAAACTTCGCGGGAGTCCGGGGTACCTCAGTCAGGCAGCGATCACTTACCGAGTTAAGTGACTCCGACCTATGACTGATGTTCGCTCTGCGGATCGATGCAACCTCACCCCTCACCCAAACTTCATGGGAGTTCGCACTGCAAAACGATGCGAAAACCAAAAAATCTTTTCCATAGAAAAAGAAACTTCTCCTTAGCAGAGATCAACATTCAATGAACTCTACAATGTCAAGTCAGTCAACTGGAGAAGATGAACGTTGGATTAAAATGACCTCTCCAAAATACAAGGCATCCAATGGAATCTCCAACATCAAAACTGATCAACAAAGCAAACAAAAATTGAGCTATAGAAAAATTTCTTCTCATAACGATGACGGGTGATGACCTCCAGAGCCGGGGCACAGATAATCAAAGACTTCTCCGAATAGAAACAGAGAATAAGTCACAAATACGTATTTCTCAAGTGTGAAATACCATACGCCATCATATAAGTCATTAAAACGATTATGTTTGAAATCCACCGTCGGCTCTAGTCGATTAGCAGATTTTGAACATTAACGCGAATTCGAATTAGAATATCGTATTTGTGCAGACAATATCTGACGGGTCATAAACCGTTAAATAAAATAATTCTGTGCAGACACTTTATTCAAATCAGAATAAACTTCGCTATAATTCATTAACCCGCTATCGATATGGACGACCGATAGTGAGGTATAAGTCCAAAATCGTGTAAGTGCTTTGTAATAACCCGGAAATCTGGGCCAATTTAAATTTTTTATTTTTGCAATTTTAGCGAATTTTGAATATTTAAAATGAATTATTTTAAATAATAACGACGAGAAATTTATTTTGAATAGAATTAGAACGTATATATTATATAGATCGACGTCAGAATATAAATATTTATTTTAAATTATAAAAGGAATTGAAAATGGCGTGGTAGTTCGATAATTCGATTTCAAACTTCAAATGAATGTACCAAGTGCAAAATAAATCGGATTTTAGTGAAACCAAAAATATTAGAATCTAATTGGGAATATCTTTCCAACGAATCGGAAAAATTGAAATTTCATAGCGGGGATCAAAAGATATGTCCAGTTGAAATTTCAGAATAGTCGCTATGGAATTTCGGCCCTTAAAAATGGAAATTTTGAAAACGACCTCGGTTTTCGACGAAACCACTTTTGTTGGATCCGTGATGTCAAGTTATTGCTAGATTCCAAAATTCATAATTTTTTGAATCAATATGTGAGCGTGGCATAGGAAATCGTGTTTGACCAGTTTCAGTTGATTTTAATCGACTGGAAAATGGCCATTTTTCAAACGGTCTTCGAATTAGATGAAATTAGTTTTGTTAGGACCGTACCGTCAATACGAAGTTAAAAAATATTTTTCGGGAATTTTTCTAATTAGTATGTGGCCCCAGTAAATTGAAATGCACGTTAAAATCAATATGTAGAGTTATATGTTGATTTTGACGAAAACTGATCGTAACGATCGAATAAGCCTACGATATATATCCCATTGTGTTTAGAATTGGGGTAATTAGCTATGGACGACAGGCGGTGGGCCTCGTTTAGAGGTCGAATAACAAAGTCAACATTTTGTGGAAATAATAATAATAAAATATATAAATATATACTTACCTTTTCTCTCTCTCCTATACCTTCCCTCCCCGTCACTTTTCAGAAGAGAAATTCGAAATTGAAAAAAAAAGAAGACGATCGCCTCCTTCCACGCTCCACCGCCACCGCTCCACGCCGGAGGGCCAGCGCCGCCACCTCCCTCTAACACCGCGGCCTCTCTCTCTCCTCCCTGCCTTCCCTCTCCGCTGCGTTACATCCCCCCTTCTGATGCCTCAACTCCCTCCGCCCCCTCTTCCTTCTCCTTCCTCCTCCGAACCCAAACCGCGCCCTTAAGCCCCAAACCCTCGATTCAACCACCTCCAGCAACCCCTCAGCCTCTTCTTCCTCCGATCCCTTTTTCTTTTCTCTTGATCGAAGAACTAGCAATGTAAGTCCTCCAAATTCTTTTTAATTTGGTTAGTAATGTATGATTCCTTTGCATTGAAAATATATGATCTTTAAAACTGAAAAATATACGATTTTTATGTGGTAAAAATATAATTTTTATATTAGAGAAAGGTTAAAAATATAATTTTTATATATGTGGAGATATAAAAATATAATTTTTATATGTGTAGTAAAGTAAAAATTAGATTTTTATATATATGAAGTGAAAGTAAAAATTCGATTTTTTTATAAGTAGCGGATTTAAAATATGATTTTTATATAATAGAGAATATAAAAATATTATCTTTATATCTGTAGAAGTAATAAAAATATAAGTTTTATAAAGTAGAAGTAATAAAAATATGATTTTTATAAAGTAGAAGTAATAAAAATATGATTTTTATAAAGTAGAAGTAATAAAGATATGATTTTTACATTATAGAGATAATAAAAATTCGATTTTTATATAGTGAATAGCAAAGTAAAAATTCGATTTTTATATAGTGAATAACAAAGTAAAAATTCGATTTTTATATAGTGAATAGCAAAGTAAAAATTCGATTTTTATATAGTGAATAGCAAGGTAAAAATTCGAATTTTATATATTGAATAGCAAAGTAAAAATTTGATTTTTATATATGTAGTGAATACGGATGACGAAAGTGATGAAAGAAGAAACGACAGAGATTTTCTACATAAGAAGAGTCGTGGCGTTTGGATTAGCTAGTCGGTGAGAACTCCTCACCTTTATTTTTATTTCTAGTTGAAATATATACTAGGATGCAGACAGTGTTTAGTAGCACCCGACACCCGTCGTCCACAGACCATGGACGGCTTGTTTGTTTGATTTTGATGTGTAGATTGATTGTGTGATGTGAAATGAAATAAAATATTTATACAGTTAAAAATATTTTATAGCTAAAAATAAATTTTTTAACGTGTATATGAAATGAAATAAATAGTAATAAACAAATCGGAGATTTGTTTATATACACTGATTTGACCGATATTGATTGGGACGATAAATTTTACACATCGCCCAACTGCACAAATAAAATCTGTGTTTGATTGTTTGAAACCCCACACGGGTATTGGGGTGATATATGACATACACTAATCCCAATAATTAGTTGTATGTCGATCGATTGATTGACTGTTATAAGCGTTGAATATTTATATTTGATGCTTATACAGTGTAGAATGCACTTTGGATGATGGTTGATTATTCATCATTGTTATTGTATACACGTGTTGTAGAAAATCCATATAATTAACATTATATGGTAATTGATTGGGCCTCATTTCAGTTTTGAAAAAGAAATATTTGAATAGAAATATTTGAAAAGGAAATATTTGAAATAGAATATTTGAAAATAGAATATATGAAGCCGTGTTGATTAGGTTGACGCCATTTTGACGTGAACGATATTTATATCGATTATATTCATTTTTATAATGAATATTGAAAAGTGATTTCAAAATCGAATATTTTGAAATGAAATACGAATTATATTGAAAAGAATAGAATTTCAAATTAAATTGAATGCAAATGAATTCGAATTGAAATTGAATGCAAATGAATTCGAATTGAAATTGTATATAAATGAATTCAAATTGAAATTGAATATAAATGAATTCGAATTGAAATCGAATATTTTGAAATGAAATTCGAATTATATTGAAAAGAATAGAAATTCGAATTAAATTGAATGCAAACGAATTCGAATTGAAATTGAATATAAATGAATTCGAATTGAAATTGAATATAAATGAATTCGAATTGAAATTGAATATAATTGAAATTCAAATTAAACTGAATAGAATTGAAATTCGAATTAGATTGAAATAGAATTGAAATCGTTTTGAATTGAGTTTAAAATGTATTGAAATTGAACTGAAAATCGATTTGAATTGAAATCAATTTGAAATGAATTTAAAACGAATTTGTAAGGGAAAATTCAATTTTGATTTGAATTTGAAAAAGAAGTTGAAATCGTTTTGAAAACGAATTTAAAACGATTTATAAAATACGTTTTAAAAGGAGATCGACGAAGTACATATTATATATATTATATATATATAATATAATGGCCTGAATAGAACGCGCCACGCCGCAGCAGTTCGCGAATTTCGACCATTGACTTTGAACGGATATTACGGGAGATCCGACCGTCGGATTCTCCTAAAACCGGAACCATTGGGTTCGTATCGAAAAGAACTTTCTAACGAATAGTAGAAATTTGAAATCTAACGGTTGGATTTGGAATTATGTCCAAATCAAATTTAGAAAAGGTCGCTGTAAGTGCAGTTCGATGGCCGTTGGTGGAAATCGACTGTACGGTCCTTGATAAAATTATTAAAAATATTAATAATTAGTGTAAAATCATAGGAAATGATTTGTGAAGAATTGGGATGAAAACTCCATATTTGAAAAGATAAAAATAGATTTTTATCGAAATGAACTAGTTTTGAACTAGAATTAAAATTCTATTTATTAATAAATAAATAAATTGGATTTGAAATGGTTTTGAAAATAACCAGGATTTCCAATAATTATATTGGAATGGATTTGAATCGAAATTGTCTTTGGATTATTTCGATGTTGGATTTCGCGATTATACAGATATTGTTATGGAAATTTGAAAGATATGTTTATATCGTTATTTCCAATACGATATTTGTTGGTCGTAGTATTTGATATTGAATATAAGCCGATATATTTTCTATTCAAAGCCTTGTATTTAATATCAAATGTGATTTGGGTTTGTCGTGAATGGTGTCTTCATTAACCCTGTTCTTGAACCCAGTTGAGAAAAAGATTAAATCTTTTTATTTAGATTTAATGAAGTGTACCAATTAAATAATATTTAATTGGAATTGAATTGGTATTGATTTTTGGGTTTATCGTGAACAGTGTTTTAAATAACACTTATTCTTTTACCCGATAATTAATGGAATGTGATTTTGGGTTGTCGTGAACGGTATCTTCAATAATACTGTTCTTAGACCTAAAGGAGTTAAGAAAATCAGAAACTAATTGGAGATTAGTTAAGTTGAATGGTTTCTTAGGTATTGATCTGATGTTGGTTTCGGCCTTCGGGGTTAATACTTAGGGAATTGCTCACTTGCTAATTTACGATCAGGGACTGATTGAAATGTGATGTGATTTTGGGTTTATCGTGAACCGTGTTTTAAATGACATGGATTCTTTAACCCAGTTATAGATTAAAACTAAGTGTACTTTTAATGAATCTTTAATTAGATTGAAAAGATCGAGAATGGAGTATCACCAGTTTTGCTCCTGGCGATAGTTAAATCTTTAATTAGATTTGAACGTGAAATGGTAATTGAATTTACCGATAACACCGTGGTGTTAGATATGAAGTATGACCAGTTTTACTTCATGGGATGAATAGGTTGGGATTGGGAAATTAAAACAAATGATTACTTCGGTAAGGTTCGTTAATCCCGACTAGTTTGAATTGATATTCAAAGGAAGATTAAAGAATAAATTTTAAGGAATTTACCTTTGATAAAATTAATGGGAACATTTCTCTAAGAATGTGAAATTTAGAAACTACCTGTCGGTTAGCTAAGCAGAATGGTTTTCTTGATATTGATCTGATGTTGGTTTCGGCCTTCGGGGTTAACATTTAGGGAATTATTCTCTTGATTAATTTACGGTTAGTGACTGATGAATTGGAATGAGGCGTATGTTGTGTTTGTGTAACACTTGTTTATTATATACGTGAGTTATTCGGAAAGACTGGGTTAATCCCATTCTGAATAACTGATACGACGATAAGTCGAAGATGAAGACGGTGGTTGAAGACCGGAGGTCTTCACGTCGTTTGGATAATTACTGATGATCTTGATTGGGCCATACACCCAAGAGGAGGGAATCAGTTGGTGGTCGTCCAAACGTACTTGGAGATCGATGGATATGCGGGGTACTAGGTGCCTCCGGTTTCGTTCAGACCCAGAACGGACTTGTAAATGGACTGTGTGTCTGACATTGGATATCATTCTGTGTGATTGATGGATATCTAATGCATGGAGTGGTTTGCCTGTGTGGCATGCTAAGATGCAAATGATCAAGGCTTCTGTTGAAAAGCAAAGTCTTGTGGTTGATGATCAAAGCACGGCCTGTGTGGCGTAGCTTTGTGTAACGTTGATTCGCGAGCCTCACACCCCGATGGTGAACCAAAAACGGGAGAGGACCTCAGGGAGGACATGCGTTTCTTTCTAGCTAGAAGTGGCGTCAATGGTTTTACATGCCCTGACGAGTTTGACTTATGTGGTTGTTGCTGTTGCGAGGCGCCTCGGTTTGATCGGACGATCCGGGTCCGATGGAGTCATTCGTTGGCTCACTTACGCCCCCAAAGGGCGGGGAAACGCAGTGTTCAGGCATTTTAATCCACATCGGTGGACCGGCCCTGACGATCCAAAGGTCACTCGAGCTCTGACCTGAGGCTCGGGCTAGACAGTCTCGAATCGGTAGAGGACTATCTTTTGCCTCGGTTCACAGACGGAAATCCAATTTCCAAATACGTGACATTTACGGTTTTAATTGTAGAACTAATATGGCGACATGATATATGGTACCCATGCCGTCTATGATTGATACTTATGATTTGAAGTTGTTTTATACACTATGCACTTATAATAGTGTCAAATGATTTGTTTAAAACATACTAAGCATGTTTGGCTATTATAAGGTAAAATCCTATCCCCCGGCTTGCGTTGCATTGTGTGATAGGACCTGGGTCTTATAATAGCTTCATTTTTCCAAAAATCATTGCGCTATTTCATTATATGCACTGGTATTCTTGGGAGGAAACCCGTTCCGTGTTATACGGCGTGGTTCCTTGAATTACTCTCTTTTAAAGTAAAGTTTTAAATAACTGTTTTAGTTCTCACACCAGTCACATGACTGACCTGAAGTTTATTGTTTTAACCTAAACTCTGGGTGCCCTTATTTTGACACGGGCAGCTAGTAGTTTTGGTTTTGCAGATTTATATTCATAGGATCCTGGTTTGCAGCTGAAATGATATTCGAAAAGCTTTGTATCCGTATATCTTCTTCAGTTGTGTTTTGTATTATTTTCCGCTGCTGTGTTATTTATTGTAATCTCTGATATTTTATGATGTATATTATTTGTTAATACTCTGTATATTCTTGTAATCTGATGGAATTGTTGTAATATACAATGAAATGTTCTTCCGTCTGCGTTCTTCTGTGTGTTGTTCTCAAAGTATCCGCTCTTTCCTTCACGGGGAAGTTACGGGTCTTTACATTTGGTATCAGAGCTTTGGTTTATAAAGCTCAGAGAACAAGGCACATTAGAACCGTACGAAAGAATTTATCAGAGATTGGATTAGTAATATCCAATGGGAATGACTCATTAGAGATGGGATCAGTAGTATCCTAGAACGAGTGTGAAGACGATATTTTAAAATGAAAACAATTTTTGTTTTGAAAATTTAAATTCAATAATTCGTATTTGAATATTTATTTATACTGATTTGGACAATCCAGTATATAAAGATTTGCATATACGTCTGATCCACGGGTATTCAAAGTTTTGATATAGTGGATAGATATAAAATCGCACTGTAGTCGCTCGGGGATAATTCTGGTGATGTCGCGACATCATCAGTATTTGTGTTCGAATTCCGAAGGTGTGATATTTATATATTTCCTATTGACTGGTGTGAGAACCAAAATTAGATAGGGCTTATTGTTGTGAATTGGCATCAAAAATGTGATTTTTTGACTATATATCAAAGTTATGAATTTGAAATGATAATTCACTAATTGATTGCTAATTGTGTTGTTTGATTATAGTTTGATTAATTAAATGTTGAACCTTTAGCCAAATTGACCAAAAAGTGAATTGTATTTAAATTTGGTCGCATTTGCTTGCATATACTTGTACTTACATTGAACAGTTCATAGCAAAGAGGCTAGAGCAGAAGAATAAAATTGTTTGCCTGACAAATAGGTACATGTTTACCATAATTTACTGTTTTGTTTGGATGAAGATGATGATTTTATGAGCCGATTGGCTAGCCGCTTGGCCTTTTCTTTTTCTTTTTGAGATCAGAGGGCCTGTATGGCAATTTCGGGATTTTCCCGGTGCTCCCGGTGCAGGGGAGGTTATGGCAAAAAATTTCGAAAATTTAGGGTGTTAGCCAAATTTTTGAAAAATTTGAAAAGTTCTTAGAAACTGAAAAGTTAAAGAACTTAAGCCGTAGTGAAAATAATGGAAGTTGAGTTGATTAATTAAACAACTTTCGGCTTTGTTCCTTTTCGGGGATAAAAAGTTTTAAGTGGGGGAGATTGTAATAACCCGGAAATCTGGGCCAATTTAAAATTTTTATTTTTGCAATTTTAGCGAATTTTGAATATTCAAAATGAATTATTTTAAATAATAACGACGAGAAATTTATTTTGAATAGAATTAGAACGTATATATTATATAGATCACGTTAGAATATAAATATTTATTTTAAATTATAAAAGGAATTGAAAATGGCGTGGTAGTTCGATAATTCGATTTCAAACTTCAAATGAATGTACCGAGTGCAAAATAAACCGGATTTTAGTGAAACCAAAAATATTAGAATCTAATTGGGAATATATTTCCAATGAATCGGAAAAATTGAAATTTCATAGCGGGGATCAAAAGATATGTCCAGTTGAAATTTCAGAATAGTCGCTATGGAATTTCGGCCCTTAAAAATGGAAATTTTGCAAACGACCTCGGTTTTCGACGAAACCACTTTTGTTGGATCCGGGATGTCAAGTTATTGCTAGATTCCAAAATTCATAATTTTTCGAATCAATATGTGAGCGTGGCATAGGAAAACGTTTTTGACCAGTTTCAGTTGATTTTAATCGACTGGAAAATGGCCATTTTTCAAACGGTCTCAGAATTAGACGAAATTAGTTTTGTTAGGACCGTATCGTCAATACGAAGCTAGAAAATATTTTTCGGGAATTTTTCTAATTAGTATGTGGCCCCAGTAAATTAAAATGCACGTTCAAATTCAATATGTAGAGTTATATGTTGATTTTGATGAAAACTGATCGTAACGATCAAATCAGCCTACGATATATATCCCATTGTGTTCGGAATTGGGGTAATTAGCTATGGACGACAGGCGTTGGGCCTCATTTAGAGGTCGAATAACAAAGTCAACTATTTGTGGAAATAATAATAAAATATATACTTACCTTTTCTCTCTCTCCTATACCTTCCCTCCCCGTCACTTTTCAGAAGAGAAAATCGAAATTGAAAAAAAAAGAAGACGATCGCCTCCTTCCACGCTCCACCGCCACCGCTCCACGCTGAAGGGCCAGCGCCGCCACCTCCCTCTAACACCGCGGCCTCTCTCTCTCCTCCCTGCCTTCCCTCTCTGCAGCGTTACAGCCCCCCTTCTGACGCCTCGACTCCCTCCGCCCCCTCTTCCTTCTCCTTCCTCCTCCGAACCCAAACCGCACCCTTAAGCCCCAAACCCTCGATTCAACCACCTCCAGCAACCCCTTAGCCTCTTCTTCCTCCGATCCCTTTTTTCTTTTCTCTTGATCGAAGACCTAGCAATGTAAGTCCTCCAAATTCCTTTTAATTTGGTTAGTAAGGTATGATTTCATTGCATTGAAAATATATGGTTTTTAAAACTGATAAATATACGATTTTTATGTGATAAAAATATAATTTTTATATTAGAGAAAGGTTAAAAATATAATTTTTATATATGTGGAGATATAAAAATATATTTTTTATATGTGTAGTAAAGTAAGAATTGGATTTTTATATATATGAAGTGAAAGTAAAAAATTCGATTTTTTTTATAAGTAGCGGATTTAAAATATGATTTTTATATATTAGAGAATATAAAAATATTATCTTTATATCTGTAGAAATAATAAAAAATATGATTTTTATAAAGTAAAAGTAATAAAAATAAGATTTTTATAAAGTAGAAGTAATAAAGATATGATTTTTACATTATAGAGATAATAAAAATTCGATTTTTATATAGTGAATAGCAAAGTAAAAATTTGATTTTTATATAGTGAATAGCAAAGTAAAAATTCGATTTTTATATAGTGAATAACAAAGTAAAAATTCGATTTTTATATAGTGAATAGCAAGGTAAAAATTCGATTTTTATATATTGTATAGCAAAGTAAAAATTTGATTTTTATATATGTAGTGAATACGGATGACGAAAGTGATGAAAGAAGAAACGACGGAGATTTTCTTCATTAGAAGAGTCGTGGCGTTTGGATTAGCTAGTCGGTGAGAACTCCTCACACCTTTATTTTTATTTCTAGTTGAAATATATACTAGGATGCAGACGGTGTTTAGTAGCACCAGACACCCGTCGTCCACAGACCATGGACGGCTTGTTTGTTTGTTTGATTTTGATGTGTAGATTGATTGTGTGATGTGAAATGAAATAAAATATTTATACTGTTAAAAATATTTTATAGCTGACAATAGAATTTTTAACGTGTATATGAAATGAAATAAATAGTAATAAACAAATCGGAGATTTGTATATATACACTGATTTGACCGATATTGATTGGGACGATAAATTTTACACATCGCCCAACTGCACAAATAAAATCTGTGTTTGATTATTTGATACCCCACACGGGTATTGGGGTGATATATGACATACACTTATCCCAATAATTAGTTGTATGTCGATCGATTGATTGACAGACTGTTATAAGCGTTGAATATTTATATTTGATGCTTATACAATGTGGAATGCACTTTGGATGATGGTTGATTATTCATCGTTGTTATTGTATACATGTGTTGTAGAAAATCCATATAATTAACATTATATGGTAATTGATTGGGCCTCATTCCAGTTTTAAAAAAGAAATATTTGAATAGAAATATTTGAAAAAGAAACATTTGAAATAGAATATTTGAAAATAGAATATATGAAGCCGTGTTGATTAGGTTGACGCCATTTTGACGTGAACGATATTTATATCGATTATATTCGTTTTTATAATGAATATTGAAATGTGATTTCAAAATCGAATATTTTGAAATGAAATTCGAATTATATTGAAAAGAATAGAAATTCGAATTAAATTGAATGCAAATGAATTTGAATTGAAATTGAATGCAAATGAATTCGAATTGAAATTGAATATAAATGAATTCGAATTGAAATTGAATATAAATGAATTCGAATTGAAATCGAATTTTTTGAAATGAAATCCGAATTAAATTGAAAAGAACAAAAATTCGAATTAAATTGAATGCAAATGAATTCGAATTGAAATTGAATATAAATGAATTCGAATTGAAACTGAATATAAATGAATTCGAATTGAAATTGAATATAATTGAAATTGAATATAATTGAAATTGAATATAATTGAAATTCGAATTAAACTGAATACAATTGGAATTCGAATTAGATTGAAATAGAATTGAAATCGTTTTGAATTGAGTTTAATACGTATTGAAATTGAACTGAAAATCGGTTTGAATTGAAATGAATTTGAAATGAATTTAAAACGAATTTGTTAGGGAAAATTCAATTTTGATTTGAATTTGAAAAAGAAGTTGAAATCGTTTTGAAAACGAATTTAAAACGATTTATAAAATATGTTTTAAAAGGAAATCGATGAAGTATATATTATATATATAATATAATGGCCTGAATAGAACGCGCCGCGCCGCGGCAGTTCGCGAATTTCGGCCATTGAATTCGAACGGATATTACAGGAGATCCGACCGTCGGATTCTCCTAAACCCGAAACCGTTGGGTTCGTATCGAAAAGAGCTTTCTAACGAATAGTAGAAATTTGAAATCTAACGGTTGGATTTGGAATTATGTCCAAATCAAATTTAGAAAAGGTCGCTGTAAGTGCAGTTCGATGGCCGTTGGTGGAAATCGACTGTACGGGCCTTGATAAAATTATTA
Organism: Allium sativum; assembly: GCA_030737875.1. Lineage (NCBI taxonomy): Eukaryota > Viridiplantae > Streptophyta > Magnoliopsida > Asparagales > Amaryllidaceae > Allium > Allium sativum. The sequence goes on from CM060921.1 coordinate 115,001,939, forward strand.
AAAATATTAATAATTAGTGTAAAATCATAAGAAATGATTTGTGAAGAATTGGGATGAAAAACTTCATATTTGAAAAGATAAAAATAGATTTTTATCGAAATGAACTAGTTTTGAACTAGAATTAAAATTCTATTTATTTTTAAATAAATAAATTAGATTTGAAATGGTTTTGAAAATAACTAGGATTTCCAATAATTATATTGGAATGGATTTGAATCGAAATTGTCTTTGGATTATTTCGATGTTGGATTTCGTGATTATACAGATATTGTTATGGAAATTTGAAAGATATGTTTATATCGTTATTTCCAATACGATATTTGTTGGTCGTAGAATTTGATTTTGAATATAAGCCGATATATTTTCTATTCAGAGCCTTGTACTTAATATCAAATGTGATTTGGGTTTGTCGTGAATGGTGTCTTCATTAACCCTTTTCTTGAACCCAGTTGAGAAAAAGATTAAATCTTTTTATTTAGATTTAATGAAGTGCACCAATAATATTTAATTGGAATTGAATTGGTATTGATTTTTGGGTTTATCGTGAACAGTGTTTTAAATAACACTTATTCTTTAACCCGATAATTAATGGAATGTGATTTTGGGTTGTCGTGAACGGTATCTTCAATAATACTGTTCTTAGACCTAAAGGAGTTAAGAAAATCAGAAACTAATTGGAGATTAGTTAAGTTGAATGGTTTCTTAGGTATTGATCTGATGTTGGTTTCGGCCTTCGGGGTTAATACTTAGGGAATTGCTCACTTGCTAATTTACAATCAGGGACTGATTGAAATGTGATGTGATTTTGGGTTTATCGTGAACCGTGTTTTAAATGACATGGATTATTTAAACCAGTTACAGATTAAAACTAAGTGGAGTTTTAATGAATCTTTAATTAGATTGAAAAGATCAAGAATGGAGTATCGACAGTTTTGCTCCAGGCGATAGTTAAATCTTTAATTAGATTTTAACGTGAAATGGTAATTGAATTTACTGATAACACCGTGGTGTTAGATATGAAGTATGACCAGTTTTACTTCATGGGATGAATAGGTTGGGATTGGGAAATTAAAACAAATGATTACTTTGGTAAGGTTCGTTAATCCCGACTAGTTTGAATTGATATTCAAAGGAAGATTAAAGAATAAATTTTAAGGAATTTATCTTTGATAAAATTAATGGGAACATTTCCCTAAGAATGTGAAATTTAGAAACTAACTGTCGGTTAGCTAATTAGAATGGTTTTCTGGATATTGATCTGATGTTGGTTTCGGCCTTCGGGGTTAATATTTGGGGAATTATTCTTTTGATTAATTTACGGTTAGTGACTGATGAATTGGAATGAGGCGTATGTTGTGTTTGTGTAACACTTGTTTATTATATACGCGAGTTATTCGGAAAGACTGGGTTAATCCCATTCTGAATAACTGATACGACGATAAGTCGAAGATGAAGACGGTGGTTGAAGACCGGAGGTCTTCACGTCGTTTGGATAATTACTGATGATCTTGATTGGGCCGTACACCCAAGAGGAGGGAATCAGTTGGTGGTCGTCCAGACGTACTTGGTGATCGATGGATATGCGGGGTACTAGGTGCCTCCGGTTTCGTTCAGACCCAGAACGGACTTGTAAATGGACTGTGTGTCTGACATTGGATATCATTCTGTGTGATTGATGGATATCGATTGCATGGAGTGGTTTTCCTGTGTGGCATGCTAAGATGCAAATGATCAAGGCTTCTATTGAAAAGCAAAGTCTTGTGGTTGATGATCAAAGCACGGCCTATGTGGCGTAGCTTTGTGTAACGTTGATTCGCGAGCCTCACACCCCGGTGGTGAACCAAAAACGGGAGAGGACCTCAGGGAGGACATGCGTTTCTTTCTAGCTAGAAGTGGCGTCAGTAGTTTTACACGCCCAGACGAGTTTGACTTATGTGGTTGTTGTTGTTGCGAGGCGCCTCGGTTTGATCGGACGATCCGGGTCCGATGGAGTCATTCGTTGGCTCACTTCCGCCCCAAAGGGTGGGGAAATGCAGTGTTCAGGAATTTTAATCCACAACGGTGGACCGACCCTGACGATCCAAAGGTCACTCGAGGTCTGACCTGAGGCTCGGGCTAGACAGTCTCGAATCGGTAGAGGACTATCTTTTTCCTCGGTTCACAGACGGAAATCCAATTTCCAAATACGTGACATTTGCGGTTTTAATTGTAGAACTAGTATGAAGACATGATATATGGTACCCATGCGGTCTATGATTGATACTTATGATTTGAAGTTGTTTTATACACTATGCACTTATAATAGTATCAAATGATTTGTTTAAAACGTACTAAGCATGTTTGGCTATTATAAGGGAAAACCCTATCCCCCGGCTTGCATTGCATTGTGTGATAGGACCTGGGTCTTATAATAGCTTCATTTTTCCAAAAAGCATTGCACTGTTTCATTATATGCACTGGTATTCTTGGGAGGAAACCCGTTCTGTGTTATATGGCGTGGTCCCTTGAATTACTCTCTTTAAAAATAAAGTTTTAAATAACTGTTTTAGTTCTCACACCAGTCACATGACTGACCTGGAGTTTATTGTTTTAACCTAAACTCTGGGTGCCCTTATTTTAACAAAGGCAGCTAGTAGTTTTGGTTTTGCAGATTTATATTCATAGGATCCTAGTTTGCAGCTGAAATGATATCCAAAAAGCTTTGTATCCGTATATCTCCTTCAGTTGTGTTTTGTATTATTTTCCACTGCTGTGTAATTTATTGTAATCTCTGATATTTTATGATGTATATTGTTTGTTAATACTCCGTATATTCTTGTAATCTGATGGAATTGTTGTAATATACAATGAAATGTTCTTCTGTCTGCGTTCTTCTGTGTGTTGTTCTCAAAGTATCCGCTCTTTCCTTCACGGGGAAGTTACGGGTCTTTACATGCTTGTTTTAATTGCAGGACTGGTGACACGAAGCACGGTCTGCCATGGCAAACAGAAAGTCATAATTGGATCGTAATGCAAAATATGTCAATGGTGAATTTCATTTCGAAGCCTGCATTTCCCATAAGGAAAAAATACAAGCTTCGAGGGGCAAATATTAACCCTGCTAAGCACCGGATCGGTCAGTTTCAATGGACCAGATCAGTCGCAGATGTGGATCCGCCTCAATAATGTGGACCGGGTCGGTCAGTAATAAAGGACCGGATCGGTCACTACACTGGGTTGCCAATACTATTGTTATAATGGTTCGGTCTCTAAAAGTGCAAACGGACCAACCACAATATTTCACAAATGGACAAAGCAAAACACCTCTTTGCATGGATGAAATCATGTCCAGTTTGATAAGAGAAAGATGTGGTGTCATGTGGATCAGCTTGTGAACACTTGCATAAGTCAGCATGTTAACATAAAGATGGTGGCAACCTTTGGAGCAACATACGTGCAAAAGTATATGGCAAATATACTAAAGTGGGCCGGTCCATATAGTAACAGTTAATGCAGACTTTGAATCGGTGCATTGAAGATAAGAACGAATCGGTCATGTTTGGATTGGTATATTAATATAATAACAAACTGGATTGGTGTCATTGTAGTGATCTGGGTTGTTACTAAATTATGCTTGGACTGGTACAGCTAGCAGAAAATGAATCGGTCCTGTAACTGAATTTGGATTGGTCTTGGGAGAAACAAGTGAATCTGTGTATTCAATCATACCTGGATTGTTACAATATATTGACACTGGACCGGTACATTGGTAAACTGATTCGAGGCATTAGAATTGGGAAATGGATTGGTACACAACAACATAAAGTGGATCTGTCAAGTATAAAGGCAGTGGCACTCCAATAATTTGTCTATCCCGATCCATGTTTGTCCCGATCCATGTTGACCCCGATCCAAGTCTAGCCCGATCCAAATTAGCGCCCGATCCAAGCTTTGCACCCTTTAATTACAAAACTGCTACTCCCTTCAAACTTCTTCTATAAATAGCCCCTTGCTCCACAATTCAAGGGACGGATTTCTTGACCCCAAAGGGTGGCCTAAACCATTCCTACACTTCTCTAAAAGCTCCAAAAACATCATTAATGGCCGCCCAACTTCTCTCCTCCTTTCTCCAATATGAGATGGATCTTATCTTCTCCAAGCACCATTAATTCACACTCCGATCTACTCCAAGTGATCGCCAATCGCCAAAGATCCTCCTCAACGCATGGATCTAACCTCATTTTCATGATGGAACTAAGGAAAAGCATATAATCACGCAATCCAATCCATTACTTCTCGAATCGAAGTGCGATCTAAAGCGGAAAGAGAGCGATAAGTGGAGAATTATCACAAAGTTGGTCAAGTGTAATTAATGCGATGTATGAGATGATAAAATTTGTAATTCTCTCCATAATGATGAAAAGTGATTGAAAAGTGGATGTAGATTCATATTGAATCGAACCACTACAAAAATCTCGTCTTCTTATTGCTTTTACTTTTATTTTGTGTTCGTGGCTTCACAATTTCATACCATTTAGTTAGTGACGTGCTTTTCTAGCATCATTTGGTGTTTGACCATTTTTGGTTAAAACACTATATGTTTAAAAGAAGCACCCTACTAAACTTTATTTAAATCTACATTTCTTAGAAAATTATTTTAGATGTTTATTTTTTGACTAATACCTGTCATGAATATCTTTATTTATCATTAAACTCTTATCTTTATTATTCTTTCAATTTTATTTATTAGTATCATTAACATAAGTCTAAAAATTAATGTATATTATCTTTCTTTGATTGAAATAATTTATAATATATTTATATATGTAAGTTATATGCTTGATTACTAGACATTACTTAAGATTATACTTTGAATATCTTTTACTGAAATATATATCCTCATCAAATCATTCTGCATATTATTATCATTAAACATCTTATTTAATATCACACTTCATTATCATGCACATCATATTAAAATTATTTACATCACAAGTTGCTTTTCATTCAGTATATCATCTCATATTGCTTGGCATATGACATACATTTCATATTACATTATAAATAACATACTACACACTACATTACATGTTAACTTTTAACTCTACATATAACAAGTGTATTGTATGAGGAGTTTTTTTATTGTTGTGTTAGAAATATATAAGATTTTTAATTAAATACATAACAGATTTATTTTGACTTGTTTGGCTTGATTGATTTGATTGACTTGGTTGACTTATTTGGCTTAATTGGCTTGATTAATTGATTTGTTTGGTTTGTTTGACGTGGTTAGATTTGATGTGTGTTTGTTGATAGGTTTAAAATATAGTTATACATATGTAGGTATTGAAAAATTATAACTATACCCTATTTTTCACATTTCATTACATATAGTTTTTCTAGTATTAGATTAAGGGGGAGCTTTACAGTTTCTAGGATTAGTTGAAGTTTTAAGAAACGTTTGAATCGACATATATTGTTTGATTTGGTTTAGATCATTGTTTTAATTGGAATATTCTAAACATGATAAGTAACATAATTAAAAAATGGTGTGGTTTGACTAATTTAAAACTCGTATTTGAATTTATGGTTTAACTAAGATTTTCATTTGTTTGGATTGATTGAATGCTTGTTTGTATAAAAAGTTTGTATTGGATTTCTTTGATTATTAGTCTAAATACTGTCTTAATTTTTAATCTTATTTTACTTAATACATATTAATATTAGAAGTATTTTTTAGACTAGATATTAGGTATTAAAATCATAATTAGTCTTAGAACTATGCTTTAGTTTAAGGGGAAGTATTTATTGGAATTTGGTGATACAATATTTCCAAATATCAATTAGATTTTTGGAGATATTCGTAGTAATTTCATTACCCGTTTTGTGCGAGAAATGAATCAAAAGAAATGGAAGGAATATTAATGAATAGGGGATATTGAAGATATTCGCCATCTAATTTGTTGCCATGTTTCATGAAAAAGAAACAGAAAGAAATTAAAATTGGAAAAGGGATTGATTGATGAAAAAAATAGGAAGTTATCAATCAATCAATCATATGACAATCAATTTAATGGGAATATAATTTGATATATTTACATAAATCAAATTAATTCATCCCCAAGAAACATTTTCCTCTATGTAAAGAAAGGCATAGAGCATGATATGATATGTGAGAACATTTGTATTCTTCATTTTTTTTTGCTCTACTTTAAAAACTCTGTAATCTCTTGAATATTAATAAAATCTCTTCCCCATTGAAGTGGACGTACATTATCTCGCACTATAAATTTGTGTGTTCTCTGTTGCCTTTATTTTTCTGTGATCTGAGATTGATATTCATTTCAAGTTGTTTGTTCTATCATATCATTGCAAGATCTTATTGAGGTTTTTCCACTGAAAGGGATTGATCACCCCTTACAACTGGTATCAGACCCAGATTCGCAAAGACGGTGTTTGATAGAATGGCAGAAGGAAATGAAAACAATACAAATAATACGTCAGTGCCAGCCATACGTCAGAGGCTCCTATGTGGCGTCAGGATCACAGTTGACAATAGAGAAGTGGAACGGTGAAGGAGATTTTGAAAAGTGGCAGTGGATGATGAAAGCGGTTTTGAGAAGAAATCGCGTTCATCAAGTAGTATTTGATACAGAGATATTGCCTGTTGATATTTCATCAGTGGAATTAGAAGAGATGAAAGAATGGGCCTTTACTACTCTTCAGCTTGCTATGGGAAAGAATGTAATTTCTTAAAACAGTCAGGAGACAACAGCTAGAGGCATTTGGAAGAAGTTGGGGGACCTCTACATGAAGAAATCCCTAACCAACCTTTTGATCCTATTAAAGACTTTCTTCACTTATACAATGAAGGAAGGTTGTAACACCCCACGTCCATTAATGTCACTCACAAAGGGAATGCATTAACTTCCATGGAGGTTATAAGTGAATATAGAACAGAAAAATTACAACAAGACAGATAATAAATAGTACTAGGAAATCTAAAACTTCATTTTATTGCAGCAGAAATTAAACATGTTTGTTACATCATAAAACCATAGATCATAACCAAGTACAATATCCATCTTCAAAAAAACAAAATACATAATCCCATTACATAAATAGCCATTAAAAAGATAACAAGCTGGACTTTACTTCAACGGTCCAAGCTTTCCAAAGAGAGATGAAGCAATTCAATCAAACTCCACTAGAGCTGGGCCCAACCTGAGGACCTGGAGGAGGAAAAAGGATAGAAATAGAGGGGGTCAGACATAAAGTCTGGCGAGTATGATAATTCTAACAATACTATTATCAAAATAACTAGACTAAGGCATAAGCTGGAAGACAAGTAAATGTCTATGAACTCTTAGGAAGATAAAGATAGCGTTTAAGATAACGTTAAAGATAACGGTAAAGGCACACCTAATTACTAACGAATGATTACTACACTGCACCGCACATTACTACACTGCACCACACCAGTCACCCTATTGTTTGATCCCACTTGCTTCACACAGAAACTTTATAAATAGCCTTACGTACCCCTAGCTGACTACATAGGTGCCGTGTGCCCCTACCTCCACTAGGCGTACCCCACTACCCACTTTCGATCGGCTCCCTACTCGTAGATACCCGTGTTGGCCCCACAGTGGGGTGTATCCTTCCCCTAAAGTGGCAACCCGATACAACTTGAGAATGCACGGCTTATACCTACACGATACAACAACGTCTTACCTACCAGCCCGGGTCCACACACGCATATGAAGCCCGTTGGACTTGCGTTGCCACCGCTCCCCGTTTTGGCCTCTTATAGTCAAGCCCAGTATGCGTGTCCCGTCCTCGACTTAGGTCAAGCCCACAAAAATACGTTTGGGATACTGGTTGAAATGGGCCCCCACAAGCTACCCACCTAAGCTTGTCACTAGTATATCCCACTTAACCCTCTTAGTCATGTTCATTTACATGTGTGTTTGGTTAAGTCTTACTAATCGTATTTCACCTGCCACTAAGGGCACCCCCTAGATTCCTCATGCCACCCAAGGCACCTACTTAACTCCCATGTCCCACCTTACATGTTTATCTGGTTAAGTATTTCTTAATTCATTCAGGCCATAACCTCATAAAGACCTCTCACATTAGACTGGCATTTATGGCAGCTGGATTTGCCGGGCGGGTCCGGGCAGTCTTACACCATAAAAGAGTCTAACCTCGTGTCTTTACAACCGTTATGCTTTAGTTTAGGTCTAGGACCTCTCACATTGGGCTGACATTTGTGACTACTGGATTTGCCGGGCGGGTCCGGGCAGGTTTACGTCACAAACGAGTCCAACCTCGTGTCCTAAGCATTGATTAACACTTAAAATCTTTTACCCCAGTTTTAATAATTCCCTATTCAAATTATTAATTAAGTCAACTTTTAATGATGTCCATAATTGACTCAGTTATGGCCATCCACTTATGGCATGCAAAATCATATCAATTGCACCCCAACTTTTTAATATTAAATCCTTAATATTACCCCTACCCCACGTTTATACGTTCGCTTATTCAACGCATAATATAGGCTAGACTTGTATAGTCTAACACCTAGCACAAAGATAAATTATCACAACATATAGGCAATTAAAATAAATCTAATCATAATAGGGGTGAAACTTGCATAAACTACACATGTTAAGGATCAAAAGGTGTCAACTTGTTAAATGTCTCAATTTATATGATACGATCATAGCCCAAATCTATACATAAACTTGCATATGGGGTTTTTAGGCAACATAATGATGGTGTGAACTAGCATAGGATATCACATATGTCATAGCATAATTCTAGATGTCATAATAGATGTCTTGGCATATGTTCATAACTTTTCTAATCAATCTAACTTGCATATGTGACTTGTCATACAGATCAACATAACCCAAACATGATGATTTAATTAATATGAACTAACTAGTATAGATGGTAACATCATGGCCTTTTTAACATGTATGATTCATCACAACTTAGCATAGAAACTTTCAACATACATAACATCATCATAGCATGATTTACAACATGTAAGATATCATCATCACATAACATTGGATTTACAATATACATGATAGCAAAAGGGGTTTACAACAACATATATGATAATTCACATCATCTACTCATAATCCATTCATAACTCAACCTAATTAAAATGATAATAATCTTGTTAAGATCATCATACTCACAATTTAGAGAAGAAAAGAGAGAGTTTTGCTTTGCTTTAGGGTTGAGAGAATTAGAATTGAATTTGCTTTTCTTCTTTCTTAGTTGGCGGCGGCTCCATTGATTTCCATGGCGATGGTATGACGGTAACTATTCTATTTTAATTAGGTTTAGGGTTAGCATTAGGATGTATTTATAGGTGTAGGAAGTTATTTAGGACCATTAGATTAACCCTGAACCATGAGAACCAATCAAATGCAAAATCTGCATTTGAGCGAATCGGCCTACGGGTTGACAGCCAAACACCCTGGATTAACCCCTAGTCGACCTAGCGGGGCTTGGGTCGACCTCAAAAATGGGCCGGTTCGGTTATTCCCCCTCCCAATTCGCTGTTTTGAACTTTTTCGCATATTTATTTATTTAATTTTTAATTTATATATATATATATCAATATATATATATATATATTTCTCTGCGCAACCCATTTCACTTAATTCTTTTCTAAAAATCAAGTATACTTTAATTTGTGAATTTTGATGCTATAAAATTACGGGGTGTTACATTCTCCCCTCCTTAAAGGATTTCGTCCCCGAAATCTCCAAGTCAAGAAGAATGTATATCCTACCATCTAATCGTCCATCTACTCAACCATCAAACACCAGCATCCATTGTCCTTAAAAGACTTCTAATGCTTTAATGTTTATATGCACAGTGTGTGTATATGTCCATATCTAATGCAAAATTAGGCGGTCTACTGATTCAGTCGACCTCCTTAGTGCAATTCATGATAGTACCATGCGTCCAATATGTATGCAAAAGATTCCTAATGATACATATTAATTCTATATGCGTGCACAACCATCCACCCGAATGCAGCAACTATATGATAATACAACCATTATACATCTATTATACTAAATACATCCATATATATGCAATATGCAGTATGAAGTGACTGAGCCGATCTGGTGCCTAATAGTGTGTGTATATGCATCCACGAGCAACCACTAGCAAACACTTGCATCCACTTTGCATCCACCATACATAACATGTCTCAAACACATGTTTCAACCATAGGATTATCCTGACTAAAGGTCAAAGATACTAGCGAGAGGATATACTAAAGATAAGATAAATACAAGCTAAGCGATAAAGGAGAAATTAAAAGACATACCCTAAAAAAAAATGGGTATCGTGAACGCATCTTCTCTTCCGTCTCCCAAGTAGCGTTGCTCTCATCATCTCCCCATTGCACTTTGACTAGTCTGACCTCTCGATTCCTCAACCTTTTGATCTCCGACCCAAGAATGCGCGTAGGAGCTCGTCGAATTGTCGCATCACGCTCTATCTCTACCTCTCTAAGAAAGCTCGGCTCTACCACTTCCGCGGTCTCGTGCAAGCACTTCCTCAAATGTGACACATGAAATACGTCGTGTACACCACTAAGTCTCTCGGGCAACTCCACTCTATACGCCATCTGTCCAATTTTCTCCTTAATAGGAAACGACCCTACAAACCTTGGTGCTAATTTCCCAACGGACCCAAAGCGAACAACGTTCCGTAATGGAGACACTTTGACAAAGACCATGTCCCCAACTTCAAACTCGAGATCTGTCCTCCTCTTATCCGCATAAGATTTCTGCCTATCCTGTGCTGCTTTCATCCTCCTTCGAATCAAGTCGATCTTCCCCGAAGTCTCCCTAATCATATCGGGCCCAAGTAAGATCTTATCCGTAGATTCCCACCAACATGTAGGTGAACGACAAGGTCGTCCATAAAGAGCTTCAAATGGTGCCATACCAATGCTGAACTGAAAGCTATTATTATATGCGAACTCAACCAATGGAAGATGCTCTTCCCATGTACCCCCAAAGTCTAGGATACATAGCCTCAACAGATCCTCTAGAATGCGATTCACCCTCTCAGTCTGGCCGTCCGTCTGAGGATGATATGCAGTGCCCAAACATAACTGAGTCCCTACCGCCTCTAGTAAGCTTCTCCAAAATTCGCTAGTGAAAATAGGATCGCGGTCGCTCACTATGCTAGAAGGAACACCGTGCAAACAAACTATCTCTCGAACGTATACAGAAGCTAACCATGGAGCAGTCCTCTTACTCTTCAAGGGAATAAAATGGGCGCTCTTAGTAAGTCTATCCACTATAACCCAAATTCCCGTATTACACTTCCTCGATCGCGGTAATCTATCCACAAAATCCATCGAGATGCTTTCCAATTTCCATAGTGGAACCTCCAATGGGTGAAGCAACCCACCGGGTTTCTTTTGCTCCGCTTTTACTTGTTGGCACACCAAGCATCTAGCGACATACTCGGCCACGTCTTTCTTCATGCCGGCCCAAAAGTAAACTCTCTTCATGTCTTTGTACATCTTGTCCCCGCCGGGATGAATGGTCATCTTCGAACGATGTGCTTCGTCAAGAATAGCCTTCCTTAGGTCATCGTCTTTTGGTACACAAAGTCTACCGTCCCAACGTAACCAACCCTTATCATCTAGGGTATACCTACGGAGATAGCTTGATGACTCCCCTCCTTTGAGCTTTTCTACTAACTCAACTAATTGTGGGTCGTCTCGCTGTGCCTCGCCAATCCGTCCCAAAAGCGTAGGTTTGACCTCCAAGGATGCTAGCAAACCGGGTACGAAGTCAACGGAAGGTCTAAAGTCAAACATCGAAATGAATTCTAAACTTTGCCGCTCAATAAACAAAGGACTTAAGGATAATCTTTTTCTACTTAAGGCGTCTGCCACCACGTTGCCCTTTCCAGGGGTATAGGCTATTTCGAAGTCGTAGGACGCTAAGAACTCCATCCACCTTTGCTGCCTTAAGTTCAAGTCCTTTTGAGAGAATAGTTATTTTAAAGACTTGTGGTCAGTGGTTAATTCGAATTTCTCGCCAAGAAGATAATGACGCCAAGACTTAAGCGCGAAAACAATAGCGGCCAATTCTAGGTCATGTGTAGGATAATTTTTCTCATGCGCTCTCAACTGCCTTCCACCATAGGCTATAACCCTACCCTCTTGCATTAAGACTGCGCCTAGTCCTGTCCCACAAGCATCAGTATAAATGGTAAACGGCTTACTCCCGTCTGGCAATACTAAGACTGGGGCTGAAGTCAAAGCTCTCTTCAAACGTTGGAACGCATCATCACAATCTACGTCCCATGTGAAAACTAGGTTCTTCTTCGTCAAGCGTGTCAATGGTGCTGATATCTTTGCAAAGTCTTTGATAAACTTCCTATAGTAGCCAGCCAACCCCAAGAAACTTCTCACTTCGGTAGCATTTTTAGGGACCTTCCAATCTTGGATGGCCACCACCTTCGCGGGATCCACGGCTATCCCTTCTTTGGAAACCACGTGTCCTAAGAACCGTACTTCCTTCCTCCAGATGTGACACTTAGAAAATTTAGCCTTAAGGCTATGCGCTCGTAGGGTCTCCAACACTTCCCTAAGATGTAGGGCATGCTCTTCTTCATCCTTAGAAAAGATCAAGATGTCATCTGCAAAGACTACCACGAATTTGTTAAGGTACTCCCTGAACACCCTACCCATCAAATCAACAAAATATGCTGGGGCGTTTGTCAAACCGAAGGGCATCACTAGCCATTCATAGAAACCGTCCGGAGTCCTAAAGGCAGTCTTGTCTATGCTATCCTCAGCCACTCTCAACTGATGGAACCCAACGGCTAAGTCCAACTGCGAAAACACTGAGGCGCCAACTAACTGATCGAAGAGATCGTCAATCCTCGGCAGTGGGTGTCTGTTCTTCTTAGTAAGTTTATTAAGTTCTCTATAGTCCACACACAGTCTAAGGGACCCATCGCCTTCGTGGCAAATACTACTGGAGCACCCCACTCCGATATACTTCGTCTTATGAACCCCTTCTCAAGCAACTCCTTCACTTGCTTATCGAGTTCCCTCCTTTCACGTGGAGCCATGGGGCGTACTGGCAAAGATACTGGTTTCACATTATCCACAAGATATATTCGAAAATCTATCTCCCGCTTCGGAGGCAAGCCCTTCACCTCCTCAAACACATCCGAATATTCTCGTACCACTCTAACAGATCGTAGATTTCCTCCGATGCGTCAAGCGATTCTAGATAACTTAGCTTAACCGAATTTATGGGATTACAGAAGATTTCGAGAGTGTTGCCAAGGCGAGTCACGAGCCTAACTACTCTCCTTTCACAATCAAGAACGACCCCATTTCTGGATAACCAATCCATTCCTAAAATTAGCCCATAGCCCGTGAAGCCCAACACATAAGCATCACATCTAAATTCAACGCTAAGTATGGAAATTTTCAAATCCAAACACATCATGGACAAATAAGCTGAGCCCACTATTGGATTCGAAACAACTAAGGGATCCTCTACTAAACTGGTGTTTAAGTGCAGTGATTCAACTAATGATGTAGAGATAAACGAATGTGATATGCCCGAATCGAATAAGGTACGGACATGATGATCAAACAGAAAAACTAAGCTTTCAACAAAAATGGTTCTACCTCGTTCTTGCAGCGGTGGGACCGCGAGAGCCTGAACTTGTCCCCTAGCCTGCCCTGGTGCCATAAGAGCCTGCACCTGTCCTCCCGAGGTAGCTCCTGCCCTCTTCCCCTTTTTTGGGCAGTCCTTCACATAATGTCCTGCATCGTCACAATGAAAACAGCCTGTCTTCTTTTTCTTTCGGCAATCCTTGCTGAGATGGCCTGGGGTTCCACAGTTAAAGCACTTCTTCTTTCCCTTCCCATTATTGTCTTTTCCACCCTTCTTGTTTTGCTGTTGTGGTTTCTTCTGATCTCCCTTCTTCTCGGGTGCCTTATCAGCTTTAGCGCTTTTATCCTCATGCATGAGCGCCATTTCTACTAACTTCTCAAAGGTGGCCCCCATCGGGATGTGGGTCATAGCCAACCCTTGCAATGGTTCATTCAAGCCATTCACGAACCTCAGCGCCTTCTTCTCCGGCGTGTTCACTAAGTCCAAGCCAAACCTTGCTAACTGATTAAATTTATTGACATATTCTTTCACTGACGAGCTTCCTTGCTTCAATGTTAAGAACCTTTCCATATATAGATTTTCTTCCGCCCTTGAGAGAAACTTCGCCTCGAACCTACGTCTGAAATCCGCCCAAGAGTCAACAGGACGCTCCCCATTAGTGACCTCCCACCAAAACGAGGCCTCTCCCTTCATCAACCAAGCTGCTAAATGAACTCTCTTCCCTTCTTCTACTTCAAAGATTTCTAGCAATTCTTCCACCTCCTTAAGGCAATCTCTAGCTTCAACAAACGTTTCTGACCCTTGAAATGGTTTTCCACCCATAGCCTTGAATTCCTTGCACGTCTTTGCAAAAGTATCTACCCGAGGAGGAGGAGGGACGGGTGCAACTGGTGGTGGAGGAACATTGGCTGGACCCGCAGCGGCCCTAGCCTCTAACAACCTCCTATACCATCCTGGTATCGCTACACCGTCGGGCAGATTAAGATCTTCAGCCATGCTGAAACGAAAAAGGAAAGATTCAGAATGGAGAATTCGAAAGATAAAGATATAGGCTATTGGGGATTATGTTTTTTTTTTATTAAAAACTTTTCTCTTTAAATTTCTCATTAAAACATGTTTTTGAAAACATTTCTTCCAAAAATAACTATTTTTCTAAAGTATTTTTATCTGTTCTGGTAACCTTAAGCTCTGATACCATGTGTAACACCCCACGTCCATTAATGTCACTCACAAAGGGAATGTATTAACTTCCATGGAGGTTATAAGTGAATATAGAACAGAAAAATTACAACAAGACAGATAATAAATAGTACTTGGAAATCTAAAACTTCATTTTATTGTAGCGGAAATTAAACATGTTTGTTACATCATAAAACCATAGATCATAACCAAGTACAATATCCATCTTCATAAAAACAAAATACATAATCCCATTACATAAATAGCCATTAAAAAGATAAAAAGCTGGACTTTACTTCAACGGTCCAAGCTTTCCAAAGAGAGATGAAGCAATTCAATCAAACTCCACTAGAGCTGGGCCCAACCTGAGGACCTGGAGGGGGAAAAAGGATAGAAATAGAGGGGGTCAGACATAAAGTCTGGCGAGTATGATAATTCTAACAATACTATTATCAAAATAACTAGACTAAGGCATAAGCTGGAAGACAAGTAAATGTCTATGAATTCTTAGGAAGATAAAGATAGCGTTTAAGATAACGTTAAAGATAACGGTAAAGGCACACCTAATTACTAACAAATGATTACTACACTGCACCGCACATTACTACACTGCACCACACCAGTCACGCTATTGTTTGATCCCACTTGCTTCACACAGAAACTTTATAAATAGCCTTACATACCCCTAGCTGACTACATAGGTGCCGTCTGCCCCTACCTCTACTAGGTGTACCCCACTACCCACTTTCGATCGGCTCCCTTCTCGTAGATACCCGTGCTGGCCCCACAGTGGGGTGTATCACTCCCCTAAAGTGGCAACCCGATACAACTTGAGAATGCACGGCTTATACCTACACGATGCAACAATGTCTTACCTACCAGCCTGGGTCCACACACGCATATGAAGCCCGTTGGACTTGCTTTGCCACCGCTCCCCGTTTTGGCCTCTTATAGTCAAGCCCAGTATGCGTGTCCCGTCCTCGACTTGGGTCGAGCCCACAAAGATACGTTTGGGATACTGGTTGAAATGGGGCCCCAAAAGCTACCCACCTAAGCTTGTCACTAGTATATCCCACTTAACCCTCTTAGTCATGTTCATTTACATGTGCGTTTGGTTAAGTCTTACTAATCGTATTTCACCTGCCACTAAGGGCACCCCCTAGATTCCTCATGCTATCCAAGGCACCTACTTAACCTCCATGTCCCACCTTACATGTTTATCTGGTTAAGTATTTCTTAATTCATTCAGGCCATAACCTCATAAAGACCTCTCACATTAGACTGGCATTTATGGCAGCTGGATTTGCCGGGCGGGTCCGGGCAGTCTTACACCATAAAAGAGTCTAACCTCGTGTCCTTACAACCGTTATGCTTTAGTTTAGGCCTAGGACCTCTCACATTGGGCTGACATTTGTGACCACTGGATTTGCCGGGCAGGTCCGGGCATGTTTATGTCACAAACGAGTCCAACCTCGTGTCCTAAGCATTGATTAACACTTAAAATCTTTTACCCCAGTTTTAATAATTCCCTATTCAAATTATTAATTAAGTCAACTTTTAATGATGTCCATAATTGACTCAATTATGGCCATCCACTTATGGCATGCAAAATCATATCAATTGCACCCCAACTTTTTAATATTAAATCCTTAATATTACCCCTACCCCACGTTTATACGTTCGCTTATTCAACGCATAATATAGGCTAGACTTGTATAGTCTAACACCTAGCACAAAGATAAATTATCACAACATATTGACAATTAAAATAAATCTAATCATAATAGGTGTGAAACTTGCATAAACTACACATGTTAAGGATCAAAAGGTGTCAACTTGTTAAATGTCTTAATTTATATGATATGATCATAGCCCAAATCTATACATAAACTTGCATATGGGGTTTTAGGCAACATAATGATGGTGTGAACTAGCATAGGATATCACATATGTCATAGCATAATTCTAGATGTCATAATAGATGTCTTGGCATATGTTCATAACTTTTCTAATCAATCTAACTTGCATATGTGACTTGTCATATAGATCAACATAACCCAAACATGATGATTTAATTAATATGAACTAACTAGCATAGATGGTAACATCGTGGCCTTTTTAACATGTATGATTCATCACAACTTAGCATAGAAACTTTCAACATACATAACATCATCATAGCATGATTTACAACATGTAAGATATCATAATCACATAACATTGGATTTACAATATACATGATAGCAAAAGGGGTTTACAACAACATATATGATAATTCACATCATCTACTCATAATCCATTCATAACTCAACCTAATTAAAATGATAATAATCTTGTTAAGATCATCATACTCACAATTTAGAGAAGAAAAGAGAGAGTTTTGCTTTGCTTTAGGGTTGAGAGAATTAGAATTGAATTTGCTTTTCTTCTTTCTTAGTTGGCGGCGGCTCCATTGATTTCCATGGCGATGGTATGACGGTAACTATTCTATTTTAATTAGGTTTAGGGTTAACATTAGGATGTATTTATAGGTGTAGGAAGTTATTTAGGACCATTAGATTAACACTGAACCATGAGAACTAATCAAATGCAAAATTTGCATTTGAGCGAATCGGCCCACGGGTTGATAGCCAAACACCCTGGATTAACCCCTAGTCGACCCAGCGGGGTTTGGGTCGACCTCAAAAATGGGCCGGTTTGGTTATTCCCCCTCCCAATTCGCTGTTTTGATCTTTTTCGCATATTTATTTATTTAATTTTAAATTTATATATATATATATATATATATCAATATATATATATATCAATATATATATATATTTCTCTGCGCAACCCATTTCACTTAATTCATTTCTAAAAATTAAGTATACTTTAATTTGTGAATTTTAATGTTATAAAATTATGGGGTGTTACAAAGGTTCTTCAATTAAGACACACCTAAGTGTGTTTGATGACTTGTTGATGAAGATGAAGTCTGATGAGTTGAAAATTCATGAAGAACAAAAAGAAATGGTTCTGTTATGTTCGCTTCCAGAGCGATACACTAGTTTTTCTAATAGCCTTATCTATGATAGAGACACATTGAAATTAGATAATGTGAAGACAAGTTTGCTCAGTGAAGAGTTGAGAGATCAGACGAAAGGTTTTGGTGTTGGTGACAACAGTTGAGGAAGTAGTAGTTCATGCTTATTTGTAGAGAGAGGAAGAGTAGAGAAGAAAGTGAAGAATAATAGAGGGTGTTCCAATTCTAGGAAGCCTAATTCACGGAGTAAGTATAAAGATGGAAAGTGCTATAATTGGAAGAAACTAGGCCATTAGAGAAGAGACTGTCCAGATTTGGAGAAGAAGACTGATGGTTCTTCATCTATTGCGATGGAGAAAGGCGGTAGCGATTTATTGGCAGCAGTTGTATCATATGTTGCAGACCATTGGATTCTAGATTCTGGAGCATCATTTCACATGATTCCTAGTAAGGATTATTTTTCTTCCTTCGATGCCAAAGTAGGAAGTTCTATCCTTATGGGGAACGATGCTACATGCAAGTCTATGGGAGTTGGTTCAGTTGGCATTCGCATGTATGATGGGATTGTTCGCACACTTTCAAATGTTCACTATGTCCCAGGTCTTCGGAAGTCTTTGATATCATTAGGCAAATTGGCATCATTGGGATGCAAGATAACCATTGTCAAAGATGGTTTGAGAGTTTCTAGAGAGGCACTTGTATTGATGAAGGTTGTTATGGTGAGAAATCAGTATTTGCTAATGGGTACCACTGTCCATGGTGAATTATGTATTGGAGTCGATAGTTCTAAAAGTTTGGATGCTACCAAGCTTTGGCATATGAGATTAGGTCATACTTCGGAGAAGAACTTAGAGTTGCTTCATGAGAAAAAAAGGATCAAGGGAGAAATCTTCAACAAGTTGGAATTTTGCAAGGAGTGTGTATTGGCAAAGCAAACCAGAGTTTCTTTTGGTGATGGCATGCAAACTTTAAGAGGGCACTTGATTATGTGCATTCAGATGTTTGGGGGCAAAACTCTACAACTTCTATTGGTGGAGCATATTATTTTGTTTCCTTCATTGATGACTACTCGCGCAAGGTTTGGGTGTATGTAATGAAAGCTAAGTCAGAAGTATTTGAGAAGTTTAAGGTTTGGTTAGCTCTTGTTGTAAACCAAACAGGAAAGAAATTGAAGATTCTTAGATCCGACAATGGTGGCGAATATGTCTCCAAAGAGTTCCTCGACTACTGCAGACAGCGTGGTATTAGAAGAAATTTACTACACCTTGTGATCCGCAATCATATGGGGTTGCTGAGAGAACGAATAAGAATTGACTTGAAGAGGCATGTTGCTTGATATTGACTGCGGGTATGTCTAAGGGTTTTTGGGCTGAAGCTATTTCGACTGTAGTACATATTATTAACCGGATTCCGTTCTCAGCCATTGATGGGAAGATTCTAGAGGAGGTATGGAGAGGTAAAAACAATTTATTAAGTTATTTTTGAATATTTGGATGTCCAGTTTATGTTCACAATACAGGACATGACAAGATGGAGCCTAGGGCCTCCAAATGTGTTTTTCTTGGTTATACAGATGGCATAAAAGGATAGAGAATTTGAAATCCAATTATGAAGAAAGTTATACATTCCAGACATGTGACTTTTGATGAGTTAGCAATTTTCAAACCTTTGGAAGGTTTATCTGAGTGTTCAGACTCAGTTGATGAGAAGCATGAAAAGACCGAGATTCCCAATTTTCAAACCCATAGTAGAGCTGTCACTATTGATAATAGTGACAGAGCAGTTAATGATACATCACATGATAGTCCGCAGATTTCCTTTTGTAGTGATGGTGATGGTCATGAACTAGAGATGATTCAACTCAAGGTGGAGCTCAAGGAGGGTCGGGCAATATAGTCATTTGGGCTAGTCAGAGACCAAAGAGAGCTCCAGTTAGATATGGAGATTTGCAGTATGCAAATTTGAGCCTGGATGATTAGATTGAGTATGCTTTACATGTAATTCATGATGAACCATTGAGCCTTTAAGAAGCCATGAAGTCGAGTGACAACTCAAAGTGGAATTGCGCTATGGAAGAGGAGAAACAGTCAGAATTGCGCTATGGAAGAGGAGATACAGTCTTTGCAAAAGAACAAGACTTGGGATTTGGTACCACTACCTCAAGGAAGACGAGCCATAGGTTGCAAGTGGGTGTTCAAGGTAAAAGATGATGGTAGATACAAGGCAAGATTAGTAGCCAAAGGGTTTTTACAAAGAAAGGGGTTAGAGTATGATGAAATATTTGCTTCGGTTGTTAGACAAACTTAAATTCGAATCCTACTTGTAATAGTTGCCACTTACGATTTGGTGTTAGAACAAGTTGATGTGAAGACCGCTTTCTTGCATGATGACTTGGAGGAAACAATTTACCTGAAGTAGCCAGAAGGATTTATCGTAGATGGAAAGTTAGATTGGGTATGCAAGTTGAAGAAATCTCTTTATGGTCTAAAATAGTCGCCTAGACAATGGTACAAAAGGTTTCATTCTTTTATGCTTTCACATGGTTTTAATCGTAGTATTAAAGATGCAAGTGTTTATTTTAAGTATTTAAAGAATAATAATTGGGTGTATTTACTTTTGTAGGTGGATGATATGTTGATTGCTTCCAAGGATAAAGCTGAAATTGATGTGTTGAAGTTGAAATTAAGAGTAGAATTCGATATGAAAGACCTTGGAGGAGCAAAGAAAATTTTAGGGATGGGAATCCAAAGAGATAGAAAGCTTGGACTTTTGAGACTTACTCAAAAGGAAAATATTCAAAAGGTGCTTGCTCGGTTTAGCATGGATGGTGCAAAGGCTATTAGTACACCCATGCCTTTGCATATACAACTTTCTAATTAAGGCTCTTCGATCTCAGAAAAGGACAGGCCTATATGAGGAAGGTGCCTTATGCCAGTGCAGTAGGTAGCTTGATGTATGCTATGGTGTGCGCTAGACCTGACATTGCTCAAGCTGTTGGATTAGTTAGTAGATATACGGCAAACCCGGGAAAATCGCATTAGGAGGTAATGAAGTACATTTTTAGATATCTTAGAGGAACATCAGATTATGGGCTTGTTTTTTGCGGCAGGAATAAGGATTTCAATTTGGTTGGATTCTGTGATTCTGAATATGGCGGAGATAGAGATAGAAGGAAGTCAACTTCAGGCTATGTGTTCATACTTGGAGGAACAACTATTAGTTGGAGAGCGAGGTTGCATACTATATTAACTTTGTCTACTACAAAGTCAGAGTTAATAGGTACAGTTGATGCAGCTAAGGAGGCACTTTATTCGAAGAAGTTATTGTGTGATTTGGGCTTCATGCAAGATGCTTGTTTAGTGAATTATGATAGTCAAAGTGCAATTCATTTAGCTGAAAATTTGTCTTTCAGTTCTAGAACAAAGCATATAGTGGTAAGAGAGTCTTTCCTTATGTCTATGAATAAGGAGAAGTTAGTTCGTTTTTAGAAGATTCACATAAATGAAAATGCAGCAGACATGTTTACGAAGGCATTACCTGCTACTAAGTTCGAGCATTGCTCGAACTTGATTCACTTGATGAAGTGCAAGGTGCCACATGGTGGCATAATGGGGAAGAGAGTGACTTGGTTGAAGTCAAGAGAAGATATGGTATTCTTCTTGTATGAGGAGATATGAGTTGGTTGCACAATGTCTACCTTGTTTTTTGAATGCTTCCAACACTTTGTTGGTGGGTGGTAGCCTTGCCGGAGTTCACTGACAAAGTGCAATGAGGGGTGGCTTTTGCAGGAACTCATTGAGAAGCATTCACATTGGACTCTAGGTTGCATGAGATATTGTATCAAGGTGGAGATTATTGGAATTCGGTGATACAATATTTCCAAATATCAATTAGATTTTTGGAGATATTCGTAGTAATTTCGTTACCCGTTTTGTGCAAGAAATGAATGGAAAAAAATGGAAGGAATATTAATGAATAGGGGATATTGGAGATATTCGCCATCTAATTTGTTGCCATGTTTCATGAAAAAGAAACGGAAAGAAATTAAAATAGGAAAAGGGATTGATTGATGAAAAAAATAGAAAGTTATCAATCAATCAATCATATGACAATCAATTTAATGCGAATATTAGCCTTCCATGATTTGATTTATTTACATAAAACAAATTAATTCATCTCCAAGAAATGTTTCCCTCTATATAAAGAAAGACATAGAGGATGATATGATATGTGAGAACATTTGTATTCTTCATTTTTCTTTTGCTATACTTTAAAAACTCTGTAATCTCTTGAATATTAATAAAATCTCTTCCCCATTAAAGTGGACGTATATTATCTCGCGATAGTGGAACCACTATAAATTTGTGTGTTCTCTGTTTCCTTTATTTTTCTATGATCTAAGATTGATATTCATTTCAAGCTGTTTGTTCTATCACATCATTGCAAGATCCTATTGAGGTTTTTCCGCTGAAAGGGATTGATCACCCCTTATAGTATTATAGTCTAGATAGGTATATATAGTTTTTGTTGATGACAAAGGTGGAGAATTATAAGATAGGGTTTAGAGTAAGGGAGAGTTAATAGTTTCAGAAGGATCAATGCAGTAAGGGTAGTACCTGGAAAATCTAGACATCGGGTATGAATATTTTATAAATCAAAGTTGTCATCATAAAAAAGAGGGAGATTGTTGGGGACTGAAATGTTGATGATAATTGTTTTGGTGACAACAACTTTGTTTTAATTACAAAGTACAAACTAATACTGTTATTTAGAATATATATATATATATATATATATACACACACATAATAAATCTATACATGTATTGATTATTGAAGACTGTATATTTCAGAGAATCAAGATTTCAAAGGAGAAAAGTTCACATTTCAAGACTCATGAGTATTGTTGACGACAAAAAATGTCGTAACACCCAAGGAATCTTAATTACTTAAGAATAATGTTTCGTGTGGGAAACTAAGTGCATAAGGCTGTAAATAACATGATAATTTATAGTGGTTCGGTCCACAAGGAACCTACGTCCACTTTGAAGGGGTTTGCTGATATTTTATTCACAACAATGGATTACAAGCTTTGAACATCATCTTGAGATTTGATTACAAGTGTTTACATGTATTTTGGAGTCATAATTGTCATATGTGAGTCTTAGGAAAAAGTAATTTTTATGCTTCTTCTTCCTCAAAACTAGGCTGCCATTAATGAGTTCTTGGAGCTCTTGGTGATGTCAAATCAGCAAAAATCCAACCCTTGTAATGAATGAGCATTGGGGTATTTATAGTGGAAGGGTTAGGTGGGAGTAGGTAAGATTTTGTGGACCAAAAAACAGAAAATCTTATCACAGGGCTGCACATACCGAAAAATCGCATCAAACCATGGTACACAGTGGAAAATCGCATCCTTCGTATGGGATGCGAATTTTCCAATCGCATCTCGTGGGGATGCGATATGGTTCATCCAAGCAGGCGCCCTGCGTCCTATAGATGTGTGTGCATCGCATCCGATGGATGCGATGTCATCGCATCTGGTGGGTGCAATAATATTGCAACTAATGGATCTGATGTTATCTCATCCAATGGATGCGATGACGTCGCATCCCAGGGGATGCGATGGGAAGGGATATGGAGCAATTTCTGACGATGTGATGGAGGGCTTCGTGATGAGATGAGGAGGGATGTGGGGTGATACGATGGAGTGCTGCGTGATGCAAAAAGGAGGGACGCGAGTTGTGTGGTGCGAGCTGGTTGCCGATGCGACATATTTATTTTGAGAAGTTGCGATGCTATCGCTCACTCGATCCCTCTTCGGCTTGAATCTTTAACATCTTGGCAACATTTCGAGCTCTGGTACTACGTGATGGATTGAGTCGAATGGGCCTTGTGTACTTTTGGGAACTAGACTAAAATACCAGTTAACATTTTCCCCCTCCAAAGTACATCGTCTCGACATGATGTACTTTGTTTCGAAAAGATTGCTTCTGGGAAGTGGGAAGACTTCTAGTTTGTTGAATATTTGGTCATGGTCGTTCCGTTGAGCACGTTGAGAATCATGTTTCCTCTGTGGCCCTTTAAACATTTAATTCATTTTTACTTATGAAAGTAGACGTTAGTCGTCGACTCTCGTTTATGTGGCAACGTAAACGAGTCTTTGTCGATACAGCATCGTGCGTACGCTCACACGCTTTCGCGTGGTTTTGCACGATACGATTGGGATTTGAAAATAAGGCACGTGTAGTAAATATATTGTTGGTTTATGAATATGTGAGTGGGATTTTGAGAAATGGTATTGAGTCGTGGATTTGATTAATTATTGTGCGCTCCCGAGTCGTTTAGACTTACAAGTGTACCATCGATTAACGAGTCGGATCAGCATTGAACACCGCAACGTTGAAAACTCGTGCATGCGGTTGTGATTGGGATAGTGAGTTGGAGACTTCCCAAAGTATGGAAATTTCGTCCTCATCCTTCCGTTGTTTCACTAAACATGCATATTTCGATGTAAATAATACAACGTGCGACATATGTACGCATAAGCACGTTCACACACATATGTATTATATATACGTACACACATTTATCCCAATATGTATACGTGTACACTATAATAAATATGTATACATGTTCTTCATATATATACATTTTTTTAATCACATGCCGGTGGGGGATATTATTTCCTCACATCCCCTGAGGGATGCGATGCGACTGAGTTGGGTCAAGGCCCACTCCCCTATAAAAGCCGTGTAACCTCCCCTTCCACACACTTTTTCCTCCTTCCATTCTCGCGTTCAAGAACCTGGTTTTTTCCCTAATCGAACGAGCCCCAAAGTTGAGCATAACTAGTGGGTCTGAATCACTATGGTGATGCTTTTGACCAGAGTTAGATTCGAGCTTGGGCGTGCTGAACTCGAGCCATCGTGCCCGAAGTTTTACGTCCGAGGGAGCTTGAATCGGCTTTTAATCATAGTAGAGGTGTATGTACGAGAGGGGAAGATGAGGAGGGGATGGAAGGGAGAGTCGTATCTCCTCAAGCGATGCGATGGTTTGCATCGTGGTGATGCGACGCTTTATACCGATGTGATGCGACCCCTCGCATCCGCGTGATGCAGGGTTTCTCATCACAACAAATGCGGTGTTTCGCATCAGAGTGATGCGATTTCGCATCAGCAAGGTAATGTGGTTTCTCGCATCACAAAGGATGTGAGACTTCACATCCGAATGATGCGATTTCGCATCACGCATCGCTTTGGTGATGCGATATCGCATTGCTTCAGTGATGTGATTTTTGCATCTTCTTGAAGCGATATAGGGGATGCGGAATCCCGCAACTCTTGGACTCATGTTGTCTTCGCGGTGTTTCGTGATTGGGCGGTAGTTAAACACTGCACATAAGGTTTAGAGCGTATAAATCGAATTATGGACAAGAAATTTGGACTGTTGGACTTACTTCCCGATTCCAATCATGACGTGTCTGTGACTCGACGCGAGTTCAACGATGTCGGCCGATGATGACAATGGTTAGAGTTTAAATAAACAGTGATTGTAATACCCCACCTCCGCTAGGGTCACTCACAAACGGAATGCCCTAGTTTTGGAGGGGTATTATCTAGTAAACAGGCACAGAGATAACACAAGACAGAACATAGATAAAATAGAGTATATAAAGCAGCGGATATAAACTTTAAAACCAAATCTCATTACTGAAAAATAGAGTCAAAACCTCTTACATCAAAATGCCAAGTCATTATTTCATTACATCAAGTTCTAAAGAAGCAAAGTACTTAAAACAACATAAGTAAAATATTATTCCCCAAAAAGTGCATGAGTGCAGCATAGCATAGCTCAAGACCAAACCGTATATGAGCTGTCAGAAAGCAAGCAAAGTCCAAGCTAAGAGCTAGAGTTTCCTCCCTGAGAACCTAGGGGAGGGGGGGGGGAACGAAAGACAAAGAGGTGAAAGAAAACGGGTCAGTCAAAAAGACTGGTAAGCCCTAGTGACTATCAGCATAGAAACTAGTAAAGTTAACAAGACATGAATAAACTGGAATTAAACATAGGAATGATGATAAGTCTGACATGATAACTAAGCTGTAATGATCCGCACTGTCAGGGGTATTATAATTAAATTATTTAATTATATATATCGTGATGTAGTGAATTAAATAGAGGTTTAATTAAATAATATGGAATAATTGATTTAATTAAATAATTAAATAATTAAATAATATATTTAATTCAGAAATAATAAAAAATATTGGAAATCACAATATTCGATGAACGGGGTCGTCACTTGGATTCAATTCAGCTTAGAGTTGAATTATATTGACGAATATATTCAATCGATGACGGTTTCAACGTATAATTATAATATAATTAAAATAGAGCTTGAAATGGCGCGGCAGTTCGCTATTTGGCGATTTGAACTTCAACTGAATGTACAGGATTCGTTTTAAGCCGGATTTCTGTGAAACAAGAAACGTGTGGAGCTGGTGGAGTATATCTTTCTAGTGGAAGAGAAAGATCGGGATTTCGTCGTGTAGATTTTGATTTACGTCCAAATCAAATTTCAGAAAAGTCGCTGTAGAATTCCTTTATAATTTGCGACGCTTTATATACGTTATAAAAGGGTTTTTCAATGTAAATTGAATATCGAGGTAATCGGGAATCTGAAATATCAAACTGTATATTCTGATATGATATTATGGAGCTGTACGATATCATATGTGAAGATATACGATAATATAAATTTATTTGTATTTAATTCAATAATATTTAAATATATTTATATATTTAAATGGGTCATCCAGAGCTTTAAAAATACACTATGTGAGCATATGAAGTCGGAATTCGACGAAACCAGTTTTGTTGGATCCGCAATGTCAAATTTTTGCTAGATGTCAAGTTTCGTGATTTTTAGAGTCAGTGTGTGGCCGTAAGGATTTTTAGAGTGAGAAACAGTCAGTATTTTGACAGTTAAGAATACGCTGTGTGAGCATACGAAGTCGGAATTCGACGAAACCAGTTTCATTGGGACCGTATTGTCGAACTGTAGCTGCATGTCCATTTTCGTGATTTTTGGGTATTGTATGTGATTGTAGGAATTTTTAAAGGACAAGCGAAGATAGCGGTTGAATAAAAACCAATATAAAATAAATTTATAAAAATCCTATAAATATACCTTAACCTTTTCTAACCCTAAAATTTTTCATTTGGTGGTCAACGGTTTTTCCGCCGTAATTTTTCATTCTCAGGAAAAGTTTTCCATCTTCTTAAAATCCATAAGAAATCAATCCAAATTCTATAAATCACGATTTATATATATTTGAGTCTCTCTAATGATTTCCTACGTTCTAGTATGTGGTTTGGGGAAAATCGACTTCGTTTGGGTTAGTGCGAAATTGTACAGAGAAAAGTTAGTAAAGTTAGGGTTCGATCTTGGAGGTAAATGGTGCAACGATTTGCGAAACGGAGTTTGGTTTTGGATTCAGCGAGTGTAGGAGCATCTTGTAGTATTTTTGTGTGGAGATCGACATTTGTTGCTGTCGCAACCTGCCACGGTTGAACAGATGTCGCGTTCTGATATGGGAGATCGAGCATGACCTTAAGGAGATGAGGAGGAGCGGTTTTTGAAGAGGAGTATGACGATGGCCTCGGCTTGGAGTTTAGTGATTTGTGGAACGAGCAGTTGCGATGGGAGGATTCGAAAATGGCAGTGCATCACTTCCTGTAGCTCACGTTGTGTTTGGGGAAGATGGAGTTTCGGTGGATCAGGTTATACGGGTTGGTGGGCCGGTAAATTAAAGGGGGTGAGGCCCGTTTTAAATTTAAGTCCAAAGATTTATTTTATTTAAATACCGTATTAACTTGTAATCTAAATAACTTTCACATATGTTATCGGAACTGGACGAAACTGGATTCGTTAGGATCGTATGGACGAGAGCTCCACAACGGAACTGATTGGAAGTGGATAAGAGCTCGGTTGAATTTATGGCGAAATAAATTGTTTGATTCAGATCAAATAACGGTTTATCGTTCTTTAACGATGAACTGCAAATGTGAGTAAATCTCACTAACTCTGAACAGTTTATAATTTCATGTTGTATTTTTAGAACTGTTAGATATTGGTTGATTTACTGTGTATTGATTGTTTGATTGAACTACTAGTCAGTTAGTTAAAATTCTATATTGATTCTGTTTAACAGAATATATCATATGGAACTGAAAGTGATGTTATCTATATTGTCTAACATCTGTGATGCAGGGAAACAGGTTGGAGGAATTCGACTGGATTCCTCAGCAGTTATTTTTTTGTTTTTCATATATTTTAATATATGATGTGAATTATAACCTGTTGTTGATTTGTGTGTGTATGGACGAGATTGAACATCGTGATTTGATATGATTGAATACCATAACATACGGGATGTTGACAAAGGGGATTTTCAAAGTGATATTGAAAATAGAATATTTATAAAATGGGATATTTATAAATAAGAGATATTTATAAAGTGGAATATTTATAAATAAGGAATATTTATAAATTGGGTTATTTATAAATAGGAGATACTTTAAAAAAGGAAATAAATTCAAAACATTCTTTTTGAATGGAAAGGCCTGTGTGGCGAGTTTGGGGATTTTCCCGATGCTCCCGTTACAAAGGAGGTTATGGCGAATTTTCCCGAAAATTTAAGGAGTTAGAATATTTCAAGAATAAATTTGAAAAGGAAATATTTGTAAACCATTTCCAAATAGAATTGGAAAGGGAACATTATAAAAAGGAAATCATTTTTAAAGTGTAGTACCGTTATTTAAAAGTAAATCTTTTCAAATGAATAAAACGTTGTTAAAAAGGAAATCTTTATAAAGTGAATATAGTTAATCGAATATAGACATTCGAAAGGAGAAATCAAATATGGCATTCGAAGTTAGTTAATCGAATATGGTATTCGAAGTTAGTTAATCGAATATAGACATTCGAAAGGAGAAATCGAATATGGTATTCGAAGTTAGTTAATCGAATATGGTATTCGAAGTTAGTTAATCGAATATAGACATTCGAAAGGAGAAATCGAATATGGTATTCGAAGTTAGTTAATCGAATATAGACATTCGAAAAGAGAAATCGAATATGGTATTCGAAGTTAGTTAATCGAATATGGTATTCGAAAGTTAGTTAATCGAATATGTTATTCGAAAGGGGTTAGTCAAGTCGAGTTAGTCAAATAGAGTTAACCAGTTAGAGTTAATCGATTAGAGTTAAAACGAACTAGAGTTAATCAAATATAGTTATTTGAGACAGAGTTAGTCAAACATAGTATTCAGGGTAAGTTGCCATCTTGTACGACTGCTAGCGTAATTCGCAGGGCTGTAAATAGCCTACGGCGGTCGGATGTTTCCTGAGGGAGTCAGGCGTAACCATTGTGATCGCTGCGATCTAGAGTCAAGCGAATGGAGTTTAATCGAATATTTGTTATTCGATAGGAGTTAATCGAGTTGAGAAATAAGTTAAGTTAAATAAGTTGAGTTGATCGGGTGGTTCGACCAAGTTAGTCGAGCCTAGTTAATCGAATCGAATTGGTCGAACCAAGTAAGTCGAGTTAGTCGAGTTAAGTTCGTCGAGTTAAATAAATCGATGTTAGTTTCATCGAAAGGAGTAATCGATGTTAGTTTCATCGAAAGGAGTAATCGATGTTAGTTTCATCGAAAGGAGTTATCGATGTCAGTTTCATCGAAAGGAGTTATCGATGTTAGTTTCATCGAAAGGAGTTATCGATGTCAGTTTCATCGAAAGGAGTTATCGATGTTAGTTTCATCGAAGTGAGATTTTCAAATATGAGATATTTGGAAAGGAAGAGTTATCGAATATTAGTTATTCGAAGAGAGATTATCGAATATCGTTTATTCGAGAAGGAGTTAATCGAATATAGGTTATTCGAAGAAGAGTTAATCAAATAGAGATTTCTCGAAGAGAGTTAATCGGCAAATTCGATTATATCGAATTCGGGAAAGTACTTATACTTTCCAGTGTTTTAAATAGAGATTTATTTATTTATAAATAAATAAGTGTTAGGTTAATTATTCACTAATAAGAATAGAAGTTATAATTAAAGTTAGATAATTCGAAAGGAGGGATTATAACGTTATCGTTATAACCAATGTTTTAAATATAGAAGTGGATTAGTAAAATTGAATCCGAGAAAGGCGTAAAGAAGTTGTTAAAGATTAAAAGATAAACTTTGACCATTTCGAAGTTATAACGTTGTTCAGTTAAGGTCTGAGAGGTAATTATACCCCAACTTGAGTGACTTCCTTCTTAACTAAGAAATGGTAAGGTTTGATCGTAAAGGAGTTTTGGAAATGTTTTCCAAACGAGAATCAGAAATGTTTTCTGATAAAAGAAAAATAAGAATTTAGAATATAGGGAAACAGGAGATAAGTAAATAAATGAACTAAAGAGATTTATGTTAAATGATGTTTGTTCGATATAATTTCCATTTGGAAATAATATCGTTGTTTTGCACACTTGTTTTTCTTCGATAGTTAAATCACAGACTATCGAAGTTTTTGACCATTTTAACGTTGTTAATATGGAGAGACCGGTTGGATTATTATCCATAGAACCACTCTGTATTGGCATAAGAGTCGCGAATCATATATGCCAAAGATAATTGAAGACGGAGTAAAATGCAAGGGCTATCCTGTTTACAGAATAGTGCCTTCGGTTTGTCCAGTCCCAGGACAACTTGTATGGACGAAGGTCTGACAGAGTATATCCAATGGATCGCGTAAGTTGATCTGTTCAAAAGTATTCACGTTTGATGGCGGAGGAATTCGTTTCTCTTAGCTGTATACCCGTGTTATTTTTGGATAAGTCAATTTGTGATTTGGCGGGTATGACGATGTGACATTTCTAAGTGAATGAAGATGGATGTCTGACAGAGTATTTCCAGACGATCACGTACATTGATTTCTTCGACCGTACCAAGAGTGGAAGCGGAGAAGGAAACTTCTTTAGCTAACACGTAATGTACTGTTGTAGACGTCAATTAGTGATTTTCGATGGACCTAACAATGTGACATTCGAAGTGAATCTGATGTGATGATAAAGCGTAGCTTCTAGCCTCATCAACCAGTAAATGACAGAAATCGGGCAGGCAGCATGGCTAAGTCGGTCGCACCGAAGTAGGGTGTATAATCACCTATCTAGTGAATATTCATTTGTTTTCTTAAATCTATCAATGCTATCCCATATATATACGGGAACGGTTGCTGATCCCAACCGTTGGTGATGTACATTCGATACACTCAAGCGAAATGAGTGGTCGGTCATGTGTGGCTGAGATACAAGATGTTCTTGTTGAACTCCAGTGTATCGTTCCTAGAGTACACTGATCGGAAGGTGGTTCCATACCTTGTCATAGTTGGAAATCCATTATCCAATACGTGCTTGCGATTTTGATTGTATACTGTATACGTAGAACGTGAGATGAAAGCGTTTCTGCTATTTGATATCTATTTGTACATAGACATTATTATAATATCAAGAGGTTTTTGATAAAAAGATATTTTGCATTCTCATAAGTGAAAAACCCGTTCCGTTCTGCGGCGTGGTCTTATGAGATATCGTTTACTTGTTCATATACGTGTTTAAACTGTTTTACTCACACCAGTCCCATGACTGACCCGGAGTTTATTTGATTTGTTTTCCCTAAACTCTTGGGTGCCTAATTTGTACGGGCAGTCAAGTAGTCAGGATTTACAGGTATACTTGAAGAGCTGGAGCAGGAGGCTTCTGGATCATATAGCTATAGTTATTTCCGCTGTGTTGTAAGTGCTGTACTCTGATAAGTGCTATTGTATACATAACTGTTATATTTCAAAGTTATGTTATCTATTATATGTTATTCGTTCTGCTGTGAGGTTCGTGTTACTCTGATGTTGTGTTCTTCTTCTTCTTCTATTCTAAGTTTCTATCTTATCTATTCTCACCTTCTAATTTCTTTCATTAATTACCGGGATTTTTCGATGTTTTGGTTATCGACGTCGAGCTTACGTCGATAACCAAAGTCGCTCAAAATCCGGGTCGTTATAGTTGGTATCAGAGCTTAAGTTAAGAATTACTTGGCTCTGTGGCGTGACTCGGTAGAGATAGGGTTAGTAATACCCTAGATTGAGTTTGAGTGTATATATACGAGTGCGTATTTGTATTTGATATAAAAATGTTTTTTTATTGTGGAGATTCATTGGCTGAGTTGTTTATGAGTTCTGGTCGATCAGTTTGATCCACTGTATCGGTAGGAGTAAATAAATACTTGAATACGATGGACCGACACAGTATGGATATGTAATATATTATCATATATTAGATATATTGGTTGTAATTATAATCGAATGAGATTATAAAGTGAAATGGTTATATATAACCAATCAGAATCATGTAAGTAAAGTATATGAAATAACATGAATTGAATCTGAATTTAAATCAGATTTGGAATTAAAATAAGGAAATTTTAAGTTCTTGGGAGATTTTGAGATGTTTTCAAAAAGGATGTATTTAGTAAGGGTTTTGAAACGATACAGTATTGAAATCACTTGGGTCGCTAGAAAATAATTTCCGATGATGACTGCGCAGTATCATCGGTGTGATTTTCGAGTTCTAAGTGGTGGATTACTACCAAAGATTTTGATTTGAATTGTTTTGAGAAAACAAGGTGTTTAGAAATTCAAATGTTTTGAATTGGTATTGTGATTTCAAATTAATTTGAAATGAACCTAGGAATTTGAAATTTAAATTTAACTTATGAAGTTAAATGGATTTAAATGGTGAAAGTGAATAATAAATTAGAATTTAACCTTGACTAAGTTAAATGAAAATAGAATTGATTAGCGGATAATCTGGATTTGGATTTGAAATGATAAGTTAAGAGTTTGGAATTTGAAATTCGAATTTGAAATTGAATTCGGCTTGAATAAGCGAATGGTTGTGTTAAGAATAACTTGGTTGGAGTTTGATTGGAAATACATTGGTATATGCTGAATTGACAGCAGGTGAAAGGGATAAAGTTGATATACCCAACAAAAAGGTACAAGTTTATATTTGATATAAGTATGAGATTTATGAGCCGAATTGGCAAGCCGCTTGGCTATTTGATTTTCTTTTGGGTTGAAGAAGGCCCAGAGAGGCGAGTTGGAGTTTGAGCTATTGACCAGTACAAAGGAGACGCTGGCGAAATTTTTCGAAAATTTAAAGTGTTAGAAAATTTTCAGAATTTTTGAAAATTTTAGTTAGTCGGAAGAATTAATATTTTAGTCGATATTAATTGGTTCTGTTGAAATCAGAAATAAGGGGTAAACAAATCTTAGGAGTTCCAATATATAGGGTCGTCCTCTAACTTAGCAATTTCGAGGACGAAATTATTTTAAGTAGGGAAGAATGTAATGACCCGCATTGTCAGGGGTATTATAATTAATTTATTTAATTATATATATCGTGATGTAGTGAATTAAATAGAGGTTTAATTAAATAATATGGAATAATTGATTTAATTAAATAATTAAATAATATATTTAATTCAGAAATAATCAAAAATATTGGAAATCACAATATTCGATGAACGGGGTCGTCACTTGGATTCAATTCAGCTTAGAGTTGAATTATATTGACGAATATATTCAATCGACGACGGTTTGAACGTATAATTATAATATAATTAAAATAGAGCTTGAAATGGCGCGGCAGTTCGCTATTTGGCGATTTGAACTTCAACTGAATGTACATGATTCGTTTTAAGCCGGATTTCTGTGAAACAAGAAACGTGTGGAGCTGGTGGAGTATATCTTTCTAGTGGAAGAGAAAGATCGGGATTTCGTCGTGTAGATTTTGATTTACGTCCAAATCAAATTTCAGAAAAGTCGCTGTAGAATTCCTTTATAATTTGCGACGCTTTATATACGTTATAAAAGGGTTTTTCAATGTAAATTGAATATCGAGGTAATCGGGAATCTGAAATATCAAACTGTATATTCTGATATGATATTATGGAGCTGTACGATATCATATGTGAAGATATACGATAATATAAATTTATTTGTATTTAATTCAATAATATTTAAATATATTTATATATTTAAATGGGTCATCCAGAGCTTTAAAAATACACTGTGTGAGCATATGAAGTCGTAATTCGACGAAACCAGTTTTGTTGGATCCGCAATGTCAAATTTTTGCTAGATGTCAAGTTTCGTGATTTTTAGAGCCAGTGTGTGGCCGTACGGATTTTTAGAGTGAGAAACAGTCAGTATTTTGACAGTTAAAAATACGCTGTGTGAGCATACGGAGTCAGAATTCGACGAAACCACTTTCATTGGGACCGTATTGTCGAACTGTAGCTGCATGTCCATTTTTGTGATTTTTGGGTATTATATGTGATTGTAGGAATTTTTAAAGGACAAGCGAAGATAGCGGTTGAATAAAAACCAATATAAAATAAATTTATAAAAATCTTATAAATATACCTTAACCTTTTCTAACCCTAAAATTTTTCATTTGGTGGTCAACGGTTTTTCCGCCGTAATTTTTCATTCTCAGGAAAAGTTTTCCATCTTCTTAAAATCCATAAGAAATCAATCCAAATTCTATAAATCACGATTTATATATATTTGAGTCTCTCTAATGATTACCTACGTTCTGGTATGTGGTTTGGGGAAATTCGACTTCGTTTGGGTTAGTGTGAAATTGTACAGAGAAAAGTCAGTAAAGCTCGGGTTCGATCTTGGAGGTAAATGGTGCAACGATTCGCGAAACGGAGTTTGGTTTTGGATTCAGCGAGTGTAGGAGCATCTTGTAGTATTTTTGTGTGGAGATCGACATTTGTTGCTGTCGCAACCTACCACGGTTGACCAGATGTCGCGTTCTGATATGGGAGATCGAGCATGACCTTAAGGAGATGAGGAGGAGCGGTTTTTGAAGAGGAGTATGACGATGGCCTCGGCTTGGAGTTTAGTGATTTGTGGAAGGAGCAGTTGCGATGGGAGGATTCGAAAATGGCAGTGCATCATTTCCTGGAGCTCACGTTGTGTTTGGGGAAGATGGAGTTTCGGTGGATCAGGTTATACGGGTTGGTGGGCCGGTTAATTAAAGGGGGTGAGGCCCATTTTAAATTTAAGTCCAAAGTTTTATTTTATTTAAATACCGTATTAACTTGTAATCTAAATAACTTTCACATATGTTATCGGAACTGGACGAAACTGGATCCGTTAGGATCGTATGGACGAGAGCTCCACAACGGAACTGATTGGAAGTGGATAGGAGCTCGGTTGAATTTATAGCGAAATAAATTGTTTGATTCAGATCAAATAACGGTTTATCGTTCTTTAACGATGAACTGCAAATGTGAGTAAATCTCACTAACTCTGAACAGTTTATAATTTCATGTTGTATTTTTAGAACTGTTAGATATTGGTTTATTTACTGTGTGTTGATTGTTTGATTGAACTACTAGTCAGTTAGTTAAATTTCTATATTGATTCTGTTTAACAAAATATATCATATGGAACTGAAAGTGATGTTATCTATATTGTCTAACATCTGTGATGCAGGGAAACAGGTTGGAGGAATCCGACTGGATTCCTCAACAGTTATTTTATTGTTTTTCATATATTTTAATATATGATGTGAATTATAACCTGTTGTTGATTTGTGTGTGTATGGACGAGATTGAACATCGTGATTTGATATGATTGAATACCATAACATACGGGATGTTGACAAAGGGGATTTTCAAAGTGATATTGAAAATAGAATATTTATAAAATGGGATATTTATAAATAAGAGATATTTATAAAGTGGAATATTTATAAATATGGAATATTTATAAATTGGGATATTTATAAATAGGAGATATTTTAAAAAAGGAAATAAATTCAAAACATTCTTTTTGAATGGAAAGGCCTGTGTGGCGAGCTTGGGGATTTTCCCGATGCTCCCGTTACAAAGGAGGTTATGGCGAATTTTCCCGAAAATTTAAGGAGTTAGAATATTTCAAGAATTAATTTGAAAAGGAAATATTTGTAAACCATTTCCAAATAGAATTGGAAAGGGAACATTATAAAAAGGAAATCATTTTTAAAGTGTAGAACCGTTATTTAAAAGTAAATCTTTTCAAATGAATAAAACGTTGTTAAAAAGGAAATCTTTATAAAGTGAATATAGTTAATCGAATATAGACATTCGAAAGGAGAAATCGAATATGGTATTCGAAGTTAGTTAATCGAATATGGTATTCGAAGTTAGTTAATCGAATATGGTATTCGAAGTTAGTTAATCGAATATGGTATTCGAAGTTAGTTAATCGAATATGGTATTCGAAGTTAGTTAATCGAATATGGTATTCGAAGTTAGTTAATCGAATATAGACATTCGAAAGGAGAAATCGAATATGGTATTCGTAGTTAGTTAATCGAATATGGTATTCGAAGTTAGTTAATCGAATATGGTATTTGAAGTTAGTTAATCGAATATGGTATTCGAAGTAAGTTAATCGAATATAGACATTCGAAAGGAGAAATCGAATATGGTATTCGAAGTTAGTTAATCGAATATAGACATTCGAAAAGAGAAATCGAATATGGTATTCGAAGTTAGTTAATCGAATATGGTATTCGAAAGTTAGTTAATCGAATATGTTATTCGAAAGGGGTTATTCAAGTCGAGTTAGTCAAATAGAGTTAACCAGTTAGAGTTAATCGATTAGAGTTAAAACGAACTAGAGTTAATCAAATATAGTTATTTGAGACAGAGTTAGTCAAACATAGTATTCAGGGTAAGTTGCCATCTTGTACGACTGCTAGCGTAATTCGCAGGGCTGTAAATAGCCTACGACGGTCGGACGTTTCCTGAGGGAGTCAGCCGTAACCATTGTGATCGCTGCGATCTAGAGTCAAGCGAATGGAGTTTAATCGAATATTTGTTATTCGATAGGAGTTAATCGAGTTGATCGAGTTGAGAAATAAGTTAAGTTAAATAAGTTGAGTTGATCGGGTGGTTCGACCAAGTTAGTCGAGCCTAGTTAATCGAATCGAATTGGTCGAACCAAGTAAGTCAAGTTAATCGAGTTAAGTTCGTCGAGTTAAATAAATCGATGTTAGTTTCATCGAAAGGAGTAATCGATGTTAGTTTCATCGAAAGGAGTAATCGATGTTAGTTTCATCGAAAGGAGTTATCGATGTCAGTTTCATCGAAAGGAGTTATCGATGTTAGTTTCACCGAAAGGAGTTATCGATGTCAGTTTCATCGAAAGGAGTTATCGATGTTAGTTTCATCGAAGTGAGATTTTCAAATATGAGATATTTGGAAAGGAAGAGTTATCGAATATTAGTTATTCGAAGAGAGATTATCGAATATCGTTTATTCGAGAAGGAGTTAATCGAATATAGGTTATTCGAAGAAGAGTTAATCAAATAGAGATTTCTCGAAGAGAGTTAATCGGCAAATTCGATTATATCGAATTCGGGAAAGTACTTATACTTTCCAGTGTTTTAAATAGAGATTTATTTATTTATAAATAAATAAGTGTTAGGTTAATTATTCACTAATAAGAATAGAAGTTATAATTAAAGTTAGATAATTCGAAAGGAGGGATTATAACGTTATCGTTATAACCAATGTTTTAAATATAGAAGTGGATTAGTAAAATTGAATCCGAGAAAGGCGTAAAGAAGTTGTTAAAGATTAAAAGATAAACTTTGACCATTTCGAAGTTATAACGTTGTTCAGTTAAGGTCTGAGAGGTAATTATACCCCAACTTGAGTGACTTCCTTCTTAACTAAGAAATGGTAAGGTTTGATCGTAAAGGAGTTTTGGAAATGTTTTCCAAACGAGAATCAGAAATGTTTTCTGATAAAAGAAAAATAAGAATTTAGAATATAGGGAAACAGGAGATAAGTAAATAAATGAACTAAAGAGATTTATGTTAAATGATGTTTGTTCGATATAATTTCCATTTGGAAATAATATCGTTGTTTTGCACACTTGTTTTTCTTCGATAGTTAAATCACAGACTATCGAAGTTTTTGACCATTTTAACGTTGTTAATATGGAGAGACCGGTTGGATTATTATCCATAGAACCACTCTGTATTGGCATAAGCGTCGCGAATCATATATGCCAAAGATAATTGAAGACGGAGTAAAATGCAAGGGCTATCCTGTTTACAGAATAGTGCCTTCGGTTTGTCCAGTCCTAGGACAACTTGTATGGACGAAGGTCTGACAGAGTATATCCAATGGATCGCGTAAGTTGATCTGTTCAAACGTATTCACGTTTGGTGGCGGAGGAATTCGTTTCTCTTAGTTGTATACCCGTGTTATTTTTGGATAAGTCAATTTGTGATTTGGCGGGTATGACGATGTGACATTTCTAAGTGAATGAAGATGGATGTCTGACAGAGTATTTCCAGACGATCACGTACATTGATTTCTTCGACCGTACCAAGAGTGGAAGCAGAGAAGGAAACTTCTTTAGCTAACACGTAATGTACTGTTGTAGACGTCAATTAGTGATTTTCGATGGACCTAACAATGTGACATTCGAAGTGAATCTGATGTGATGATAAAGCGTAGCTTCTAGCCTCATCAACCAGTAAATGACAGAAATCGGGCAGGCAGCATGGCTAAGTCGGTCGCACCGAAGTAGGGTGTATAATCACCTATCTAGTGAATATTCATTTGTTTTTTTAAATCTATCAATGCTGTCCCATATATATACGGGAACGGTTGCTGATCCCAACCGTTGGTGATGTACATTCGAGACACTCAAGCGAAATGAGTGGTCGGTCATGTGTGGCTGAGATACAAGATGTTCTTGTTGAACTCCAGTGTATCGTTCC
Organism: Allium sativum; assembly: GCA_030737875.1. Lineage (NCBI taxonomy): Eukaryota > Viridiplantae > Streptophyta > Magnoliopsida > Asparagales > Amaryllidaceae > Allium > Allium sativum. The sequence continues at coordinate 115,040,720 of CM060921.1, forward strand.
TAGAGTACACTGATCGGAAGGTGGTTCCATACCTTGTCATAGTTGGAAATCCATTATCCAATACGTGCTTGCGATTTTGATTGTATACTATATATGTAGAACGTGAGATGAAAGCGTTTCTGCTATTTGATATCTATTTGTACATAGACATTATTATAATATCAAGAGGTTTTTGATAAAAAGATATTTTGCATTCTCATAAGGGAAAAACCCGTTCCGTTCTGCGGCGTGGTCTTATGAGATATCATTTACTTGTTCATATACCTGTTTAAACTGTTTTACTCACACCAGTCCCATGAGTGACCCGGAGTTTATTTGTTTTGTTTTCCCTAAACTCTTGGGTGCCTAATTTGTACGGGCAGTCAAGTAGTCAGGATTTACAGGTATACTTGAAGAGCTGGAGCAGGAGGCTTCTGGATCATATAGCTATAGTTATTTCCGCTGTGTTGTAAGTGCTGTACTCTGATAAGTGCTATTGTATACATAACTGTTATATTTCAAAGTTATGTTATCTATTATATGTTATTCGTTCCGCTGTGAGATTCGTGTTACTCTGATGTTGTGTTCTTCTTCTTCTTCTATTCTAAGTTTCTATCTTATCTATTCTCACCTTCTAATTTCTTTCATTAATTACCGGGATTTTTCGATGTTTTGGTTATCGACATCGAGCTTACGTCGATAACCAAAGTCGCTCAAAATCCGGGTCGTTACATAAGCTAACAAGATAACTCAAGTCTAACATTGCGTATTCAAGGTTCGCCATACCAACTATACTGGTATACTAATCCTGTGTCAACTATAAATCAAGAAATAATCCCTTGGCCCAATATCGTGAAGTGACCCAGTTCGGGGTCCAACGGTATGATCTAATCGATCGGCTCCCTACAAGTCTAGCTCGTCGTGTGTCTGTGTCATATGGCCCTATCACGAATGTAGTCACCTGTGCTAGGTCCACCATAGGGTGTATCAAGACCTAGGGTGCTAACCACCGACACGAATCAAGAATGCACAGATAATCCTACTGATGCCCAATGCCTGCTTTTTCAACTCCGGACTAAGTGCATGACCTTAGTCCGCCTGAACCTACAATGGCGCACCAACTCAGCCGTCGTTCTGGTCTCTTACAATCAGCCCAGAAATCGTGCCCCACCCTGCCTAGTCCCAGGGTACCGTGATACATCTAGTGGGTTACTGGTGAAAAGGACCGCGTAACTAGGGTTTCGTTCAGCAGGTTAAGTTGTCGTTTAAAATCGAGACTTAACCCCATCTAGTTTCATGTCAAATTGACTAAGTGTGTCATTCTAGTTCAAGACTTAGTCCTACGAATCATGTGTCAGGTTGGTTAAGTGTGTTCAAGCGGTTCATGACTTAACCCTATCAAATCAACGTGTCAAATTGGTTAAGCATATTCAAGTGGTCCATGACTTAACCCTATCCAGTGGCATTAATTTACATAATGCACCCCTAACCTCTCACATTAGACTTGGTTATGGTTACTGGATGTGCCGGGCGGGTCCGGGCAGTTTTACACAATAACCTAGTCTAACCTCGGGTTTCAAGTGCGATATGACCAACTACTCACATTGGGTCCTATTGTTTGCAGATACTGGATTCGCCGGGCGGTTCCGGGCAGATTTATACTGCAAACTCAACCCAACCTCGAGTTGGCCACGTTCAAGTTATCTAAGTGTCATGTCCCAAATTCATATTTTCAAGTATAATTTCATGTCAAGTTCATGTTATTATCCAAGCTCAAGTTATAACGATATTCATGTTTTCAAGTTCATACTAAATTCAGGTTTTCCTAAACTACCCAAATCACATCCCCAACGCTCGTGAATTCGAATCAAGGCAATAGATGTAACTAGGGAATAACATAACAAGGATGGGTATAAAGTGGCAAAGGTGATTTCAAGGCAAGCATGGTGTAACTTGAGATATGATCATAACATAACTGGCATATGAAATAGGATGATAAACATAGCAATAAATGACATAAGATAATAATCCTAAACTTGCGACTAGTAATAGTTTCAACATCACAACATCACAGGCATGTTAAAATAATGATAGGGTTTAGGTTATGACATGAACATGCCCCTAAATCAAGTTCTTATCAGTATTCCACAAATCAAGGTTCAATATGAACGGTACTAGGTTCAAGGTGTATAGATCTAGGGTGAACAAGAGTAGATCTAAAATAATAGATCAAAAAGGAATAGTCATAGATCAAAGATATACAAGAGTAGGTCTCAAGAAGTTATCATGTTTATGTTCAACTTCAATTTACACATGTCCATATTAAGTTTAGAGTTTAGATCTAAGAGTAACTGGGGCTTACAGATCGTGGTTTTTGAGAACTAAGAACAGAAATTGTCGTAGGATCGTTGTTGAGATGTTGATCTATTCCCTTGAATTGTTGTAGAAACGTTGGCCTTCGATTTGGATCTAGTTTGAATGTTTAAGCTTCAAGTTGGATGCAGCGGCCATGGTTCAAGAGGAGACTTAGAAGCATAATGGTGTTAGAAAGATTTGCTGTGGATTAGCCTAGGTCTTAGGGTGTTTTTATAGTTGCAACAACTAGTTTTGGCCATAGGATAAACCCTAGAATCGATCTGAACCGCCAAAAATCGTCACAGGCCCTCAAACAAGCCAACAGGGTCAAGCAGGAGCAACCAGGTTCGGGGACCAGGTCGACACCCAAGTCGACTGCGCAGTCGACCTGGTCCTGGGGGTGTCGACCGCCCAGTCGACTCCCCAGTCGACCTGGGGTGCTGGGAGGGAAATTTCCCGCCCAGTCTGTCTGGGTTTTGAAATTCGAATTTGAACTCGAATTCGAACTGTTTTGAACTCTGAAAATTTCTGAAACTTTGGGGAGCCATAACTTGGTCATACGGACTACGATTTTCGAAAACTCGGATTCGATTTCATGCAGAATTCTGAGACGAACGCAATTGCACAACCCGTTTCCCTTGGTTCTTATTTTAAAATTTAATTCTGCCTAGATTTATGGTTATAACACGTTATCAAAATACGGGTTGTTACATTCTCCCCTCCTTAAAGGATTTCGTCCCTGAAATCTCTAAGTTAGGAAGAACGTATCCTACCATCCATCATCCATCTACTCAAAACATCATCCACAAGCAAACATTGTCCTTAAGAGATTTCTATTGCTGTATGAACATATGCAGAAAGTGTGTGTATATGTTCCTTATCTAATGCAAATGATCGGGACTGATTGATCTTTCTAATGAAAAATATGTTTAGTGTCATGAATCCAACATGTATGCAAATAATCCTAGTCATGTAAGCACTATATGTGTGCACAAACATTCATCCATATGCAACATTCATATGATAACACATTCAATTTCATCCATAAATAAGTATAAACACTCATGCATATGCAATATGAAAATGTGTCTGAGCCGATCTAGTGCCTAATGTGTGTTATGCAACCACGAGCAATCACTTGCAACCACTTGCAACCATTCGCAAACATCAAGCATAACATGTTTCAAATACGTGTTTACATTCATAGGATTCTACCTAAGGTTCTCAAGATAGGATCAAAAGGATATACAAGATAAAACAGAGTATCTAGGGAAAAGAAGTTAAAGATGTACCCCTAGAAGGTCCTTCTTGGCGGGCTTGCCCTTGCTTCTTAGGGCAGTTCTTGCTGATGTGTCCAGTTACACCGCATTGAAAACATGCTCCTATCTTCATCTTCTTCTTCCTACAGTCCTGGACTATATGCCCGTCAATACCACAGAAGTTGCATTTTCTTTTCTCATGTGACTTGTCATTCTTGTTGTTGCTGTTCTTTCCTCCTTTCTCGGAGTCTACCTTCTTGTCTTGAGACTCATTCGCCTAGACCTTCTTCTTGCCATTCTCGTTTTGTTCATGAAGTAGGGCCATATTCACCAAGCTTTCAAAGGTCGCCCCCATGGGTACATGAGTCAAGCCCATAGTGTGGAGTGGCTCGCTCAATCCTCGAGCAAAGCGTAAGGCCTTCTTCTCAGCAGTGTTGACTAAGTCCAAACCAAACTGAGCAAGCTGGTTAAACTTATTCACGTATTCCCTTACTGACATGTCATCTTTCTTGAGTGCCAGGAACCTCTCCATCTGAAGACTCGCTTCTGCGGATGATAAAAACTTAAGCCCAAACCTCTCTCTAAAGTCTGCCCAAGTCTCAATTGGCCTAGTAGCGTTGGTGACTTCCCACCAAAATGCAGCTTCCTCTTTCAACAACCATGCTGCCAACTGAACTTTCCTACGATCCTCCATATCGAAAATAACAAACAAGTCTTCAGTCTCTTTTAGCCAGTTTCGCGCCTCAACGAAGGTTTCAGTTCCGACGAAGTTCTTGCCGCCCATTCCTATAAAGTCCTTGCATATTTTGGCGAAGGCGGTACCCGGAGGAGGAGGAGGAGGAACCGTGGCCACCGGGGGAGCAGGAGGAGGGATATCTGCCGGGCCCGCGCCGTTGGCCCTAGCTTCCAAGTATCTTCGGAACCAGCCAGGTATGGGTACTCCCTCAGGAAGGTTAAGATCAGACATGCTGAAAAGCGAAAAGGAAAAAGATTCAAACGAGGAAACAAAGGAAAGTGCTAATGGCTTTTGGGGAATAGCCTTTTCTTAAAAATAAAACTTTTCTTGAAAAATGCTTCTTTATAAACGGTTTTGAAAATAGTTTCAAAAGGTTTTTAAAACTTTTGTCCAGTATGGTAACCTTCTGCTCTGATATCAAATGTAACACCCCACCTCCGCTAGGGTCACTCACAAAGGGAATGCCCTAGTTTTGGAGGGGTATTATCTAGTAAACAGGCACAGAGATAACACAAGACAGAACATAGATAAAATAGAGTATATAAAGCAGTGGTATAAACTTTAAAACCAAATCTCATTACTGAAAAATAGAGTCAAAACCTCTTACATCAAAATGCCAAGTCATTATTTCATTACATCAAGTTCTAAAGAAGCAAAGTACTTAAAACAACATAAGTAAAATATTATTCCCCAAAAAGTGCATGAGTGCAGCCATAGCATAGCTCAAGACCAAACCGTACATGAGCTGTCAGAAAGCAAGCAAAGTCCAAGCTAAGAGCTAGAGTTTCCACCCTGAGAACCTGGGGGGAGGGGGGGGGGACGAAAGACAAAGAGGCGAAAGAAAATGGGTCAGTCAAAAAGACTGGTAAGCCCTAGTGACTATCAACATAGAAACTAGTAAAGTTAACAAGACATAAATAAACTGGAATTAAACATAGGAATGATGATAAGTTTGACATGATAGCTAAGCTAACAAGATAACTCAAGTCTAACATTACGTATTCAAGGTTCGCCATACCAACTATACTGGTATACTAATCCCGTGTCAACTATAAATCAAGAAATAATCCCTTGGCCCAATATCGTGAAGTGACCCAATTCGGGGTCCAACGGTATGATCTAATCTATCGGCTCCCTACAAGTCTAGCTCGTCGTGTGTCTGTGTCATATTGCCCTATCACGAATGTAGTCACCTGTGCTAGGTCCACCAAAGGGTGTATCAAGCCCTAGGGTGCCAACCACCAACACGAATCAAGAATGCACAGATAATCCTACTGATGCCCAATGCCTGCTTTTTCAACTCCGGACTAAGTGCACGACCCTAGTCCGCCTGAACCTACAATGGCGCACCAACTCAGCCGTCATTCTGGTCGCTTACAATCAGCCCAGCAATCGTGCCCCACACTTCCAAGTCCTAGGGTACCATGATACATCTAGTGGGTTACTACTGAAAAGGACCGTGTAACTAGGGTTTCATTGAGCAGGTTAAGTTGTCATTTAAAATCGAGACTTAACCCCATCTACGTGTCATGTCAAATTGACTAAGTGTGACGTTCTAGTTCAAGACTTAGTCCTACGAATCATGTGTCAGGTTGGTTAAGTGTGTTCAAGCGGTTCATGACTTAACCCTATCAAATCAACGTGTCAAATTGGTTAAGTATATTCAAGTGGTCCATGACTTAACCCTATCCAGTGGCATTAATTTACTTAATGCACCCCTAACCTCTCACATTAGACTTGGTTATGGTTACTGGATGTGCCGGGCAGGTCCGGGCAGTTTTACACCATAACCTAGTCTAACCTCAGGTTTCGAGTGCGATATGACCAACTACTCACATTGGGTCCTATTGTTTGCAGTTACTAGATTCGTCGGGCGGTTCCGGGCAGATTTATACTGCAAACTCAACCCAACCTCGAGTTGGCCACGTTCAAGTTATCTAAGTGTCATGTCCCAAATTCATATTTTCAAGTATAATTTCATGTCTAGTTCATGGTCCTATCCAAGCTCAAGTTATAACGATATTCATGTTTTCAAGTTCATACTAAATTCAGGTTTTCCTAAACTACCCAAATCGCATCCCCAACGCTCGTGAATTCGAATCAAGGTAATAGATGTAACTAGGGAATAACATAACAAGGATGGGTATAAAGTGGCAAAGGTGATTTCAAGGCAAGCATGGTGTAACTTGAGATATGATCATAACATCACTGGCATATGAAATAGGGTGATAAACATAGCAATAAATGACATAAGATGATAATCCTAAACTTGTGACTAGCAATAGTTTCAACATCACAACATCACAGGCATGTTAAATAATGATAGGGTTTAGGTTATGACATGAACAGGCCCCTAAATCAAGTTCTTATCAGTATTCCACAAATCAAGGTTCAATATACACGGTACTAGGTTCAAGGTGAATAGATCTATGGTGAACAAGAGTAGATCTAAAATAATAGATCAAAAAGGAATAGTCATAGATCAAAGATATACAAGAGAAGGTCTCAAGTAGTTATCATGTTTATGTTCAACTTCAATTTACACATGTCCATATTAAGTTTAGAGTTTAGATCTAAGAGTAACTGGGGCTTACAGATCGTGGTTTTTGAGAACTAAGAACAGAAATTGTCGTAGGATCATTGTTGAGATGTTGATCTATTCCCTTGAATTGTTGTAGAAACGTTGGCCTTCAATTTGGATCTAATTTGAATGTTTAAGCTTCAAGTTGGAGGCGGCGGCCATGGTTCAAGAGGAGACTTAGCAGCATAATGGTGTTAGAAAGATTTGTTGTGGATTAGCCTAGATCCTATGGTGTTTTTATAGTTGCAACAACTAGTTTAGGCCATAGGATAAACCCTAGAATCGATCTGAACCGCCAAAAATCGTCACAGGCCCTCAAACAAGCCAACAGGGTCAAGCAGGAGCAACCAGGCCCAAACCAGGTTCGGGGACCAGGTCGACACCCAAGTCGACTGCGTAGTCGACCTGGTCCTGGGGGTGTCGACGGCCCAGTCGACTCCCCAGTCGACCTGGGGTGTTGGGTAGGAAATTTCCCGCCCAGTCTGTCTGGGTTTTGAAATTCGAATTTGAACTCGAATTGAACTGTTTTGAACTCTGAAAATTTCTGAAACTTTGCGGAGCCATAACCTGGTCATACGGACTCCGATTTTCGATAACTCGGATTCGATTTCATGTAGAATTCCGAGATGAACGCAATAGCACAACCCGTTACCCTTGGTTCTTATTTTAAAATTTAATTCTGCCTAGATTTATGGTTATAACACGTTATCAAAATACGGGTTGTTACATTCTCCCCTCCTTAAAGGATTTCGTCCCCAAATCTCTAAGTTAGGAAGAACGTATCCTACCATCCATCATCCATCTACTCAAAACATCATCCACAAGCAAACACTATCCTTAAGAGATTTCTAATGATGTATGAAAATATGCAGTAAGTGTGTGTGTATGTTCCTTATCTAATGCTAATGATCAGGCCTGATTGATCTTTCTAATGGAAAATATGTTTAGTGTCATGAATCCAACATGTATGCAAATAATCCTAGTCATGTAAGCACTATATGTGTGCACAAACATTCATCCATATGCAACATTCATATGATAACACATTCAATTTCATCCATAAATAAGTATAAACACTCATGCATATGCAATATGAAAATGTGTCTGAGCCGATCTAGTGCCTAATGTGTGTTATGCAACCACGAGCAATCACATGCAACCAATTGCAACCATTCACAAACATCAAGCATAACATGTTTCAAATACGTGTTTACATTCATAGGATTCTACCTAAGGTTCTCAAGACAGGATCGAAAGGATATACAAGATAAAACAGAGTATCTAGGGAAAAGAAGTTAAAGATGTACCCCTAGAAGGTCCTTCTTGCGGGGCTTGCCCTTGCTTCTTAGGGCAGTTCTTGCTGATGTGTCCAGTTTCACCGCATTGAAAACATGCTCCTATCTTCACCTTCTTCTTCCTACAGTCCTGGACTATATGCCCGTCAATACCACAGAAGTTGCATTTTCTTTTCTCATGTGACTTGTCATTCTTGTTGTTGCTGTTCTTTCCTCCTTTCTCGGAGTCTACCTTCTTGTCTTGAGACTCATTCGCCTTGACCTTCTTCTTGCCATTCTCGTTTTCTTCATGAAGTAGGGGTGATATATGACATACACTAATCCCAATAATTTGTTGTATGTCGATCGATTGATTGACAGACTGTTATAAGCGTTGAATATTTATATTTGATGCTTATACAGTGTAGAATGCACTTTGGATGATGGTTGATTATTCATCGTTGTTATTGTATATATGTGTTGTAGAAAATCCATATAATTAACATTATATGGCAATTGATTGGGCCTCATTCTAGTTTTAAAAAAGAAATATTTGAATAGAAATATTTGAAAAAGAAATATTTGAAATAGAATATTTGAAAATAGAATATATGAAGCCGTGTTGATTAGGTTGACGCCATTTTGACGTGAACGATATTTATATCGATTATATTCGTTTTTATAATGAATATTGAAATGTGATTTCAAAATCGAATATTTTGAAATGAAATTCGAATTATATTGAAAAGAATAGAAATTCGAATTAAATTGAATGCAAATGAATTCGAATTGAAATTGAATGCAAATTAATTCGAATCGAAATTGAATATAAATGAATTCGAATTGAAATTGAATATAAATGAATTCGAATTGAAATCGAATATTTTGAAATGAAATCCGAATTAAATTGAAAAGAACAGAAATTCGAATTAAATTGGATGCAAATGAATTCGAATTGAAATAGAATATAAATGAATTCGAATTGAAATTGAATATAAATGAATTCGAATTGAAATTGAATATAATTGAAATTCGAATTAAAATGAATAGAATTGGAATTCGAATTAGATTGAAATAGAATTGAACTCGTTTTGAATTGAGTTTAAAATGTATTGAAATTGAACTAAAAATCGATTTGAATTGAAATCAATTTGAAATGAATTTAAAACGAATTTGTTAGGGAAAATTCAATTTTGATTGAAAAAGAAGTTGAAATCGTTTTGAAAACGAATTTAAAACGATTTATAAAATACTTTTTAAAAGGAAATCGACGAAGTATATATTATATATATTGTATATATAATATAATGGCCTGAATAGAACGCGCCGCGCCGCGGCAGTTCGCGAATTTCGACCATTGATTTCGAACGGATATTACAGGAGATCCGACCGTCGGATTCTCCTAAAACCGGAACCGTTGGGTTCATATCGAAAAGAGCTTTCTAACGAATAGTAGAAATTAGAAATCTAATGGTTGGATTTGGAATTATGTCCAAATAAAATTTAGAAAAGGTCGTTGTAAGTGCAGTTCGATGGCCGTTGGTGGAAATCGACTGTACGGGCCTTGATAAAATTATTAAAAATATTAATAATTAGTATAAAATCATAAGAAATGATTTGTGAAGAATTGGGATGAAAAACTCCATATTTGAAAAGATAAAAATAGATTTTTATCGAAATGAACTAGTTTTGAACTAGAATTAAAATTCTATTTATTTTTAAATAAATAAATTAGATTTGAAATAGTTTTGAAAATAAATAGGATTTCCAATAATTATATTGGAATGGATTTGAATCGAAATTGTCTTTGGATTATTTCGATGTTGGATTTCGTGATTATACAGATATTGTTATGGAAATTTGAAAGATATGTTTATAACGTTATTTCCAATACGATATTTGTTGGTCGTAGAATTTGATATTGAATATAAGCCGATATATTTCCTATTCAGAGCCTTGTATTTAATATCAAATGTGATTTGGATTTGTCGTGAATGGTGTCTTCATTAACCCTTTTCTTGAACCCAATTGAGAAAAAGATTAAATCTTTTTATTTAGATTTAATGAAGTGTACCAATTAAATAATATTTAATTGGAATTGAATTGGTATTGATTTTTGGGTTTATCGTGAACAGCGTTTTAAATAACACTTATTCTTTAACCCGATAATTAATGGAATGTGATTTTGGGTTGTCGTGAACGGTATCTTCAATAATACTGTTCTTAGACCTAAAGGAGTTAAGAAAATCAGAAACTAATTGGAGATTAGTTAAGTCGAATGGTTTCTTAGGTATTGATCTGATGTTGGTTTCGGCCTTCGGGGTTAATACTTAGGGAATTGCTCACTTGCTAATTTACAATCAGGGACTGATTGAAATGTGATGTGATTTTGGGTTTATCGTGAACCGTGTTTTAAATGACATGGATTCTTTAACCCAGTTACAGATTAAAACTAAGTGGAGTTTTAATGAATCTTTAATTAGATTGAAAAGATCAAGAATGGAGTATCACCAGTTTTGCTCCAGGCGATAGTTAAATCTTTAATTAGATTTGAACGTGAAATGGTAATTGAATTTACCGATAACACCGTGGTGTTAGATATGAAGTATGACCAGTTTTACTTCATGGGATGAATAGGTTGGGATTGGGAAATTAAAACAAATGATTACTTCGGTAAGGTTCGTTAATCCCGACTAGTTTGAATTGATATTCAAAGGAAGATTAAAGAATAAATTTTAAGGAATTTATCTTTGATAAAATTAATGGGAACATTTCCCTAAGAATGTGAAATTTAGAAACTAACTGTCGGTTAGCTAATTAGAATGGTTTTCTGGATATTGATCTGATGTTGGTTTCGGCCTTCGGGGTTAATATTTGGGGAATTATTCTCTTGATTAATTTACGGTTAGTGGCTGATGAATTGGAATGAGTTGTATGTTGTATTTGTGTAACACTTGTTTATTATATACGCGAGTTATTCGGAAAGACTGGGTTAATCCCATTCTGAATAACTGATACGACGATAAGTCGAAGATGAAGACGGTGGTTGAAGACCGGAGGTCTTCACGTCGTTTGGATAATTACTGATGATCTTGATTGGGCCGTACACCCAAGAGGAGGGAATCAGTTGGTGGTCGTCCAGACGTACTTGGTGATCGATGGATATGCGGTGTACTCGGTGCCTCCGGTTTCGTTCAGACCCAGAATGGACTTGTAAATGGACTGTTTGTCTAACATTGGATATCATTCTGTGCGATTGATGGATATCGATTGCATGGAGTAGTTTGCCTGTGTGGCATGCTAAGATGCAAATGATCAAGGCTTCTATTGAAAAGCAAAGTCTTGTGGTTGATGATCAAAGCACGGCCTGTGTGGCGTAGCTTTGTGTAACGTTGATTCGCGAGCCTCACACCCCGGTGGTGAACCAAAAACGGGAGAGGACCTCAGGGAGGACATACGTTTCTTTCTAGCTAGAAGTGGCGTCAGTGGTTTTACATGCCCTGACGAGTTTGACTTATGTGGTTGTTGTTATTGTGAGGCGCCTCGGTTTGATCGGACGATCCGGATCCGATGGAGCCATTCGTTGGCTCACTTACGCCCCAAAGGGCGGGGAAATGCAGTGTTCAGGAATTTTAATCCACATCGGTGGACCGACCCTGACGAACCAAAGGTCACTCGAGCTCTGACCTGAGGCTTGGGCTAGACAGTCTCAAATCGGTAGAGGACTATCTTTTTCCTCGGTTCACAGATGGAAATCCAATTTCCAAATACGTGACATTTGCGGTTTTAATTGTAGAACTAGTATGACGACATGATATATGGTACCCATGCCGTCTATGATTTATACTTATGATTTGAAGTTGTTTTATACACTATGCACTTATAATAGTATCAAATGATTTGTTTAAAACGTACTAAGCATGTTTGGCTATTATAAGGGAAAACCCTATCCCCCGACTTGCATTGCATTGTGTGATAGGACCTGGGTCTTATAATAGCTTCATTTTTCCAAAAAGCATTGCACTGTTTCATTATATGCACTGGTATTCTTGGGAGGAAACCGGTTCTGTGTTATACGACATGGTCCCTTGAATTACTCTCTTTTAAAGTAAAGTTTTAAATAACTGTTCTAGTTCTCCCACCAGTCACATGACTGACCTGGAGTTTATTGTTTTAACCTAAACTCTGGGTGCCCTTATTTTGACACGGGCAGCTAGTAGTTTTGGTTTTGCAGATTTATATTCACAGGATCCTGGTATGCAGCTGAAATGATATCCGGAAAGCTTTGTATCCGTATATCTCCTTCAGTTGTGTTTTGTATTATTTTCCGCTGCTGTGTAATTTATTGTAATCTCTGATATTTTATGATGTATATTATTTGTTAATACTCCGTATATTCTTGTAATCTGATGGAATTGTTGTAATATACAATGAAATGTTCTTCCGTCTGCGTTCTTCTATGTGTTGTTCTCAAAGTATCCGCTCTTTCCTTCACGGGGAAGTTACGGGTCTTTACATGCTTGTTTTAATTGCGGGACTAGTGACACGAAGCACGGTCTGCCATGGCAAACAGAAAGTCATAATTGGATCGTAATGCAAAATATGTCAACGATAAAGTTCATTTCGAAGCCTGCATTTCCCACAAGCAAAAAAAATACAAGCTTCGAGGGGCAAATATTAACCCTGCTAAAGCACCGGATCGGTCAGTTTCAATGGACCTGATCAGTCGCAGATGTGGATCCGCCTCAATAATGCGGACCGGGTCGGTCAGTAATAAAGGACCGGATCGGTCACTACACTGGGTTGCCAATACTATTGTTACAATGGTTCGGTCTCTAAAAGTGCAAACGGACCGACCACAATATTTCACAAATGGACAAAGCAAAACACCTCTTTGCATGGATGAAATCATGTCCAGTTTGATAAGAGAAAGATGTTGCGTCATGTGGATCAGCTTGTGAACACTTGCATAAGTCAGCATGTTAACATAAAGATGGTGGCAACCTATGGAGCAACATACGTGCAAAAGTATAAGGAAAATATACTAAAGTGGGCCGGTCCATATAGTAACAGTTAATGCAGACTTTGAATCGGTGCATTGAAGATAAGAACGAATCGGTCATGTTTGGATCGGTATATTAATATAATAACAAACTGGATTGGTGTCATTGTAGTGATCTGGGTTGTTACTAAATTATGCTTGGATTGGTACAGCTAGTAGAAAATGAATCGGTCCTGTAACTGAATTTGGATTGATCTTGGGAGAAACAAGTGAATCTGTGTATTCAGTCATACCTGGATTGGTACAATATATTGACACTGGACCGGTACATTGGTAAACTGATTCGGGGCATTAGAATTGGGAAATGGACCGGTACACAACAACACAAAGTGGATCTATCAAGTATAAAGGCAGTGGCAATCCAATAATTTGTCTATCCCGATCCATGTTTATCCCGATCCATGTTGACCCCGATCCAAGTCTAGCCCAATCCAAATTAGCGCCCGATCCAAGCTTTGCACCCTTTAATTACAAAACTGCTACTCCCTTCAAACTTCTTCTATAAATAGCCCCTTGCTCCACAATTCAAGGGACAGATTTCTTGACCCCAAAGGGTGGCCTAAACCATTCCTACACTTCTCCAAAAGCTCCAAAAACATCATTAATGGACACCCAACTTCTCTCCTCCTATCTCCAACATGAGATGGATCTTATCTTCTCCAAGCACCATTAATTCACACTCCGATCTACTCCAAGTGATCGCCAATTGCCAAAGATCATCCTCAACGCATGGATCTAACCTCATTTTCATGATGGAACCAAGGAAAAGCATATAATCATGCAATCCAATCCATTACTTCTCGAATCAAAGTGCGATCTAAAGCGGAAAGAGAGCGATAAGTGGAGAATTATCACAAAAGTGGTCAAGTTTAATTAATGCGATGTATGAGATGATAAAATTTGCAATTCTCTCCATAATGATGAAAAGTGATTGAAAAGTGGATGTAGATTCATATTGAATCGAACCAATACAAAAATCTCGTCTTCTTATTGCTTTTACTTTTATTTTGTGTTCGTGGCTTCACAATTTCATACCATTTAGTTAGTGACGTGCTTTTCTAGCATCATTTGGTGTTTGACCATTTTTGGTTAAAACACTATATGTTTAAAAGAAGCACCCTACTAAACTTTATTTAAATCTATATTTCTTAGAAAATTATTTTAGATGTTTATTTTTTGACTAATACCTGTCATGAATATCTTTATTTATCATTAAACTTTTATCTTTATTATTCTTTCAATTTTATTTATTAGTATCATTAACATAAGTCCAAAAATTAATGTATATTGTCTTTCTTTGATTGAAATAATTTATAATAAATTTATATATGTAAGTTATATGCTTGATTACTAGACATTACTTAAGATTATACTTTGAATATCCTTTACTGAAATATATATCCTCATCAAATCATTCTGCATATTATTATCATTAAACAACTTATGTCATATCACACTTCATTATCATGCACATCATATTAAAATTATTTACATCACAAGTTGCTTTTCATTCAGTATATCATCTCATTTTGCTTGGCGTATGACATAAATTTCATATTACATTATAAATAACATACTACACACTACATTACATGTTAACTTTTAACTCTACATATAACAAGTGTATTGTATGAGGAGTTTTTTTATTGTTGTCTTAGAAATATATAAGATTTTTAATTAAATACATAACATATTTATTTTGACTTGTTTGGCTTGATTGATTTGATTGACTTGGTTGACTTATTTGGCTTAATTGGCTTGATTGATTGATTTGTTTGGCTTGTTTGACATGGTTAGATTTGATGTGTGTTTGTTGATAGGTTTAAAATATAGTTATACATATGTAGGTATTGAAAAATTATAACTATACCCTATTTTTCACATTTCATTACATATAGTTTTTCTAGTATTAGATTAAGGGGGAGCTTTACAGTTTCTAGGATTAGTTGAAGTTTTAAGAAATGTTTGAAATGACATATATTGTTTGATTTGGTTTAGATCGTTCTTTTAATTTGAATATTCTAAACATGATAAGTAACATAATTAAAAAATGGTGTGGTTTGACTAATTTAAAACTCGTATTTGAATATATGGTTTAACTAAGATTTTCATTTGTTTGGATTGATTGAATGCTTGTTTGTATAAAAAGTTTGTATTGGATTTCTTTGATTATTAGTCTAAATACTGTCTTAATTTTTAGTCTTATTTTACTTAATACATATTAATATTAGAAGTATTTTTTAGACTAGATATTAGGTACTAGAATCATAATTAGTCTTAGAACTATGCTTTAGTTTAAGGGGAAGTATTTATTGGAATTTAGTGATACAATATTTCCAAATATCAATTAGATTTTTGGAGATATTCGTAGTAATTTCATTACCCGTTTTGTGCGAGAAATGAATCAAAAGAAATGGAAGGAATATTAATGAATAGGGGATATTGAAGATATTCGCCATCTAATTTGTTGCCATGTTTCATGAAAAAGAAACAAAAAGAAATTAAAACTGGAAAAGGGATTGATTGATGAAAAAAATAGGAAGTTATCAATCAATCAATCAATCATATGACAATCAATTTAATGGGAATATAATTTGATATATTTACATAAATCAAATTAATTCATCCCCAAGAAACATTTTCCTCTATGTAAAGAAAGGCATAGAGCATGATATGATATGTGAGAACATTTGTATTCTTCATTTTTCTTTTGCTCTACTTTAAAAACTCTGTAATCTCTTGAATATTAATAAAATCTCTTCCCCATTGAAGTGGACGTACATTATCTCGCACTATAAATTTGTGTGTGCTCTGTTGCCTTTATTTTTCTGTGATCTGAGATTGATATTCATTTCAAGTTGTTTGTTCTATCATATCATTGCAAGATCTTATTGAGGTTTTTCCACTGAAAGGGATTGATCACCCCTTACAACTGGTATCAGACCCAGATTCGCAAAGACGGTGTTTGATAGAACGGCAGAAGGAAATGAAAACAATACAAATAATACGTCAGTGCCAGCCATACGTCAGAGGCTCCTATGTGGCGTCAGGATCACAGTTGATAATAGAGAAGTGGAATGGTGAAGGAGATTTTGAAAAGTGGCAGTGGATGACGAAAGGGGTTTTGAGAAGAAATCGCGTTCATCGAGCAGTATTTGATACAGAGATATTGCTTGTTGATATTTCATCAGTGGAATTAGAAGAGATGAAAGAATGGGCCTTTACTACTCTTCATCTTGCTATGGGAAAGAATGTAATTTCTTAAAACAGTCAGGCGACAACAGCTAGAGGCATTTGGAAGAAGTTGGAGGACCTCTACATGAAGAAATCCCTAACCAACCTTTTGATCCTATTAAAGACTTTCTTCACTTATACAATGAAGGAAGGTTCTTCAATTAAGACACACCTAAGTGTGTTTGATGACTTGTTAAAGAAGATGAAGTCTTCTGAGTTGAAAATTCATGAAGAACAAAAAGAAATGGTTCTGTTATGTTCGCTTCCAGAGCGATACACTAGTTTTTCTAACAGCCTTATCTATGATAGAGACACATTGAAATTAGATAATGTGAAGACAAGTTTGCTCAGTGAAGAGTTGAGAGATCAGACGAAAGGTTTTGGTGTTGGTGACGGCAGTGGAGGAAGTAGTAGTTCATGCTTATTTGTAGAGAGAGGAAGAGTAGAGAAGAAAGTGAAGAATAATAGAGGGTGTTCCAATTCTAGGAAGCCTAATTCACGGAGTAAGTCTAAAGATGGAAAGTGCTATAATTGGAAGAAACTAGGCCATTGGAGAAGAGACTGTCCAGATTTGGAGAAGAAGACTGATGGTTCTTCATCTATTGCGATGGAGAAAGGCGGTAACGATTTATTGGCAGCAGTTGTATCATATGTTGCAGACCATTGGATTCTAGATTCTGGAGCATCATTTCACATGATTCCTAGTAAGGATTATTTTTCTTCCTTCGATGCCAAAGAAGGAAGTTCTATCCTTATGGGGAACGATGCTACATGCAAGTCTATGGGAGTTGGTTCAGTTGGCATTCGCATGTATGATGGGATTGTTCGCACACTTTCAAATGTTCACTATGTCCCAGGTCTTCAGAAGTCTTTGATATCATTAGGCAAATTGGCATCATTGGGATGCAAGATAACCATTGTCAAAGATGGTTTGAGAGTTTCTAGAGAGGCACTTGTATTGATGAAGTGTGTTATGGTGAGAAATCTGTATTTGCTATTGGGTACCACTGTCCATGGGGAATTATGTATTGGAGTCGATAGTTCTAAAAGTTTGGATGCTACCAAGCTTTGGCATATGAGACTAGGTCATACTTTGGAGAAGAACTTAGAGTTGCTTCGTGAGAAGAAAAGGATCAAGGGAGAAATCTTCAACAAGTTGGAATTTTGCAAGGAGTGTGTATTGGCAAAGCAAACCAGAGTTTCTTTTGGTGATGGCATGCATACTTTAAGAGGGTACTTGATTATGTGCATTCAGATGTTTGGGGGCAAAACTCTACAACTTCTATTGGTGGAGCATATTATTTTGTTTCCTTCATTGATGACTACTCGCGCAAGGTTTGGGTGTATGTAATGAAAGCTAAGTCGGAAGTATTTGAGAAGTTTAAGGTTTGGTTAGCTCTTGTTGAAAACCAAACAGGAAAGAAATTGAAGATTCTTAGATCCGACAATGGTGGCGAATATGTCTCCAAAGAGTTCCTCGACTACTGCAGACAGCGTGGTATTAGAAGAAATTTACTACACCTTGTGATCCGCAATCATATGGGGTTGCTGAGAGAATGAATAAGAATCGACTTGAAGAGGCATGTTGCTTGATATTGACTGCGGGTATGTCTAAGGGTTTTTGGGCTGAAGCTATTTCGACTGTAGTACATATTATTAACCGGATTCCGTGCTCAACCATTGATGGGAAGATTCTAGAGGAGGTATGGAGAGGTAAAAACAATTTATTAAGTTATTTTTGAATATTTGGATGTCCAGTTTATGTTCACAATACATGACATGACAAGATGGAGCCTAGGGCCTCCAAATGTGTTTTTCTTGGTTATACAGATGGCATAAAAGGATAGAGAATTTGGAATCCAATTATGAAGAAAGTTATACATTCCAGACATGTGACTTTTGATGAGTTAGCAATTTTCAAAACTTTGGAAGGTTTATCTGAGGGTTCAGACTCAGTTGATGAGAAGCCTGAAAAGACCGAGATTCCCAGTTTTCAAACCCATAGTAGAGCTATCACTATTGATAATAGTGACGGAGCAGTTAATGATACATCACATGATAGTCCGCAGATTTCCTTTTGTAGTGATGGTGATGGTCATGAACTAGAGATGATTCAGCTCAAGGTGGAGCTCAAGGAGAGTCGGGCAATATAGTCATTTGGGCTAGTCAGAGACCAAAGATAGCTCCAATTAGATATGGAGATTGGCAGTATGAAAATTTGAGCCTGGATGATTAGTTTGAGTATGCTTTACATGTAATTCATGATGAACCATTGAGCCTTGAAGAAGCCATGAAGTCGAGTGACAACTCAAAGTGGAATTGCGCTATGGATGAGGAGAAACAGTCAGAATTGCGCTATGGAAGAGGAGATACAGTCTTTGCAAAAGAACAAGACTTGGGATTTGGTACCACTACCCCAAGGAAGACGAGCCATAGATTGCAAGTGGGTGTTCAAGGTAAAAGATGATGGTAGATACAAGGCAAGATTAGTAGCCAAAGGGTTTTTACAAAGAAAGGGGTTAGAGTATGTTGAAATATTTGCTTCGGTTGTTATACAAACTTAAATTCGAATCCTACTTGTAATAGTTGCCACTTACGATTTGGTGTTAGAACAAGTTGATGTGAAGACCGCTTTCTTGCATGATGACTTGGAGGAAACAATTTACCTGAAGCAACCAGAAGGATTTATCGTAGATGGAAAGTCAGATTGGGTATGCAAGTTGAAGAAATCTCTTTATGGTCTAAAATAGTCGCCTAGACAATGGTACAAAAGGTTTGATTGTTTTATGCTTTCACATGGTTTTAATCGTAGTATTAAAGATGCAAGTGTTTATTTTAAGTATTTAAAGAATAATAATTGGGTGTATTTACTTTTGTAGGTGGATGATATGTTGATTGCTTCCAAGGATAAAGCTGAAATTGATGTGTTGAAGTTGAAATTAAGAGTATAATTCGATATGAAAGACCTTGGAGGAGCAAAGAAAATTTTAGGGATGGGACTCCAAAGAGATAGAACGCTTGGACTTTTGAGACTTACTCAAAAGGAAAATATTCAAAAGGTGCTTGCTCGGTTTAGCATGGATGGTGCAAAGGCTATTAGTACACCCATGCCTTCGCATATACAACTTTCTAATTAGGGCTCTTCGATCTCAGAAAAGGACAGGCTTATATGAGGAAGGTGCCTTATGCCAGTGCAGTAGGTAGCTTGATGTATGCTATGGTGTGCGCTAGACCTGACATTGCTCAAGCTGTTGGATTAGTTAGTAGATATACGGCAAACCCGGGAAAATCGCATTAGGAGGTAATGAAGTACATTTTTAGATATCTTAGAGGAACATCAGATTATGGGCTTGTTTTTTGCGGTAGGAATAAGGATTTCAGGTTGGTTGGATTCTGTGATTCTGACTATGGCGGAGATAGAGATAAAAGGAAGTCAACTTCAGGCTACGTGTTCATACTTGGAGGAACAACTATTGGTTGGAGAGCGAGGTTGCATACTATATTTACTTTGACTACTAAAAAGTCAGATTTAATAGCTATAGTTGATGCAGCTAAGGAGGCAATTTATTTGAAGAAGTTATTGTGTGATTTGGGCTTCATGCAAGATGCTTGTTTAGTGAATTATGGCAGTCAAAGTGCAATTCATTTAGCTGAAAATTTGTCTTTCAGTTCTAGAACAAAGCATATAGTGGTAAGAGAGTCTTTCCTTATCTCTATGAATAAGGAGAAGTTAGTTCGTTTTTAGAAGATTCACATAAATGAAAATGCAGCAGACATGTTTACGAAGGCATTACCTGCTACTAAGTTCGAGCATTGCTCGAACTTGATTCACTTGATGAAGTGCAAGGTGCCACATGGTGGCATAATGGGGAAGAGAGTGACTTGGTTGAAGTCAAGAGAAGATATGGTATTCTTCTTGTATGAAGAGATATGAGTTGGTTGCACAATGTCTACCTTGTTTTTTGAATGCTTCTAACACTTTGTTGGTGGGTGGTAGCCTTGCCGGAGTTCACTGACAAAGTGCAATGAGGGGTGGCTTTTGCAGGAACTCATTGAGAAGCATTCACATTGGACTCTAGGTTGCATGAGATATTGTATCAAGGTGGAGATTATTGGAATTTGGTGATACAATATTTCCAAATATCAATTAGATTTTTGGAGATATTCGTAGTAATTTCGTTACCCGTTTTGTGCAAGAAATGAATGGAAAAAAATGGAAGGAATATTAATGAATAGGGGATATTGGAGATATTCGCCATCTAATTTGTTGCCATGTTTCATGAAAAAGAAACGGAAAGAAATTAAAATAGGAAAAGGGATTGATTGATGAAAAAAATAGAAAGTTATTAATCAATCAATCATATGACAATCAATTTAATGGGAATATTAGCCTTCCATGATTTGATTTATTTACATAAAACAAATTAATTCATCTCCAAGAAATGTTTCCCTCTATATAAAGAAAGGCATAGAGGATGATATGATATGTGAGAACATTTGTATTCTTCATTTTTCTTTTGCTCTACTTTAAAAACTCTGTAATCTCTTGAATATTAATAAAATCTCTTCCCCATTGAAGTGGACGTATATTATCTCGCGATAGTGGAACCACTATAAATTTGTGTGTTCTCTGTTTCCTTTATTTTTCTGTGATCTAAGATTGATATTCATTTCAAGCTGTTTGTTCTATCACATCATTGCAAGATCCTATTGAGGTTTTTCCGCTGAAAGGGATTGATCACCCCTTATAGTATTATAGTCTAGATAGATATATATAGTTTTTGTTGATGACAAAGGTGGAGAATTATAAAATAGGGTTTAGAGTAAGGGAGAGTTAATAGTTTCAGAAAGATCAATGCAGTAAGGGTAGTACCTGGAAAATCTAGACATCGGGTATGAATATTTTATAAATCAAAGTTGTCATCATAAAAAAGAGGGAGATTGTTGGGGACTGAGATGTTGATGATAATTGTTTTGATGACAACAACTTTGTTTTTGTTTTAATTACAAAGTCCAAACTAATACTGTTATTTAGAATATATATATATATACACACACAATAAATCTATACATGTATTAATTATTGAAGACTGTATATTTTAGAGAATCAAGATTTCAAAGTAGAAAAGTTCACATTTCAAGACTCATGAGTATTGTTGACGACAAAAAATGTCGTAACACCCAAGGAATCTTAATTACTTAAGAATAATGTTTCATGTGGGAAACTAAGTGCATAAGGCTGTAAATAAC
Organism: Allium sativum; assembly: GCA_030737875.1. NCBI lineage: Eukaryota > Viridiplantae > Streptophyta > Magnoliopsida > Asparagales > Amaryllidaceae > Allium > Allium sativum. Next base: position 115,062,450 of record CM060921.1, read on the forward strand.
ATGATAATTTATAGTGGTTCGGTCCACAAGGAACCTACGTCCACTTTGAAGAGGTTTGCTGATATTTTATTCACAACAATGGATTACAAGCTTTGAACATCATCTTGAGATTTGATTACAAGTGTTTACATGTATTTTGGAGTCATAATTGTCATATGTGAGTCTTAGGAAAAAGTAATTTTTATGCTTCTTCTTCCTCAAAACTAGGCTGCCATTAATGAGTTCTTGGAGCTCTTGGTGATGTCAAATCAGCAAAAATCCAACCCTTGTAATGAATGAGCATGGGGGTATTTATAGTGGAAGGGTTAGGTGGGAGTAGGTAAGATTTTAAGGACCAAAAAACAGAAAATCTTATCACAGGGCTGCACATACCGAAAAATCGCATCAAACCATGGTACACAGTGGAAAATCGCATCCTTCGTATGGGATGCGAATTTTCCAATCGCATCCCGTGGGGATGCGATATGGTTCATCCAAGTAGGCGCCCTGCGTCCTATAGATGTGTGTGCATCGCATCCGATGGATGCGATGTCATCGCATCTGGTGGGTGCAATAATATTACAACTAATGGATCTGATGTTATCTCATCCAATGGATGCGATGACGTCGCATCCCGGGGATGCTATGGGAAGGGATATGGAGCAATATCTGACGATGTGATGGAGGGCTTCGTGATGAGATGAGGAGGGATGCGGGGTGATATGATGGAGTGCTGCATGATGCAAAAAGGAGGGATGCGAGTTGTGTTGTGCGAGCTGGTTGCCGATGCGACATATTTATTTTGAGAAGTTGCGATGCTATCGCTCACTCGATCCCTCTTCGGCTTGAATCTTTAACATCTTGGCAACATTTCGAGCTCTGGTACTATGTGATGGATTGAGTCGAATGGGCCTTGTGTACTTTTGGGAACTAGACTAAAATACCAGTTAACATTTTCCCCCTCCAAAGTACGTCGTCTCGACATGATGTACTTTGTGTCGAAAAGATTGCTTCTGGGAAGTGGGAAGACTTCTAGTTTGTTGAATATTTGGTCGTGGTCGTTCCGTTGAGCACGTTGAGAATCATGTTTCCTCGGTGGCCCTTTAAACATTTAATTCCTTTTTTACTTATGAAAGTAGACGTTAGTCGTCGACTCTCGTTTATGTGGCAACGTAAACGAGTCTTTGTCGATACAGCATCGTGCGTACGCTCACACGCTTTCGCGTGGTTTTGCACGATACGATTGGGATTTGAAAATAAGGCACGTGTAGTAAATATATTGTTGGTTTATGAATATGTGAGTGATATTTTGAGAAACGGTATTGTGTCGTGGATTTGATTAATTATTGTGCGCTCCTGAGTCGTTTAGACTTACAAGCGTACCATCGATCAGCGAGTCGGATCAGAATTGAACACCGCAACGTTGAAAACTCGTGCATGCGGTTGTGATTGGGATAGTGAGTTGGAGACTTCTCAAAGTACGGAAATTTCGTCCTCATCCTTCCATTGTTTCACTAAACATGCATATTTCGATGTAAATAATACAACGTGCGACATATGTACGCATAAGCACGTTCACACACATATGTATTATATGTACACACATTCATCCCAATATGTATACGTGTACACTATTATAAATATGTATACATGTTCTTCATATATATAAAAAAATTTAATCACATGCCGGTGGGGGATATGATTTCCTCACATCCCCTGAGGGATGCGATGCGACTGAGTTGGGTCAAGGCCCACTCCCCTATAAAAGCCGTGTAACCTCCCCTTCCACACACTTTTTTCTCCTTCCATTCTCGCATTCAAGAACCTGGTTTTTTCCCTAATCGAACGAGCCCCAAAGTTGAGCACAACTAGTGGGTCTGAATCACTATGGTGATGCTTTTGACCAGAGTTAGATTCGAGCTTGGGCGTGCTGAACTCGAGCCATCGTGCCCGAAGTTTTACGTCCGAGGGAGCCTGAATCGGCTTTTAATCACAGTAGAGGTGTATGTACGAGAGGGGAAGATGAGGAGGGGATGGAAGGGAGAGTCGTATCTCCTCAAGCGATGCGTTAGTTTGCATCGTGGTGATGCGACGCCTTATACCGATGTGATGCGACCCCTCGCATCCGCGTGATGCGGGGTTTCTCATCACAACAAATGCGGTGTTTCGCATCAGAGTGATGCGATTTCGCATCAGCAAGGTAATATGGTTTCTCGCATCACAAAGGATGTGATACTTCACATCCGAATGATGCGATTTCGCATCACGCATCGCTTTGGTGATGCGATATCGCATTGCTTCAGTGATGTGATTTTTGCATCTTCATGAAGCGATATAGGGGATGCGGAATCCCGCAACTCTTGGACTCATGTTGTCTTCGCGGTGTTTCGTGATTGGGCGGTAGTTAAACACTGCACATAAGGTTTAGAGCGTATAAATCGAATTATGGACAAGAAATTCGGACTATTGGACTTACTTCCCGATTCCAATCATGACTTGTCTGTGACTCGACGCAAGTTCAACGATGTCGGCCGATGATGACAATGGTTATAGTTTAAATAAACAGTGATTGTAACACCCCACCTCCACTAGGGTCACTCACAAAGGGAATGCCCTAGTTTTGGAGGGGTATTATCTAGTAAACAGGCACAGAGATAACACAAGAAAGAACATAGATAAAATAGAGTATATAAAGCAGCGGATATAAACTTTAAAACCAAATCTCATTACTGAAAAATAGAGTCAAAACCTCTTACATCAAAATGCCAAGTCATTATTTCATTACATCAAGTTCTAAAGAAGCAAAGTACTTAAAACAACATAAGTAAAATATTATTCCCCAAAAAGTGCATGAGTGCAGCCATAACATAGCTCAAGACCAAACCGTATATGAGCTGTCAGAAAGCAAGCAAAGTCCAAGCTAAGAGCTAGAGTTTCCTCCCTGAGAACGTGGGGGAGGGGGGGGGAACGAAAGACAAAGAGGCGAAAGAAAACGGGTCAGTCAAAAAGACTGGTAAGCCCTAGTGACTATCAGCATAGAAACTAGTAAAGTTAACAAGACATGAATAAACTGGAATTAAACATAGGAATGATGATAAGTATGACATGATAACTAAGTTAACAAGATAACTCAAGTCTAACATTGCGTATTCAAGGTTCGTCATACCAACTATACTGGTATACTAATCCCGTGTCAACTATAAATCAAGAAATAATCCCTTGGCCCAATATCGTGAAGTGACCCAATTCGGGGTCCAACTGTATGATCTAATCGATCGGCTCCCTACAAGTCTAGCTCGTCGTGTGTCTGTGTCATATGGCCCTATCACGAATGTAGTCACCTGTGCTAGGTCCACCATAGGGTGTATCAAGCCCTAGGTTGCCAACCACCGACACGAATCAAGAATGCACAGATAATCCTACTGATGCCCAATGCCTGCTTTTTCAACTCCGGGCTAAGTGCATGACCCTAGTCCGCCTGAACCTACAATGGCGCACCAACTCAGCCGTCGTTATGGTCTCTTACAATCAGCCCAGCAATCGTGCCCCACCCTGCCTAGTCCCAGGGTACCGTGATACATCTAGTGGGTTACTACTGAAAAGGACCGCGTAACTAGGGTTTCGTTCAGCAGGTTAAGTTGTCATTTAAAATCGAGACTTAACCCCATCTACGTGTCATGTCAAATTGACTAAGTGTGTCGTTCTAGTTCAAGACTTAGTCCTACGAATCATGTGTCTGGTTGGTTAAGTGTGTTCAATCGGTTCATGACTTAACCCTATCAAATCAACGTGTCAAATTGGTTAAGTATATTCAAGTGGTCCATGACTTAACCCTATCCAGTGGCATTAATTTACAAAATGCACCTCTAACCTCTCACATTAGACTTGGTTATGGTTACTGGATGTGCCGGGCGGATCCGGGCAGTTTTACACCGTAACCTAGTCTAACCTCAGGTTTCAAGTGCGATATGACCAACTACTCACATTGGATCCTATTGTTTGCAGTTACTGGATTCGTCGGGCGGTTCCGGGCAGATTTATACTGCAAACTCAACCCAACCTCGAGTTGGCCACGTTCAAGTTATCTAAGTGTCATGTCCCAAATTCATATTTTCAAGTATAATGTCATGTCAAGTTCATGTTCCTATCTAAGCTCAAGTTATAACGATATTCATGTTTTCAAGTTCATACTAAATTCAGGTTTTTCTAAACTACCCAAATTGCATCCCCAACGCTCGTGAATTCGAATCAAGGCAATAGATGTAACTAGGGAATAACATAACAAGGATGGGTATAAAGTGGCAAAGGTGATTTCAAGGAAAGCATGGTGTAACTTGAGATATGATCATAACATCCCTGGCATATGAAATAGGGTGATAAACATAGCAATAAATGACATAAGATGATAATCCTAAACTTGTGACTAGCAATAGTTTCAACATCACAACATCACAGGCATGTTAAAATAATGATAGGGTTTAGGTTATGACATGAACAGGCCCCTAAATCAAGTTCTTATCAGTATTCCACAAATCAAGGTTCAATATGAACGGTACTAGGTTCAAGGTGAATAGATATAGGGTGAACAAGAGTAGATCTAAAATAATAGATCAAAAAGGAATAGTCATAGATCAAAGATATACAAGAGTAAGTCTCAAGTAGTTATCATGTTTATGTTCAACTTCAATTTACACATGTCCGTATTAAGTTTAGAGTTTAGATCTAAGAGTAACTGGGGCTTACAGATCGTGGTTTTTGAGAACTAATAACAGAAATTGTCGTAGGATCGTTGTTGATCTATTCCCTTGAATTGTTGTAGAAACGTTGGTCTTCGATTTGGATCTAGTTTGAATGTTTAAGCTTCAAGTTGGAGGCGGCGGCCATGGTTCAAGAGCAGACTTAGCAGCATAATGGTGTTAGAAAGATTTGTTGTGGATTAGCCTAGGTCTTAGGGTGTTTTTATAGTTGCAACAACTAGTTTAGGCCATAGGATAAACCCTAGAATCGATCTAAACCGCCAAAAATCGTCACAGGCCCTCAAACAAGCCAACAGGGTCAAGCAGGAGCAACCAGGCCTAAACCAGGTTCGGGGACCAGGTCGACACCCAAGTCGACTGCGCAGTCGACCTGGTCCTACGGGTGTCGACTGCCCAGTCGACTCCCCAGTCGACCTGGGATGCTGGGCGGGAAATTTCCCGCCCAGTCCGTCTCGGTTTTGAAATTCGAATTTGAACTCGAATTCGAACTGTTTTGAACTCTGAAAATTTCTGAAACTTTGGGGAGCCATAACTTGGTCACATGGACTCCGATTTTCGAAAACTCGGATTCAATTTCATGCAGAATTCCGAGACGAACGCAATGGCACAACCCGTTTCCCTTGGTTCTTACTTTAAAATTTAATTCTGCCTAGATTTATGGTTATAACACGTTATCAAAATACGGGTTGTTACATTCTCCCCTCCTTAAAGTATTTCGTCCCCAAAATCTCTAAGTTAGGAAGAACGTATCATACCATCCATCATCCATCTACTCAAAACATCATCCACAAGCAAACATTGTCCTTCAGAGATTTCTAATGCTGCATGAACCTATGCAGAAAGTGTGTGTATATGTTCCTTATCTAATGCAAATGATTAGGCCTGATTGATCTTTCTAATGCAAAATATGTTTAGTGTCATGAATCCAACATGTATGCAAATAATCCTAGTCATGTAAGCACTATATGTGTGCACAAACATTCATCCATATGCAACATTCATATGATAACACATTCAATTTCATCCATAAATAAGTATAAACACTCATGCATATGCAATATGAAAATGTGTCTGAGCCGATCTAGTGCCTAATGTGTGTTATGCAACCACGAGCAATCACTTGCAACCATTCGCAAACATCAAGCATAACATGTTTCAAATACGTGTTTACATTCATAGGATTCTACCTAAGGTTCTCAAGACAGGATCGAAAGGATATACAAGATAAAACATAGTTTCTAGGGAAAAGAAGTTAAAGATGTACCCCTAGAAGGTCCTTCTTGCGGGGCTTGCCCTTGCTTCTTAGGGCAGTTCTTGCTGATGTGTCCAGTTTCACCGCATTGAAAACATGCTCCTATCTTCGTCTTCTTCTTCCTACAGTCCTGGACTATATGCCCGTCAATACCACAGAAGTTGCATTTTCTTTTCTCATGTGACTTGTCATTCTTGTTGTTGTTGTTCTTTCCACCTTTCTCGGAGTCTACCTTCTTGTCTTGAGGCTCATTCGCCTTGACCTTCTTCTTGCCATTCTCGACTTCTTCATGAAGTAGAGCCATATTCACCAAGCTTTCAAAGGTCGCCCCCATGGGTACATGAGTCATGGCCATAGTGTGGAGTGGCTCGCTCAATCCTCGAGCAAAGCGTAGAGCCTTCTTCTCAGCCGTGTTGACTAAGTCCAAACCAAACCGAGCAAGCTGATTAAACTTATTCACGTATTCCCTAACTGACATGTCATCTTTCTTGAGTGCCAGGAACCTCTCCATCTGAAGACTCGCTTCTGCGGATGATAAAAACTTAAGCCCAAACCTCTCTCTAAAGTCTGCCCAAGTCTCAATTGGCCTGGTAGCGTTGGTGACTTCCCACCAAAATGCAGCTTCCTCTTTCAACAACCATGCTGCCAACTGAACTTTCCTATGATCCTCCATATCGAAAATAACAAACAAGTCTTCAGTCTCTTTTAGCCAGTTTCGCGCCTCAATGAAGGTTTAAGTTCCGACGAAGTCCTTGCCGCCCATTCCTATAAAGTCCTTGCATATTTTGGCGAAGGCGGTACCCGGAGGAGGAGGAGGAACCGTGGCCACTGGGGGAGGAGGAGGACGGATATCTGCCGGGCCCGCGCCGTTGGCCCTAGCTTCCAAGTATCTTCGGAACCCGCCAGGTATGGGTACTCCCTCAGGAAGGTTAAGATCAGACATGTTGAAAAGCGAAAAGGAAAAAGATTCAAATGAGGAAACAAAGGAAAGTGCTAATGGATTTTTGGGAATAGCCTTTTCTTAAAAATAAAACTTTTCTTGAAAAATGCTTCTTTATAAACGGTTTTGAAAATAGTTTCAGAAGGTTTTTAAAACTTTTGCCCAGTCTGGTAACCTTCTGCTCTGATACAAAATGTAACACCCCACCTCCGCTAGGGACACTCACAAAGGGAATGCCCTAGTTTTGGAGGGGTATTATCTAGTAAACAGGCACAGAGATAACATAAGACAGAACATAGATAAAATAGAGTATATAAAGCAGCGGATGTAAACTTTAAAACCAAATCTCATTACTGAAAAATAGAGTCAAAACCTCTTACATCAAAATGCCAAGTCATTATTTCATTACATCAAGTTCTAAAGAAGCAAAGTACTTAAAACAACATAAGTAAAATATTATTCCCCAAAAAGTGCATGAGTGCAACCATAGCATAGCTCAAGACCAAACCGTACATGAGCTGTCAGAAAGCAAGCAAAGTCCAAGCTAAGAGCTAGAGTTTCCTCCCTGAGAACCTAGGGGGGGGGAACGAAAGACAAAGAGGCGAAAGAAAATGGGTCAGTCAAAAAGACTGGTAAGCCCTAGTGACTATCAGCATAGAAACTAGTAAAGTTAACAAGACATGAATAAATTGGAATTAAACATAGGAATGATGATAAGTCTGACATGATAACTAAGCTAACAAGATAACTCAAGTCTAACATTGCGTATTCAAGGTTCGCAATACCAACTATACTGGTATACTAATCCCGTGTCAACTATAAATCAAGAAATAATCCCTTCGCCCAATATCTTGAAGTGACCCAATTCGGGGTCCAATGGTATGATCTAATCGATCGGCTCCCTACAAGTCTAGCTCGTCGTGTGTTTGTGTCATATGGCCCTATCACGAATGTAGTCACTTGTGCTAGGTCCACCAAAGGGTGTATCAAGCCCTAGGGTGCCAACCACCAACACGAATCAAGAATGCACAGATAATCCTATTAATGCCCAATGCCTGCTTTTTCAACTCCGGACTAAGTGCACGACCCTAGTCCGCCTGAACCTACAATGGCGCACCAACTCAGCCGTCATTCTGGTCGCTTACAATCAGCCCAGCAATCGGGCCCCACCCTGCCTAGTCCTAGGGTACCGTGATACATCTAGTGGGTTACTACTGAAAAGGACCGCGTAACTAGGGTTTCGTTCAGCAGGTTAAGTTGTCATTTAAAATCGAGACTTAGCCCCATCTACGTGTCATGTCAAATTGACTAAGTGTGTCATTCTAGTTCAAGACTTAGTCCTACGAATCATGTGTCAGGTTGGTTAAGTGTGTTCAATCAGTTCATGACTTAACCCTATCAAATCAACGTGTAAAATTGGTTAAGTATATTCAAGTGGTCCATGATTTAACCCTATCCAGTGGCGTTAATTTACTTAATGCACCCCTAACCTCTCACATTAGATTTGGTTACGGTTACTGGATGTGCCGGGTGGGTCCGGGCAGTTTTACAACATAACCTAGTCTAACCTCGGGTTTCGAGTGTGATATGACCAACTACTCACATTGGGTCCTATTGTTTGAAGTTACTGGATTCGCCGGGCGGTTCCGGGCAGATTTATACTGCAAACTCAACCCAACATCGAGTTGGCCACATTCAAGTTATCTAAGTGTCATGTCCCAAATTCATATTTTCAAGTATAATTTCATGTCAAAGTTCATGTTCCTATCCAAGCTCAAGTTATAACGATATTCATGTTTTCAAGTTCATACTAAATTCAGGTTTTCCTAAACTACCCAAATCGCATCCCCAACGCTCGTGAATTCGAATAAAGGCAATAGATGTAACTAGGGAATAACATAACAAGGATGGGTATAAAGTGGCAAAGGTGATTTCAAGGCAAGCATGGTGTAACTTGAGATATGATCATAACATCACTGGCATATGAAATAGGGTGATAAACATAGCAATAAATGACATAAGATGATAATCCTAAACTTGTGACTAGCAATAGTTTCAACATCACAACATCACAGGCATGTTAAAATAATGATAGGGTTTAGGTTATGACATGAACAGGCCCCTAAATCAAGTTCTTATCAGTATTTCACAAATCAAGGTTCAATATGAACGGTACTAGGTTCAAGGTGAATAGATCTAGGGTGAACAAGAGTAGATCTAAAATAATAGATCAAAAAGGAATAGTCATATATCAAAGATATACAAGAGTAAGTCTCAAGTAGTTATCATGTTTATGTTCAACTTCAATTTACACATGTCCATATTAAGTTTAGAGTTTAGATCTAAGAGTAACTGGGGCTTACAGATCGTGGTTTTTGAGAACTAATAACAGAAATTGTCGTAGGATCGTTGTTGATCTATTCCCTTGAATTGTTGTAGAAACGTTGGCCTTCGATTTGGATCTTGTTTGAATGTTTAAGCTTCAAGTTGGAGGCGGCGTCCATGGTTCAAGAGGAGACTTAGCAGCATAATGGTGTTAGAAAGATTTGTTGTGGATTAGCCTAGGTCTTAGGGTGTTTTTATAGTTTCAACAACTAGTTTAGGCCATAGGATAAACCCTAGAATCGATCTGAACCGCCAAAAATCATCACAGGCCCTCAAACAAGCCAACAGGTTCAAGCAGGAGCAACCAGGCCCAAACCAGGTTCGGGGACCAGGTCGACACCCAAGTCGACTGCGCAGTCGACCTGGTCCTGGGGGTGTCGACTGCCCAGTCGACTCCCCAGTCGACCTGGGGTGCTGGGCGGGAAATTTCCCACCCAGTCTGTCTGGGTTTTGAAATTCGAATTTGAACTCGAATTCGAACTGTTTTGAACTCTAAAAATTTCTGAAACTTTGGGGAGCCATAACTTGGTCATACGGACTCCGATTTTCGAAAACTCGGACTCAATTTCATGTAGAATTCCGAGGCGAACGCAATGGCGCAACCCGTTTCCCTTGGTTCTTATTTTCAAATTTAATTCTGCCTAGATTTATGGTTATAACACGTTATCAAAATATGGGTTGTTACAGTGATCATCACCGTGTCCCGAATCTATATATTATAATTGTATCATCATTGAACTTCACTGCACATACATGCTAGTTTACACCAACACGAGCTGTACAGGTTTTAAATACGACGTGTAATGCAACTATATTAAAGTATAGCTAGCAATGGAAATAAGATCCGAAACAAAGTGGAATTTGGAAGCTGAATCTTCACTACACTTGCCATCCCAGTCTGGCTCAACCAATAGTACTAGTTCTGGGGACAAGAAGCTTGAGACTTCTCTAGAGTCTACCCCCTCACAGATTATAGGTTCGCTGAAAGCGCCCGACCGAGGCTTTTAGTCAAAAAAAAAAAACAGACAGTCGAGCACCAGACTGAACCGTTGGTGCCGGAAGGGGTTACTAAGGTCGAGAAAAGCCCCGAGTAAGGAAGTTCGAGTTTTTTGGATGGAGGATAGGGAGCACTCTCCACTAGAAGGATACACTGCATTGAACAAGATATGCGTATTTCTGGGTGCGTTCCCTCATCTTACGACATTGTCCGCAATAAGCTACGCTATTTTTACTTAGAGAGTACCTACGCGATGAACCTACCGAAGACAACATCCGTTCCTTGTTTCAAATTAAGAGGAGACCCAGTACTAAGCCTTCCCTTTATTTCCAAGAGGCGATACACAACGCTCGATTCATTGAAGGGTCGTGGAGCCGGCTCGGTATGTTTAAGAACGAATGGTTCTTCGTCCACCCTCCCTCGAGATTTGTGAGACGCTGATTGGAAGGAAGTAAGTATTTTTGGTTGCTTCTACTTTGACATTCGCTGAGTCCCGGGCCTTGTGTTAACCTTGAGTTTCTATAACAGTGATCCCTTCGGCGTCGAAGGGTGATGTGTACCAAGAGCATGCTGAACGGTTGAAAGTTATCCCGAAGGAAGTTCGCTCGACAGAGAATATCTTAGATGAAGAGGCTCTTCGCTGGACGGGCTTACTCCCCAAAAATCGGACAATGACTAGGGCAACTACTGTTGGAAAAGGGACGGTGGAGCCTGAGGGAGAAGGGAGTTCCCTGGGCCGCAAGAGGAAGTCGCCTCCTATCGTGACTGAGTGACCTAAACCCTCAAAGACTCATGAAAGGGCTAGTGCAAGCGGCACTGGTGGTGCGGAGACGGCTATTGGAGAAGAGAGTCTATTGTCTACCCCTGTCTCGTCTACAAATGTCGAGGTAGGGAGGAGAGTTGGCGAGGCTGGTTTCCCTGGCAACCACCTCTGGGACCGCTACGCCGTTGGAGAGGGCGGATCAGTTCAAAGGGTTGGACGATTTTCCAATCAATATTCCCCGATCTTGTCTCAGTGGCACAAGCTTGGGAAACTTAACTTTAACTATTGGGAAGTTAACTCCTTCAAGCAGGTCTCAATCTAGTCTATCGAGAGAACACTTAGAACATACACTCATAAACACTGCATGACACAACATTCGTTTGCATGTGTTGAGCATTCGAGTCTAATCTTGCATTTGTTCCCTTTGTAGCTGAAATGGATAGAGAAGGTAGCGGCCGAGGCCAAGGGTCCGGAAGTCATCGACCTTCAAGGAATCCATTCCTCAGTGATTTTAGAAGGGATGCTACTTTGTTTAATGATTCACCGCACCCTTGTAACCATGGCAACGAGTATCGTCATAGAGAATGATCTCGATGTTATGAATCCCCACCTCTATTCATTCGATCTTCTGGGACATGCACAAGGCATGTCACTGTGGGTAATGGGCAGTCCTTTTCAAAGAACCTTGCCCACATCCCGCCCTCAGCGCCTGTTACCTTTTCCTAAGGAAAGGAGTTGGCGCTAACTGGCACGAGAAAGAAAGTGGCATCGAAGAAAAGGGGACATGTACCCAAGCCCCTCGAAGCTCTAGAGCTTACCATAGATGAGAGGAAGGCTCAACTGAAAGAGCGGTTTCCTAAGCGTTACTTTGAAGAAATAAAGTGGTTTTCGGACATCAATCCTTTTCCTTGGGGGGATAGGGACATGGTGTTGCAGTTGGTGTACGCTGCTTATTACCAATGCAAAGAGTACTACAAGTATTCAGGGGACCACTCGGAGCTCATCAACAACAAGAACGTAGAGATCGCTAACCTAAAGTAGGAGGTCATGTATGAGCAACTAACTATCCGAAATTAGGAAGAGTCTCTGTGTAAGTTAAATGCTTGAGTTGCACCTATTTATGTGTGTTCGAGCCATATATTTATATGCTAACTCTCTACTTCCCAAATAGGTGAGCTGAAGAAGAAGTATGAGAAGCTAGGGAGGGAGTCAAAGCATGTAGCTTCGATCTTTAAAGACACTATGGCTTCAGTGTCGACCGAAAATGCAAGTCATAAGAAAGAGAACTCTGATCTGGTAAAGGAAATTGTCCATTTAATGGAGAAGAAAGAGAAGGTATTCCAACTCCAGAAAGATAAAGAGGCCTTAGTGAAGGAGAACGTGAGGCTGAAAGCCGAGATGAGGAGTTTCAGAGGTTGTAAAGAGAGAATGCTGAGATGAGGAGACAACTGGAGGAAGCTAGGAAGGAAAAAGAGGATGTCGAGGCTAGTAACAAGGATGTACTAAGTTCGCTGGATGGATTAAAAGCCGAGCATCAAAGGGAAGTGGATAAGCTCAGGGAGGAGAATGAGGATGCAGAAGCCAGAGTAGAAGCATCTTTGAAGGAGCCCATATGGGATATGTATGTCAAGGCATTGAGATTTCATGGAATTTCTTGGGTTAGGGACTATCCCCGAATGATGGCTCAAACATAGGAAAGGCAGCTGCGGTTTGACGCTCGGTTGTAAGAGGTTGAGGCAGTGACGAGAACTAGCTTATGGTGGATCTTTTGACTGAGCCCATGTGCAAGGTGTTGGAGGAAGGACATTGTTAAAAGAGGATGCCGAGAGGGTGAGGTTGGCGAAGCTTGCTGACAAAAAGGGAAGTTTGTGCCTACCGAGAGCATGATTGTCACTCACGAGTTTGCAGAGGGGAGTTCTCATCGGCCACAAGCCATGCTTTCTGCCACAGTCAGCGGTCCTACGGCCCAACTCACGTTACTACCGATTATAACCCCAATTTTTCGGAGTTCGGATTGCAAGGTTCCTCTGCATCACTCTGCCTATTTCCCCCACGCCACAAGTTCTTGGAGGTAATCATTATCATGAACGCTCGAAAAGGATAGCACTGAGTTAAAAGAGACTAAGTAGCCTTCTTCTTTATTGTGCAACCCCCTTTGGAGCAAGGTGACAAAGGGCTTTTCCCTGATATTTCCACAAATGCCTGAGTCTGGATTTAGATTGCAGGGAATATAGTTTGAAGAGGAAGGAGGACATATGGATATGTTCTCGGATGTGGACTTCGCATCTAGTGTTTACAAGGATCTTCTTGAGGAAGAAGAGGTGATGGATGGCCAGAGTATTCATGTGACGGGCCCAATGCATGCAAGTGTGCCGACGATGCATGACTTGGTGCAATCCCAGAAAGCCCAGAAGGTGGCAAAATCCTAGGAGAAGGAAGAGAAAAGGAGGGCTGATGAGGCAGCCTTATTCGAGGCTCAAACGAAGGTTAGGAAGAATACTGAGGAGCAAGTCGAGATAACGAGAAAGAAAGCTGCCGATGAGGCCGAGAAGGAGAGGGCCGACGAAGAGGCTAGGAAAAAGAAACCTGATGAGGATGCCAATAGGAGAGGTGAAGAGGCTTATAAAAAGCTTAAGGTAGATGCGAAGGCGAAACTTAAGGCTAAAAAGCTAGCTGACCAAAAGGTTGCATAGGAGGCTAAGAAGAGAGAGGAGCTGGAGGTCAAGAAAACCTGGGGAGGAACTGAGGCTGTGCTGGCCCTTGCCACCGACATTTCTCCTAGACCACTGCAATGTATCCTATCTAGGGAGATCATAGTGATTACAAGCAGTGAAGATGACAATGGAATTAACAAGTCATTGTCGCATGAGTCCATATCCCCCATTAAGGGTAAAGGAGCAAGAGACGGAGGCAGGTCCGGAAGGAAGAGGACAAAGACTGGTGTTGACCCGTCCAGTGCTGAATTTGTTAAGAAAAAGAAAAAGAAGGATGAGGCATCCCGATGATTATTATAGACACCATAGATATTTTGTTTATTGGCTATAAATGAAAGTGTTAGTTGACTTTTCTTATGTCATAACTCATACTAAGTGTTCGAATGTTGGTTTATGCTTTCCATTTTAGGTACTTGCACAAATATATTTTTCGTTACACTTAAGAAAATACTGTTTAAGGCTTAACTATCAGGCTTTTCGAGTCGTGCGAAGATTGTAAATATGGACTTCTCTCTCAGGTTCTCCCTTGGTCGGGAGTTCCGAGTCGTGCGAAGGTTGTAAGCGCGGACTTCGCACCCGGGCTCTCCCTTAGTCGGGAGTTCCTAGTCGTGCGAAGGTTCTAAGCGCAAACTTCGTTCTTGGGCTCTCCCTTGGTCGGGAGTTCAGAGTCGTGCGAAGGTTATAAGCGCAGACTTTGCTCTCGGCCTCTCCCTTGATCGGGAGTTCCGAGTCATGTGAGGTCTGACCTTGGTGCACTCTCTCTCTTGGGGCCTCCCTGAGGTCATTGTTCCTGAGTTATATGAAGGCGCAGATGTCGTTGATTCTTCCTTAAGACTCTCCCATCGTCTTGTTCGGGTTAGAGTTCGTAGGCGTCACTGATTTGACGATTATCGCCTAGAACCGGATCCTTTGGCTCGAATGGAACCAAACCAGCGGTCGACGTCACACTTGTTCGGTTGATTGGCTACCCCCAAGCCCGAGGACTTGGGTACAAGGTTGGATATTCAAGTGAATGAACGTCCTAAGCTGTTTATACTCTGCATTGTCATTGATTCGAGACTTGAGTCAGGTAGGATTGGTTCCACGTTCTGGGGTGCCGATCTAGTGTTTATACGCTTGTGTATGCAAGCCAGTTATAATGGTTGATCAAACATACCATGTGGAAAGTAAAACACCAAGAGCACAAAGAACTGATAACTTTCTTTATTAATAACCGTGGCAGCTATGGCGATTACAATGCCTTGAATTTAAAGAAAACAAAACATTCTTAGGAAGCAAAAAGTCTACACACTAAGTTATGTGAAGTAACGATGGAGATCTTTGTTGTTCCATGCGCTTAGAAGTTCAGCACCATCAACGGTCGTTAGCTTGAAGGTTCCATCTCCAAGCCTCCATTGTATGACATATGGGCCTTCCCAGCGAGGATTGATGCCAGTCGGTATGGGAAAGATCCATTTCAAGATGAGATTGTCGATGTTGAGGTCCTTCGGCCGGACTCGAGAATTGAAGTACCTGGTGACTCGACGTTGGGTAGTAGCATGTAGTTCAGCTTCGTCTCTTTTCTCCTCGATTAAGTCAAGTGATTCCAAGAGGAGATCTTGATTGGTCTTCGGATTGTAGTAAGTGACTCGATGAGACTAGAGTTTGAGATCAATGGGAATGACGATTTGGGATCCATAGGTTAGAGCAAAAGAAGTATGGCCAGTCGCTGACTTATGGGTGATTCTGTAGGCCTATAGGGCCAGAGGGAGCTCATCTACCCATTAGCCTCTGGCTTTTTCGAGACGCTTCTTAATGATGGACTTGATCACTTTGTTGACAACCTCGACTTGCCCATTGGCTTGCGGATGAGCTACTGCAGAGAATCTCTTATCAATATTATGCCATTGGCAGAAAGTCTTGAACTCAGCGCTCTCAAACTGGGTCCCGTTGTCAGAAATTATAGCTTGAGGGACTCCGTATGGGGTGATGATGTTGCGGACGATGAAGTTGATAATTTTCTTGGTGGTGATTGTGGTGTGGGACTCGACTTCAGCCCATTTGGTGCAATCAACTGCGATGATAGCGTAGTGTTCCCCGCCTCTGGCCATCAGAAGAGTTATGATGATGTTTATTGCCTACATGGCAAATAGCCAAGGATTGACCATTTGTGTTAGCTCGATTGGCGGGGCTCTTGGAATCTTGGATAACCTCTGGCATTTGTCGCACTTACGGGCATAATCCACGGCATCTTGATCAAGCATGGGCCAGAAGTAACTGTATCTGAGTATCTTCCTTCCGACGGTTTACCCCTGGGTGTGGTCACAGCACTCGCCTTGGTGCACGTTTGACAGCATGCAGTTGGCGCTGTTATGGGCTATACATCGGAGTAGCGAAACAGAGAATCCTCTTCGGTAGAGAACTCCATTCTGGATGGTATAATGGGTCGAGTTACGAGTGAGTTCCCATATTTCCTTATAGCACTCTGGGAGGATCCAGTGCTGTAAGTAGTTCTTGATCGGGTTCATCTAAGACTCGGGCTCGGTCTCCATTGTTGCTACCAAATCAGTTTGCATCTGATCGATGCTTAGAGAGTCGAGCACTTCAACTAGGGCTAGTCCTATAAGCTGCACATTCCCAAAGCTTGCCAATTTGGCTAATGAATCAATATTTTCGTTCTATCCTCGGGGGATGTGTTTAATGATGTAGTGGTCGAAGTTGTGAGAAGTTCGTGGACCCAAGAAAGGTAGGGAGTGAGATATGCCCCTTTAGCTTGGTATTCTCCCTGCACCTGGCGTACGATGAGTTGTAAGTCGAGGTAAATCTGGATAACCTTGGTGTTAAGTTCGATCACAATTCGGAGTCCATCAATCAAGGCTCATATTCTACATCATTGTTGGTGGCAGGGAAGTCGAGCTTTAAAGCATAATATATCGAGCGTTCCTTAGGAATGATGAGTACGACTCTTGCGCCAGAACACTGATTGTTAGAGGACCCATCCACGAACAGTTTCCACTAAATGTCTGGAGTTTCGATGTTGCCTGGATGAGGATATTTGAAAATGATGAACTCCACTATGAAATTTGAGAAGGCTTGTCCGAGGATGGCTCGATGGGGAATAAAAGTAATCCCGAACTGACTCAGTTCTATGTTCCATTTCAGAATTCACCGAGACGCCTCAAGTCGTTGCAAGACCTGTCGCACTGGCTGGTCTATGAAGATTTTGATTGGATGGGACTATAAATAAGGTCCCAGCTTCAGGGAAGAGATCAATAGGATGTAAGCTAGCTTCTCGAGCTTTGGGTAGTTCTTTTTGCCTGTGTTAGTCTCCTGGTGATGTAATAAACCCGCCGTTGGACATGACCTTCGATGCGTACAAGTGCTGAGCTGATTGCCTGCACATAAATAGCCAAGTAAATGTATAAGTCCACGTGATCCACGGGTTTTGACAAGATAAGTGGTCACTCTAAGTGATTCAATAGGTCCGAGAATGCGTCAACGCACTATGAGGTCCATGTGAAGTTCCGCTTCCCCTTTTTGAGCAAGTCGAATAAGGGTATGCATTTGTCAGTAGCTTTAAAGATGAATCAATTTAGGGAGGCGACCTTCCCATTTAGAGTTTGAACATCTTTGATGCTCCAAGGAGCTTGGATATTCCAGATAGCTTTAGTCTTATCTGGATTGGCTTCGATGCCCCGTGAATTGGCAATAAAGCCAAGAATTTTCCGATGCAGCGCTGAAAGAGCATTTCAAGGGACTGAGCTTCATGTGAACATTTCGGCGAGTTTGTTGATGTGGTCTTTTGATACCCTCGTTTTTATGAGCATATCGTCCACGTAAACCTCCATGTATCTCCTGGTATGGTCCTTGAACATAAGGTTGACCAATCGTTGATAGGTGGCTCTAGCATTCTTGAGATCGAAAGGCATGACGACATAGCAGCGGAGTCCATGGTCGGTTATGAAAGAAATATGGTCCTGATCTGGAAGGTAAATTGGAATTTTATTATAGCCTGAGTACGCATCCATGAAGGAGAGAAGCTAGTAGCAGGTAGTTGAATCAACAAACTGGTCGATTTTTAGAAGTAGGAAGCTGTCCTTTGGGCAAGCTCTGTTCAAATCGGAGTAATCGACACATGTTCACTGCTTTTCATTTGATTTCTTGACCAAGACCGGGTTGGAGACCCATTCAGGGTAGTAGGCATCGCGGATAAAGCCATTATCAAATAGCGTATCCACCTCTTCTTTGAGCGCAGTCAATCTTTCAATTCCTAGGATTCAACGCTTCTGTTTGACTGGAAGTTGCCTAGGATTAATATTGAGCATGTGACAAGCGATTCCTGGGTCGATGCCAGACATGTCAGAGTGGGTCCAAGCGAATATGTCTTGGTTTCCCCTTAAGAATTCCACAAGCTCTTCCTTTATTGCAGAGTGGAGTTGCGATCCAACTGTGAAGACCTTTGTCGGGTCATCAGGGCTGATCAGAACCTCCACCGTTGGTTCTACTAGGGTAGCACTCTCGAAATCAGTCTCTTCGTCTTCCCTTAGATTGAGATCGTCAGAAAGAATACAGTGGCGCCTGAGCCAAGACCCAGGCACCTTTGATTGCTATGCGGAAACGATCTTGGAGCAAGAAGGAAGAGGCACTGTCTTTCCTTCGTCCTTGTTGCGTGCATTCTTCCATTCTGCAAGATAAGAAGCTCTGGCGGTGGTCTGGTCACTTTTGATTGTGATGATCCCATTTTTTATTGGAAATTTCATTAGAAGGGACCATGGATTCATACAGACTCTAAACTCTACGAGGAAGGGACGTCCGAAGAAGACGTTGTATGGAGAGATGATGTCAATGACCACAAAGATAAGGATTCAGACCCAGCTCTGATCCCCTTCTCCAAGTTCTATTGAGAGGTTGACAATGCCCACGGGTTGGTTGGAGGAGCCATTGAAGCCGTGGATCGTGGCATGGCAAGGCTTCAAGTTTTTGGCCTCTAATTTCATTTGATCGTAGGCCGTCTTGAAAATGTTGTTGACCGAGCTTCTTGAATCAATTCGAATCCTTTGAACAAAGGCAGGGCTAATCTAAGAAGAGATGACGAGAGGATCTATGGTTGGGATTTCAGTTCCTGTAGGTTCTCTCCCGCGGAAGATGATATTGTCGGCATTGTCTTTTAGAGCTTGGCAGCGATAGATTCGTCCAAAGTAGCGCATACTTCGTAGCTAGCGTGCTTGATGGAGATGGCATATTCCTCCATCTTTCGGAGGCTCTCGTGTGCGGGGTGAGATCCACCACAGATAATGTTGATTACGATGACATATCGTCTCCGATCGGATGGCCCTGAGGTTGCATTAGGTGGGGGAGAGCTAGCATTGACGGGTCCATGGCTATTTCAGAGGGAGCATGATCCTTAACGTACCGCTCCAAACATTTATCACGAATGAGTTTTTCAATCGCATCCTTAAGGTGGCAATAGTCGTTAGTGTTGTACCCATACATATTGAGGAATCTGCGATATTTACTGGAGTTTTTCTCTTTGTCGGTGGATTACCAGGTGTTGGGCTTCTTGTACTGGTGAGTGTTACAGGTTTTAAGATAGATTATCGCCATATCTAGATTGAGTGGAGTGTAGTTCTTGTAATTCTGGAAGCGATCGTGCTTCTTGGGATCTGCAGAAGCTTGGTTGTTGTTCTGAACGCCGGATTTGCCGTCATTCGGCTTGGGCCTGTACGGGACCGTTCCCTTACCCTTGTCGGAATATTATTCGACATGTTTTCCTTTGACACTGTCTTCGATGGTGCCAGAGTGTGGGATGTTGGGTGTGACTCCCTTGAGTAGCCCTTTTGCATTGAGCTTGCTCCTGACATGGGAACTGTTCGGTCTTTTCATAGTAAACTTCCACAGTCTTAGGCCCATGCCCAGAATTAGGAGTTAGTGTGAACACCTATTGCGAGCTGGATGTGGATGATGCATGTTTCCTAATCGTCAACCTCAGCGAGGGCGGTGTTGAAGTGCTCGAGGTAGCTTTTAAGGCTCTCCGTCTGGCCCTGATAGAGGTTGGAAAGGGTGAGAGAGTTATTCGGTGTGTGGACGTGCATCCTGAACTATTTGACCATTTCGTTGCCAACTGGTCAAAGTTTCTAATAGATTGGAGCGGAAGGCGGTGAGCTAGAGCAAATTCGTACCCACTAAGAAGACTGGGAAGAACTTTTCATTTGACTACATCGGTGGCCCGACTAGAGTCCATGTGCCACTCGTAGCGGTTCCTCTGTAGACTGCGAGCTGTAGCATGTTGAAGCTTCGTAGCCACTCGGCTTCGTGCATGACCGGGTGAAGGGATTATGTCCCAAGTGGGTTCTCACACGTCGTTGATGTTCCCTCGAATAGGTACCGGGTTTAAAGCAGCGACAATTGGATTAT
Source organism: Allium sativum (assembly GCA_030737875.1). Classification (NCBI taxonomy): domain Eukaryota; kingdom Viridiplantae; phylum Streptophyta; class Magnoliopsida; order Asparagales; family Amaryllidaceae; genus Allium; species Allium sativum. The sequence continues at coordinate 115,082,630 of CM060921.1, forward strand.
GTCGAGGAGGGGGTCGGTTACTTGGACCTGGCTTGTCATCGATAAACAACTGAGAATGGTCGCGTTGACGTGTCCTCTCGCTGATGGTTATGATGGTCCCATTGTTATTCCTATTGGTATGGGCATTGGCACGGGTAGCGGCATTTGTGTTGAGAGTGAACCTCCATCTTTGACTTCGTCCCCGAGTTTCGGAAGAGGCACTTTCCGAGGAGCAGTGCCGTGGTCGGGCGTTGTTTTAAGCGAGATAAAGTTGAGAGACGAGACGTTAACTATTCTGGATTTGACGTATAAGGTCAATGTTGTTTTTCAACGCCATATTGAGCTCTAGAGATTTGTTTTCCAACCTTTTATTAAGCGCGTAAATCTACGCCTAAGTTGTTGGAGCATCGGGGTCCGTATAAAGGACGTTTGCATCGATCGGGTTTGTCGTCAATTGAAGTTCTTGAGAAGTAGCAACATCGGCAGGTGCCGAAGTCCCAATCATCTAGTTCTTAGCTCTCTTAACCATCGTAAGAGGACTCGAGCATTAGGTTAGGAAGGAACCTGAGTAGCGCATCGAAGTCGAGATGGAAATGTGCGACAAAGAAGTGAGTCTAAGTTCTTAGTGAAAGCACCAGAATGTTGATGGCAAAAAATGTCATAACACCTAAGGAATCTTAATTACTTAAGAATAATGTTTCGCATGGGAAAGTAAGAACATAAAGCAGTAAATAATACGAGAATTTATAGTGGTTCAGTCCATAAAGAACCTACGTCCACTTTGAAGAGGTTTGCTGATATTTTATTCACAACAATGGATTACAAGCTTTAAACATCATCTTGGGATTTGATTACAAGTGTTTCCATGTATTTTTGAGTTATAATTGTCATGTCTGATGCGAGCTGGTGGTCGATGCGGCATATTTTTATTTTGAGAAGTTGTGATGCTATCACTCACTCAATCCCTCTTCGGCTTGAATTTTCAACATCTTGGCGATGCTTCGAGCTCTGGTACCACACGACTGGTTGAGTCGAGTGGGTCTTGTGTACTTTTGGGAACCAGACTAAAATACCGGTTAACAATTATCAAGAAATCAAGAGTTCAAGAATTATAGAGTAAATGTGTCTAGATATATTGTTAAAACTATGGTAAGCACTTTAAACTTAATTCTGATGTCAAATTTCAAAACTATTTACTTGTTTTGAAATCTAGTTTTCAAATGATATTAAAATTACTTCCTTATTTATTAATATATATTTCTTTATTTTGAGAAATATTTTAACTTTTGGAATTTATTTTTAATTCCTATTTTCAAATTTATGCTTAATAAATTTTAACTTAGGTTTTACTTACAAATTTATTACTAGTTTTATTACAATTACTTATGTTTTCAAATTTTCTTGTTTATATTAAGTTTTAATATATCCATAGTTTTATATTTATATTTTTATATCATTTTGTTTTTTAATTATTTGTATTTCATATTTATATAAGTTTTAATATATATTTTACTTTGAATAGAATGTTTTAATATAATGGAATATAGTTTGTTTTAACTCAAGAATCACCCTAAATTATTTTGAACTTTATTTTCTTTGTTTTAAAATTCATTTTTTTTTAATTTATACTAGCATATTCGACACACTAGCCGTTAGGCAATTTTTAAATTTAGAAAAGAAGTGTCCTTTGAATTCAAACCTTTTCTGAAAGGTTGTGGTGTACTGACCCAGAATTTTTGGAACCAATTTAAAATTTATTTTTAATAATTTTTATAAGGATTTACAGGTGATTTTAAGAAATAACGACTTGAAATTTAAATTTAAAACGAATTTGAACGTAAAATTAATAATATAATTAAAAACGAGCTTGTAATGACGTGGTAGTTCGTAGTATTACGTTTTAATCTTTAAACAAATATACATAATTCAATATAAGTCAGAATTTGATGAAATAAGAAACACTATGACCCATTTAATTATATCTTTCTAACAAAACTGAAAAATCCATATTTCGTTTTATAAATTGTAAGTTATGTCCAAACCAAATTCCCAAATTGTCGCTATTAAATCGTTTATAAATTATAATGATTTATTATGTAAAATAAAAGGATTTTTTGTTTAACAAAATTGAACATCGATTTAACTTGAATTTGAATATATCGAGTTATAAACTCAAGTAGGTTTATTTTGGAACCATATGATATTCTATTAGGATATATACGATAATATTAATTTATTATTATTTATTGGAACTGGTTCTGAATTTATTTATATTTTAATTGGTTTTATATAGGCCTTAAAATAGTCATTTTGCATACAACCTCCGTTTTCGACAAAACCATCAATATCGGATCTGGAATGTCAATTTTTTGTTAGATTTCAAATTTCGTAATTTTTGAAATAAGTATGTGGTCGTGGTAAATTAAAATGTGCATTGAAAATCAATATTTAGCGTTATATTTTAATTTTGAGAAAAACTAACTGAAACGGTTGAATTGGCTTACAAAACATATTCCATTGTGTCCGGAATAGGGGTATTTGGTTGGATGCGACAGTCCTTGGGGTTTGTTTGGCGTTAGGAGCATTAAAGTTCATCGCGAAGTAATTCATGAATTAAAATATTAATAAATATGGGGTATAAATACCCATTTGTTAACCCTAACCCTAGAAATTCTAGAGCCAGTGCAACCTGATTTCGAACAGCCAAAATTAGCCAAACATCTTACTCCTTTAACTCAAAATCCGTTCATCCATTCGCCAATTCTTCTACTATAAAGATGATCAGCCTAGCGAGCCCTATAATCTGGACGGTCACGATCTACTCTAGTTCATCCAGGTGGTAGGATTTTGGCCACAAGGGCGCAAAGTTCGAGGTGATTTTCTAGGGCCTAGAGGCGCTCGAGTTGCATGTCGTTCATGGCGTGGGGAGGTGGAGTGAAGCCCTTCTACGTGGTGGTCCTTGACCGGCCGGTCATGGCCTCTACTGGTGCATGTTTCAAGATTGGTGAGGCAAAGATGGGTTCGAATAACCTGGAGCAATTTTGAACGAAGGAGAGGAGATTAACTGGGGCCCTAAGAAAATAATTAAGGTTAGATAATATTATTTATTAACCTAATGACTTTATTTAATAGTTCAAAGTTTAAACCCTTATATTTTGATCAAACGGATTCAAAATTGAGTGTCGTTAGGTGTGTTGGAAACGTGGTGAAAAATACTACGCAATAGAGATGGTTTGGACAAGATTCAGAGTAGCTAGAAATGTTTATTAAATTAAACATCCGGTTTAATTTAATTCAAATAATTGTTATTTAACGATTTCAGAACCAATCAATATGAGAACACTCTCACTCAACTGAATTTTTTATAGTTATTTTAATCTTGTTTGATTAAATATATTGATTGCCTATGATTGCATTGTTTGCCTCGTGGTTTATATATGATATTTACAGTTTTTAATGTTATTATTATTAAACTGTGAATATAAGCGTTATCAAATAAAACACTTATATTATAAATATTGATTGATGGATGGTAGTTGATATGGATGTATTTATTTTGTTGACACAAAAATTTACACCATGAGTATGAGACTTGAAAATATTATTATTTTAATATTATAATAATATGGAATGTTCAATTTTGGTTTAAACTTGAACTGGAGGTTGGAATCATTTTTGAACGAGATTATAAATGTTTTATAAAATACATTTAAACCGAATCGATAAATTTTATTATAAATAATAGAATGGTTTGAATACGATGAGTCGCGCAACGACCGTTCGCGAATTTCGACCATTGACTTCAAATGGACATACCGGAATCCGACCATTGGATTTTCCGAAAACTGAAAGCGTTGTGTTTGAAATGAAAAGAGCTATCATGTAAAAAGAAAAGTTTCAAAATCCAATAGTTAGATTTCAAGATAAGTCCAAATCAATATTGGAAAGGTACCTATAATTGCATTTCGGTGACTGGAATTGGAAACCGACTGTTGAGGCCATATTAAAATTATTAAAAATATGGAAAAATTATGTTAAATAATAATAAATGTTTGGAAAGAGTTATGAACCAAATGTATGTGACGAACCGAACTTCCATGGTCTCCGAAGAGAAGAGAAAGAACGGATTGTCCGAGAACACGACAAATCAGAACACAAACAGAAGAACATTTCATTGCTTATTACAACAATTTACATCATAGTACAGAATATACCAGAGTATGAACAAATAATACACATTTGATAAATATCAGAGATTTACAAATTACAATGCAGCGGAAAATAATACAAAACAATACATAACACAACTGAAGGGAATATGCAGATACAGAGCATTCCGAATATAACTACAGCTGTAATCCAGGATCCTGTGAATATAATATCTACAAAACCAAAACTCCGAGCTGCCCGTATGGAAAATAAGGACACCCAGAGTTTAGGTTAAAACAATAAACTCCAGGCTAGTCATGTGACTGGTGTGAGAACTAAAACAGTTATTTAAAATTTTACTTTAAAATCAGATATATCAATGGATCACGTTGTATAACACGGAGCGGGGTTCCTCCCAACAATACCAGTGCATAAAACAAACAACGCAATGCTTTTTGGAAAAATGAAGCTATTATAAGACTCAGGTCCCATCACACAATGCAATGCAACCCGGAGGATAGAGTTATACCTTATAATAGCCAAACATGCTTGGTACGTTTAAAACAAATCATTTTGATACTATTATAGTGTAAAGTGTATGAAACAACTTCAAATGTAAATGTATCAATCATAGACAGCATAGTGCCCCATCCCACTATGTCGCCATACTAGGCTCTACAATCAAAACCGAAATTTCACGTAGTGGAAATTGGATTTCTGTTTGTGAGCCAAGGCTAGTGATCTTTCTTACCACTTCGACACAATCTAGCCTATGTCTCAGGGTCAGAACGCATCAACCCTTGGACAGTCAGGGCCGGTCCACACAGAATGGATTAAAATGCTTGAGCAATACGTTTCCCCACCCTATAGGGCCTAAATGAGCCAGATGACTCAATTCCATTGGCTCCGTAGTAAGCGATATATCCGAGGCACCTCGCTATCCATCATCCACATAAGTAAAACATCTGGGCTTGCAAAATACTGACACCACTCCTAGCTAGAAGGAAATGCATGTCCTCCCTGAGGTCCTCTCCCGTTTCTGGTTCACACCGGGGTATGAGGCTCGCGAATTAACGCTATACATAAAGCTATGCTTTATTAAAGCCGTGCTTTGATCATCAACCACAAGACTTTGCTTTTCAACAGAAGCCTTGATCATTTGCATCTCAGCATGCCACACAGGCAATTCACGCCATGCGATTGATGTCTATCGATATATAACCTTTGAGCTCGTACGTCTCAGAGAAGGGTGTTAAGCAAGAGAGAAAATTCTCCGCCACCAAACAGATATATATTTAAAAGAGATCAATCAACACAGAGTAAAATCCAATATCATACACGCATCCATTTACAAGTTTGTTCTGGGTCTGAACAAAACCGGAGGCACCCTATTCCTCGTCCTATATGTCCAATATAAGAGAGAGGTCCTTGCATATTCGGTCGATCTCTAAGTACGTATGGATGATCACCACTTATTACCTTGTCTCGGGTGTACAACCTAATTAAGAAATCAGTAATCATCCAAATGATGTGAAGACCTCCGGTCTTCAACCACCGTCTTCAACGTCGACTTATCGTCGAATCAGTTATTCAGAATGAGAACAAACCCGACCTTTCCGAATAACTCGCGTATATGATAAATAAGTGTTATGTAATCACAACATATGCCTAATTCCAATTCTGAATATTCTTTTATTCAAATATTCATATCCTTTGGGAATGGTTCCCATTAATTTTATCAAAGCTAAATTCTTTAAATTTATTCTTTAATCTTCCATTGGATTTCAATTATAAACCAAATTAAGGTTTATCCAAACTAGTCGGGATTAGCGATCCTTACCGAAGTAATCGTTTATTTTATTTCCCAATCCTGACCTATTCATCCCATGGAGATAAACTGGTAGTACTCCATATCTAACACCACAGTATTATCAATAAATTCAATTACCATTTCACGTTCAAATCTAATTAAAGATTTAATGTCGCTTGGTGTAAAACTGGTGGTACTCCATTCTCGATCATTTCATGAATTCGATAATTTTAATTATCCCATTCACATTCCAATCTAATTAAAGATTCATTAAAACTCTAATTCAGTTTTTATCTCCAAAAAACATTACTTAATGATTTTTCAAAGTTAAGAAATTAAACTTATCTTTAACTGTGTTAAAGAACTAATGTCATTAAAAACACAGCTCACGATAAACCCAAAATACATTCCATTAACAATGGAATCTTCATGGAAAAACAAATCAATATATATATATATATAATCGATATAAACTTCCATATCCAACCGATAATATAAATGGAATAACGGCAAAGCCTTTTAAATTCCATATAGTAACAGTCTTCCTTCATAGAAGTTCACTTCGGTTATTACCGAATCGAATTCCATTCCATTCCAATTTATTTTATTAAAATGGAAAACTTTTCTTTGGAAAATTTCCCTTAAATATTAATTAAAAGATTTATAAATTCTAAATCACATTTCACGGTAAATCGGGTTAAAGAACGAATGTCGTTAAAAACACAATACACGATAAACCCAATTCACATCCCACTTTATTCCAATTAAATGTTAATTAACTGGAAACTCTAATAATCTTAATTAAAAGATTTATTCTTTTCACACGGGGTTTAAGAACAATGTTATTTATGACACCATTCATGACAAACCCAAAATCCAATTTGATATTAAATACAAGGCTCTGAATAGAAATTATATCAGCTTATATTCAATATCAAATTCTGAAACCAACAAATATCGTATAGGAAATAACGATATAAATATATCTTCCAAATTTCCATAACGATATCCGCATAATCACGAAATCCAACATCGAAATATTCCAAAGATTATTTCCATTCAAATCCACTCCAAATTAATATATTGGAAATTCTGGTTATATTTAAAAACCCATTCTCAATCCAATTTATTTATTTTAAAATAATTGGGTTATAAATTCTAGTTAATAACTAGTTCATTTCGATAAAAATATATTTTTATCTTTTCAAATATGGAATTTTCATCCCATTTCTTTCCATCTCATTTATTATGATTTTACACAAATTATTGATATTTTTAATAATTTTATCAAGGCCCGTACAGTCGATTTCCATAAACGGTCATCGAACTGCACTTACATCGACCTTTTCCAAATTTGATTTTGATATAATTCCAAATCGAATCATTAGATTTCAAATCTCTTATATTATTTGGAAAGCTCTTTTCGATACGAACCCAACGGTTCCAGTTTTAGGAGAATCCAATTGTCGGATCTCCAGTAATGTCAGTTAGAAATCAATGGTAAAAATTCACGAACTGCCGCGGCTCGTTCTTTTCAGGGCATTAAATATATATTATATATATATTATATATATTATATATATTTCGCCAATTTCCATTTAAAACGTATTTAATAAATCGTTTTAAATTCATTTGCAAAACGATTTCAACTTCATATTCAATTTTAAATCAAAATTGAATATTCCATATCATTAATATATAAATGATAATATTTTCAAAACATTTGATTTTGAAATCACTTCCTTTTCGATATTCATTATAAAAATGAATAAAATTGATATAAGTATCGTTCACGTCCAAATGGCGTTAATTTAATCAATATGACTTTATATATTTAAATATTTTCAGGTCCATCCCAAATCGGACATCAAAATCATATTTTGATCAATTACTGAATATTATTTAAAATTTTAGTTATTTTGAAATATTTCTTACTCGTCATTTTAAAATATTCTTTAATTTAAAATATTCATTCTTTCCGAATTGGAATCAGACATAGTCAATTACCATATAATTTTATTTACATGGATTTCATACACACATGTACACAACAATAATCAAACATAGTCAACCATCATCCAGAGTGCATTACACAACTGCATAAGCATTAAATATAAATAATTAGCGCTTACAAAAGCTTGTCAACCCATCGATTGACATACAACTAAATATTGGGATTAGTGTATGTCCAATATCATCCCGATACCCGTGCAGGGTTTTCAAACAACAAACACTAGTTATTATTTGTATAGTTGGGCGATGTGTAAAATATATCGTCCCAATCCATGTCAATCAAATGTGTGTACATAAATAAATTGTCCGATTTGTAAATGAATATTTATTTTATTCATATACACGTTAAAAATTATATTTTTAACTATAAAATATTTATTTCAACTCATGAATATTTTATACAGTTCATTTACACAATAAAATGATATATTTATTTTTCTGATGTTTATAGAAAATTTCGGTAGCATAACGGTGAGATACTAGAACCGGAACAAGGTCTAGCCTTATCCCTCGCCTAATAATGGCTCGTGCCATGTACAAACCAAATTCTAATCAATTCAATCAACCAAACAACCAAATTCAAACAAATAATCCAATCAACCAAACAACCAAACAAACATGGTTTCAAATAAAGGTGTCAAGTGCTACTAAGCACCGTCTACATCCTAGTTTATATACTTAACTAGAAAATAAATTAAAGTGAGAAGTTCTCACCTTTGGGATCCATCCTCCATTCTATATTTCTGAATGGTTCAGATTTGGATTTGTTTTCCACCAGTTCCATCACAATGTGTTTCACACGATTTTTATATTAAAAATAACATTTTTATTCTGTTACTATATAAATAAAAATCACATTTTTATTTGAGCGTTATATATATATATATATATATTATATTTTTAAACCGGTACTTCTAAAATAAAAATCACATTTTTATATCGTTGTTATATATATAAAAATCACTTCTTTATTCGAACGTTTGTATATAAAAATCACAACTTTATATGTTATATATACAAATAAAAAGTCAAATCTTTAAATGGTTACATTCATATAAAAGATCATATTTTTATAATGCTCTTCATACAATAAAGATCCGATTTTTTCGCTACTTCATATTGATAAAAATTATATTTTTCCCTATGTTAATATATATAAAAATAGTATTTTTAGTTAACTAAAAATCATGTCTCCATATGATTAAAAATCATACTTTTCTATTTAAAAATATAATATTTTCTATTTAAAAATATAAACATTTCTATTTTAAAAATATGAGCTTTTCTAATTTAAAAAAATCTAAGTTTTTCTAATTTAAAAATCTAAGCTTTTATAATTTAAAAATATAAGCTTTTATAATTTAAAAATCAAATCTTTTCAATTTTAAAAAAATTAAATCGTTTCAATTCTAAAAAATCAAATCTTTTCTTGTTTACTATACATATAGCAAAGATCAGATTTTTTTTTAATGATGATACTTATATTTGAAATTGAAAACAAAATTAATATATATATATATAAAAACTCACTGATTTTTGTGTACTGGAGAGGGGGGTTGTAGTTGCTCGCGGTGGTGGAGCATTGAGCGGAGGCGGTCTGAGGGGTTGGGGGGGGGGGAAGTAGGGGAGGCCGGCAGTGGTTCATCAGAGCGTCGGCAGTGGCAGTTTTTAGGGATTGTGGAGGGATGCGGGTTTGTACAGTGGAGGAGGGGCGACGGGAACAACGGTGGAGTCCAGGGTGGGCGGCGTTGTAGTGACCCGCATTGGCAGGGGTATTATGATTAATTTATTTAATTGTATAAATGGTGGGTTAGTAAATTTAATGGCCGTGGAATTAAATAATGATGAATATTTAATTAAAATAATAAATTAAATTCTGAAATAATCAGAATTGGCTGAAATGACGATATGGTGTGAACCGGATCATCTGTGATATTTAATTCAGCTAGGAATTGAATTTGAATAACGAATATATTCAATCGTCGACAAATTGAACGTATAGTTTATAATATAATTATAAACGAGATCGAAATGGCGCTGCAGTTCGTAAACTGGCGATTCGAACTTCAACTGAATGTATAGGATTCGTTTTAAGCCGAATTTCTGTGAAACAAGAAACGTGTGGAGCTGGTGGAGTATATCTTTCTAGTGGAAGAGAAAAATCAGGATTTCATCGTGTAGATTTTGAGATATGTCCAAATCAAATTTTAAAATAGTCGCTATAGAATCGTTTATCGACCGTAATGGTTTATTCGATATAACTAGAGATCGGGTTTGAATTTAGACAAGGTTCTTTTAAGACATATCGATAATTTAATTTTTAGAATTTTACGGAAATTTTTAATTAATTAAATAAGCAACTTTTTTTTGGGGTATTTTGCACCTTTGTAATCAACATTTTGAGGTTTCAAAATATGAGTCAATCTACCGGTATTATTATATTTCTGGGATTGTGGCACATTGATCGTCACGATGGTGTAGTTGATCCGGTAGATAGCAGTTCGAAATTAACGAAGTTTTGTAAAATTAGATGACCAAAATCTTTTTAACTCAAAACAAAATATCCTAATCTATTTCCGGCCAAAAACAAGGCCACACCCCCCTTCATTTTTAAGTACGTGCACCTCAAACTTTCACTTATTTTCCCTGGACACAAACAATATAGCACATCCTATATAATCAATTTAAAAGCGCCATGTTCATTTCTTCCCACAAACCCATTTCGGTCCTATCTAAAATCAATGAGAAATGGAAATAAAATCTACAAATCCTAAATCTTATATTTTTAAAATCGTATGGAAATTTCCTTCACGGTGGTGTCCCTTTTCTGCTATTCGACGCTGGGTTTTTGTGAAGCCGTGATTACAGAAAATCTAGGGTTCAATATATAGTGAAAGGGAAGCAACAATCGTTGATTTAAAACTTAGATTCTGCTTACTGAGGGTGAGTCGCATCAAATAGCGAAGCTTGGTGAAATACCGGATCAAAAAGTGTCGTTGGTCTCAGAATGGCTGTCGCGAGACTGAGAAAATCGAAAGGGTGATGATGAGCTCGAGTTCTTCTTTGAGGTGATAAAGTGATAGAGATTTCCATGGAGATGAACGTGTTGATTCTCGTTTGAATTTTTGGGTTGTGTATGAATGAGGAAGGAGGAGTCAAAGATGCGGAAATGGGGCGTTGAGGATACTGGAGATCGTTTGATGAAGGAATGGTGTTAATACGTGGAACTTCGTGGTGTGCGAAATGACATGCTGAAGCTTGCCACTTTGTCTGAAGAAGAAGGAAGGAAATTACCAAATGAGGAATCGCGTTTTGAATAGTAAACGGGTGGGAGTGTTACGTAAGGGAGAAATGAAAGTGAGGGAAGATGCATTACTGTAGGGAAGTAATGTTGTACAATAGGGTGCGATCGTGGGTCTTAAAAGGGTATTGGGCCGGTGATTTATATGGGAGGCCCAGTATATTAAAAAGTAAAATAAAACTCTATTGTTTGCTTAGGAACTGAAATCCGAGGGGTAAGAGGGGAGGCAAAGTGGGATGTTTAGTTGGGCGTAAGTAATTGAGGTTGGCAGGTCAGAAGTATATGGGCCGATGGAAAAACAAAGGTGAGGCCCGGTTAATAATTTCTTAAGTTAGATTTATAATTTAATACATTTAAGTTGTAAATTTTATGTCTTGATCATACGAAATCAGAATGATGAACCGTGAGTTGCATTAGGATCGTATGGACGAGCACTCCGCAATGAAACTGACTGGAAGTCCATTGGAGCTCGTTTGAATTTATGGCGAAATAAAGTGTTTGATTCAAATCAAACAAACAGTTTATCGTTCTTTAACGATGAACTGCAAGTGTGAGTAAACCTCACTAACTCTGAACAGTTTATAATTTCATGTTGTATTTTTAGAACTGTTAGATATTGGATGATTGACTGTGTGTTGATTGTTTGATTGAACTGCTAGTCAGTTAGTTAAATTTTCTATATTGATTCTGTTTAACAGAATATATCATATGGAACTGAAAAGTGATGTTATCTATATTGTTTAACATCTGTGATGCAGGGAAACAGGTTGGAGGAGTCCGACTGGATTCCTCAACATTTATTTTACTGTTTTCATATATTGTGATATATGATGGGTTATATAATCTGTTATGGATTATGTGTGTTGAAATGATGTTGATCATTGTTATTCGATATTGTAAATATCATAAAAGACCCTGGGATGTAAAAAGAAGTATTTCAATGTATATTGAAATAAAGGAATTTTATAAAATCACAGGATTTTATAAAAGGAATTATTTATAAAACAAACACGGTTTTATAAAAGGGATATTTATTTAGAAAATAAATAGAAATAGAAAAGGAATATTTATTTAGAAAATAAATAGAAGTTACAAATATGATATATTTGTAACGGTGAATAGGAGTTACAAATAGGATATATTTGTAACGGTGAATAGAAGTTACAAATAGGATATATTTGTAACGGTAAATAGTAGTTACAAATAGGATATATTTGTAACGGTAAATAGAAGTTACAAATAGGATATATTTGTAACGGTGAATAGAAGTTATAAATAGGATATATTTGTAACGGTAAATAGAAGTTATAAATAGGATATATTTGTAACGGTAAGTAAAAGTTATAAAAAGGAAATAGTTGTAACGGAAAACGTAGTTTATCAAAAGAAGTTAATCGATGTTAGTTAATCGATTAGTGTTAAAGTAAAAGAAGTTAATCGATGTTAGTTAATCGATTAGTGTTAAAGTAAAAGAAGTTAATCGATGTTAGTTAATCGATTAGTGTTAAAGTAAAAGAAGTTAATCGATGTTAGTTAATCGATTAGTGTTAAAGTAAAAGAAGTTAATCGATGTTAGTTAATCGATTAGAGTTAAAGTAAAAGAAGTTAATCGATGTTAGTTAATCGATTAGTGTTAAAGTAAAAGAAGTTATTCGATGTTAGTTAATCGATTAGTGTTAAAGTAAAAGAAGTTAATCGATGTTAGTTAATCGATTAGTGTTAAAGTAAAAGAAGTTAATCGATGTTAGTTAATCGATTAATGTTAAAGTAAAAGCAGTTAATCGATGTTAGTTAATCGATTAGTGTTAAAGTAAAAGGAGTTAATCGTTGTTAGTTAATCGATTAGAGATAAAGTAAAAGAAGTTAATCGATGTTAGTTTAATTTATTAGAGTTAAAGCAAAGAAGTTAAACGATGTTAGTTAATCGATTAAAGTTAAAGTTAAAAGGAGTTAATCGATGTTAGTTTAATCGATTAGAGTTAAAGTAAAAGGAGTTAATCGATGTTAGTTAATCGATTAGAGAATAAAGAAAAGGAGTTATCGAATATAGTTTATTCGAAAGGAGTTAAGTGAATAGAGTTAATTAATAAGGATTAATCGAATAGAGTTAAGTGAAAAGAGTCAATCGAATATAGCTATTCGAAGGAGGGTTAAGTAAGGAAGTTAGTAAAGGGATATAAAGTGAACTTTGTCTATTTCAAAGTTAGAAATGTTGTTCAGTTAAGGTCTGAGAGGTAGTTCTACCCCAACTTGATTGGCTTCGTTTTTAACTAAGGAATAGTTAAGGTTCGGCAGTAAAGGAAATGGGTTGAGTTGGCATCGCGATGGTTTGTTTAAACATCTGTCTAAGTCCAATGAAGAAGCTTTGGAAATGTTTTCCAAATAAGAAATCAGAAATGTTTTCTAATAAAGAAAACAAGAAATGGAAATGTTTTCCATTGTTAATAACATATATTTTCCAAATATAGAAAATAGGAAATATTGAATATAGGGAAACAAGAGATAAGTAGATTAATGAACTAAGGAGATGAATGTTAAATGATGTTTGATAGATATAAATTTCCATTTGGAAATAATATCATTGTTTGCACACTTGTTTTTATTCGATAGTTAAATCACAGACTATCGAAGTTTTTGACCATTTTAACGTTGTTAATATGGAGAGACCGGTTGGATTATTATCCAAAGAACCACTCTGTATTGGCATAAGCGTTGCGAATCATATATGCCAAAAGAAATTGAAGACGGAGTTATGCAAAGGCTATCCTGTTTACAGAATAGCGCCTTCGGTTCATCCTGTTCCTGGGTGACTTGTATGGACGAATGTCTGACAGAGTATTTCCGGATGATCACGTATATTGATTTCTCCAACCGTACAAGGATTGGAAGCGGAGAAGGAAACTTCTTTTAGCTGACACATAATGTATTGTTGAGGACGTAAATCGGTGATTTGATGGATTTGACGATGTGGCATTCGAAGTAAATCTGATGTGATGATGAAGCGTAACCTCAAGCCTCATCAAATCGGTAAATGACAGAAATCGGGCAGGCAGCATGGCTAAGGCGGTCGCACCGAAGTAGGGTGTATAATCACCTGATCTAGAGTTTCATTTACTTCTAAAAATCTATTGTTGATGCTGTCCCATTCGGGAATGGTTGCTGATCCCAACCGTTGGTGATATACATTCGATACGCTCAAGCGAAATGAGTGGTCGGTCATGTGTGGCCGGGTTGCAAGATGTTCTTGTTGAACACAGTGTATTCCTCTCTAGAGGTACACGAGCGAAAGGTGGTTCCATACCTTGTCATAATTGGAAATCCATTACCCAATACGTGCTTGCGGTTTTGATTGTATACTATATATGTAGAACGTGAGATGAAAGCGTTTCTGCTAGATGATTATATATATACTGTGGTTGATAGACATTATTATAATATCAAAAGGTTTTTGATATAAAGATATTTTGGATTCTCATAAGGGAAAAACCCGTTCCGTTATACGGCGTGGTCTTATGAGATATCGATTACCTGCTTGAACTGTTTTTAAACTGTTTTACTCATACCAGTCCCATGACTGACCCGGAGTTTACTTTGTTGTTTTCCCTAAACTCTTGGGTGGCTAAATTTGTACGGGCAGTCAAGTAGTCGGGATTTTACAGATACACTTGAAGAGCTGGAGCAGGAGGCTTCAGGATCATATAGCTATAGTTATTTCCGCTGTGTTGTAAGTGCTATACTTTGATAATGATATGTATATGCAAGTGCAGATTTGTATTTCAAAGTTATGTTATGAAATATATTTATTCGTTCCGCTGTGAGATTCGTGTTACTCTGATATGGTGTTCTTCTTCTTCTTCTTCTATTCTAAGTTTCTATCTTATCTTTCCTCACCCTCTAATTTCTTTCACTAACTACCAGGATTTTTCGACGTTTTGGTTATCGACATCGGGCTTATGCCGATAACCAAAGTCGCTCAAAATCCGGGTCGTTACAGTTGGTATCAGAGCTTAAGTTAAGAATTACTTGGCTCTGTGGCGTGACTCGGTAGAGATAGGGTTAGTAATACCCTAGACTGAGATTGAGTGTATATATACGAGTGAACGTATTTGTTATTGATATAAAAATTTGTTTTATATTGTGGAGATCCATTGGTTGAGTTGTTTGTGAATTCTGGTCGATCAGTTTGATCCACTGTATCGGTAGGAGTTACTAAACACTTGAATACGATGAACAGTCACGATATGTTTTGAAAGAGGGTAAACGAAATAGTTTACCCAACGTATATTTTGATATATATTGGATATATTGGTTGTTATTATAATCGAGTAAGATTATAAATTGAATGGTTATGTAAATAATCAATCAAAATTCATATAAGTGAAATACATGAAATCAGATGAGTTAATCTGAAATTTAAACCAGGAATTGAGTTAAAACTCTGGAGAATTGGATAAGTGTTTGTAAATGTATTTGGATTAAAAATAAGGAAAATTTAAGATCCTGGGAGATTTTAAATTGTTTTATAAGCAGTGTGAATTATATTTTGAAATGAATTTCAAAGTGGAAATGTGTAAAAATGGTTTTATAGTATTGAACTCACTTCGATCACTGGAAAATAGATTCTGATGATGACAGCTGCATCATCAGTATTCATTTTCGAGTTATAAGTGACGAATTACTACCAAAGATACTATTTTGAATTTGTTTTGGGAAAGACAAGTTGTGTTGAATTTCAAAATAGAATTTAAAATATAGAATTTGAACTTTTAAATAGATTTGATATATTAACTCGTTTAAAAAGAAATAAAACGAGAAGTTCCTTTATAAATGAAGTTTATAAATGAAGTGAAAAGAATTATCATTGGATAATTCAGAAATAAAAATACAAGTGTGAAGTTGAAAGGGGAACCTATTTTCCAAAGGTAGTAATATCGATTTCAAAAGGAATTGAAATCGAGACTTATGTAAAGAATGAATAAAGAAAGTTTGAAAAGGAATTTGAATAAAGGAAGTTCAAACATAGGATTTGAATATAGAAAATTTAAACGGGATTTGAATAAAGAGAAATTCAAATAGAAATTGAATATAGAAATTCAAAGGGAGTTTGAATATATGAAATTCAATGGAATTGATATAGAGTTTGAATATAGAAATTCAAATGGCATTTGGATATAGAAAATATAAGAGATTTCAAATATAGGATTTGAATATCGAAAGTGAAATGAAATTTGAATAAAGAAGATTCAAATAGAATTGAAATTAAAATTTGAATATAGAAGATTCAAAGGGAATTGAAATGAAATAAAGAGAATTCAAATAGATTTGAATTTAGAAATTCAAATGGAGTTTGAAAATAGATTTGAATAATGAAATTCAAATATGGAATTTGAATAAGAAAATCGAAATGGAATTTGAATATAGGAGATTCAAATAAAATTGAAATGGAATTCAATTAGTTGATAAATAAGTTAAACCTATATTTGAACATGTATATTCAAATAAAAAGGTGAAATGGGCAAACCGATAATTTGAAAATCACTTAACGAAATAAGTTAAACGATTAGATTAAGTTGAAATGAATTAGAAATGTGTAAATATACATGAGATATGTATGGAACAAGGTGGAAGGTATATAAATAGAATGCTCGACGAAAAGGTATGTATTTAATTCATATATGAGATTTTATGCGTCGTATCGGCAAGCCACTTGGCTTTTTCTTTTTCTTTTTGAGATGAGAAGGACCGGGAAAGCTATTTGAAATTTCCCGACGCTCCCAGTACAAAGGAGGTTATGGCGAATTTTTTCAGGAATTTAAGGAGATAGAATATTTTTAAGATAATTTGATAGTTAGAAATCAACGTATCGATATATATAGAAGTCGATAAGGAAACGAACTTAGAAATAGAATAGTAAAATCAAAAAGGAAGTCTAGAATAAAATCTAGTAAGAATAGAAAGAGGAAGTGTATATGTGTTTAAAAGTGAATAAGTAGTTGTATGGTATTGATTATTCGAGTAAGTAGTCATATCTGTTTTGACGTTATAAATGTTATTCAGCCAAGGTCTGAGAGGTAGTTATACCCCAACTTGATTGATTTCATTATTAACAAATAAATAGTAAGATTTCAGGCTCGAAGATCAATGTTGAATAAAAGTTAGTTGAATATAGTATTTGGATTGTCGTAACGATGATTTACACAACATCCGTTTTAACCCAAATAAGTGTAAGCTTGGAAATATAATAAAGAATATTTCCTAAGTATAGAAATAAACGAGATTGGAAAAGAGATAAGTAATTGGATTATTTTCCAATTATAAATAGCATATATTTTCTAAAGTTTAGAAAATAAAGGAAGGCGATATTTGGAAATGTTTTCCCAATAACATAAAAGGGCCAATATGGTTATTGAAAATATTTGGTTAACAAATATTGATAAAGAAATAGAGAAGTGATTTAACTAATGGAATATTGATTATATGCTCAGTTAATTTCAAAAAGGAAATTTTGATTTTTGAAAAGAGTAAACTGTTTGAAAACTCCCAGGGAAAGACTGTTTGAATTAAAAACAAATTTAACAGAAATTTGTGAAAGAAAATTTGAATTAAAGTAAAGCCAGTAAAGTGGTAACTGAGTTTTGAATTAGAATGATATCAAGGCAAAATTGATTGTGAGATTCAAATGTGAAGTGGAAGGTGGTAATCAAGTTAAGAATTGAAAATCAAGAATTGAACTTGAGTTGAAATGGGATTTGGCTTAGATATAAGCGAATGATTGTGTTGGAGATAAAAGTGATTTCAGAATTTGATTGGGATAACACTGGTATATGCTGAGTGATAGCATATGGAAGTGATAGAGTTGATATGCCCAACAAAAAGGTACAAGTTTATATTTCTATTGGATATAAGATTTATGAGCCGAATTGGCAAGCCGCTTGGCTGTTTGATTTTCTTTTGGGATGGAGATGCCCCAGAGAGGCGAGTTAGAATTTGACGTATTGACCGGTACAAAGGAGGTGCTGGCGAAATTTTTCGAAGAGTTAAGGCGTTAGAAAATTTTCAGAATTTTTAAAAATTTTTGTTAATAAGAATTAATTAATAATTTAATTGAAATTAAATTGGTTCAGTTGCAACTGAAGATAAGAAGTGAACAAATGTGTTCTAACCAGTCGATAGGGTCGTCCCCTACTTTTTAGCAATTTCGAGGACGAAATTATTTTAAGTGGGGAAGATTGTAGTGACCCGCATTGGCAGGGGTATTATGATTAATTTATTTAATTGTATAAATGGTGGGTTAGTAAATTTAATGGCCGTGGAATTAAATAATGATGAATATTTAATTAAAATAATAAATTAAATTCTGAAATAATCAGAATTGGCTGAAATGACGATATGGTGTGAACCGGATCATCTGTGATATTTAATTCTGCTAGGAATTGAATTTGAATAACGAATATATTCAATCGTCGACAAATTGAACGTATAGTTTATAATATAATTATAAACGAGCTCGAAATGGCGCTGCAGTTCGTAAACTGGCGATTCGAACTTCAACTGAATGTACAGGATTCGTTTTAAGCCGGATTTCTGTGAAACAAGAAACGTGTGGAGCTGGTGGAGTATATCTTTCTAGTGGAAGAGAAAAATCAGGATTTCATCGTGTAGATTTTGAGATATGTCCAAATCAAATTTTAAAATAGTCGCTATAGAATCGTTTATCGACCGTAATGTTTTATTCGATATAACTAGAGATCGGGTTTGAATTTAGACAAGGTTCTTTTAAGACATATCGATAATTTAATTTTTAGAATTTTATGGAAATTTTTAATTAATTAAATAAGCGACTTTTTATTTGGGGTATTTTGCACCTTTGTAATCAACATTTTGAGGTTTCAAAATATGAGTCAATCTACCGGTATTATTATATTTCTGGGATTGTGGCACATTGATCGTCACGATGGTGTAGTTGATCCGGTAGATAGCAGTTCGAAATTAACGAAGTTTTGTAAAATTAGATGACCAAAATCTTTTTAACTCAAAACAAAATATCCTAATCTATTTCCGGCCAAAAACAAGGCCACACCCCCCTTCATTTTTAAGTACGTGCACCTCAAACTTTCACTTATTTTCCCTGGACACAAACAATATAGCACATCCTATATAATCAATTTAAAAGCGCCGTGTTCATTTCTTTCCACAAACCCATTTCGGTCCTATCTAAAATCAATGAGAAATGGAAATAAAATCTACAAATCCTAAATCTTATATTTTTAAAATCGTATGGAAATTTCCTTCACGGTGGTGTCCCTTTTCTGCTATTCGACGCTGGGTTTTTGTGAAGCCGTGATTACAGAAAATCTAGGGTTCAATATATAGTGAAAGGGAAGCAACAATCGTTGATTTAAAACTTAGATTCTGCTTACTGAGGGTGAGTCGCATCATATAGCGAAGCTTGGTGAAATACCGGATCAAAAAGTGTCGTTGGTCTCAGAATGGCTGTCGCGAGACTGAGAAAACCGAAAGGGTGATGATGAGCTCGAGTTCTTCTTTGAGGTGATAAAGTGATAGAGATTTCCATGGAGATGAACGTGTTGATTCTCGTTTGAATTTTTGGGTTGTGTATGAATGAGGAAGGAGGAGTCAAAGATGCGGAAATGGGGCGTTGAGGATACTGGAGATCGTTTGATGAAGGAATGGTGTTAATACGTGGAACTTCGTGGTGTGCGAAATGACATGCTGAAGCTTGCCACTTTGTCTGAAGAAGAAGGAAGGAAATTACCAAACGAGGAATCGTGTTTTGAATAGTAAACGGGTGGGAGTGTTGCGTAAGGGAGAAATGAAAGTGAGGGAAGATGCATTACTGTAGGGAAGTAATGTTGTACAATAGGGTGCGATCGTGGGTCTTAAAAGGGTATTGGGCCGGTGATTTATATGGGAGGCCCAGTATATTAAAAAGTAAAATAAAACTCTATTGTTTGCTTAGGAACTGAAATCTGAGGGGTAAGAGGGGAGGCAAAGTGGGATGTTTAGTTGGGCGTAAGTAATTGAGGTTGGCAGGTCAGAAGTATATGGGCCGATGGAAAAACAAAGGTGAGGCCCGGTTAATAATTTCTTAAGTTAGATTTATAATTTAATACATTTAAGTTGTAAATTTTATGTCTTGATCATACGAAATCAGAATGACGAACCGTGAGTTGCGTTAGGATCGTATGGACGAGCACTCCGCAATGAAACTGACTGGAAGTCCATTGGAGCTCGTTTGAATTTATGGCGAAATAAAGTGTTTGATTCAAATCAAACAAACAGTTTATCGTTCTTTAACTATGAACTGCAAATGTGAGTAAACCTCACTAACTCTGAACAGTTTATAATTTCATGTTGTATTTTTAGAACTGTTAGATATTGGATGATTGACTGTGTGTTGATTGTTTGATTGAACTGCTAGTTAGTTAGTTAAATTTTCTATATTGATTCTGTTTAACAGAATATATCATATGGAACTGAAAAGTGATGTTATCTATATTGTTTAACATCTGTGATGCAGGGAAACAGGTTGGAGGAATCCGACTGGATTCCTCAACATTTATTTTACTGTTTTCATATATTGTGATATATGATGGGTTATATAATCTGTTATGGATTATGTGTGTTGAAATGATGTTGATCATTGTTATTCGATATTGTAAATATCATAAAAGACCCTGGGATGTAAAAAGAAGTATTTCAATGTATATTGAAATAAAGGAATTTTATAAAATCAGAGGATTTTATAAAAGGAATTATTTATAAAACAAACACGGTTTTATAAAAGGGATATTTATTTAGAAAATCAATAGAAATAGAAAAGGAATATTTATTTAGAAAATAAATAGAAGTTACAAATAGGATATATTTGTAACGGTAAATAGAAGTTACAAATAGGATATATTTGTAACGGTGAATAGAAGTTATAAATAGGATATATTTGTAACGGTAAATAGAAGTTACAAATAGGATATATTTGTAACGGTAAATAGAAGTTACAAATAGGATATATTTGTAACGGTAAATAGAAGTTACAAATAGGATATATTTGTAACGGTGAATAGAAGTTATAAATAGGATATATTTGTAACGGTAAATAGAAGTTATAAATAGGATATATTTGTAACGGTAAGTAAACGTTATAAAAAGGAAATAGTTGTAACGGAAAACGTAGTTTATCAAAAGAAGTTAATCGATGTTAGTTAATCGATTAGTGTTATAGTAAAAGAAGTTAATCGATGTTAGTTAATCGATTAGTGTTAAAGTAAAAGAAGTTAATCGATGTTAGTTAATCGATTAGTGTTAAAGTAAAAGAAGTTAATCGATGTTAGTTAATCGATTAGTGTTATAGTAAAAGAAGTTAATCGATGTTAGTTAATCGATTAGAGTTAAAGTAAAAGAAGTTAATCGATGTTTGTTAATCGATTAGTGTTAAAGTAAAAGAAGTTAATCGATGTTAGTTAATCGATTAGTGTTAAAGTAAAAGAAGTTAATCGATGTTAGTTAATCGATTAGTGTTAAAGTAAAAGAAGTTAATCGATGTTAGTTAATCGATTAGTGTTAAAGTAAAAGAAGTTAATCGATTTGTGTTAAAGTAAAAGGAGTTAATCGATGTTAGTTAATCGATTAGAGATAAAGTAAAAGAAGTTAATCGATGTTAGTTTAATTTATTAGAGTTAAAGCAAAGAAGTTAAACGATGTTAGTTAATCGGTTAAAGTTAAAGTTAAAAGGAGTTAATCGATGTTAGTTTAATCGATTAGAGTTAAAGTAAAAGGAGTTAATCGATGTTAGTTAATCGATTAGAGAATAAAGAAAAGGAGTTATCGAATATAGTTTATTCGAAAGGAGTTAAGTGAATAGAGTTAATTAATAAGGATTAATCGAATAGAGTTAAGTGAAAAGAGTCAATCGAATATAGCTATTCGAAGGAGGGTTAAGTAAGGAAGTTAGTAAAGGGATATAAAGTGAACTTTGTCTATTTCAAAGTTAGAAATGTTGTTCAGTTAAGGTCTGAGAGGTAGTTCTACCCCAACTTGATTGGCTTCGTTTTTAACTAAGGAATAGTTAAGGTTCGGCAGTAAAGGAAATGGGTTGAGTTGGCATCGCGATGGTTTGTTTAAACATCTGTCTAAGTCCAATGAAGAAGCTTTGGAAATGTTTTCCAAATAAGAAATCAGAAATGTTTTCTAATAAAGAAAACAAGAAATGGAAATGTTTTCCATTGTTAATAACATATATTTTCCAAATATAGAAAATAGGAAATATTGAATATAGGGAAACAAGAGATAAGTAGATTAATGAACTAAGGAGATGAATGGTAAATGATGTTTGATAGATATAAATTTCCATTTGGAAATAATATCATTGTTTGCACACTTGTTTTTATTCGATAGTTAAATCACAGACTATCGAAGTTTTTGACCATTTTAACGTTGTTAATATGGAGAGACCGGTTGGATTATTATCCAAAGAACCACTCTGTATTGGCATAAGCGTTGCGAATCATATATGCCAAAAGAAATTGAAGACGGAGTTATGCAAAGGCTATCCTGTTTACAGAATAGCGCCTTCGGTTCATCCTGTTCCTGGGTGACTTGTATGGACGAATGTCTGACAGAGTATTTCCGGATGATCACGTATATTGATTTCTCCAACCGTACAAGGAGTGGAAGCGGAGAAGGAAACTTCTTTTAGCTGACACATAATGTATTGTTGAGGACGTAAATCGGTGATTTGATGGATTTGACGATGTGGCATTCGAAGTAAATCTGATGTGATGATGAAGCGTAACCTCAAGCCTCATCAAATCGGTAAATGACAGAAATCGGGCAGGCAGCATGGCTAAGTCGGTCGCACCGAAGTAGGGTGTATAATCACCTGATCTAGAGTTTCATTTACTTCTAAAAATCTATTGTTGATGCTGTCCCATTCGGGAACGGTTGCTGATCCCAGCCGTTGGTGATATACATTCGATACGCTCAAGCGAAATGAGTGGTCGGTCATGTGTGGCCGGGTTGCAAGATGTTCTTGTTGAACCCAGTGTATTCCTCTCTAGAGGTACACGAGCGAAAGGTGGTTCCATACCTTGTCATAATTGGAAATCCATTACCCAATACGTGCTTGCGGTTTTGATTGTATACTATATATGTAGAACGTGAGATGAAAGCGTTTCTGCTAGATGATTATATATATACTGTGGTTGATAGACATTATTATAATATCAAAAGTTTTTGATATAAAGATATTTTGGATTCTCATAAGGGAAAAACCCGTTCCGTTATACGGCGTGGTCTTATGAGATATCGATTACCTACTTGAACTGTTTTTAAACTGTTTTACTCATACCAGTCCCATGACTGACCCGGAGTTTACTTTGTTGTTTTCCCTAAACTCTTGGGTGGCTAAATTTGTATGGGCAGTCAAGTAGTCGGGATTTTACAGATACACTTGAAGAGCTGGAGCAGGAGGTTTCAGGATCATATAGCTATAGTTATTTCCGCTGTGTTGTAAGTGCTATACTTTGATAATGATATGTATATGCAAGTACAGATTTGTATTTCAAAGTTATGTTATGAAATATATTTATTCGTTCCGCTGTGAGATTCGTGTTACTCTGATATGGTGTTCTTCTTCTTCTTCTTCTATTCTAAGTTTCTATCTTATCTTTCCTCACCCTCTAATTTCTTTCACTAACTACCAGGATTTTTCGACGTTTTGGTTATCGACATCGGGCTTATGCCGATAACCAAAGTCGCTCAAAATCCGGGTCGTTACAGGCGTGGCTTGCGGAGGGCAGCGGTGGAGCAGGGGGGTTATTTTCGGCGAGCGGTGGTGGCCAATCTCGTAAGGTGACAAGAATTTGGGGGGAAGGGTTTTTTATTTATTTTAGACTGTCGGAGGAGAGAGAAGAGGGAAGGGAGTGAGAGGGATTATATAGTTTATAATATTTATTTCTTTTAAATTCCCAAAAAGTTGACTTTTAGTTTCGAACTCCAAATCGAACCCACTAACTGTCATCCCTAACCAAATACCCCCATTCCGAACACAATGAGATATGTTTTGTAACCCAATTTGGCTGTTGCGATTAGTTTTCATCAAAATTAAAATATAACATTCAAAATTGATTTTAACGTACATTTCAATTTACCAGGGAAAATACTGACTCAGAAAATTCTCAAAAAATAAATCTAGCTATGTTTTGACGATACGGTCCTGACAAAACTAATTTCGTCGAATTTGGGGACTGTTTGAAAACGGTCATTTTCCAGTTGATTAAATTCAAACTGAATTGACCAAACACGTTTAAATCCGCCATGCTCATATATTGATTCCAAAAATTATGGAAATTGGAATCCAGTAATAATTCGACATTCCTAATCCAACAAAAGTGGTCTTGTCGAAAACGGAGATCGTTTGCAAAGACTCCACTTTAAGGGCTATTATTATATAAAATTCCATAACGACTAATTCTGAATTTTCAAGTGGACATAACTTTTTATTCCCGTTATGAAATATGGATTTTTCACATCCATTGGAAAGATATTTTCAAACAGATTCAAATATTTTTGGTTTCACTAAAATCCGGTGTATTTTGAATCATGTACATTCAATTGAAATTTGAAATCGAATTTCCAAACTACTGCGCCATTTCAGGCTCGTTATATAATTAAAATAAATATTTATATTCTAACTTCGATTTAAATAAAGTTGTACATTCTAATTCTATTCAAAATAAATTTCTAGTTGTAATTATTTAAAATAAATCATTTTAAATATTCAAAATTCGTTAAATTGCCAAAATAAAAATTTTAAATTGGTTCTTATTTTCTGGGTTGGTACAATCTCCCCCACTTAAATCTTTTCGTCCTCGAAAAGGAACGGAGCAACTAACCAACTCAACTTTCAGTTTGGCTTTCATTCTTCAACTTTTCAGTTTCTAAGAATTTTCCATTTTTTCAAAAATTTAGCTAACACCCTAAATTTTTGAAAAATTGTGCCATAACCTCCTTTGTACGGGGATACATTTAAAACCTCAACTAGCCATGCAGGGCCCTCATCATCCAAAAAGAAAAAGCCAAGCGGCTAGCCAATTGGCTCATAAAATCATCCAAACCTAAGAAAATAATAAACATGTACCTATTTGTCGGGCATACAATTTTATTCCTCTTCTCTAGCCTCCTTGCTATGACCTGTCAAATGTATGTACATGTATATGCATGCATTTCCAAGCAATTTTCAATTCAGTTCAAAAATTGATTCGATTTCGCTAATTTTACCTTTAGTTTTCATATTGGTTTTATGGTTCCAATATATTTTTATTAAGCAGAATAATAATCAAACAACACAACAACAATCAGTTAGTTGATTATCTTTACAATTCATAACTTTGATGTAATTATATATATATACACACATACAAAATCTTGTTTTTGATGCCAAATCACAACAATAATCCTATCTAAATCTTGGTTCTCACACCTGTCAATTGGAAATATATAGATATCCCACTTTTGAAACTCGAGCATAGACTCTGATGATGAGGCCTCATCATCAGAATCATCCCTGGGTGACTAGAGTGTGATTCTATATCCATCCAGTATATCTGAGGCTTCGTATACACGTGGATCTGACATATATTCAAAATCTCCATATACCTGATAGCCCAAATATAAGAACCCGTAACTTCCCCGGTGAGGAAAGCCCGGATTGCTTTGAGGACAAGACACATCGGGATGAATACAGAAGAACATGTCATTGCTTATTACAATAATTCCATAAGAATACAAGAATATACAGAGTATAAATCAATATTACACATTCACTACATATCAGAGATTACAATACATTTCATAGCAGCGGAAAAATAATACAATGCACAACTAAAAGAGATAAACGGATACAGAGCTTTCCGGATATCGTTCCAGCTGTAAATCATGATCCTGTGAATATAAATCTGCAAAACCAAAACTACTAGCTGCCCGTGTGGAAAACAGGGGCACCCAGAGTTTAGGTTAAAACAATAAACTCCAGGTCAGTCATGTGACTGGTGTGAGAACTAAATCAGTTATTAATCTTTATTTTAAAGTCAGGTAAATCAAGGGACCACGCCGTATAACACGGAACCGGTTTCCTCCCAGGAATACCAGTGCATAAAACAACAGTGCAATGCTAAATAAAGAACAATGAAGCTATTATAAGACCCAGGTTCCATCACACAATGCAACTGTAACGACCGTGAATTTCGCTCGATCTGAATCAGTCGCTTAACCGACCAACAAATATTGCATTGGAAATAACGATATTAATATATCTTTCAAATTCCCATAACAATATCTGTATCATCACGAAATCCAACATCGAAATATTCCGAAGACAATTTCAATTCAAATCCTTTCCAATTCAATTATTGGAAATTCTGGTTATTTTCAAAACCATTACAAATCCAATTTATTTATTTTAAAAATAAATAAATTATTATTCTAGTTCAAAACTAGTTCATTACAATAAAAAAACTAATTTTATCTTTTCAAATATGGAGTTTTTCATTCCAATTCTTCACAAATCATTTCTAATGATTTTACACAAATTATTACTATTTTTAATAATTTTATCAAGGCCCGTACAGTCGATTTCCATCAACGGCCATCGAATTGCACTTACAGCGACCTTTTCCAAATTTGATTTGGACATAATTCCAAATCCAACCATTAGATTTCAAATCTCTAATATTCGTTAGAAAGATCTTTTCGGTACGAACCCAACGGTTCCGGTTTTAGGAGAATCCGACGGTCGGATCTCCCGTAATATCCATTCGAAGTCAATGGTCGAAATTCGCGAACTACCGCGGCGCGTTCTATTTAGGCCATTATAGCAACACAAGCCGAAGGATAGTGTTTTACCTTACAATAGCCAAAGAATGTCTGATACGCTAAATTTCATGTTTTATTATTACTATAAGTGTATAGTGTCAAAACAATTTCAATCATAAGTATCAATCATAGATGGCATAAGTGTCCCATACCACTATGTCGCCATACTAGGCTCTACAATCAAAAACGCAAAGTCACGTATTGGAAGTTGGATTTCCATCTGTGAACCGAGGCAAGGGATCTTCCTCACCAATTCGAGACTGTCTAGCCTGAGCCTCAACTGCCCCATGGATCGTCAAGGCCGGTCCACCGATGAGGATTATTATGCCTGAACACTGCGTTTCCCCGCCCTTTGGGGCGTAAATGAGCCAAATGACTCCATCGGCTCCACACACTCACTGATATATCCGAGGCGCCTCGCAATCCAACAACCATACAGGTGAAAATAATATAAATGTCAGGCCTGGTAGGTCACTGTCACCATGCTAGCTAGAAGGAAACACATGCCCTCCCCGAGGCCCTCTCCCGTTTCTGGTTCACAACCAAGGTGTAAGGCTCGCGAATTAATGCTACACAAAGCTGTGCCACACAGGCCTTGCTTTGATCATCAACCACAAGACTCTGCTTTTCGACAAAAGCCTTGATCATTCGCCACTTAGGCATGCCACACAGGCAATTCACTCCATGCGATTAATATGCATCAATATATAACCTCTGAGCTCGTACGTTTCAGAGAAGGACGTTAAGCAAGAGAATAAATTCTCCACTGCCAAACAGATATATATTTAATAGATATCAATCACACAGAATAAAATCCAATGTTAGACACACAGTCCATTTACAAGTTCATTCTGGTTTTGAACGAAACCGGATGCACCTTGTACCTCGCATATCCATCGATCTCCAAGCACGTATGGACGATCACCAACTGATTCCCTCCTCTTGAGTGTACAACCCAATCAAGATCTTCAGTAATTACCCAAACGATGTGAAGAACTCCAGTCTTCAACCACTGTCTTCATCCTCGACAAATCGTCGAATCCGTTATTCAGAATGGGATAAACCCGGTCTTTCAGAATAACTCGCGTATATAATAAACAAGTGTTACACAAACACAACATACGCCTCATTCCAATTCAGAATATTCTTTTATTCAAATATTCTTATACTTTGGGAAAGGTCCCGTTAATTTTATCAAAGATAAATTCTTTAAATTTATTCTTTAATCCTCCTTTGAATATCAGTTTAAACCAAATTATGGTTTATCCAAATTAGTCAGGATTAGGGAACCTTACCGAAGTAATCATTTGTTTTAATTTCCCAATCCCAACCAATTCATCCCATGAAGTAAAACTGGTAATACTTCATATCTAACACCACGGTGTTATCGGTAAAATCAATTACCATTTCACGTTCAAATCAAATTAAACATTTAACTATCGCTTGGAGCAAAACTGGTGATACTCCATTCTTGATCATTTCAATCTAATTAAAGATTCATTAAAAATCCACTTGATTTTAATCTTCCCAAAAATCACTATCAATGATTATTTAACTTGGGAAATCATATCCTGTCTTTAACTGGGTTAAAGAACCAATGTCATTTAAAACACGGTTCATGATAAACCCAAAATCACATCCCATTCCATCAGCCTTTAACCGTAAATTAGCAAGTGAACGATTCCCTAAGTAATAACCTCGAAGGCCGAAAACAACATCAGATCAATGCCCAGGAAACCATTCAACTTAACTAATCTTCAGTTAGTTTCTAATTTTCTTAGCTCCGTTGGGTCTAAGAATAGTATTATTAAAGATACCGTTCATGACAACCCAAGATCACATTCCGTTTACAATGGAATCTTCATGGAAAACAAATCGATATATAATCGATATAAACTTCCATATCCGACTAATAATATAAATGGAATGACGACAAAGCCTTTTAAATTCCAGATATATTAGTTGTCTTCCTCCACAGAAATTCACTTCGATTATTACCAAATCGAATTCCATTCCATTCCAATTTATTTTACTAAATAGGAAAACTTTACTTTGGAAAATCTCCTTTAAATCTTAACAAAAGATTTATAAATTCCAAATCACATTTCACGGTAAATCGGGTTAAAGAACGAATGTTGTTAAACCACAGTTCACGATAAACCCAATTCACATTCCATTAATTATCGGGTTAAAGAGTAATTGTTATTTAAAACACCGTTCATGATAAACCCAGAAATCCACTCAAATTCAATTTATTTATTTAAAAAATAATTGAATTGTAGTTCTAGTTCAAAACTAGTTCATTTCGATAAAATTCTATTTTTATCTTTTCAAATATGGAATTTTTCATATCAATTCTTTCCAAATCATTTATTATGATTTTACACAAATTATTACTATTTTTAATAATTTTATCAAGGCCCATACAGTCAATTTTCATAAACGGCCATCGAACTGCACTTACAGCGACCTTTTCCAAATTTGATTTGGACATAATTCCAAATCCAACCTTTAGATTTCAAATCCCTAATATTCGTTAGAAAGCTCTTTTCGATACGAACCCAACGGTTCCTGTTTTAGGAGAATCCGATGGTCGGATCTCCCGTAATGTCCATTCGAAGTCAATGGTCAAAATTCACAAACTACCGCAGCGCGGCGCGTTCTATTCAGGCCATTATATATATAATATATATTATATATTACGTCGATTTCCTTTTAAAACATATTTTATAAGTCGTTTTGAATTCGCTTTCAAAATGATTTTAACTTCATACTCAATTTCAAATCAAAATTGAATATTCCATATCATCGATATATAAATGATAGTATTTTCAAAATATTATCTTTTGAAATCAATTCCTTTTCGATGTTCATTATAAAAATGATTAAAATCGATATAGATATCGTTCACGTCAAAATGACGCATATTTAATCAACACGGCTTTATATATTTCAATAACTTTGTTATTCTATTCAACAAATGAATATTTTCTTTAACACATGAGTTTTCTTTTATTCAACACATGAGTTTTCTTTTATTCAACACATGAATATTTTTTTTATTCAACACATGAATATATATTTTATTCAACACATGAATTTTCTATTATTCAACACATGAATATTCCTTTTATTCAACACATGAATTTTCTTCATATTTTCTAAATTGGAATGAGACTCACTCAATTACCATATAATGTTATTTATACAGATTCTATACAACACATGTATATAATAGCAATGATAAATAATCAACCATCATCCAAAGTGCACCACACAACTGTATAAGCATTAAATATAAATAATTAATGCTTACACAGTCTGTCAACCAATCGGTCGACATACTACTAAACAATTCGGGTTAGTGTACGTCAATATCATCCCAACACCCATGTGGGGTTTCAATCAATCAAATACATATTTTATTTATGTAGTTGGGCGATGTGTAAAATTTATCGTCCCAATCTATGTCAGTCAAATAGGTGTACATAAACAAATCGTTCTGATTTGCAAACGAATATCTATTTTATTCACATCAACGTTAAAAATTATATTTTTAACTGTAAAATATTTTATTCCATTCCACATCACACAATCAACTTTCACAACACATCAATCAAACAAATAAGTCATCCATGGTCTGTGGACAATGGGTGTCGGGTGCTGCTAAGCACCGTCTGCATCTTAGTATATATTTCAACTAGAAAATAAATTAAAGTGAGAAGTTCTCACCTTGGGTTTCCATTCCGCCATTTTTTCAAAGCAAAGATGATGAACACCTCGCCGACTACCACTTTAGGCGAACACGATATCCTACATGATTGATTTTTTTATTAATAACATTCATAAGCTAAAAATCGTATTTTTAACTCATTAAAATATTACTTCATATATACGATAGAAATTGTATTTTTACATAACTAAAAATCGTATCTTTACAATTTATAAAAATTATATTTTTATTCTCTACATTATATAAAAATTATATTTTTATTCTCTACATTATATAAAAATTATATTTTTATTCTCTTTCTTTATAAAAAAACAATCTTTACTTTATATCTAAAAAATAAAAACCTTTCCTAGATAAAAATATAAACTTTTCATAAATAAAAATATATTCTTTTTATGGTTAAAAATCATTTTGTTTTACTGTTAAAAACCCTTCCCTTTTGCAGCGAATGAACTTACAATTTTAGGGTTTCAGATTGGCGAAGAGGCACGAACAAATGATGACGCAATAGGCATCGATGTGGTCTCGTACACTGCGGCGAATGTTTGCGAACTAGTGGAGGTCGGCGGCCTTGCAAGGTGACTGGCACGCGATGGAGTGGCTGGTCTTGGGTGGCACAGCTTGGGTGGTCGGCGGCTGTCAGATAGTGGCTAGGGAGGGGTACAGTTTGGCTTCGGGTTCACCAGGGGGCGAGGTGAGAGAGAGAGGCCGGAGAGGGAGGATTGGAGGAGGAAAAGGGGCACGGTAGTGGTTGATGCGGCGGCGGCTCGCCTAAGGAGGAGCGGCAGAATTTTTTTTCGATTTGGGGGAAAGTTTGAATGAGGACAGAACGTGGGTTGACTGAGAAGGGAAAAGAGGGGGTTGGGGTTATAAGGAAATATTAATATATTTAATTTAATTTAATTCCAAAAAAGTACTTTTTCATTCTAATTCTAAATCGAACCCAACGACTGCCGCCTCTAGCTAATTACCACCATTCCGAACATAATGGGATATGTATCGTAAGCCAGTTCGGCTGTTACGACCATTTTCCATCAAAATCAAAATATAAATCTATATATTGAATTTGAACGCACATTTTTATTACCGGGCCCACATACTGACTCTAAAAATTCCAGAAAAATTATTTCTAGCTTCGTATTAACGGTACGGTCCTAACAAAACTAATTTCATCAAATTCTGAGATCGTTTGAAAAATGGCCATTTTCTCGTCGATCGAAATTGATAGAAACTGTCAAAACACGTTTTCTTTTGCCACACTCACATATTGCTTCAGAAAGTAACGAATTTTCAAACCTAGCATTAACTCGACATCCCGGATCCAACAAAAGTGGTTTCGTCGAAAACAGAGATCGTTTGCAAAATTTCCATTTTTAAGGGCTATATTTTTCATAGCGACTATTCTGAATTTTCATCCGGGCATAACTTTTTATCCCCGCTATGAAATTTCAAATTTTCGGATTCATTGGAAAGATATTTTCAAATAGATTTAATATTTTTTGTTTCGCTAAAATCCGGTTTATTTTGAATCTTGTATATTCATTTGAAATTTGAAATGGAATTTTCAAACTACCGCGCCATTTTCAATTCCTTTTATAATTTAATGTAAATATTTATATTCTAACGACGATCTATATATATTTATACGTTCTATTCTATTCAAAATAAATTTCTCGTCGTTATTATTTAAAATAATCCATTTTAAATATCCAAAATTCATTAAAATTGCCAAAATAAAATTTTGAATTGGCTCAAATTTCTGGGTTATTACAATCTCCCCCACTTAAAACTTTTCGTCCCCGAAAAGGAACAAAGCTGAAAGTTGATTAACAAACCAACTCAACTTCCATTATTTTAATTATGGCTTAAGTTCTTCAACTTTTCAGTTTCTAAGAACTTTTCAAAATTTTCAAAAATTTGGCAAACACCCTAAATTTCCGAAAAATTTCACCATAACCTCCCCTGCACCGGGAGCTTCGGGATATTTAAAATTGCTTCCCATTGCCCTCAAAAATCCAAAAAGAAAAAGAAACAGCCAAGCGGCTCATAAAAATCATCAAATATCCTAGAAATACAATAAACATGTACCTATTTGTCGGGCAAACAATTTTATTCCTCTTCTCCAACCTCCTTGCTATGACCTGTTCAATGTAAGTACATGTATATGTATGCAAATGCGACAACTTTTCCATACAAGTCACTATTTGGTTCAATTTGGCTAAAGGTTCAACATTTAATTAATCAGTCAATAATCAAACAACACAACCAGCAATCAATTAGTTGATTAGCTTTTCACATTCATAACTTTGATACATAGTCCAAAAATCAGATTTTTGATGCCAAATCACAATAATAGACCCTATCTAGTTTTGGTTCTCACACCAGTCAATTGGAATCATATGGATATCACACCTTCAAAACTCGAACATAAATGCTGATGATGATGCATCATCATCAGGATTATCCCCGGGCGACTAGAATGTGACTCCATATCGATCCAGTATATTAAAACTTCAAATACACACGAATCAGACGTATACGCTAAGTCTTTATATACTTGATTGTCCAAATTCAATATAAAATCAATAATCAAATACGAATAATTGATTTAAATTTTCAAAACAAAATTCGTTTTCATTTTAAAATTATACTCTTCACACTCGTTCTAGGATACTACTGATCCCATCTCTAACGAATCATTCTCATTGGATATTACTAATCCAATCTCTGATGAATTCTTTCGTTCGGCTCTAAAGTGTCTTGTTCTCTGAGCCTTGTAAACCAAAGCTATGGTGCCAAATATAAGAACCCGTAACTTCCCCGGTGAGGAAAGCCCGGATTGCTTTGAGGACAAGACACATCGGGACACATACAAAAGAAAATTTACTTGCTTGTTACAACAATTCCATCAAAATACAAGAATACACCGAGTATAAATCAATATTACACATTCATTAAATATCAGATATTACAGTACATTTCATAGCAGCGGAAAAATAATACAATACACAACTGAAAGAGATAAACGGATACAGAGCTTTCCGGATATCGTTCCAGCTGTAAATCAGGACCCTATGAATATAAATCTGGAAAACCAAAACTACTAGCTGCCCGTGCGGAAAATAGGGGCACCCAGAGTTTAGGTTAAAACAATAAACTCCAGGTCAGTCATGTGACTGGTGTGAGAACTAAAACAGTTATTAATCCTTATTTTAAAGTTAGGTAAATCAAGGGACCACGCCGTATAACACGGAACGGGTTTCCTCACAAGAATACAAGTGCATAAAACAACAACGCAATGCTAAATAAAGAACAATGAAGCTATTATAAGACCCATGTCCCATCACATAATGCAATATAAACCGGAGGATAGAATTTTACCTTATAATAGCCAAAGAATGCTTGATACGCTAAATTTCATATTTTATTGTTACTATAAGTGTATGGTGTCAAAACAATTTCAATCATAAGTATCAATCATAGACGGCATAAGTGCCCCATACCACTATGTTGCCATACTAGGCTCTACAATCAAAACCGCAAAGTCACGTATTGGAAGTTGGATTTCCATCTGTGAATCGAGGCAAGGGATCGTCCTCACCGATTCGAGACTGTCTAGCCCGAGCCTCAAGAACAGCCGCAACTGCTGCATGGATCGTCAGGGCCGGTCCACCGATGTGGATTATTATGCCTGAACACTGCGCTTCCCTGCCCTTTGGGGTGTAAATGAGCCAAATGACTCCATCGGCTCCACACAGTCATCGATATATCCGAGGCGCCTCGCAATGCAACAACCACACAGGTGAAAATAATATAAATGTCAGTGTTTGTAGGTCACTGACACCACCCTAGCTAGAAGGAAACGCATGCCCTCCCCGAGGTCCTCTCCCATTTCTGGTTCAC
Organism: Allium sativum; assembly: GCA_030737875.1. Classification (NCBI taxonomy): domain Eukaryota; kingdom Viridiplantae; phylum Streptophyta; class Magnoliopsida; order Asparagales; family Amaryllidaceae; genus Allium; species Allium sativum. Next base: position 115,117,409 of record CM060921.1, read on the forward strand.
AACCGGGGTGTGAGGCTCGCGAACTAACGCTACACAAAGCTATGCCACACAGGCCATTCTTTGATCATCAACCACAAGACTCTTCTTTTCAATAAAAGCCTTGATCATTTTCCACTTAGGCATGCCACACAGGCAATTGACTCCATGTGATTGATATCCATCAATATATAACCTCTGAGCTCGTACGTCTCAGAGAAGGGCGTTAAGCAAGAGAATAAATTATCCGCCGCCAAACAGATATATATTTAACAGAAATCAATCACACAGAATAAAATCCAACGTCAGACACACAGTCCATTTACAAGTTCGTTCTGGGTCTGAATGAAACCGGAGGCACCTTGTACCTCGCATATCCATCGATCTCCAAGTACGTCTGGACGATCACCAACTGATTCCCTCCTCTTGGGTGTGCAGCCCAATCCAGATCATCAATAATTATCTAAACGATGTGAAGACCTCCGGTCTTCGACCACCATCTTCATCCTCGACATATCGTCGAATAAATTATTCAGAATGGGATAAACCCGGTCTTTCTGAATAACTCGCGTATATAATAAACAAGTGTTACACAAACACAACATACGCCTCATTCAAATTCAGAATATTCTTTTATTCAAATATTCTTATACTTTGCGAAAGGTTCCCATTAATTTTATCAAAGATAAATTCTTTAGATTTATTCTTTAATCCCCCTTTGAGTATAAACTAAACCAAATTATGGTTTATCCAAACTAGTCGGGATTAGCGAACCTTATCGAAGTAATCATTTGTTTTAATTTCCCAATCCCAACCTATTCATCCCATGAAGTAAAACTGGTAATACTTCATATCTAACACCACGGTGTTATTGGTAAATTCAATTACCATTTCACGTTCAAATCTAATTAAAGATTTAACTATCGCTTGGAGCAAAACTGATGATACTCCATTCTCAATCATTTCAATCTAATTAAAGATTCATTAAAACTCCACTTGGTTTTAATTTTCCCAAAAATCACTATCAATGATTATTTAACTTGGGAAATCATATCCTGTCTTTAACTGGGTTAAAGAACCAATGTAATTTTAAACACGGTTCACGATAAACCCAAAATCACAACCCATTCCATCAGCCTTTAACCGTAAATTAGCAAGTGAACGATTCCCTAAGTAATAACGCCGAAGGCCAAAACCAACATCAGATCAATGCCCAGGAAACCATTCAACTTAACTAATCTTCAGTTAGTTTCTGATTTTCTTAACTCCGTTGGGTCTAAGAACATTATTATTAAAGATACTGTTCACGACAACCCAAAATCACATTCCATTTACAATGGAATCTTCATGGAAAACAAATCGATATGCATAATCGATATAAACTTCCATATCCGACGAATAATACAAATGGAATAATGGAAAAGCCTTTTAAATTCCAGATATATTAGTTGTCTTCCTCCACAGAAATTCACTTCGATTATTACCAAATCGAATTGCATTCCATTCCAATTTATTTTATTAAATGGGAAAACTTTACTTTGGAAAATCTCCTTTGAATCTTAACAAAAGATTTATAAATTCCAAATCACATTTCACTGTAAATCGGGTTAAAGAACGAATGTCGTTAAAACACAATTCACGATAAACCCAATTCACATTCCATTATTTATAGGGTTAAAGAACAAGTGTTATTTAAAACACCATTCATGATAAACCCAGAAATCAATTCAAATTCAATTTATTTATTTTGAAAATAATTGAATTATAGTTCTAGTTCAAAACTAGTTCATTTCGATAAAAATCTATTTTTATCTTTTCAAATATGGAATTTTTCATCCTAATTCTTTCCAAAACATTTATTATGATTTTATACAAATTATTGCTATTTTTAATAATTTTATTAAGGCATGTACAGTCGATTTCCATAAATGGCCTCGAACTGCACTTACAGCGACCTTTTCCAAATTTGATTTGGACATAATTACAAATCCAACTGTTAGATTTCAAATCTATAATATTCGTTAGAAAGCTCTTTTCAATACGAACCCAACGGTTCCGGTTTTAGGAGAATCCGACGGTCGAATCTCCCGTAATATCCATTCGAAGTCAATGGTCGAAATTCACGAACTGCCGCAGCGCAGCCCGTTCTATTCAGGCCATTATATATATATAATATATATGTATATATATATATGTATATATATATATTACGTAGATTTCCTTTTAAAACGTATTTTATAAACCGTTTTAAATTCTTTTTCAAAACGATTTCAACTTCGTATTCAATTTCAAATCAAAATTGAATATTCCATATCATCGATATATAAATGATAGTATTTTCAAAATATTATATTTTGAAATCAATTCCTTTTCGATATTCATTATAAAAATGAATAAAATTGATATAGATATCGTTTACGTCAAAATGGCACATATCTAATCAACACGGCTTTATATATTTCAATAACTTCGTTATTCTATTCCACAAATGAATATTTTCTTCAACACATGAATTTTCTTTTATTCAACACATGAATTTTCTTTTATTCAACACATGAATTTTCTTTTATTTAACACATTAACATTCTTTTACTCAACACATGAATATATATTTTATTCAACACATGAATTTTCTTTTATTCAACACATGAATATTCTTTTTATTCAACACATGAATTTTCTTCATATTTTCTAAATTGGAATGAGACCCACTCAATTACCATATAACGTTATTTATATGGATTCTATACAACACATGTATATAATAGCAATGATAAATAATCAACCACCATCCAAAGTGCACCACACAACTGCATAAGGATTAAATATAAATAATTAACGCTTACACAGTCTATCAACCAATCTGTCGACATACTACTAAACAATTGGGATTAGTGTACGTCAATATCATTCCAACACCCGTGTGGGGTTTCAATCAATCAAACACATATTTAATTTGTGCAGTTGGGCGATGTGTAAAATTTATCGTCCCAATCTATGTCAGTCAAATAGGTGTACATAAACAAATCATTCTAATTTGCAAATGAATATCTATTTGATTCACATCAACGTTAAAAATTATATTTTTAACTATAAAATATTTTATTCCATTCCACATCACACAATCAACTATCACAACACATCAATCAAACAAACAAGTCATCCATGGTCTGTGGACGACGGGTGTCAGGTGCTGCTAAGCAACGTCTGCATCGTAGTATATATTTCAACTAGAAAATAAATTAAAGTGAGAAGTTCTCAGCTTGGGTTTCCACTCCGCCATTTTTTCAAAGCAAAGAAGATGAACACCTCGCCGACTACCACCTTAAGCGAATACGATCTCCTACATGATTGATTTTTTTTATTAATAACATTCGTAAGCTAAAAATCATATTTTTAACTCATTAAAATATTACTTCATATATACGATAGAAATCGTATTTTTACATAACTAAAATCATATCTTTACATTTTATCAAAATTATATTTTTATTCTCTACATTATGCAAAAATTATATTTTTATTCTCTACATTATATAAAAATTATATTTTTATTCTCTTTCTTTATAAAAATATAATCTTTACTTTATATTTAAAAAATAAAAACCTTTCCTAGATAAAAATATAAACTTTTCATAAATAAAAATATATTCTTTTTATGGTTAAAAATCATTTCTTTTTACTGTTAAAAACCCTTCCTTTTTGCTATTAGGAATCAAAATCAAAGATGGCTAAGAACTTACAATTTTAGGGTTTCAGATTGGCGAAGAGGCACAGACAAATGCGACGGAATTGGCGTCGATTTCGTCTTGTACATTGCGGTGAATGTATGCGAACTAATGGAGGTCGGTGGCCTCACATGGTGACTGGCGCGCGATGGAGTGGCTGGTCTTGGGTGGCGCAGCTTGGGTGGTCGGCGGCTGTTAGATGGTGGCTGGGGGGTACGGTTTGGCTTCGGGTTCACAAGGGGGCGATGTGAGAGAGAAAGAGAGAGGCCGGAGAGGGAGGATTGGAGGAGGAAGAGGGGCACGGTGGTGTTGGATGTGGCGGCGGATTTTTTTTTTTGATTTGGGGGAAGTTTGAATGAGGACAGAACGGGGTTGACGGAGAAGGGAAAAGAGGGGGTTGGGGTTATAAGGAAATATTCATATATTTAATTTAATTCCAAAAAAAGTACTTTTTCATTCTAATTCTAAATCGAACCCAACGACTGTCGCCACCAGCTAATTTCCCCTATTTTGAACACAATGGGATATGTATCGTAAGCCAGTTCGGCTGTTACGACCAGTTTCCATCAAAATCAAAATATAAATCTATATATTGAATTTGAACGCTCATTTTTATTTACCGGGGCCACATACTGACTCTAAAAATTCCAGAAAAATTATTTCTAGCTTCGTATTGACGATACGGTCCTAACAAAACTAATTTCGTCAAATTCTGAGATCGTTTGAAAAATGGCCATTTTCTGGTCGATCGAAATTGACAGAAACTATCAAAACACATTTTCTTTCGCCATGCTCACATATTGCTTCAAAAAATTGTGAATTTTGAAACCTAGCAATAACTCGACATCCCGGATCCAACAAAAGTGGTTTCGTCGAAAACAAAGATCATTTGCAAAATTTCCATTTTAAGGGCTATATTTTTCATAGCGACTATTCTGAATTTTCATCTGGGATTAACTTTTTATCCCCGCTATGAAATTTCAATTTTTCGGATTCATTGGAAAGATATTTTCAAATAGATTCTAATATATTTGGTTTTGCTAAAATACGATTTATTTTGAATCCTGTACATTCATTTGAAATTTGAAATCGAATTTTCAAACTACCGTGCCATTTTCAATTGCTTTTATAATTTAAAATAAATATTTATATTCTAACGACGATCTATATATATTTATGCATTCTATTCTATTCAAAATAAATTTATCGTCGTTATTATTTAAAATAATCCATTTTAAATATCCAAAATTCATTAAAATTACCAAAATAAAATTTTTAAATTGGCTCAGATTTCCGGGTTATTACACCAAACCAATTTAAATATAAGATAATATTCAAATACGTATCATAAGGTTTAAATTTCCAAAACAAAATTTATTCATTTTTATTTTAAAAATAACACTCTTTCAACTCATTCTAGGATACTACTGATCCCACCTCTAACGAGTCATTCTTGTTGGATATTACTAATCCAATCTCTGATGAATTCTTTCATTCGATTCTAATGTTCTTGTTCAAAAGCTCTATAAACCAAAGTTTTGATAACAAACTGTGATGACCCGAACTTCTCCGGCCTTCGAAGAGAAGAGAAAGAACAGATTGTCTGAGAACACAACAAATCAGAACACAAACAGAAGAACATTTCATCGCTTATTATAACAATTTACATCAGAATACAGAATATACCAGAGTATGAACAAATAATTTACATTTGATAAATATTAGAGATTTACAAATTACAATGCGGTGGAAAATAATACAAAAAATACATAACACAACTGAAGGAAATATACGAATACAGAGCGTTTTGAATATAGCTACAGCTGTAATCTAGGATCCTTTGAATATAATATCTGCAAAACTAAAACTCCTAGCTGCTTGTGTGGAAAATAGGGGCACCCATAGTTTAGGATAAAACAATAAACTCCAAATCAGTCATGTGACTGGTGTGAGAACTAAAATAGTTATTTAAAACTTTACTTTAAAATCAGATATATCAAGGGACCACGCGGTATAACATGGAAAGAGTTTCCTCCCAAGAATACCAATGCATAAAACAAACAACGGAATGCTTTTTGGAACAATGAATCTATTATAAGACTCAGGTCCCATCACACAATGCAAAGCAAGCCGAAGGATAGAGTTTTACCTTATAATAGCCAAACATGCTTGGTACGTTTAAAACAAATCATTCTCATACTATTATAATGTAAAGTGTATGAAAACTACTTCAAATATAAATGTATCAATCCTAGACGGCATAGTGCCCCATCCCATTATGTCACTATACTAGGCTCTACAATCAAAACCGAAATGTCACGTATTGGAAGTTGGATTTCCGTCTGTGAACCAAGGCAAGGGATCTTCCTTACCTTTTTGAGACAACCTAGCCCATGTCTCAGGGTCAGAACGCATCAACCCTTGGATCATCAGGGCCGATCCACACGGAGTGGATTAAAATGCCTGAACAACACGTTTCCCCGCCCTATGGGGCGTAAATGAGCCAGATGGCTCAATATCCATCGGCTCCGTAGTAACCGATATATCTGAGGCGCCTCACTATCCATCATCCACATAAGTAAAACGTCTGGGTTTGCAAAACCTTGACACCACTCCTAGTTAGTAGGAAATGCATGTCCTCCCTGAGTTCCTCTCCCGTTTCTGGTTCACACCGGGGTGTGAGGCTCGTGAATTAATGCTATACACAAAGCTATGCTATACTAAAGCCGTGCTTTGATCATCAACCACAAGACTCTGCTTTTCAACAGAAGCCTTGATCATTTGCATCTCAGCATGCTACATAGGAAATTCACGCCATGCATCTGATGTCTATTGATATATAACCTCTAAGCTCGTACGTCTCAGAGAAGGGTGTTAAACAAGAGAATAAATTCTCCGCCACCAAACAGATATATATTTAAAAGAGATCAATCAAAACAAAATAAAATCCAATGTAAGACACATCCATTTACAACTTCGTTCTAGGTCTGAACGAAACCGGAGGCACCTTATTCCTCGTCCCATATGTCCAATACAGGAGAGAGGTCCTCGCATATCCAGTCGATCTCCAAGTACGTGAGACGACCCGAACTTCGCCGTGAAGGAAAGCACGGATAGAATTGAGAACGGGACACAAAAGAGAACACAGACGGAAGAACATTTCATTGTTATTACAACAATTCCATCAGATACAAGAATATACAGAGTATAAATGAATAAATTACATTCGACAAATATCAGAGATTACAATAAATTACATAGCAGCGGAAAAATATACAAAATACAACGGAAAGTGATACACGGATACAGAGCTTTCCGAGCATCGTTCCAGCTGTAAATCAGGACCCTGTGAATATAAATCTACAAAACCAAAACTACTAGCTGCCCGTGTCGAAAATAGGGGCACCCAGAGTTTAGGTTAAAACAATAAACTCCAGGTCAGTCATGTGATTGGTGTGAGAACTAAAACAGTTATTTAAAACTTTACTTTAAAAGAGAGTAATTCAAGGGACCACGCCATATAACACGGAACGGGTTTCCTCCCAAGAATACTAGTGCATATAACCAAACAACGCAATGCTCTTTGGAAAAATGAAGCTATTATAAGACCCAGGTCCCATCACACAATGCAACGCAAGCAAGAGGATAGGGTTTTCCCTTATAATAGCCAAACATGCTTGGTACGTTTAAAACAAATCATTTGATACTATTATAAGTGTATAGTGTCAAAACAATTTTCAATCATAAATATCAATCATAGACGGCATGGGTACCATATATCATGTCGCCATACTAGTTCTACAATTAAAACCGCAATATCACGTATTGGAAATTGGATTTCTGTCATGAGTCGAGGCAAGGGGCAAGCTCCTCTCCGCATTCGAGACACTCTAGCAAATGTCCCAGGACCCCACTTTGATCCTTCGAATCGGCTGGGTCGGTCCTCTCTTACTTTTGAGGATTAGTTATTCTTGAACACACGTTTCCCAGTCCTTACAGACCTATATCCGAGGCGCCTCGCATTCCAACAACCACACAAGTGAAAAGTATATAAATGTCAAGGCTGGTAGGTCACTGACACCACCCTAGCTAGAAAGAAACGTCGTGCTCTCCCAGCGGTCCGTCTCCCATTTTTGACTCATACCGAGGTGTGAGGCTCGCGAATTCATGTTATACACAAAGCTACGCCACATAGGCCATGCTTTGATAATCAACCACAAGACTCTGCTTTTCAACAGAAGCCTTGATCAATTGCCACTTACGCGTGCCACACTGGCAATTCACTCCATGCGACTGATGTCCATCGATATACAACCTCTGAGCTCGTATATCTCAGAGAAGGGCGTTAAGCAAGAGAATAAATTCTCCGCCGCCAAACAGATGTATATTTAATAGAGATCAATCAACACGGAATAAAATCCAATGTCAGACACACAATCCATTTACAAGTTCGCTCTGGGTCTAAACGAAACCGGAGGCACTTTCCTCGCATATCCATCCATCTCCTAGTACGTCTGGACGATCACCAACTGTTTCCCTCATCCTGGGTGTACAGCCCAATCAAGATCATCAGTAATCACCCAGAACGATGTGAAGACTTCTGGTCTTCAACCACCGTCTTCATCTTCGACATCTTGTCGAATCGGTTATTCAGAATTGGTATAAACCCGGCCTTTCTGAATAACCCACGTATATGATAAACAAATGTTACACAAACACAACAAACGCCTCATTCCAATTCAGAATATCCTTTTATTCACGAAATCACATTCTTAGGGAAAGGTTCCCATTAATTTTATCCAAGATAACTAGTCGGGATTAGCGAATTACACCGAAGTAATTATTTATTTTATTTCCCAATCCCAACCTATTCATCCCCTGGAGCAAAACTGGTAATACTCCATACCTAACACCACGGTGTTATCGGTAAAATTAATTACCATTTCACGTTCAAATCTAATTAAAGATTTAACTATCGCTTTGGAGCAAAACTGGTGATACTCCACTCTCGATCACTTTTCAGATTTGATAATTTAAATTATCAACTCACATTTTAATCTAATTAAAGATTCATTAAAACTCCACTTAGTTTTAATCTTTTCAAAAATCAACATCTTGCCTTTAACTGGGTTAAAGAACCAATGTCATCTAAAGCACGATCCACGATAAACCCAAATCACATTTGATATTAAATACAAGGCTCTGAATAGAAAATATATCGGCTTATATTCAATATCAAATTCTGAAACCAACAAATATCGTATTGGAAATAACGATATAAACTATATCTTTCAAATTCCCATAAAAATATCTGTATAGTCACGAAATCCAACATCAAAATATTCCAAAGACAATTTCGATTCAGATCCACTTCCACTTCACGTATTGGGAATATTTATTATTTTTAAAATCACTTTCAAATTCAATTTATTTATTTCAAAAATAAATTGATTTTAATTCTAGTTCAAAACTAGTTCCTTTCGTGTAACAACCCTGAATTTTGGGGCCAATTTAAAATTTTAAATTAAGTAATTTTAATGAGTTTTTGATATTAAAAATGATTTATTTAAAAAAAAATGATTAATAGTTTATTTAAATCGAAGTCAGAATGAATAATTTAATTTTAATTATAAAAGGAGTTAGAAATAGCGCTGTAGTTTGAAAAGTCAAACTTGAACTTTGACTGACCGTACAGGATGCAAAATTTAACGGATTTTAGTGAAACAAAAAATATTAGAATCTCTTTAAAAATATCTTTCTAACGAATCTGAAAAATCGAAATTTCATAACGGGAATCAAAAGTTGTGTCAAAATTAAAATCTAGAAAGGTCGCTATGAAATTTATAAAGGTAAAAAAAATGCCACTTTTTGCATATGTAGGAACTTGGACTCGAAACCACTTCCATTGAGTTCAGAATGACGTTTCTGCATTGAAAAACAGTAAACACTTATATATTTTGAGTTTCGGGATTTATTTGTTTAAAAATGTATTTTTAATATTAAATATATTGGCCTTAAAAATAGTCATTTTTCAAACGACCTCTGTTTTCGACGAAACCACTTTTGTCGGAACCGGAATGTCGAATTATAGCTAGATTTCAATTTTCAGAATTTTTCGAATTAATAAGTGAGCGTGGCGAAAGAAAATGTGTTTTGACTATTTCAGTTAAATTTAAACGCCTTAAAAATAGCCATTTTTCAAACAGTCTCAGAATTCGACGAAAATAATTTTGTTGGATTCGTATAGTCATAAGAAAGCTAAAAATATTTTTTTTAGAATTTTCTGAGGTCATATGTGGTCCCGGCATATTTAAATGTACGGTCAATATTTAATTGATTAATTTTTAATGCGTTTTTAAATAAAATTTCTACAGATTTCGGAATTGGGCCGAGAGACCTGTCCCATTGCGTTCAGAAGGCGTCAAAACCTTAAGAACGACAGTGAGCAGGCCAAATTTCGAGTTAGTGGCCAAACGGGCCTTTATTGGGTAATTAAATAATAATTAGTTTGACCTAATATTATATTATATAAATTCGCTACGGTCTTCTTCCCCAAACCCGTCGTTTCTTCCAGCCGCCAAACCCATACACCATCGAATTTTCAAACCTTGATTTCTCTCTCAATTCTCAACGGAATCCTTCGTCGTTTGTCACGTTTCGAAGAGATTTCCGAGCTCTTCAAATACATACCGAACCCAACCCTCCTCGTTGCCTGAAATCGCCGCCCCGTCCATCCGAACCGCCGCCGCCACGCACTGAATTACGCCACCCACGTGCGTGCGCACCCCCCCACTTCCCGGCGCCGATAGCCCTCTCGTAGCTCTCCAATCTCCCGCAAACCGTTCGCAAAACCATCGACTACAGCTCCCGAAAATCGAATTCAAAGTTTTGAACTATAAGGTAAAATAAATTTCAGATTTTGCGACGCTTTTTACTGTCGCAGTGCCAGTTGTTAAAAGTCAGAATTCTAATTTATACATGAATTTCAAATTGAAATCTTTCAGGTCCGAAACCGTTTTGAATTCAAACACAAGATCTGATCAAAGTTGGCAATTCATTTCAGATCCGGCCTAGGTGAGAATTTATTTTTAATTTAATTTATTTAATTATTAATTCTTTGTGATTAAAAATATTTATTGACAGATCTGCTATGTCGTGATATTTTAAGTATGGATCTGAATTGTTTATACCATATGATGTTAGATCTGCAAATCGAAGTATTAGATTTGAATTTATTGATTAATTAGAATTAATTATTTGTTAATTTTATTGAATCATGCCACGTTGATTTGTCATATGCCAATATAAACATCACCCTGTATATTACCTTGATGTGAATTGTTAGATTTAGTCATGTTGGTTTATTTGAATGTTGTTGTTGAGTGGATGTGACATGAAATACGATGTGGTAAATGGTGAAGGCTTAATCTTTACATTGTAAATAGGAAGACTAACTTTTATATATTGAATTTTTGATTGAAATTATTAAAGACTGAATCTTTAATTGAAATATTAAAGATGTAAATTTTCATGAAAATATTGAAAGATGAATTTTTTTATGTAAATATTAAATGATAAAATTTTTACATTGTAATTTAAGAATAAAATTTTTACATTGTAATTTAAGAATAAATTTTTACATTGTAAATGAAAGATGAATTTTTATATTAAATTAAAAGATATGTTTCATTGTAAATAATAAAAGATATGATTTTTCATTGTCTATGAAAAGAATGAATTTTTGCAACGATTTATTAAGGAATGAATTTTTGCAATGAATTATTAAAGAATGAACCATATATAGGAAAATCACTTTTATTTTATAAACATGGGATGAGAATGAACCATATATATGGAAATTACTTTTATTCTATGAACCTAGGATGAGAATGGACATGTAGAATTTTTTTTACCTTTTATGAACTTAGAGATGGGAATTTTCCTAGTGATAAAAATACATTTTTATATGTGGTGTGGAAGTAGGATTAACATGTAAAGAAACTTACATTTTTATATGTAATTATGAATGATAATTTACATTATAAGTTAAAGTTACAATTTTATACGTAATTAGAATGAGATTTTACACCATAGGAAAAATGCAATGACCCGCATTGTCAGAGGTATTATAATTAATTTATTTAATTATATAAATAGTGATTTAGGGAATTAAATCGTCGTGAATTAAATTATAGTGAATATTTAATTAAAATAATAATTAAATAATATATTTAATTCAGAATTAATCAAAAATATTGGAAATCACAATATTCTGTGAACTGGGTCATCCCTAATATTTAATTTAGCTTAGAGTTGGATTATATTGACGAATATATTCAATCGACGTCAGTTTGAACGTAGAATTATAATATAATTAAAATAGAGCTCGAAATGGCGCGGCAGTTCGCTATTTGGCGATTTGAACTTCAACTGAATATACCGGGTTCGTTTTAAATCGGATTTCTGTGAAACAAGAAACGTATGGAGCTGGTGAAGTATATCTTTCTAGTGGAAGAGAAAAATCGGGATTTCATTGTGTATATTTTGAGATATGTCTAAATCAAATTTTAGAAAAGTCGCTGTGGAATTCCTTTATAATTTATAAAGGAATTATTTATATTTTAAAAAGGAATTTCAATATAAATCGAATATCGGGTTGACCCAGATTTGAAATATCGAGTTATAAATCCACCGAGAGCTGTATGGTATTCTGTTGTAAAAGGAATTTCAATATAAATCGAATTTTCGTCGCTCGAACACTGATGCCGATGGGGATGAGCTGGACGACGAAAAGTGAAGGGTGAGGGCGAGTTCGACGCTTGGGGCGGTATATGAAGGAGGATGAGATGTTGATTACCATGGTAGTGTCAGAATGGGTGGTAGTTGATCATAGAGGTGGCGGTATGTGGTCAAAACCGGGGTCAACAAGGTTCGAAATTGACTGGAAGTTTGCTGGAGTCGATGCTTTGATTTGGGAAGAAAGGATTTAAGGGGGGCGGGTCTGATAATCTTAGTAGGCCTGCGTTGAAGTCAAAATGGGTAAAGGCCCATGTTTAATAAATTAAGCCTTTATTTAAATTAAAGTTTGTTATATAAACTTGTAACGTAAATATCTATGTCATATGTATCAGAATCTGACGAAACAAGATCTGTCGAGATCGTATGGACGGACACTACACAATGGGACTAACCGCAAGTCAATTGGAGTCCGTCACAATTTATAGCAAAATAAATTGTCCATCGAAATCAAGCGATGGTTATCATTACTAACGATGATCGTCCAATGTGAGTGAAACTCACCAACTCTGAACAGTTATATTTTTATAATGTATTTTTAGAACTGTTAATCATCTGTTGATTGTTGTGTGTTGGTTGATTGAACTGCTAGTCAGTTAGTGAAAATTATATATATATATATATATATATATATGTAATTATATATATATATATATAAACCATTAAATATTTATATGTTGATTCTGCTATCAGAATAATTTATATTGAACTGAAAGTGATGATAATAAAATTGTGTAACATCTGTGGATGCAGGGAGACAGGTTGGAGGAATCCGACTGGATTCCTCAACAGTTATTTTATTGTTTTTCATATATTGTTATATGATGTGATATAAAATCTGTGGGCGATTATATGTGCTTAGACGATATTGAACATCGTGATTTGATATGATTGAATACCATAAAATACCGAAATGTTGATAAGGGGATTTTCAAAGTGATATTGAAAATAGAATATTTATAAAATGGGATATTTATAAATAAGAGATATTTATAAAGTGGAATATTTATAAATAAGAAATGTTTATAAATTGGAATATTTATAAATAGGAGATATTCAAAAAGGAAATAATTACAAACCATTTTCTTTTTGAATGGAAAGGCTTGTGTGGCGGGTTTGGGGATTTTCCTGATGCTCCTGTTACAAAGGAGGTTATGGCGAATTTTTCAGAGAATTTTAAGGAGTTAGAGTATTTCAAGAATAAATTTGAAAAGGAAATATTTGTAAACCATTTACAAATTGAATTGAAAAGGAAACGTTATAAAAAGGAAATCATTTTTAAAGTGTAGAACCGTTATTTAAAAGTAAATCTTTTCAAATGAATAAAATGTTGTTAAAAAGGAAATCTTTATAAAGTGAATAAAGTAAATCGAATATGGTATTCGAAAGGAGTTAAATCGAATATGGTATTCGAAGGGAGTAGATCGAATATGATATTCAAAAGTTAGTAAAACGAATATGCTATTCGAAAAGGGTTAGTCGAGTCGAGTTAGTTGAATAGAGTTAACCAGTTCAGTAGAGTTAACCAGTTCAATAGAGTTAATCAGTGAGTTAAGTAAGTCAAGTTAATCAGTTGGAGTTAATCGATTCGAGTTAAGATTTTCGAGTTGAAAATCGAGTTAAGTTATCGAATACCACTTATTCGAAGTAGAAGTTATCGAATATAGTTATTTGAGATAGAGTTAATCAATCAGAGTTAATCAAATAGAGTTAAGTAAAATTAGAACTGACTAGAGATTAGTAAATTGAATGGTTTTCTAAGTGTCTATCTGATGTTGGTTTCGACCTTCGGGATTTATACTTAGGGGATTGTTCTCATACTAGTTTACAGTCAGGGACTGATAGTTGGGGAAGAGTAGCGATTTGTAAATAAGCAGATGGAAACGTTTTCCAGTGTTAATAACATATATATTCTGAACATAGAAAATAAGGCAATGTGAATATATATATATATATAGATATATGTTGATGATTGATCGATATAATTTCCATCTGGAAATAATATTGATGTTTGCACACTTGTTTTTCTTTGATAGTTAAATCACAGACTATCGAAGTTTTGATCATTTTAACGTTGTTAATATGGAGAGACCGGTTGGATTATTATCCAAAGAACCACTCTGTATTGGCATAAGCGTTGCGAATCATATATGCCAAAGTTAATTGAAGATGGAGTAAAATGCAAGGGCTGTTGTATAAGTCTTATATAACAGTGACTAAGATGGATATAATGAATAGTGCCTTCAGTTTGTCCAGTCCCAGGACAACTTGTATGGACGAAGGTCTGACAGAGTATATCCAATGGACCGCGTAAGTTGATCTGTTCAAATGTATTCACGTTTGGTGGCGGAGGAATTCGTTTCTTTAAGCTGTATACCCGTGTTACTTTTGGATAAATCAATTTTTGATTTAGCGGGTATGACGATGTGACATTTCTAAGTGAATGAAGATGGATGTCTGACAGAGTATTTCTAGACGATCACGTACATTGATTTCTCCAACCGTACCAAGAGTGAAATAGGAGAAGGAAACTTCTTTTAGCTAACACATAATGTATTGTTGAGGACGTCAATCGGTGATTGGATGGATTTGATGATGTGGCATTTAAAGTGAATCTGATGTGAAGATAAGCGTAGCTTCTAGCCTCACATCCGGTAAATGACAGAAATCGGGCAGGTAGCATGGCTATGTAGGTCGCACCTATTAGGGTGTATAATCACCTGATCTAGAGTTTCATTTACTTCCAAAAATCTATTGTTGATGCTGTCCCATTCGGGAAACGGTTGCTGATCCTAACCGTTGGTGATATACATTCGATACACTCAAGCGAAATGAGTGGTCGGTCATGTGTGGCCGGGTTGCAAGATGTTCTTGTTGAACCCAGTGTATTGCTCTCTAGAGGTACACTAGCAGAAGGTGGTTCCATACCTTGTCGTAGTTGGAAATCCATTATCCAATACGTGCTTGCGATTTTGATTGTATACTATATATGTAGAACGATAGATGAAAACGTTTCTGCTAGATTGATATATATATATATATATTTGTACTTAGACATTATTATAATATCAGAATGATATTGCTTGTCAAAGATATTGGATTCTCATAAGGGAAAAACCCGTTCCGTATTCACGGCGTGGTCTTATGAGATATCATATATATGTTAAACTGTGTTAAACTATTTTACTCACACCAGTCCCATGACTGACCCGGAGTTTACTTTGTTGTTTTCCCTAAACTCTTGGGTGCCTAAATTTGTACGGGCAGTCATGTAGTCGGGATTTACAGATATACTTGAAGAGCTGGAGCAGGAGGCTTCTGGATCATATAGCTATAGTTTATTTCCGCTGTGTTGTAAGTGTTGTACTCTGATAAGTGCTATTGTATACATAACTGTTATATTTCAAAGTTATGTTATATATTATATGTTATTCATTCCGCTGTGAGGTTCGTGTTACTCTGATGTTGTGTTCTTCTTCTTCTTCTATTCTAAGTTTCTATCTTATCTATTCTCACCTTCTAATTTCTTTCATTAATTACCAGGATTTTTCGATGTTTGGTTATCGACATTGTGCTTATGTCGATAACCAAAGTCGCCGAAAATCCGGGTCGTTACAGTTGGTATTAGAGCTTAAGTTAAGAATTACTTGGCTCTGTGGCGTGACTCGGTAGAGATAGGGTTAGTAATACCCTAGATTGAGTTTGAGTGTATATATACGAGAGTGCGTATTTGTATTTGATATAAAAATGGTTTTATATTGTGGAGATTCATTGGCTGAGTTGTTTATGAGTTCTGGTCGATCAGTTTGATCCACTGTATCGGTAGGAGTAAATAAACACTTGAATACGATGGACCGCCACAGTATGGATATGTGATATATTATCATATATAGGATGTGTTGGGAGTGATTTTAATCAGATAAGATTATAACATGTGAAATGGTTATATATAACCAATCAAAATTCATATAAGTAAAGTATATGAAATAAGTTGAATTAAATATGAATTTAAATCAGATTTGGAATTAAAATAAGGAAATTTTAAGTTCCTGGGAGATTTTTAGATGTTTTCAAAATGGATGTATTTAGTAAGGGTTTTGAAATGATATAGTATTGAAATCACTTGGGTCGCTGGAAAATAATTCCGATGATGACTGCGCAGTATCATCGGTGTGATTTTCGAGTTCTAAGTGGTGGATTGCTACCAGAGATTTTGATTTGAATTGTTTTGAGAAAACAAGTTGTTCAGGAATTCAAATGTTTTGAATTGGTATTATGATTTCAAATTTACTTGGAGTAAAAGCCCAGGAATTTAAATTCTAAAATTTAAATTTAACTTGTTAAGTTAAGTAAAACAGGGGTGATAAGAGAATAATCTGAAATGGTCTTGTATTGATGAGTTAAGAGTTTGAAATCGAGAATCAAACTCGAGTTAAAATGATGATTGGCTTGGATATAAGCGAATGGTTGTGTTGGTGCTAAAACTGATTAGAATTTGATTGGGGATAACATTGGTATATGCTGAATTGATAGCATATAAAAGTGATAGAGTTGACATACCCGACAAAAAGGTACAAGTTTATATTTCATATGAGTTTGGAATTTATGAGCCGAATTGGCAAGCCGCTTGGCGTTTTGATTTTCTTTTGGGTTGAAGAAGGCCCAGAGAGGCGAGTTGGAGTTTGAGCTATTGACCAGTACAAAGGAGGTGCTAGCGAAAATTTCCGAAAATTTAAAGTGTTAGAAAATTTTCAGAATTTTTGAAAATTTTAGTTAGTCGGAATGAATAAATATTTTAGTTGATATTAATTGGTTCAGTTGAAATCAGAAATAAGGGGTAAACAAATCTTAGGAATTCCAAATAGATAGGGTCGTCCTCTAACTTAGCAATTTCGAGGACGAAATTATTTTTAAGTGGGGAAGAATATAATGACCCGCATTGTCAGAGGTATTATATTTAATTTATTTAATTATATAAATAGTGATTTAGGGAATTAAATCGTCGTGAATTAAATTATAGTGAATATTTAATTAAAATAATAATTAAATAATATATTTAATTCAGAAATAATCAAAAATATTGGAAATCACAATATTCTGTGAACTGGGTCATCCCTAATATTTAATTCAGCTTAGCGTTGGATTATATTGACGAATATATTCAGTCGACGTCAGTTTGAACGTAGAATTATAATATAATTAAAATCGAGCTCGAAATGGCGTGGCAGTTCGCTATTTGGCGATTTGAACTTCAACTGAATATACCGGGTTCGTTTTAAATCGGATTTCTGTGAAACAAGAAACGTATGGAGCTGATGAAGTATATCTTTCTAGTGGAAGAGAAAAATCGGGATTTCATTGTGTAGATTTTGAGATATGTCCAAATCAAATTTTAGAAAAGTCGCTGTGGAATTCCTTTATAATTTATAAAGGAATTATTTATATTTTAAAAAGGAATTTCAATATAAATCGAATATCGGGTTGACCCAGATTTGAAATATCGAGTTATAAATCCATCGAGAGCTGCATGGTATTCTGTTGTAAATATATACGATAATATATATATATTTATTTATATTAAATTTAATTATATTTAAATATATTTATATTTTTAAATAGGCTATTTAGAGCTTTAAAAATAGCCACTTTTGCAAATGAAGTCGGAATTCGACGACACTTATTTTGTTGGATCCGCAATGTCAAATAGTTGTTAGATTTCCAGTTTGGTGATTTTTAGAGTCACTGTGTGGTCGTATGGATTTTTAGAGTGAGAAACAGTCAGTATTTTGACGGTTAAAAATACGCTGTGTGAGCATACGGAGTCGAAATTCGACGAAACCAGTTTCATTGGGACCGTGATGTCGAACTCTAGCTACACGTCCAGTTTGGTGATTTTTGGGTATCGTGTGTTGTGACAACAAGGAATTTCGCTCGATCCTAATCAGTCGCTAAACTGATCTAGACCTTTCGAAACGCCTGATTGTTTGAGAACACGACAAAATAGAACACAAACAGAAGAACATTTCATTGTTTATTACAACAATTCCATTAGAATACAAGAATATATAGAGTATAAATGAACAAATTACATTCGATAAATATCAGAGATTACAATAAATTACAAAGCAGCGGAAAACAATATAAAACACAACTGAAAATAATGCACGGATACAGAGCTTTCCGAACATCGTTCCAGCTGTAAATCAGGATCCTGTGAATATAAATGTGCAAAACCAAAACTACTAGCTGCCCGTGTGGAAAATAGGGGCACCCAGAGTTTAGGTCAAAACAATAAACTCCAGGTCAGTCATGTGACTGGTGTGAGAACTAAAACAGTTATTAATCTTTGTTTTTAAAGTTAGGTAAATCAAGGGACCACGCCGTATAACACGGAACGGGTTTCCTCCCAAGAATACCAGTGCAGAAAACAAACAGCGCAATGCTAAATAAAGAACAATGAAGCTATTATAAGACCCAGATCCCATCACACAATGCAACGCAAGCCGGAGGATAGGGTTTTCCCTTATAATAGCCAAATATGCTTGATACGCGAAATTTCATCTTATATTATTACTATAAGTGAAGAAAACAACTTCAAATATAAATGTATCAATCATAGACGACATGGGTACCATATATCATGTCGCCAATACTAGGCTCTACAATCAAAACCGCAAAATGTCTTATTTGGAAATTGGATTTCCATCATGGTGCCTCCTGATTCGAAAGATCGATCGCGTAGTGCCATCTCAACGGCTTACGTCTCGGCTAGAGAAAACACCGTAATGCACATCCGCACTTTTGGGAAATCGAGTATCACTGCGGCTTACGTCCCGGCGAGAGAAAACACCGCTTACCCTATCCCTCTGAGCACTAAGCTCACTCTCGGTCGACCGAATCCACGACACCACGAAGGTGCCCATCCACGAAAAAGCATACTGATCCAACCATCAGTTTACCACCATACCGGGGTGTGAGGCTCGCGAATCAACGCTATACACAAAGCCATGCTCTATCAAAGCTGCGCTTTGATCATCATCCACCAAACTTTGCTTTTCAACAAAAGTTTGGATCACTGCATCTCAGCATGCCACACTATCAATCCATATCGTACCACTGATTTCTGCCAATATATAACCTCTAAGCTCGTATGTCTCAGAGAAGGGCGTTAAGCAAGAGAATAAATTCTCCGCCGCCAAACAGATATATATTTAGCAGAGATCAACGAATACAATATAAAGGAATACAATGTCAGACACACCATCCATTTACAAGTCCGTTCTGGGTTTGAACGAAACCGGAGGCACTTTCCTCGCATACCCGTACAATCAACACATACGTCCGGACGGCTACCACCGTAGTCCCTTCAAGGTAGCTACTCCCATCAAGGGCAACGGGAGCACCCCTCCTTTCGACGTGAAGATTATCGGTCTTGCACCGTCTTCAACTTCGACCTTCCGTCGAATCAGTTATTCAGAATGGGTTATACCCGGCCTTTCTGAATAACTCACGCATCTTATAATCAAGTGCTATCACAACACGTCACACGCCTCATTCAAATCCAGAATATTCTTTATTCTTTGGGGAAAAGTTCCCATTAATTTTATCAAAGATAAATTCTTCTAAATTTATTCTTTAATCTCCTTTTTGATTTCAAATCATATCACGGTTTTTCAAACTAGTCGGGATAGCGAACCACACCGAAGTAATTATTTATTTTGTTTCCCAATCCCAACCTATTGACCCCATGAAGCAAAACGGGTAATATCCCATATCTAACACCACTGTGTTATCGGTAAAGTTAATTACCATTTCACGTTTATATCTATTTAAAGATTTCACTATCGCTCGGAGCAAAACTGGTGATACTCCTTTCTCGACCACTTTAATCTGATTAAAGAATCTTTAAAACTCCACTTCGTTTTAATGTTTAACTAGGTTAAAGGACCAATGTCTTTTGAAACACGGCCCACGACAAACCCACAATGTTATCCCATTGTTAATTGGGTTAAAGAACAAGTGTTATTTAAAACACTGTTCACGATAAACCCCAAAAGCTATTCCAACTCAAATTTATTTACTTAGAAATAACTAGATTTTTAATTCGAGTTAAAACTAGTACATTTCGGCAAAAACACTTTTTTTCCTTACAAACGTGGAATTTTTCACCCCAACTTCTTCCAAGTCACTTATTTTAATTTTAGACAAATTATCGCTATTTTTAATAATTTTATCAAGGCTCGTACAGTCGATTTCCACTAACGGTCATCGAACTACATCCATAGCGACCTTTTTCAAATTTGATTTGGACATAATTCCAAATCCAACCGTTAGATTTCAAATTTCTAATATTCGTTAGAAAGCTCTTTTCGATACGAACCCAATGGTTCCGGTTTTAGGAGAATCCGACGGTCGGATCTCCCGTAATGTCCGTTTGAAATAAATGGTCGAAATTCACGAATTGCCGCGGCGCGGCGCGTTCTATTCAGGCCATTATATTATATATATAATATATATAATATATCCTTCGTCAATTTCTATTTAAAACGAATTATATAAATAGTTTTGAATTCGTTTCAAAAACAATTTCAACCTATATTTCAAATTCAAATCAAAATTGAATTTTCTATTATAAATTCTTCTTACTTTCATTTCTATTTTATTTTAATTCAAATCGATTTTAATTCAAATCGATTTTAATTCAAATCGAATTCATTTTCTTTTCCATTCAATTCGAATTCGTTTTCAATTTGATTCAATTCACATTGGTTTTCAATTTGATTCAATTTCAAATTGGTTTTATATTCAATTCAATTCACATTGGTTTTCAATTTGATTCAAATTCAAATTGGTTTTATATTCAATTCAATTCACATTGGTTTTCAATTTGATTCAAATTCACATTGGTTTTCAATTTGATTCAAATTCAAATTGGTTTTCAATTCAATTCAATTCACATTGGTTTTCAATTTGATTCAAATTCGAATTGGTTTTATATTCAATTCAATTCACATTGGTTTTCAATTTGATTCAAATTCAAATTGGTTTTATATTCAATTCAATTCGAAATCACTTTCACATTCATTTTATTTCGAAATCACTTTCACATTCATTTTATTTCGAAATCACTTTCACATTCATTTTATTTCGAAATCACTTTCACATTCATTATATTTCGAAATCACTTTCACATTCATTTTATTTCGAAATCACTAAAATCGATATAAATATCGATCACGTCAAAATGGCATCAATCTAATCAACATGGCTTCATATATTTCTATTTTCAAATATTTCTTATTATCAAAATATTTCTTTCAACACATGACTAATCTCAACGGATGAGTACAGTCAACACATGAACTTTTATTTTATAATATTCTTTATTTTCTAAATTGGAATGAGGCCCAATCAATCACCATATAATGTTAATTATATGGATTTTCATACATCACACGTATATAATAGCATTGAAAAATACTCAACCATCAACCAAAGTGCACTACACTGTATAAGCATCAAATATAGATATCTAACGCTTATAACAGCCTGTCAATCAATCGATCGACATATTTAATCAATCAGGATGAGTGAACTTCAAATTTCATCCCAACACCCGTGTGGGGTTTCAAACAATCAAACACTTATCTTAGTTGTGCAGTTGGGCGATGTGTAAAATTTACCGGCCCAATCAATATCAGTCAAATCAGTGTATATAAACAAATCGGCCGATTTGTTTATAAAAATTTATTTATTCACTTTCACGTTAGAAATCCTATTTTTAACGATAAAATATTTTATTTTAACACATGGATTTTTATTCAGTTCATTTACAAAATAGAAATGATATTTTTGTTTTTCTAACATATTTTAGAAAATTTCGGCGGCATAACGGCACGATACTAGAAACGGGACGAGGCCTAGCCTTGTCCCCGGTCTAGTGAAGGCCCACGCCATTCACACATCAATCAAATCCATTCAATTCACCAAACAATTCAATTCAACCAAATAAACTAACCAACTACACAACCAATCAAACAAGTCCATGGTCTGTGGACGATTGTGTCGGGTGCTACTAAGCACCATCTGCATCCTAGTATATATATAACTAGAAAAAGAGATTTGAGTGAGAAGTTCTCACCGATAGCTATCCTAACTCCACGGCTCTTCTTTTACAGAAATCTTCGTTGTTCTCGCCTTTTTGTCACCTTCGTTGCCCGTATTCTCTACATATGTAAAAATCGAATTTTTACTATGTTATTCAATATATAAAGATTGCATCTTGACTTTGCTATTAAATATATAAAGATTATATTTTTATTATTCCCATAATGTAAAAATTATATTTTTATTGCTTTAAAAATATAAGAATTATATCTTACTTCTTCTACTTAACAAAAATTCCGTCTTTTTCTCTTTTTAAAAATATGATCTTTATTTTTGCAAGTTCAAATCTTTTTCTTTTAAAAGATTAAACCTTTTTCTATTTCAAAGTTTAAACCTTTTTTTCTATTTTAAACCTTAAAATAAAATCAGTTTTTATTTCCCTTAAAAATCAGTTTTTAAATTCTAATTAAAATCAGTTTTATAACTTCTTAAAAAAAAAAAATCTAAAATCAGTTTTAAATTCTTATTCAAATCAGTTTTTAAATCTAAAAAAATTTAGTTTTTAAAACCTTAAAATTTCAGTTTTTATTTCCTTTAAAATTTCAGTTTTTATTTCCTTTAAAATTTCAGTTTTTATTTCCTTTAAAATTTCAGTTTTTATATCTTTTTTTCAAATCAGTTTTACAAACCTGACTACTGAAACTAGAAAAAAATAAAAATAAAACAGAATAAAATGAAGGCTCACCTTGAATCGTGGGAGGGGTCGCTACTGGCGGTGCTCGACGATGGCGTCGACTGGAGGTGCGCGAGTGGGGCTTTGGGGTTTCTCGGGTTCGATGTCGGCTAGGGCTAGGGGGCTCGCGAGGTTCTCGCGATTGGGGGGGGGGGGTTTCTGACGTGGTGGCGGAGGATCGAGGGGAGAGGAGAGAGAAGGAAGGCGGCGGAGGAAGAAGAGGGGAAGGGGCGTCTCTGACGTGGTGGCGGGGTAGAAGACTGGGCGACGGGGTTTTTTTTTTTTGATTTTTCCTTCTTTTTTTTTTCTGATTCGAATGAAGAAATAGGGGGGGGGGCCAGAATGAAATAAGGGGGAGGGGAGAGAGAATGATTTCTCTTTATTTATTTATTTATTTATTTATTTTGATTCCTAAATGTTGACTTTTACATACGACCTCAAAACGAGGCCCACTGCCTGTCGCCCCTAGCGTTATACCCCCATTCTGAACACAATGGGATATGTATCGTAGGCTGATTCGATAGTTACAATCAGTTTCCACCAAAATCAACATATAACTCTATATATTGAATTTGAACGCACATTTCAATTTACCGGGGTCACATACTAACTAGAAAAATTCCAGAAAAATATTTTCTAGCTTCGTATTGACGATACGGTCCTAACAAAACTAATTTCGTCGAATTCTGAGACCGTTTGAAAAGTGGCCAATTTCCAGTCGATTAAAATCAACTGAAACTGGTCAAACGCGTTTTCCTTCGCCACGCTCACATATTGATTCTAAAAATTATGAAATTTGAATCCTAGCAATAGCTTTTCATCACGGATCCAACAAAAGTGGTTTCGTTGAAATCCGAGGTCGTTTGCAAAATGGCTATTTTCAAGGGTCGAAATTCCATAGCGACTATTCAGAATTTTCAACTGGACATATCTTTTGATTCCCGCTATGAAATTTTGATTTTTCGGATTCGATGGAAAGATACCATCAATTAGATTCAAATATTTTTGGTTTCACTATAATCCAGTTTGTTTTGCACCCGGTACGTTCAATTGAAGTTTGAAATCGAATTATCGAACTACCACGCCATTTTCAATTCTATTATATAATTATATATAATTATTTATATTCTAACGACGACGTATATAAATGTAAACGTCGAATTCTATTCAAACTAAATTTTTCGTCGATATTATTTTAAATAATTCATTTTAAATATTCAAAATTCGCTAAAATTGCCAAAATAAAAATTTCAAACTGGCTCGCATTTTACGGGTTGTTACAATCTCCCCCACTCAAAAATTTTCGTCCTCGAAAAGGAACAAAGTCGAAAGTGGTTTGATTAATCAACTCTACATTCAATCTGGCTTCCATTCTCTAACTTTTCAGTTTCTGAGAATTTTCAAAATTTCAAAAATTTGGCTAACACCCTAAATTTTCGAAAAATTTCGCCATAACCTCCCCTGCACCGGGAGCGTCGGGGAATTTCAAATAGCTTCCCCGGTCCTTCAGATCTCAAAAAGAAAAAGAAAAAGCCAAGCGGCTAGCCAATAGGCTCATAAAATCATCATCACCCAAACAAAACAGTAAATTATGTAGTAAACATGTACCTATTTGTCGGGCAAACAAATTTTATTCTTCTGCTCTAGCCTCCTTGCTATGACCTGTTCAATGTAAGTATATGTATATGCAAGCAAATGCGATAAATTTTCAATACAGTTCGATGTTTGGTGTTAAATTCAACTTGGTTCAACATTTTCTTACCTTAGTTATATTATACAATACTAATACATTTTAAAACAAAAGGCATAATTACGTTCATACAAGCATCATACATACATATATCCAAAACGTTAGTTCATTACATTAAAACCCAGCTTTCTAGGAAGTCGTGCCTTCTTCTTGCATGATTTCCAAAGTTGATAGCTCCTTTCCCTTGGATTTCTTATCACCCTTCTTTAATGGGCAATCTCGGGCTAGATGCCCTACTTCTTTGCATTGAAAGCACTTCTTTTCTTTTCCTAAATTTTTGGGTTTCTTCTTCATCTTCGGACACTTATGTACAAAATGCCCCGTCTCTTTGCATTTGAAACACACTATGTCCATTCTCATCACTTTCTCCCTGTTTTTCTTTCGCTCAGGGCACCGAACGGCATAATGTCCTTCTTTTCTGCATATGCGGCAATAAATACCCACGTACGTTCCTAAGTTCAACTCACGTTCTTTTTCTGCTTCCTGGTGAGCTCTCCTCGCTTGTTTCGGGGTCATCCAGAATTCAGTATGAGATAAGCCATAGTCGTCCATATCCTATATAATATTTTTAGGATTTTTGTCAAGAGAGTTTGCATTATTTTTCACTTAATAATCATCTTGATTATACTTCATTTATCGTTCTAGTATTTTTTTATTTTTTTTTAAATCAATAATCAAACATCACAGCCATCAATCAATTTGTTGATTAGATTGTCAAATATATATGGTTTTTATATACTCAAAAATCAAGTTTCAATGTCAAGTCACAAACAGTAAATTTCAGTTAAGTTTTGTTCTCAAACCAGTCGATTGGAAACATATAGAAATCTCACTTTCGAAACTCGAAAACAAGTACTGGCGATGGGGCCCCATCACCAGAATTATTCCCGGGCAACTAGAGTATGATTCTATATCTATCCAATATATTAAAACCTCGAATACACGCTTGCAAGGCGCATATGCAAAATCTTTATATATTGGATTGTCCAAATTGATTTAAAATAAATAGTCAAACACGTATGATATGATTTAAATTTCAAAACAAAAATGGTTTTCATTTTAAAAATATACTCTTCACACTCGTTCTAGGATACTACTGATCCTATCTCTAACGAGTCATTCTCATTGGATATTACTAATCCAATATCTGATGAATTCTTTCGCATGGTTCTAAAGTGTCTTGTT
The DNA here is from genome assembly GCA_030737875.1 of Allium sativum. Lineage (NCBI taxonomy): Eukaryota > Viridiplantae > Streptophyta > Magnoliopsida > Asparagales > Amaryllidaceae > Allium > Allium sativum. The sequence continues at coordinate 115,143,684 of CM060921.1, forward strand.
CTCGAGCTCTGTAAACCAAAGCTCTGATACCAACTGTGACAACAAGGAATTTCGCTCGATCCTAATCAGTCGCTAAACTGATCTAGACCTTTCGAAACGCCTGATTGTTTGAGAACACGACAAAATTGAACACAAACAGAAGAACATTTCATTGTTTATTACAACAATTCCATTAGAATACAAGAATATATAGAGTATAAATGAACAAATTACATTCGATAAATATCAGAGATTACAATAAATTACAAAGCAGCGGAAAACAATATAAAACACAACTGAAAATAATGCACGGATACAGAGCTTTCCGAACATCGTTCCAGCTGTAAATCAGGATCCTGTGAATATAAATCTGCAAAACCAAAACTACTAGCTGCCCGTGTGGAAAATAGGGGCACCCAGAGTTTAGGTTAAAACAATAAACTCCAGGTCAGTCATGTGACTGGTGTGAGAACTAAAACAGTTATTAATCTTTGTTTTTAAAGTTAGGTAAATCAAGGGACCACGCCGTATAACACTGAACGGGTTTCCTCCCAAGAATACCAGTGCAGAAAACAAACAGCGCAATGCTAAATAAAGAACAATGAAGCTATTATAAGACCCAGATCCCATCACACAATGCAACGCAAGCCGGAGGATAGGGTTTTCCCTTATAATAGCCAAATATGCTTGATACGCGAAATTTCATCTTATATTATTACTATAAGTGAAGAAAACAACTTCAAATATAAATGTATCAATCATAGACGACATGGGTACCATATATCATGTCGCCAATACTAGGCTCTACAATCAAAACCGCAAAATGTCTTATTTGGAAATTGGATTTCCATCATGGTGGCTCCTGATTCGAAAGATCGATCGCGTAGTGCCATCTCAACGGCTTACGTCTCGGCTAGAGAAAACACCGTAATGCACATCCGCACTTTTGGGAAATCGAGTATCACTGCGGCTTACGTCCCGGCGAGAGAAAACACCGCTTACCCTATCCCTCTGAGCACTAAGCTCACTCTCGGTCGACCGAATCCACGACACCACGAAGGTGCCCATCCACGAAAAAGCATACTGATCCAACCATCAGTTTACCACCATACCGGGGTGTGAGGCTCGCGAATCAACGCTATACACAAAGCCATGCTCTATCAAAGCTGCGCTTTGATCATCATCCACCAAACTTTGCTTTTCAACAAAAGTTTGGATCACTGCATCTCAGCATGCCACACTATCAATCCATATCGTACCACTGATTTCTGCCAATATATAACCTCTAAGCTCGTATGTCTCAGAGAAGGGCGTTAAGCAAGAGAATAAATTCTCCGCCGCCAAACAGATATATATTTAGCAGAGATCAACGAATACAATATAAAGGAATACAATGTCAGACACACCATCCATTTACAAGTCCGTTCTGGGTTTGAACGAAACCGGAGGCACTTTCCTCGCATACCCGTACAATCAACACATACGTCCGGACGGCTACCACCGTAGTCCCTTCAAGGTAGCTACTCCCATCAAGGGCAACGGGAGCACCCCTCCTTTCGACGTGAAGATTATCGGTCTTGCACCGTCTTCAACTTCGACCTTCCGTCGAATCAGTTATTCAGAATGGGTTATACCCGGCCTTTCTGAATAACTCACGCATCTTATAATCAAGTGCTATCACAACACGTCACACGCCTCATTCAAATCCAGAATATTCTTTATTCTTTGGGGAAAAGTTCCCATTAATTTTATCAAAGATAAATTCTTCTAAATTTATTCTTTAATCTCCTTTTTGATTTCAAATCATATCACGGTTTTTCAAACTAGTCGGGATAGCGAACCACACCGAAGTAATTATTTATTTTGTTTCCCAATCCCAACCTATTGACCCCATGAAGCAAAACGGGTAATATCCCATATCTAACACCACTGTGTTATCGGTAAAGTTAATTACCATTTCACGTTTAAATCTATTTAAAAATTTCACTATCACTCGGAGCAAAACTGGTGATACTCCTTTCTCGACCACTTTAATCTGATTAAAGAATCTTTAAAACTCCACTTCGTTTTAATGTTTAACTAGGTTAAAGGACCAATGTCTTTTGAAACACGGCCCACGAAAAACCCACAATGTTATCCCATTGTTAATTGGGTTAAAGAACAAGTGTTATTTAAAACACTGTTCACGATAAACCCCAAAAGCTATTCCAACTCAAATTTATTTACTTAGAAATAACTAGATTTTTAATTCGAGTTAAAACTAGTACATTTCGACAAAAACACTTTTTTTTCCTTACAAACGTGGAATTTTTCACCCCAACTTCTTCCAAGTCACTTATTTTAATTTTAGACAAATTATCGCTATTTTTAATAATTTTATCAAGGCTCGTACAGTCGATTTCCACTAACGGTCATCGAACTGCATCCATAACGACCTTTTTCAAATTTGATTTGGACATAATTCCAAATCCAACCGTTAGATTTCAAATTTCTAATATTCGTTAGAAAGCTCTTTTCGATACGAACCCAATGGTTCCGGTTTTAGGAGAATCCGACGGTCGGATCTCCCGTAATGTCCGTTTGAAATAAATGGTCGAAATTCACGAACTGCCGCGGCGCGGCGCGTTCTATTCAGGCCATTGTATTATATATATAATATATCCTTCGTCGATTTCTATTTAAAACGAATTATATAAATAGTTTTGAATTCGTTTCAAAAACAATTTCAACCTATATTTCAAATTCAAATCAAAATTGAATTTTCTATTATAAATTCTTCTTACTTTCATTTCTATTTGATTTTAATTCAAATCGATTTTAATTCAAATCGAATTCATTTTCTTTTCCATTCAATTCGAATTCGTTTTCAATTTGATTCCATTCACATTGGTTTTCAATTTGATTCAAATTCAAATTGGTTTTATATTCAATTCAATTCACATTGGTTTTCAATTTGATTCAAATTCAAATTGGTTTTATATTCAATTCAATTCACATTGGTTTTCAATTTGATTCAAATTCACATTGGTTTTCAATTTGATTCAAATTCAAATTGGTTTTCAATTCAATTCAATTCACATTGGTTTTCAATTTGATTCAAATTCAAATTGGTTTTATATTCAATTCAATTCACATTGGTTTTCAATTTGATTCAAATTCAAATTGGTTTTATATTCAATTCAATTCGAAATCACTTTCACATTCATTTTATTTCGAAATCACTTTCACATTCATTTTATTTCGATATCACTTTCACATTCATTTTATTTCGAAATCACTTTCACATTCATTTTATTTCGAAATCACTTTCACATTGATTTTATTTCGAAATCACTTTCACATTCATTTTATTTCGAAATCACTAAAATCGATATAAATATCGATCACGTCAAAATGGCGTCAATCTAATCAACATGGCTTCATATATTTCTATTTTCAAATATTTCAAATATTTCTTATTATCAAAATATTTCGTTCAACACATGACTAATCTCAACGGATGAGTACAGTCAACACATGAACTTTTATTTTATAATATTCTTTATTTTCTAAATTGGAATGAGGCCCAATCAATCACCATATAATGTTAATTATATGGATTTTCATACATCACACGTATATAATAGCATTGAAAAATACTCAACCATCAACCAAAGTGTACTACACTGTATAAGCATCAAATATAGATATCTAACGCTTATAACAGCCTGTCAATCAATCGATCGACATATTTAATCAATCAGGATGAGTGAACTTCAAATTTCATCCCAACACCCGTGTGGGGTTTCAAATAATCAAACACTTATCTTAGTTGTGCAGTTGGGCGATGTGTAAAATTTACCGGCCCAATCAATATCAGTCAAATCAGTGTATATAAACAAATCGGCCGATTTGTTTATAAAAATTTATTTATTCACTTTCACGTTAAAAATCCTATTTTTAACGATAAAATATTTTATTTTAACACATGGATTTTTATTCAGTTCATTTACAAAATAGAAATGATATTTTTGTTTTTCTAACATATTTTAGAAAATTTCGGCGGCATAACGGCACGATACTAGAAACGGGACGAGGCCTAGCCTTGTCCCCGGTCTAGTGAAGGCCCACGCCATTCACACATCAATCAAATCCATTCAATTCACCAAACAATTCAATTCAACCAAATAAACTAACCAACTACACAACCAATCAAACAAGTCCATGGTCTGTGGACGATTGTGTCGGGTGCTACTAAGCACCGTCTGCATCCTAGTATATATATAACTAGAAAAAGAGATTTGAGTGAGAAGTTCTCACCGATAGCTATCCTAACTCCACGGCTCTTCTTTTACAGAAATCTTCGTTGTTCTCGCCTTTTTGTCACCTTCGTTGCCCGTATTCTCTACATATGTAAAAATCGAATTTTTACTATGTTATTCAATATATAAAGATTGCATCTTGACTTTGCTATTAAATATATAAAGATTATATTTTTATTATTCCCATGATGTAAAAATTATATTTTTATTGCTTTAAAAATATAAGAATTATATCTTACTTCTTCTACTTAACAAAGATTCCGTCTTTTTCTCTTTTTAAAAATATGATCTTTATTTTTGCAAGTTCAAATCTTTTTCTTTTAAAAGATTAAACCTTTTTCTATTTCAAAGTTTAAACCTTTTTTTCTATTTTAAACCTTAAAATAAAATCAGTTTTTATTTCCCTTAAAAATCAGTTTTTAAATTCTAATTAAAATCAGTTTTATAACTTCTTAAAAAAAAAAAAAATCTAAAATCAGTTTTAAATTCTTATTCAAATCAGTTTTTAAATCTAAAAAAATTCAGTTTTTAAAACCTTAAAATTTCAGTTTTTATATCTTTTTTTCAAATCAGTTTTACAAACCTGACTACTGAAACTAGAAAAAAATAAAAATAAAACAGAATAAAATGAAGGCTCACCTTGAATCGTGGGAGGGGTCGCTACTGGCGGTGCTCGACGATGGCGTCGACTGGAGGTGCGCGAGTGGGGCTTTGGGGTTTCTCGGGTTCGATGTCGGCTAGGGCTAGGGGGCTCGCGAGGTTCTCGCGATTGGGGGGGGGGGGGGTTTCTGACGTGGTGGCGGAGGATCGAGGGGAGAGGAGAGAGAAGGAAGGCGGCGGAGGAAGAAGAGGGGAGGGGGCGTCTCTGACGTGGTGGCGGGGTAGAAGACTGGGCGACGGGTTTTTTTTTTTTTGATTTTTCCTTCTTTTTTTTTCTGATTCGAATGAAGAAATGGGGGGGGGGGCAGAATGAAATAAGGGGGAGGGGAGAGAGAATGATTTCTCTTTTTTTATTTACTTATTTATTTATTTTGATTCCTAAATGTTGACTTTTACATACGACCTCAAAACGAGGCCCACCGCCAGTCGCCCCTAGCGTTATACCCCCATTCTGAACACAATGGGATATGTATCGTAGGCTGATTCGATAGTTACAATCAGTTTCCACCAAAATCAACATATAACTCTATATATTGAATTTGAACGCACATTTCAATTTACCGGGGTCACATACTAACTAGAAAAATTCCAGAAAAATATTTTCTAGCTTCGTATTGACGATACGGTCCTAACAAAACTAATTTCGTCGAATTCTGAGACCGTTTGAAAAGTGGCCAATTTCCAGTCGATTAAAATCAACTGAAACTGGTCAAACGCGTTTTCCTTCGCCACGCTCACATATTGATTCTAAAAATTATGAAATTTGAATCCAAGCAATAGCTTTTCATCACGGATCCAACAAAAGTGGTTTCGTTGAAATCCGAGGTCGTTTGCAAAATGGCTATTTTCAAGGGCCGAAATTCCATAGCGACTATTCAGAATTTTCAACTGGACATATCTTTTGATTCCCGCTATGAAATTTTGATTTTTCGGATTCGATGGAAAGATACCATCAATTAGATTCAAATATTTTTGGTTTCACTATAATCCGGTTTGTTTTGCACCCGGTACGTTCAATTGAAGTTTGAAATCGAATTATCGAACTACCGCGCCATTTTCAATTCTATTATATAATTATATATAATTATTTATATTCTAACGACGACGTATATAAATGTAAACGTCGAATTCTATTCAAACTAAATTTTTCGTCGATATTATTTAAAATAATTCATTTTAAATATTCAAAATTCGCTAAAATTGCCAAAATAAAAATTTCAAACTGGCTCGCATTTTACGGGTTGTTACATGTGTGATCACACAGATTTTTAGAAAGCAATGATCGAATAAAAATAAATATAAAACAAAAATACGTGGACTAAAACGAGGCCACACCCTCTTCTTTTACAGCCACACAACCATCTCCTCCCCCTTATAAAAGCAAAATACTGAGCTGCCAGTTTTCTCTCCTCAAACATAAACAGATCAAGCTTTTCTATCAAAATAAAATCAAAAGAAATGGAAATAAAATCCTGAAAATCCTCAAACAAGTTTAAGCGACTTCCTATCGGGTTTCTCATCATTCCTCTACCCCTTTCTCAGGGTTCGACGTCAGTTTGTTTGGGCGAGTTTTGTTACAGCGAACCTAAGGTTCGATCGCATTTTGTATATAGTGGTTTTCGGTTGGATTGGAGGATGGTAGTTGAGTCGTGGTGCGGAGTAGCATTTAGGGGTTGAATTTGGTGGATTTTGGCCAACATTTTCGTCGCTCGAACACTGATGCCGACGGGGATGAGCTGGACGACGGAAAGTGAAGGGTGAGGGTGAGTTCGACGCTTGGGGCGGTATATGAAGGAGGATGAGATGCTGATTACCGTGGTAGGGTCAGAATGGGTGGTAGTTGATCATAGAGGTGGCGGTGTGTGGTCAAAACCGGGGTCAACAAGGTTCGAAATTGACTGGAAGTTTGCTGGAGTCGATGCTTTGATTTGGGGAAGAAAGGAATTAATGGGAGCGGGTCTGATAATCTTAGTGGGTCTGCGTTGAAGTCAAAATGGGTAAAGGCCCATGTTTAATAAATTAAGCCTTTATTTAAATTAAAGTTTGTTATATAAACTTGTAACGTAAATATTTATGTCATATGGTATTAGAATCTGACGAAACAAGATCCGTCGAGATCGCATGGACGGACACTACACAATGGGACTAACCGCAAGTCAATTGGAGTCCATCACAATTTATAGCAAAATAAATTGTCCATCGAAATCAAGCGATGGTTATCGTTATTAACGATGATCGTCCAATGTGAGTAAAACTAACCAACTCTGAACAGATATATTTTTATAATGTATTTTTAGAACTGTTAATCATCTGTTGATTGTTGTGTGTTGGTTGATTGATTGAACTGCTAGTCAGTTAGTGAAAATTATATATATATATATATATACGTAATTATATGTATATATAAACAATTAAATATTTATATATTGATTCTGCTATCAGAATAATTTATATTGAACTGAAAGTGATGATAATCATATTGTGTAACATATGTGGATGCATGGAGACAGGTTGGAGGAATCCGACTGGATTCCTCAACAGTTATTTTATTGTTTTTCATATATTGTTATATGATGTGATATAAAATCTGTGGGCGATTATATGTGCTTAGACGATATTGAACATCGTGATTTGATATGATTGAATACCATAAAATAACGAAATATTGATAAGGGGATTTTCAAAGTGATATTGAAAATAGAATATTTATAAAATGGGATATTTATAAATAAGAGATATTTATAAAGTGGAATATTTATAAATAAGAAATGTTTATAAATTGGAATATTTATAAATAGGAGATATTCAAAAAGGAAATAATTACAAACCATTTTCTTTTTGAATGGAAAGGCCTGTGTGGCGGGTTTGAGGATTTTCCCGATGCTCCCGTTACAAAGGAGGTTATGGCGAATTTTTCAGAGAATTTTAAGGAGTTAGAATATTTCAAGAATAAATTTGAAAAGGAAATATTTGTAAACCATTTACAAATAGAATTGAAAAGGAAACGTTATAAAAAGGAAATCATTTTTAAAGTGTAGAACCGTTATTTAAAAGTAAATCTTTTCAAATGAATAAAACGTTGTTAAAAAGGAAATCTTTATAAAGTGAATAAAGTAAATCGAATATGGTATTCGAAAGGAGTTAAATCGAATATGGTATTCGAAGGGAGTAGATCGAATATGATATTCGAAAGTTAGTAAAACGAATATGCTATTCGAAAGGGGTTAGTCGAGTCGAGTTAGTTGAATTGAGTTAACCAGTTCAGTAGAGTTAACTAGTTCAATAGAGTTAATCAATGAGTCAAGTAAGTCAAGTTAATCAGTTGGAGTTAATCGATTCGAGTTAAGATTTTCGAGTTGAAAATCGAGTTAAGTTATCGAATACCACTTATTCGAAGTAGAAGTTATCAAATATAGTTATTTGATATAGAGTTAATCAATCATAGTTAATCAAATAGAGTTAAGTAAAATTAGAACTGACTAGAGATTAGTAAATTGAATGGTTTTCTAAGTGTCTATCTGATGTTGGTTTCGACCTTCGGGATTTATACTTAGGGGATTGTTCTCATACTAGTTTACAGTCAGGGACTGATAGTTGGGGAAGAGTAGTGATTTGTAAATAAGCAGATGGAAACGTTTTCCAGTGTTAATAACATACATTTTCTGAACATAGAAAATAAGGCAATGTGAATATATATATAGATATATGTTGATGATTGATCGATATAATTTCCATCTGGAAATAATATCGTTGTTTGCACACTTGTTTTTCTTTGATAGTTAAATCACAGACTATCGAAGTTTTGACCATTTTAACGTTGTTAATATGGAGAGACCGGTTGGATTATTATCCAAAGAACCACTCTGTATTGGCATAAGCGTTGCGAATAATATATGCCAAAGTTAATTGAAGACGGAGTAAAATGCAAGGGTTGTTGTATAAGTCTTAGATAACAGTGACTAAGATGGATATACTGAATAGTGCCTTCGGTTTGTCCAGTCCCAGGACAACTTGTATGGACGAAGGTCTGACAGAGTATATCCAATGGATCGCGTAAGTTGATCTGTTCAAACGTATTCACATTTGGTGGCGGAGGAATTCGTTTCTTTAAGCTGTATACCCGTGTTACTTTTGGATAAATCAATTTGTGATTTGGCGGGTATGACGATGTGACATTTCTAAGTGAATGAAGATGGATGTCTGACAGAGTATTTCCAGACGATCACGTACATTGATTTCTCCAACCGTACCAAGAGTGAAAGCGGAGAAGGAAACTTCTTTTAGCTAACACATAATGTATTGTTGAGGACGTCAATCGGTGATTGGATGGATTTGATGATGTGGCATTTAAAGTGAATCTGATGTGAAGATAAGCGTAGCTTCTAGCCTCACATCCGGTAAATGATAGAAATCGGGCAGGTAGCATGGCTATGTAGGTCGCACCTATTAGGGTGTATAATCACCTGATCTAGAGTTTCATTTACTTCCAAAAATATATTGTTGATGCTGTCCCATTCGGGAAACGGTTGCTGATCCCAACCGTTGGTGATATACATTCGATACACTCAAGCGAAATGAGTGGTCGGTCATGTGTGGCCGGGTTGCAAGATGTTCTTGTTGAACCCAGTGTATTCCTCTCTAGAGGTACACTAGCAGAAGGTGGTTCCATACCTTGTCATAGTTGGAAATCCATTATCCAATACGTGCTTGCGATTTTGATTGTATACTATATATGTAGAACGTGAGATGAAAGCATTTCTGCTAGATTGATATATATTTGTACTTAGACATTATTATAATATCAGAATGATATTGCTTGTCAAATATATTGGATTCTCATAAGGGAAAAACCCGTTCCGTATTCACGGCGTGGTCTTATGAGATATCATATATATGTTAAACTGTGTTAAACTATTTTACTCACACCAGTCCCATGACTGACCCGGAGTTTACGTTGTTGTTTTCCCTAAACTCTTGGGTGCCTAAATTTGTATGGGCAGTCAAGTAGTCGGGATTTATAGATATACTTGAAGAGATGGAGAAGGAGGCTTCTGGATCATATAGCTATAGTTTATTTCCACTGTGTTGTAAGCGTTGTACTCTGATAAGTGCTATTGTATACATAACTGTTATATTTCAAAGTTATGTTATATATTATATGTTATTCGTTCCGCTGTGAGGTTCGTGTTACTCTGATGTTGTGTTCTTCTTCTTCTTCTATTCTAAGTTTCTATCTTATCTATTCTCACCTTCATTTCTTTCATTAATTACCAGGATTTTTCGATGTTTTGGTTATCGACATCGTGCTTATGTCGATAACCAAAGTCGCCGAAAATCCAGGTCGTTACAAAAATTTACATTATTTTATATGTAAATAAAAGTAGGAATTTACGATTTAATAAATTTACATTTTTATAATGTAAATATAAAGTAGAGTTTGCATGTAAATTAGAACGGTAAAATAAAAATGACATTTTCTTTTATATGTTATTTATATATGGATTTACACCGTAAGATAAAATATTCATTTTTATCAAGTGTAAAAGAAAGATAAAATATTCATTTTGTCAAATGTAAAAGAAAGATTAAATATCCATTTTTATCAAATGTAAAGGAATAACCAAATATTCATTTTGTCAAATATAAAGGAAAGATAAAAATGTAAGTATGACAAAAGAATGAAACATATTTATTTATTTGTAAGTGCCATTTACTGCATATGAAATGAAACATATTTACTTATTTGTAAGTGTCATTTACTGCATATAAGAATGAAACATATTTATTCGTAAGTGTCATTTACTACATATGAAATAAAATATATTTATTTGTAAATGTCATTTACTGCATATGAAATGAAACATATTTATTTATTTCTAAATGTCATGCACTGCATATGAAATGAAACATATATATTTATTCGTAAGTGTCATTTACTGCATATGAAATAAAATTTGTAATGCCATATGAAATGAAGTGCATAATTAAAATAATACCTTTTGCATATAAAGCGAAATATTTTAAATGTCATTTAGAAAAGAACAAAAATTCATATTTTTGTTCAAAGAGAAAGTAAAGGACAAAATTTACATTTGTGTTTAATGTAAATCCAAAAAAAACAGAAGATTACATTTTGTTAAATGAAATTAAAAAGAGGAAAGTTACATTTTTGTTAAAATGTGATTAAAGTAAGAAAAGTTACATTTTTGTTTAAATGTAATTAAAGGAACAAGAAAATTTACATTTTAAGGAATTGGATTTTCATACAAAAAGAGATAAAATTAGAAATTGACATTTTTATTATGTAACTTAGAATGAGAACTTGCATTGCAAATAAAAATTACATTTTTATTTGAACTAAAGATATAATATTTGCTGTGCAAATAAAAATTACATTTTTATTTGAAACTATGATATGCAATTGGCGATGAAAATAAAAATTATATTTTTATTTGTAACTATGAGATGAAATTTGGCAAGCGAACAAAATTTACATTTTTATATGTATCTATAAATGAGAATTTGCACTGTAAATTAGAATTACATTTTTATTATGTAATTAAAGTATGATACCACATTGTAAATTAAAATTACATTTTTATGATGTCACTTTGAATAGAATTTACATTGCCATTATAAAAAGTAAAGATCATTTTGGTTTTGCATTGAAAGAGATAAGAATTATTTTTGTTTGGCATTAAAAGAATAGCAAAATTATTATTTTTGTTACGTTGAAATTAAACAAACAAAAATATTTTCATTTGTATAGAAATGAAGTTGACACCAAAATATATTGCATTTTTGGTTAGGAGTTGAATGACACAAAAATACTCATTTTTGTTAAATTATAAGTGACGTACAAAAATATTCATTTTTGTTGTAATTGGAATGACACACAAAATATACATTTTGTGTATATGATATGTATGGAAAATTGAAAAAGAAAACATTGTTGGGTGTCATGATATATATTAGTATTTGATATAAATGAGGATATTTGTTGTCAGCAAGATGAAGTTTAATAAAATACATTTCATTACACATTATAAACATATCGATAGGTTGTGAAACAAAACATTCATTGTTTGTTGTGTTAATTTCTTTAATGAATTAGAATTTAATTATTGTTTTTATATAAATAAAAACAAAGATTGATCGTTACAAATTACGAATAACGATATGAAATGATTTCCAACTTATATATATACGAGAATTATTTGGAAAGTCCGAGTCTATCTCATTCCAAATAATTTGAACGACGTTTAAAATTCAAGAGTTGAAGACGGCGATCGAAGACCGACGATCTTCATATCGAATGGACGACGACTGCTGATGCCCGTGATTGGAGTAGCTACCTTGAAGGGGCTACAGTGGTGGCCGTCCGGACGTAGTGTTGATTTGTACGGGTTTGGCTTTCGCTCAGACCCAGAGCATAAGCTTATAAATGGATTGTGTGTCTGACATCGTACTCCATTATATATCATGTTATTAATCTTCTGTCGAATGTATGGATGTTTGGTGGCGGAGAATTTATTCTCTTGCTTAACACCCGTTCATATATTTCGGCAAAGGATTGGTAGTGTGATATGGAGTGATGATGTGGCATGCAAAGATGCATATGATCAAGGCTTTGTTGAAAAGCTGGCCTTGTGGATGATCAAAGCATAGCCTGTTTAGGCATAGCTTTGTGTATAGCGTGACTTCGCGAGCCTCACACACTGGCGGAGTCTAAAACGGGAGAAGGGAACGCAGGGAGAGCAGCACGTTTCTTTCTAGCTAGAAGTGGTGTTTGGGTTTTAACACGGCCTAACATTTTACTTATGTGGATGATGGAATGAGGCGCCTCGGATAGGTCCTATTGGACCGGGAAACGTGTGGTCGGGAATTGCCAATCCACGAAGTTGTATGTGTAGACCGGCCCTGCAGGATCCAAGGGTTAACTGCGGGGAATCCTGAGACATTAGCTAGAGTGTCTCGAATTGGTAAGGAGCTCCTCCCTAGCCTTGACTCATGATGGAAACCCAATTTCCAATACGACCTCATGCGGTTTTGATTGTATTACTAGTATGGAGGCATAGTAGTATGGGATACTATTCTTCCTAGGATTGATATATTATGATTGAAATTGTTTTTAAAACATATACACACTAATAATAATATCAAATCCGTTTTTATCTTACCAAGCATGTTTAATCACCATAAGGTAAAACTCTATCCTCTGGTGTGCGTTGCATTGTGTGATGGGACCTGAGTCTTATGGTTATTTCATTTTTCCAAAAGCATTGCGTTGTTTAACGATTTACTTTAAGTTATGCACGACAATCCATTGGAGTAAACCCGTTCCGCGTTAGCGGCGTGGTCCTTGGATTTGCTTTATTACTACCAGTATATTTGTTAAGGATTCTCACACCAGTCCTTGTTTGAGATGCCTGGTAATAGGATGCAGCATGATGGGGGGTTCTCGCTTCGCGGTTTGGTGGCGAACGGGAGACTCTTACCCCCACATGTCCCTTTTTAGGGTTGGTAGGCTGCGGCCGGGGGATCCCGAAAGGGTTGCCGTAAAACAAGGTGTCTGGGGTACAACTGTAAGCCACGGTGGGTTTTACCTGCGGTACTGGAGGATGAAGGGATGGTTGCAAAGCCTACCGGATTTCGCGGTACTCGTTACAGTTGGTATCAGAGCTTTGGATAGCTCAAATCTTTGGGGTACAACTCGTTAGAACTGAACAAGAGACTCATCAGAGATTGGATTAGTAGTATCCAATAAGAATACTCATTAGAGATAGGATCAGCAGTATCCTAGAATGAGAAAACTCATTAGAGATGGGGTTAGTAATGCCCTAGAATGAGTTGAGAGTAACAAGACTATAATATACGTATTTGTAATTATAATCTATTTTAGAAAATATGTTATTGAATGGATAAAAGATTATATATTTGAAAGTTAATCAACGATAAAATTATTTAAACCAATAAGAGTGGAAAAATGGAGTTGGATAATTAAACACTTTTAGCTTCGTTCCTTTTCGAGGACGAAAAGTTCTTAAGTGGGGGAGACTATAACAACCTTGAATTTTGGGGCCAATTTAAAATTTTAAATTAAATAATTTTAATGAGTTTTTGATATTTAAAATGATTTATTTAAAATAATAATGATTAAAAGTTTATTTAAATCGAAGTCAGAATGAATAATTTAATTTTAATTATGAAAGGAGTTAGAAATAGCGCTGTAGTTTGAAAAGTCAAACTTGAACTTTGACTGACCGTACAGGATGCAAAATTTAATAGATTTTAGTGAAACCAAAAATATTAGAATCTCTTTAAAAATATCTTTCTAACGAATCTGAAAAATCGAAATTTCATAACGGGAATCAAAAGTTGTGTCAAAATTAAAATCTAGAAAGGTCGCTATGAAATTTATAAAGGTAAAAAAAATGCAACTTTTTGCATATGTAGGAACTTGGACTCGAAACCACTTCCATTGAGTTCAGAATGACGTTTCTGCATTGAAAAACAGTAAAAACTTATATATTTTGAGTTTCGGGATTTATTTGTTTAAAAATGTATTTTTAATATTAAATATATTGGCCTTAAAAATAGTCATTTTTCAAACGACCTCTGTTTCCGATGAAACCACTTTTGCCGGAACCGGAATGTCGAATTATAGCAAGATTTCAATTTTCAGAATTTTTCGAATTAATAAGTGAGCGTGGCGAAAGAAAATGTGTTTTGACTATTTCAGTTAAATTTAAACGCCTTAAAAATAGCCATTTTTCAAACAGTCTCAGAATTCGACGAAAATAATTTTGTTGGATTCGTATCGTCATAAGAAAGCTAAAAATATTTTTTTTAGAATTTTCTGAGGTCGTATGTGGCCCCGGCATATTTAAATGTACGGTCAATATTTAATTGATTAATTTTTAATGCGTTTTAAAATAAAACTTCTACAGATTTCGGAATTGGGCCACGAGACCTGTCCCATTGCGTTCAGAAGGCGTCAAAACCTTAAGAACGACAGTGAGCAGGCCAAATTTCGAGTTAGTGGCCAAACGGGCCTTTATTGGGTAATTAAATATTAATTAGTTTGACCTAATATTATATTATACAAATTCGCTACAGTCTTCTTCCCCAAACCCGTCGTTTCTTCCAGCCGCCAAACCCATACCTTGATTTCTCTCTCAATTCTCAATGGAATCCTTCGCCGTTTGTCACGTTTCGAAGAGATTTCCCAGCTCTTCAAATACATACCGAACCAAACCCTCCTCGTTGCCTGAAATCGCCGCCCCGACCACCCGAACCGCCGCCGCCACGCACTGAATTGCGCCACCCACGTGCGTGCGCACCCCCCACTTCCCGGCGCCGATAGCTCTCTCGTAGCTCTCCAATCTCCCGCAAACCGTTCGCAAAACCATCGACTACAACTCCCGAAAATCGAATTCAAAGTTTTGAACTCTAAGGTAAAATAAATTTCAGATTTTGCGACGCTTTTTACTGTCGCAGTGCCAGTTGTTAAATGTCAGAATTCTAATTTATACATGAATTTCAAATTGAAATCTTTCAGATCCGAAACCATTTTGAATTCAAACACAAGATCTGATCAAAGTTGACAATTCATTTCAGATCCGGCCTAGGTGAGAATTTATTTTTAATTTATTTAATTATTAATTCTTTGTGATTAAAAATATTTATTGATAGATCTGCTATGTCGTGATATTTTAAATATGGATCTAAATTGTTTATACCGTATGATGTTAAATCTGCAAATCTAAATATTATATCTGCATTTATTGATTAATTAGAATTAATTATTTGTTAATTTTATTGAATCATGCCTCATTGATTTGTCATATGCCAATATAAACATCACCCTATATATTACCTTGATGTGAATTGTTAGATTTAGTCATGTTGGTTTATTTGAATGTTGTTGTTGAGTGGATGTGACATGAAATACGATGTGGTAAATGGTGAAGGCTTAATCTTTACATTGTAAATAGGAAGACTAACTTTTATATATTGAATTTTTGATTGAAATTATTAAAGACTGAATCTTTAATTGAAATATTAAAGATGTAAATTTTCATGAAAATATTGAAAGATGAAATTTTTTATGTAAATATTAAATGATAAAATTTTTACATTGTAATTTAAGAATAAATTTTTACATTGTAAATGAAAGATGAAATTTTTATATTAAATTAAAAGATATGTTTCATTGTAAATAATAAAAGATATGATTTTTCATTGTCTATGAAAAGAATGAATTTTTGCAATGATTTATTAAGGAATGAATTTTTGCAATGAATTATTAAAGAATGAACCATATATAGGTAAATCACTTTTATTTTATAAACATGGGATGAGAATGAACCATATATATGGAAATTACTTTTATTCTATGAACCTAGGATGAGAATGGACATGTAGAAAAAAATTTACTTTTTATGAACTTAGCGATGGGAATTTTCCTAGTGATAAAAATACATTTTTATATGTGGTGTGGAAGTAGGATTAACATGTAAAGAAACTTACATTTTTATATGCAAATAAAAATGAAAATTAGCATAGCAAAGAAAACTTACATTTTTATATGTAATTATGAACGATAATTTACATTGTAAGTTAAAGTTACAATTTTACATGTAATTAGAATGAGATTTTACACCATAGGAAAATTTACATTATTTTATATGTAAATAAAAGTAGGAATTTACGATATAATAAATTTACATTTTTATAATGTAAATATAAAGTAGAGTTTGCATGTAAATTAGAACGGTAAAATAAAAATGACATTTTCTTTTATATGTTATTTATATATGGATTTACACCGTAAGATAAAATATTCATTTTTATCAAATGTAAAAGAAAGATAAAATATTCATTTTGTCAAATGTAAAAGAAAGATTAAATATCCATTTTTATCAAATGTAAAGGAATGACCAAATATTCATTTTGTCAAATATAAAGGAAAGATAAAAATGTAAGTATGACAAAAGAATGAAACATATTTATTTATTTGTAAGTGTCATTTACTGCATATGAAATGAAACATATTTATTTATTTGTAAGTGTCATTTACTGCATATAAGAATGAAACATATTTATTCGTAAGTGTCATGCACTGCATATGAAATAACATATATTTATTTGCAAATGTCATTTACTGCATATGAAATGAAACATATTTATTTATTTGTAAATGTCATGCACTGCATATGAAACGAAACATATATATTTATTCGTAAGTGTCATTTACTGCATATGAAATAAAATTTGTAATGTCATATATGGTATATGAAATGAAGTGCATAGTTAAAATAATACCTTTTGCATATAAAGCGAAGTATTTTAAATGTCATTTAGAAAAGAACAAAAATTCATATTTTTGTTCAAAGAGAAAGTAAAGGACAAAATTTACATTTGTGTTTAATGTAAATCCAAAAAAAAAACAGAAGATTACATTTTGTTAAATGAAATTAAAAAGAGGAAAGTTACATTTTTGTTAAAATGTGATTAAAGTAAGAAAAGTTACATTTTTGTTTAAATGTAATTAAAGGAACAAGAAAATTTACATTTTAAGGAATTGGATTTTCATATAAAAAGAGATAAAGTTAGAAATTGATATTTTTATTATGTAACTTAGAATGAGAACTTGCATTGCAAATAAAATTTACATTTTTATTTGACCTAAAGATATAATATTTGCTATGCAAATAAAAATTACATTTTTATTTGAAACTATGATATGCAATTGGCGAGGAAAATAAAAATTATATTTTTATTTGTAACTATGAGATGAAATTTGGCAAGCGAACAAAATTTACATTTTTATATGTATCTACAAATGAGAATTTGCACTGTAAATTAGAATTACATTTTTATTATGTAATTAAAGTATGATACCACATTGTAAATTAAAATTACATTTTTATGATGTCACCTAAGAATAGAATTTACATTGCCATTATAAAAAGTCAAGATCATTTTGGTTTTGCATTGAAAGAGATAAGAATTATTTTTGTTTGGCATTAAAAGAATAGCAAAATTATTATTTTTGTTACGTTGAAATCAAACAAACAAAAATATTTTCATTTGTATAGAAATGAAGTTGACACCAAAATATATTGCATTTTTGGTTAGGAGTTGAATGACACATAAATACTCATTTTTGTTAAATTATAAGTGACGTACAAAAATATTCATTTTTGTTGTAATTGGAATGACACACAAAATATACATTTTGTGTATATGATATGTATGGAAAATTGAAAAAGAAAACATTGTTGGGTGTCATGATATATATCAGTATTTGATATAAATGAGGATATTTGTCGTCAGCAAGATGAAGTGTAATAAAATACATTTCATTACACATTATAAACATATCGATAGGTTGTGAAACAAAACATTCATTGTTTGTTGTGTTAATTTCGTTAATGAATTAGAATTTAATTATTGTTTTTATATAAATAAAAACAAAGATTGATCGTTACAAATTACGAATAACGATATGAAATGATTTCCAACTTATTTATATACGAGAATTATTTGGAAAGTCCGAGTCTATCTCATTCCAAATAATTTGAACAACGTTTAAAATTCAAGAGTTGAAGACGGCGATCGAAGACCGACGATCTTCATATCGAATGGATGACGACTGCTGATGCCCGTGATTGGAGTAGCTACCTTGAAGGGGCTACAGTGGTGGCCGTTCGGACGTAGTGTTGATTTGTATGGGTTTGGCTTTTGCTCAGACCCAGAGCATAAGCTTATAAATGGATTGTGTGTATGACACCGTACTCCATTATATATCATGTTATTAATCTTCTGTCGAATGTATAGATGTTTGGTGGCGGAGAATTTATTCTCTTTCTTAACACTCATTCATATATTTCGGCAAAGGATTGGTAGTGTGATATGGAGTGATGATGTGGCATGCTAAGATGCATATGATCAAGGCTTTGTTGAAAAGCAGGCCTTGTGGATGATCAAAGCATAGCCTGTTTAGGCATAGCTTTGTGTATAGCGTGGCTTCCCGAGCCTCACACACCGGCGGAGTCTAAAACGGGAGAAGGGAACGCAGGGAGAGCAGCACGTTTCTTTCTAGCTAGAAGTGGTGTTTGGGTTTTAACACGGCCTAACATTTTACTTATGTGGATGATGGAATGAGGCGCCTCGGATAGGTCCTATAGGACCGGGAAACGTGTGTTCAGGAATTGCCAATCCACGAAGCTGTATGTGTGGACCGGCCCTGCAGGATCCAAGGGTTAACTGCGGGGAATCCTGAGACATTAGCTAGAGTGTCTCGAATCGGTAAGGAGCTCCTCCCTAGCCTTGACTCATGATGGAAACCCAATTTCCAATACGACCTCATGCGGTTTTGATTGTATTACTAGTAAGGAGGCATAGTAGTATGAGATACTATTCTTCCTAGGATTGATATATTATGATTGAAATTGTTTTTAAAACATATACACACTAATAATAATATCGAATCCGTTTTTATCGTACCAAGCATGTTTAATCACCATAAGGTAAAACTCTATCCTCTTGTGTGCGTTGCATTGTGTGATGGGACCTGAGTCTTATGGTGATTTCATTTTTCCAAAAGCATTGCGTTGTTTAACGATTTACTTTAGGTAATGCACAGAAATCCATTGGAGTTGTAACACCCCGCAAATTCTATAACTGTGAAATTAACAAATTAAAGTATAATTAATTTGAAATCAAAGAACTAAGGGAAACGGGATACGCCAATGCGTTCGTCTCGGAAAAATACGCGAAATAGAGTCCGAGTTTTCGAAAAACGGAGTCCGTATGAAGAAGATATGGCCTTCGGAAGTTTCTGAATTAAATTTAAAATTCAAACAGAATAAAACAGTTTAAAAATTCCAAAATGGGGCCCAATGGGCCAGGACGGAAAAACACCAGCCTAACGCACCCAGGTCGACTGGGCTGTCGACCTGGTCTAACCAGGTCGACAGGGCTGTCGACAGGCATGTCGACCTGGTCCAGACCCAGGTCGAACCCAGTCCAACCTGGCTGGCCTATTCTATGTTGGCCGATTTTCTGTAGTCTGCTTTGTCATTAGGGCTAGGTGGCAGGCTCTAATTGGTCTCTCCTTAGGATGAATGGCTACGATCAATCCAAGCAACATCAATGGTCCTAATCAGTTCATTTCCCCTATAAAAACAACCCTAGACTAACCCTAATCTATTCATTCAAAAATAATAACAAAGCCGCCATGTTGCTGAGGAACGACTAGGGGTAGCCACCAATTGGAGAGAGGATTAGGAGGCAAAATTCTAAGGCATAAAGCAACTCAATCAAATCAAACCGCATCTTCAAATCCCTAAATTAGAGAATTCGCCGCACCATTGTAAGTAGAGTATTACTTTGGTATGAACAAATAACTGTGTTGGTTTGTATACTTGATTGTGGTGATAAATAATTCATAATTTGTGCGTTACTATGATTCTTATCGATTTGGAATATTGTATACGTTTGGATATCCTCATATTATGTTATAAAGAACTACATGCGGTAGTTCTATGCAAGTATACGTTTGGAATATTCGCAAATTATGCAATCCTTGTTGAAGCTACATGTATGTAGTTGATTAATAAAAATTAATGCAAGTTTGGGGCTTTGCTATTATGCCATCATAATGTGTATTTTTATACAAACATCATTTTTGTGAAGTAATTGGAATAAGTTTGGGTTATCATAATCCATATGAAATTATGTTGAAAATTTGGCATCATGTATTAAGCCATGCTTTTGTACTAGAAAACCTATTTGCAAACTTATGGATATGACTAGGCTATGATTGATATTTTGCATAATTGAAATCCATATTGTTAACAAGAATTTTATGATGACATATGTGGTACATACCTAGGTTAGATTCAAAAATCCCTTTTTGCAAGTTTGCATGACTAAAGTAAAAATCACGATTTCATGTTAGAAATATCTATGCCATGGTTATGTGAACAAATTTAACTATACTTATGCCATGCTTATGTTTGACATTATGCCATGCTTATGTTTGACATTATGCCATGCTTATGTTAGAAATATTTATGCCATGCTTATGTTTGACATTATGCCTAAATAAAAATATAGGTTCATGTTGTAGTCATGACTATGTGTCAATAATGGTACCCAATTTAGATTCTTATCTCAACTACAAGTTTACATGTTTTGATTCATGTCACCTATGCTTTATGACCAAAGTATATGTTACCACTATGCAAGTACACCAGTTTCTATTTTGTAGTTCCAACGTTATGTTGCAAGTTCATACGCACACATTTCCCTTTTTGTGTATGTAATCACGCTTTAAGCCTCCCCTTTCGCATGGCTAAGTTGGGCTTTAAAAGGCTAAGCCCAACATATAGATAATAAACGGACGTGTTAAACGGGGGAAAATAACGTTGGGTTAAAATTACTAATGCATGAAAATATAAAATAGAAGGGCCCAAAATTCAGGTATGGGTTGGGCCCATGATTGGTGTAACCTTTACACCATTAACTTAAAAATGGGCCGCAAATATTTACATATAAGAAAATAAAGAAGAAAGACAAAATATGTAAATGTAGAACATACGATGTGTTTAACCCGAGGTTGGATTGAGTTGTGATGTAAACCTGCCCGGAACCGCCCGGCTGTCCAGTAGTCACAACAATACCTATCCAATGTGGGAGGTTAAACATGGAGCCCAATAAGGACCCGAGGTTAGACTGAGTTGTGGCGTAAGACTGCTCGGAACCAACCGGCAACAGGCAACCACAACAATACCTGTCTAATGTGAGAGGTCAGGGCCTTAATAAGACAATTAAGGCTGAGTCAGGATTGTTAGGATTAAGTGAACTAAAAACTTAATCAAAATGGAACATGCTAAACTAAACGGACTGGTGGGGGTTAGGTTAGGAAACACTTAACCAACTTAGCATGTTGGCTAGAGATAGAAAACCTAGTAATGGGGGACCCTTTTCAGCAGTAACCCTAGAAGGTGTATCAGGATACCCTGAAACTAGGCAGGGTGGGGCACGATTACTGGGCTGATTGTAAGAGGTCAAATCGACGGCGGTGGTGTAGCAGTGTAGGTTCTAACGGGGTGCGGGCGTGCACACACTCCGGCGCAGAAAAATAAAGCACTGGGCACCAGTAGCATACCTGTGCATTCTAAGGTTGTGTCGGGCCGCCACCATGGGACTTGATACACCCCATGGTGGGACCAGCATAGGTAACTACAACATCGAGGGCCGTAAGACACATGTAACTATGCGAGTAGGAGCCGATCATTATAAAATGGATCACTTCACCCTGATTATGGGGTGCCAGTTGGAAACTAGTTTATATGGGTTCAGAGATTTACATGGGGTACGATAGTATATTCGACCCTAGACAACTTAACCAAGTTTATAGTGCTTTCCCCACTTCTTGTTTATACTTATCATACCCAGTTCTTTATTCATAGACAGAATAGTACTAGACTTACTCAGGCTTTATGTCTGACTCTACTTTTCTTTCGTCTTCTTTTCTTCCGTTTCCCCCCCCCCCCCCCAGGTCCACAGGGAGGGAACACAGCAGCTCGACCAGCCTTAACATCCAGCTTGAAGAAGAGAAATGTATTGCTTGGACCTTTTCATTTTGAACTATGGCTTTGGACAATCCACTATGGGGCCTTTGCAGTTTATCTATGTCTTATTTATGCTTCTTTAAAAAGATGTAATCAAGACAGATTATGAAACTGTTATGTTATGTTTTTGGGAAAAGATGTAAGACAATTATGGTGATATTGTTGTAGCACGTATTTGCTTTTATGAAATAAAAGTTTGTTGTTTTTCCGCTGTTTACAAATATGTGTTATTATATCTGTCTTGTATATCTGTGACTTATACTTATAAACCTCCACCAAAATTAGGGCATTCCCTTTGAGAGTGACCCTAACGGAGGTGGGGTGTTTCACTTGGTATCAGAGCATAGGTTTACCAGATAAGATAAAAAGTTTTGAAAATTTACTTTCAAAAAGGGAAATTTAAAGAAGCATTTTTAAAAGAAAAATATTATTTTATTTTAAAAAGGCAAAGTTCACTCCCCAAAGCCATAGGTACTATCTCTTATCCTTCGTTTTGAATCTATCCTTTTTGTTTCAGCATGTCCGAAGAACTTAACTTGCCGGAAGGGGTACCAATACCTGGTTGGTTTAGACGGTTCTTAGAAGCAAGGGCCACTCAGCCAGGCCCTACCATTCCTCCTCCCCCAGCTGCCGGAAATCATCCAGCTGCAGCGGCACCTTTTCCTCCACCTCCTCCACGGGGGAACACATTTGCTAAGATATGTAAAGATTTTAAAGCTATGGGAGGAAGGGATTTCCATGGAACTGAGTCCTTCGTGGCAGCTAGAAATTGGCTGAAAGAAACTGAGGACCTATTCATCATCTTTGAGGTAGAGGATAGACAAAAAGTACAATTGGCGGTGTTGCTATTGAAGGGCGAGGCTTCCTACTGGTGGGAAGTCACTAATGCTGAAAGACCAGTGGAGACATGGGAGGACTTTAGGGCAAGGTTTGAGACTAAATTTCTTTCAGATGCGAAAAGAAGTTTGCAGTTGGAAAAATTCTTATTTCTTAAGCAAGGGGACAAGACAGTCAGAGAGTATGTGAATCAGTTTGATGAGCTGGCTAGGTTTGGGCTTGACCTTGTCAACACCCCGCACAAGAAGGCTCTCCGTTTCGTCAAAGGGTTGAATGAGCCATTACACAGTTTGGCCATGACCCATATACCCATGGGAGCCACGTATGAAAGATTGGTGCAAATGGCATTGCTGAATGAAGAGGATAAGGGCAAGAAGGAGACAAAGGCAGAAAGCTCTCAAGGGAAGAAAGAGGGTTTGCAGCCTAAGAAGACAGACTTTAAGAAGAGCGGGAAAGGCAACAAAGAGAAGAGGAAGTGCAATTTCTGTGGCAAAGTGGGGCACTTAGTAAAGGACTGCCGGAAAAAGAATGCCAAGGAAAATGGTGGGTGCTTTTCTTGCGGTGAGACGGGCCACAGGGCTAAGGACTGCCCAAAGAAACGAGGACAGGGACAGAGGGCTGGATCCACCCCAGGGGCACAGGTCCATGTGCTGGAAGCGCCACCTCTGCATCAGCGAGGTATAAATACTTCTGTAGAAAGCGTAGTTTATCTTTATGATCACCCCGTTCGCACTTTATTTGATTCTGGCGCATCACACTCCTTTATCTCGTCCGCTTTAGTAGAATCTCTGCACCTAAAAACTAGTATGGTAGAGGACCCCTTAATTGTTTCAAACCCAATTGGGGGCCCAGCTCATTTGTCTATGATCTGTGTGGGATTGAAAATTTCTATTCTAAGTGTAGAATTTCAATGTAGTGCCTTTGTTTTGGGCTTTTCGGGTTATGGTTTGATTTTGGGCATGGATTGGCTATCCAGTAATGGGGCCATCCTTGATTGTGAGAAAAGGGTTGTTAGGCTCCTAACCCAGCTCGGTAATACTTTGGAAATTTCTTGTAATCCCTCATATGCGGTTATGCTTAGTTATCTTGAATCGCTAGATGCCTCTGTTGAAAATTTGCAATCAGTTAGAGTGGTCCGGGAATATCCGGATGTCTTCGAAGAAGTGAAGGGCTTGCCTCCGAAGCGGGAAATAGACTTCCGCATATATCTTGTAGATAATGCAAAGCCCGTTGCGTTTCCCGTTAGACACATGGCTCCACGAGAAAGGAAAGAGCTCAGCAAACAGATTAAAGAGCTTCTAGAAAAGGGGTTCATTAGGAGGAGCATTTCAGAATAGGGCGCTCCGGTGGTGTTCGCTACAAAGGCGGATGGTTCACTCCGTCTATGTGTTGACTATAGGGAGCTCAACAAGCTAACGAAAAAGAATAGGCACCCTCTCCCTAGAATTGACGATTTATTTGACCAGCTTGTAGGGGCGTCTGTTTTCTCCCAACTCGATTTAGCAACCGGTTTTCATCAGCTAAGGGTGGCTGAAGATAGCATCGATAAAACAGCGTTTAGAACCCCAGACGGCTTCTTTGAATGGCTTGTCATGCCTTTCGGCTTGACAAATGCACCTGCTTACTTCGTGGACCTGATGAGTAGGGTATTTAGAGATTTCCTCAACAAATTCGTAGTGGTCTTCGTAGATGATATCCTTATCTTCTCAAAGAGTGAAGAGGAACATGCTCAACACTTAAGGGCAATCATGGAAACTTTGCGAGTCCATCAACTAAAAGCCAAATTCTCCAAATGCCACTTTTGGAGAGAAGAGGTGAGGTTCCTTGGGCACATAGTATCCAAACAAGGGTTAGCAGTGGACCCTGCTAAGGTAGTGGCTGTACAAGATTGGAAGACACCAAGGAATGCAACTGAGGTCCGAAGTTTTCTAGGACTAGCGGGTTTCTATCGAAAGTTCATAAGGGATTTTGCGAAAATCTCAGCTCCGCTCACGAAATTGACTAAGAAGAATCTAGTGTTTAATTGGGATTTGGATTGCGAGTTTGCTTTCCAACGACTAAAAAGGGCTCTCACAACAGCCCCAGTTTTGACGCTGCCAGATGGGAGCAAGATGTTCACTGTTTATACGGACGCATGTGGGACAGGGCTAGGTGCCATCTTAATGCAAGAAGGAAGGGTAGTAGCTTATGGCGGGAGGCAGTTGAAGGTGCACGAAAAGAACTACCCAACCCACGATCTTGAGTTAGCCGCCATCGTCTTTGCACTCAAGTCTTGGCGACACTATCTCCTAGGTAAGAAGTTCGAACTTTACACTGACCATAAATCGTTGAAATATCTTTTCTCACAGAAGGATCTTAACTTGAGGCAACAAAGATGGATGGAGTTTCTTGCCTCGTACGATTTCGAAATCTCCTACACTCCGGGCAAAGGCAACGTAGTGGCAGACGCGTTGAGCCGGAAGAAATTGACCCTAAGCCCGTTGTTTGTTGAAAGACAAAGCCTAGAGATTATAACCAGCTTCGACTTTAGGCCTTCCTCCGATTTCGTACCAGGCTTGCTAGCATCTCTCGAAGTGCGCCCAACATTAGTGGATTCAGTAGGGACAGCACAACGCGAAGACCCTCAGCTTGTGGAAATAATTGATAGGCTAATTAGGGGTGAGACTTCAAGTCACCTCAACAGATACTCCATCGACGATAAGGGTTTGCTAAGGCGAGACGGAAGACTATGCATCCCACAGACAAAAGATTTGATAAAGAAGGTTCTCGAGGAAGCACATCACTCCAAGATGACGATACACCCAGGCGGAGATAAAATGTACAAAGACATAAAAAGGACTTTCTTCTGGAACGGCATGAAAAAGGATGTGGCAGAGTTCGTTTCTAAGTGCATGGTGTGCCAACGGGTTAAGGCGGAACAGAAAAAGCCTGGCGGACTACTACATCCTCTGGAGGTCCCGCAGTGGAAGTGGGATAGCATCTCAATGGACTTCATCGATGGGCTGCCTAGGCCTAGGAGAGGCAACACTAGCATTTGGGTAATAGTGGATAGGCTTACTAAAAGCGCCCACTTTTTACCTGTCAAAAGTAAAAGAACTGCCTCATCCCTAGCATCACTTTACCTTAAGGAAATCGTGCGACTCCATGGAATACCATCTAGCATTGTTAGTGACCGAGACCCCATCTTCACTAGTGAGTTTTGGCGGAGTCTGCAAGAAGCAGTAGGAACGCAGTTATGCTTGAGCACAGCCTATCATCCCCAAACCGACGGCCAAACAGAGAGAGTGGACAGAGTTTTGGAAGACCTTTTAAGACTGTGCGTCCTTGACTTCGGAGGTACATGGGAAGACCACCTTCCTTTGGTGGAATTTGCCTACAACAACAGCTATCAAGCAACCATCGGAATGGCGCCCTTCGAAGCTTTATATGGAAGACCGTGTCGATCGCCCACTTGTTGGTTGGAGTCTACTGATAAGCTCATACTTGGACCAGATATGATCCGAGAGACTTCAGAGAAAGTAGACTTAATACGAAGAAGGATGAAGACGGCCAAAGACAGACAAAAGTCCTACGCCGACAAGAGAAGGACCGACCTTGAATTTGAGGTTGGAGACAGAGTTTTTCTCAAGGTATCACCACTAAGGAACGTTGTTCATTTTGGAACCACAGGAAAGCTAGCGCCAAGGTTCGTAGGGCCATTCCCTATCATCGAGAAAATTGGGGAAATGGCCTATAGATTAGAGCTACCCGAGAAGTTGGCTGGAGTCCACAACGTTTTTCACGTTTCACATCTCCGAAAATGTCTACATGAGTCTGCTGAAGTGGTAGAGCCAAATATCCTCGAAGAGGCCGAAGTGGAACGCGAAGCAACCATAAGAAAAGTTCCAACCCGCATCTTAGGAACAGAAGTAAAGAAGCTACGCAACCGCGAAGTCAAGCTCGTCAAAGTTCAGTGGAGCGACGCCGAGGGAGACGCGACTTGGGAAACTGAAGCTAGAATCCGTACAACCTACCCTTTTCTGTTCGAGGGTACATCCTTGATCTTTCTTTTTCCTTAAGTTGCGCTTTTATCTATCTTTTTAGGTATATTTCCTCGACCTTATCTTTTAGGTAGAATCTTTTTGGATGGAAACATGTAGTTGAAACATGTTATGGATGATGGTTGCAAGTGGTTGCAAGTGATTGCTAGTGGTTGCTCGTGGTTGCATATACACACACAATCTAGGTTTTAGATCGGCTCAGTCACTTCATATTGCATATGCATATATGTTTGCATTCATATGTGGTTGAATTTTAATGTGTGGTCATGTGGATGCTGCATTTGTATTGAATGATTGTACACTCATGTAGAATCAAAATAGGAAAATTTGCATATATAATGGATTCATGGCACCTACATAATTCGCATTAAGGAGGTCAACTGAATCAGTAGACCGCCTGATTTTGCATTAGATAAGTACATGTACACACACACACTTCGCATATGATCATGAAGCATTAGAAGTCTTTTAAGGACAATGGATGCTCGTGTTTGATGGATGAGTAGATGGATGATTGGATGTTAGGATATACATTCCTCCTAACTTGAAGATTTCGGGGACGAAATCCTTTTAAGTGGGGGAGAATGTAACACCCCGCAAATTCTATAACTGTCAAATTAACAAATTAAAGTATAATTAATTTGAAATCAAAGAACTAAGGGAAACGGGATACGCCATTGCGTTCGTCTCGGAAAAATACGCGAAATAGAGTCCGAGTTTTCGAAAAACGGAGTCCGTATGAAGAAGATATGGCCTTCGGAAGTTTCTGAATTAAATTTAAAATTCAAACAGAATAAAACAGTTTAAAAATTCCAAAATGGGGCCCAATGGGCCAGGACGGAAAAACACCCGCCTAACGCACCTAGGTCGACTGGGCTGTCGACCTGGTCTAACCAGGTCGACAGGGCTGTCGACAGGGCTGTCGACAGGCATGTCGACCTGGTCCAGACCCAGGTCGAACCCAGTCCAACCTGGCTGGCCTATTCTATGTTGGCCGATTTTATGTAGTCTGCTTTGTCATTAGGGCTAGGTGGCAGGCTCTAATTGGTCTCTCCTTAGGATGAATGGCTACGATCAATCCAAGCAACATCAATGGTCCTAATCAGTTCATTTCCCCTATAAAAACAACCCTAGACTAACCCTAATCTATTCATTCAAAAATAAGAACAAAGCCGCCATGTTGCTGAGGAACGACTAGGGGTAGCCACCAATTGGAGAGAGGATTAGGAGGCAAAATTCTAAGGCATAAAGCAACTCAATCAAATCAAACCGCATCTTCAAATCCCTAAATTAGAGAATTCGCCGCACCATTGTAAGTAGAGTATTACTTTGGTATGAACAAATAACTGTGTTGGTTTGTATACTTGATTGTGGTGATAAATAATTCATAATTTGTGCGTTACTATGATTCTTATCGATTTGGAATATTGTATACGTTTGGATATCCTCATATTATGTTATAAAGAACTACATGCGGTAGTTCTATGCAAGTATACGTTTGGAATATTCGCAAATTATGCAATCCTTGTTGAAGCTACATGTATGTAGTTGATTAATTAAAATTCATGCAAGTTTGGGGCTTTGCTATTATGCCATCATAATGTGTATTTTTATACAAACATCATTTTTGTGAAGTAATTGGAATAAGTTTGGGTTATCATAATCCATATGAAATTATGTTGAAAATTTGGCATCATGTATTAAGCCATGCTTTTGTACTAGAAAACCTATTTGCAAACTTATGGATATGACTAGGCTATGATTGATATTTTGCATAATTGAAATCCATATTGTTAACAAGAATTTTATGATGACATATGTGGTACATAGCTAGGTTAGATTCAAAAATCCCTTTTTGCAAGTTTGCATGACTAAAGTAAAAATCACGATTTCATGTTAGAAATATTTATGCCATGGTTATGTGAACAAATTTAACTATACTTATGCCATGCTTATGTTTGACATTATGCCATGCTTATGTTTGACATTATGCCATGCTTATGTTAGAAATATTTATGCCATGCTTATGTTTGACATTATGCCTAAATAAAAATATAGGTTCATGTTGTAGTTATGACTATGTGTCAATAATGGTACCCAATTTAGATTCTTATCTCAACTACAAGTTTACATGTTTTGATTCATGTCACCTATGCTTTATGACCAAAGTATATGTTACCACTATGCAAGTACACCAGTTTCTATTTTGTAGTTCCAACGTTATGTTGCAAGTTCATACGCACACATTTCCCTTTTTGTGTATGTAATCACGCTTTAAGCCTCCCCTTTCGCATGGCTAAGTTGGGCTTTAAAAGGCTAAGCCCAACATATAGATAATAAACGGACGTGTTAAACGGGGGAAAATAACGTTGGGTTAAAATTACTAATGCATGAAAATATAAAATAGAAGGGCCCAAAATTCAGGTATGGGTTGGGCCCATGATTGGTGTAACCTTTACACCATTAACTTAAAAATGGGCCGCAAATATTTACATATAAGAAAATAAAGAAGAAAGACAAAATATGTAAATGTAGAACATACGATGTGTTTAACCCGAGGTTGGATTGAGTTGTGA
Organism: Allium sativum; assembly: GCA_030737875.1. Taxonomy (NCBI): domain Eukaryota; kingdom Viridiplantae; phylum Streptophyta; class Magnoliopsida; order Asparagales; family Amaryllidaceae; genus Allium; species Allium sativum. The sequence continues at coordinate 115,173,725 of CM060921.1, forward strand.
TGTAAACCTGCCCGGAACCGCCCGGCTGTCCAGTAGTCACAACAATACCTATCCAATGTGGGAGGTTAAACATGGAGCCCAATAAGGACCCGAGGTTAGACTGAGTTGTGGCGTAAGACTGCCCGGAACCAACCGGCAACAGGCAGCCACAACAATACCTGTCTAATGTGAGAGGTCAGGGCCTTAATAAGACAATTAAGGCTGAGTCAGGATTGTTAGGATTAAGTGAACTAAAGACTTAATCAAAATGGAACATGCTAAACTAAACGGACTGGTGGGGGTTAGGTTAGGAAACACTTAACCAACTTAGCATGTTGGCTAGAGATAGAAAACCTAGTAACGGGGGACCCTTTTCAGCAGTAACCCTAGAAGGTGTATCAGGATACCCTGAAACTAGGCAGGGTGGGGCACGATTACTGGGCTGATTGTAAGAGGTCAAATCGACGGCGGTGGTGTAGCAGTGTAGGTTCTAACGGGGTGCGGGCGTGCACACACTCCAGCGCAGAAAAATAAAGCACTGGGCACCAGTAGCATACCTGTGCATTCTAAGGTTGTGTCGGGCTGCCACCATGGGACTTGATACACCCCATGGTGGGACCAGCATAGGTAACTACAACATCGGGGGCCGTAAGACACATGTAACTATGCGAGTAGGAGCCGATCATTATAAAATGGATCACTTCACCCTGATTATGGGGTGCCAGTTGGAAACTAGTTTATATGGGTTCAGAGATTTACATGGGGTACGATAGTATATTCGACCCTAGACAACTTAACCAAGTTTATAGTGCTTTCCCCACTTCTTGTTTATACTTATCATACCCAGTTCTTTATTCATAGACAGAATAGTACTAGACTTACTCAGGCTTTATGTCTGACTCTACTTTTCTTTCGTCTTCTTTTCTTCCGTTTCCCCCCCCCCCCCCCAGGTCCACAGGGAGGGAACACAGCAGCTCGACCAGCCTTAACATCCAGCTTGAAGAAGAGAAATGTATTGCTTGGACCTTTTCATTTTGAACTATGGCTTTGGACAATCCACTATGGGGCCTTTGCAGTTTATCTATGTCTTATTTATGCTTCTTTAAAAAGATGTAATCAAGACAGATTATGAAAGTGTTATGTTATGTTTTTGGGAAAAGATGTAAGACAATTATGGTGATATTGTTGTAGCACGTATTTGCTTTTATGAAATAAAAGTTTGTTGTTTTTCCGCTGTTTACAAATATGTGTTCTTATATCTGTCTTGTATATCTGTGACTTATACTTATAAACCTCCACCAAAATTAGGGCATTCCCTTTGAGAGTGACCCTAACGGAGGTGGGGTGTTTCAGGAGTAAACCCATTTCGCGTTAGCGGCGTGGTCCTTGGATTTGCTTTATTACTACTAGTATATTTGTTAAGGATTCTCACACCAGTCCCATGACTGACTCGTAGTTTGTTTCACTTTGCAAACTCGGGTGCCCTCTTTTCCACACGGGCAGTCGAGTAGTTTGTCTACAGGTTCTTATCTCGAGCAGGATGCTGGATTGTAGCTTAAAGCTGTGTCCAGAGCATAGTTATCTTCCGCTGTATCTATTTTATTGTTTCCGCTGCAATGTATTAAATTTATTGTAATTTATCTTCCGCTGTAATTTTATTCAATATACTCTGATATTCTGTACTCTGATGTAAGATTATTATGATGTTTGTAAAAGTCTGCTGTTATTGTTCTGATGTTGTTGTATTCCCAGAGTTAACGTATGCGGATTTTGAATGGTCTTAGTCGATCTAGCGGTCGAGTAAGGTCGGGCAAAACTCGTGTCGTTACATTTCGACAAAAATCTATTTTTATCTTTTCAAATGTGGAATTCTTCAGCCCAATTTTTCCCAAATCATTTCTTATGATTTTACACAAATTATAGATATTTTTAATAATTTTATCAAGGCCCGTGCAGTCGATTTCCATCAACGACCATCGAACTGCACTTACAGCGCCCTTTTCTAAATTTGATTTGGACATAATTCCAAATCCAACCGTTAGATTTCAAATTTCTGATATTCATTCGAAAGCTCTTTTCGATACGAACCCAACAGTTCCGGGTTTAGGAGAATCCGACGGTCGGATCTCCCGCAAAGTCAATTCGAAGTCAATGGTCGAAATTCACGAACTGCCGCGGCGCGGCGCGTTCTATTCAGGCCATTATATATATAATATATATATATTATATATATTTCGTCGATTTCCTTTTTAAAACGTATTTTATAAATCGTTTTAAATTCGTTTTCAAAACCATTTCAACTCTATATTCAATTTCAAATCAAAATTGAATATTTCATATCATTACTGTATAAATGATAATATTTTCAAAATGTTATATTTTGAAATCACTTCTTTTCTATATTCATTATAAAAACGAATATAATCGATATAAATATCGTTCACGTCAAAATAGCGCAACTTTAATCCACACGGCTTTATATATTTTAATAAATTCGTTATTCTATTCAACAAATGAATATCTATTCTATTCAACACATGAATCTTTATTTCTTTCAACACACGACTAATCTCAACACATGAGTACTGTCAACACATCACTATTTTTGTTATGTAAAATATTTTATAAAATTATGGTATTTATCGTTTGATTTTCAATCAGACTCCAACCGTTAAGTAGTTCTAATTTTAAATATGTAAATTTTATTGTTAAAATATTTTACTCAACACATGAATAGTTTCAACACGTAAATATCATCAACACATGACTATTTTTATATTCAACACATGAATTTTCTTTTATAATATTCATTATTTTCCTGATTGGAATGAGGCCCAATCAATCAGCATATAATGTTAATTATATGGATTCCATACAACACATGTATATAATAGCAATGATAAACAATCAACCATCATCCAAGGTGTACCACACAACTGCATAAGCATCAAATATGAATAATTAACGCTTACACAGCCTGTTGACCAATCGATCGACATTCAATTAAATAATTGGGATTAGTGTACGCCAAATATCATCCCAACACCCGTGTAGGGTTTCAAATCAACAAACACAGATTTTTATTTGTGCAGTTGGGCGATGTGTAAAATTTATCGACCCAATCAATATCAGTCAAATCAGTGTATATAAACAAATCGGCCCATTTGTTTATAAATATTTATTTATTCACTTTCACGTAAAAAATTATATTTTTAACGATAACTAATTTATTTCAACCGTCTACATTTTATTATCGATTTCACATCAACAACACAAACAAATTTCACAACACATCAATCAAACAAACAAGCCATCCATGGTCTGTGGATGACGGGTGTCGGGTGCTGCTAAGAACCGTCTGCATCCTAGTATATATATATAACTAGAAAAAGAAATTTAGAGTGAGAGGTTCTCACCAACTAGCTAATCCAATCATCTCGACTCTTCTTATGTAGAAGTCATCGCTGTTCTCGCCTTTTGTCACTTTCGTTGCCCGTAGCCACTACATATATAAAAATCACATTTTTATATTGTTGCTATGTATATAAAAATCATATTTTTATAATCACTCCATATGGATAAAAATTCTATTTTTACATCGCTACTATATAGATAAAAATTCTATTTTTATACCGCTACTATATAGATAAAAATTCTATTTTTACATCGATGCTATATAGATAAAAATTCTATTTTTACATCGATGCTATATAGATAAAAATTCTATTTTTACATTGATGCTATATAGATTAAAATTCTATTTTTACATCGATGCTCATATAATAAAAATTCTATTTTTACATCGATGCTCATATAATAAAGATTATATTTTTATCACGCTACTCTCTATATAAAGATTTCGCCTTTTCATATATAAAGATTTCGCCTTTTCATATATAAAGATTTCGCCTTTTCATATGTAAAGATTTCGCCTTTTCAAATAAAATAAAAATCATATTTTTATACTTTCTATATGATAAAAATTATATATATATATTTTAATAAAAATCATAGCTTTATACATTGAAAAATCTCATTTTTCTACTAAGAAAAATCTCATTTTTCCTACACTAAGAAATAATATTTTTCATTGCTAAACTGAAAATAAAATTAATTGTAAATAAAATTAAACACTTACAGTTAATCAAAAGAAGACGGAGGGGTATGGAAGTCAGAGGATATGAACGACATGAGGAAGGGGAAGAGGAGGAGGGGCACGGCTTCTGAGACGACCCAAAATCCTGTTTTCACGGAAACAAGGGTTATCTTTGGAATATAACACAGAAACAGATAATAGCAGAACAAAATTAAATAATTACACCAGATAATGAACAATAGAATATACTGGATAAAAGTAATCATCAGAGTTACACAGTATACAGGATCTTACTTAGTACAAATACAGTTCGGCTATACATAAATGTCTACAGCGGAAATAAACAAAATATGTACAATAGGAGCTGAACAACATAAAAAGAAATAAATGATAGAATCCATCTTCAGCTCCAGCTATCCAGAAAAAGAACCAGCTAAACCTGAATACAAGGCTGCCCGTGTAGAAAAAGGGGCACCCGAGTTTGAGAGTGAAACAAACTACGAGTCAGTCATGGGACTGGTATGAGAAATCCACTCAACACATATATAATTGGCTAATCACAGGACCACGCCACTTTCGTGGAACGGGTTTACTCCATTGGATTGCCAGTGCTTTAAAACAAATCATTCTTTTAAACATCGCTATGCTTTTCATAAAAATGAAGCCATTATAAGACTCAGTTCCCATCACACAATGCAACGCAAACCGGAGGATAGAGTTTTACCTTATAACGGCCAAAATATGCTTGATACGAAATAAAAACAAAGGCACTTGATATTATTGCTAGTGTTTATATGTTTTGAAAACAATTTCAAATCATAACTATCAATCATAGACGGCATGGGTACCATATATCATGTCGCCATATATATATACAATCAAAACCGCACGATGTCGTATTTGGAAATTGGATTTCCGTCATGAACCAAGGCAAAAGATAGTCCTTACCGAATTCGAGACTGCCTAGCCCGAGCCTCAGGCAAGTACTCTGTCAAGCCTTAGGATCGTCAGGGCCGGTCCACCGATGTGGATTAAAATGCCTGAACCATACGTTTCCCCGCCCTTTGGGGCGTAAACGAGCCAACGAATGACTCCATCGGACCCGGATCGTCCGATCAAACCGAGGCGCCTCGCAACAGCAACAACCACATAAGTCAAACTCGTCAGGGCGTGTAAAACCACTGACGCCACTTTTAGCTAGGAGGAAACGCAGGCCCTCCCTGAGGTCCTTTCTCCCGTTTCTGGTTCATACCGGGGCGTGAGGCTCGCGATTTCACGTTATACACAAAGCTACGCCACACCGGCGGTGCTTTGATCGTCACCACAAGACTTTGCTTTTCAACAGAAGCCCTGATCGTTTGCCACTTACGTATGCCACACTAGCAATTCATGCCATGCGACTGATGTCCATCGACATACAACCTCTGAGCTCGTGCGTCACAGAGAAGGGCGTTAAGCAAAAGAATAAATTCTCCGCCGCCAAACAGATGTATATTTAACAGAAATCAATCCACACAGAATAAACTCCAGTGTCAGACACACAGTCCATTTACAAGTCCGTTCTGGGTCTGAACGAAACCGGAGGCACTAAATACCTCGCAAACCCTTCGATCACCACGTACGTCTGGACGATCACCACTCATTATCCATATTTTGGGATGCCTCCCAATCAGGACCTCGGTTACCATCCAAACGAGGTGAAGATCTCCGGTCTTCGACCACCGTCTTTATCTTCGAATTTCAATCGTCGGTCAATTATTCGAAATGAGAATTAACTCGTCCTTTTCAATTAATTAACGCATATTTAGAATTTCAAATCAATTTATTTCAATGGTTAAATTATTCGACAACACCAATATTGTTCTTTAATGTAAATTTCACACCAAACACATTCAACCATCAAATACAACATAAATCGAGCAAATTCAGTTTATTTCCACTCCATATTGTTTACGGTATTTTATAATGATTTATTGCTATTTTTATTTATTTTAAAATAGCCCATTTATTCAAAACGACGCTTCGGGCCATAACGCGGCCGTGGCGCTGTTTTTCTTCAGATTTGATTTACACATATCTGAAAATCTAACCGTTGGATCTTTACAAAATTTACATCATTAGAAAGGTCTTTTCAAAACGAATCCAACGGTTCCAGTTTCGGGAAATTCCGACGGTCGGATCTCCCGGTACAATCGTTTGAAGTTTCGATTTCAAAATACGAACTGCAGCGTCGTTATTCGATTAAATATGATTATATTTATATATATAAATAAATATAATCGTTTCTGGTGCTGTTTTTCTTTAGATTTGAATTAAACATTCCAGACAATCCAACCGTTGGATTTTTACAAGGTTGGTGCCGTTGGAAAGATATTTCCAAGGCGAACCCGACGGTTGAGGTTTCGAGAAAATCCAATGGTCGGATTTCCCGTACTAGTTGTTTGAAAACACGGTTTCAAAATATGAACTGCACAGCTTCGTTTCGTTTAAATTTTATTTATATTTATATATTTATATAAATATAGTTCATTCAATGATTTCAATATCGTTTTCACTTCAAATTTTTCACTAACACCTTAAAATTTTGGAAAATTTCGCCATAACCTCCCCTGCACCGGGAGCATCGGGAAATTGCAAATAGCTTTCCCGGTCCTTCTAATCTCAAAAAGAAAAAGAAAAAGCCAAGCGGCTAGCCAACAGGCTCATAAAATCATCACCCAAACAAAATAGTAAATGTGTACCTATTTGTCGGGCACAAAATTTTATTCCTCTTCTCTAGCCCCTTTGCTATAACTTGTTCAATGAATATGCATGTACATATATATGCAGTTCTTATCATTTATCATTTTCTATTCAACTTCATATTTGATTTCTATTTGGTTTAAAAACACCATTCATTCTAATGTTACATAAATAGGTGCAAATCATTTCATTAGCTAATTAATGAATATTTCAACTCATATATGTTTATTTTGAACAAGTGGCTATTTTTAACACTTCACATTTCGACGATTTATGCATACAATAAAAATGTGATTTTTCTTGTAAAACAATTCATTTCAAAACACTATTATTTTATATATTTCATGCTGGTGATAAAAATAGGATTTTATATATATAGATAAAAGGTGATTTTTATTATCAAACAATTTATTTCAAAATATGAATACCATTCAACACATGAATTTCTAATCAACGAATGAATATCAATTGAACACATGAATGTTTTCTATAGTTTCTATATATAGATAAAGATGTGATTTTTATTATCAAACAATTTATTTCAAAATATGAATACCATTCAACACATGAATTTCTAATCAACGAATGAATATCAATTCAACACATGAATGTTTTCTATAGTTTCTATATATAGATAAAAATGTGATTTTTATTATCAAACAATTTATTTCAAAATATGAATACCATTCAACACATGAATTTCTAATCAACGAATGAATATCAATTCAACACATGAATGTTTTCTATAGTTTCTATCTATAGATAAAAATGTGATTTTTATTATCAAACAATTTATTTCAAAATATGAATACCATTCAACACATAAATTTCTAATCAACGAATGAATATCAATTCAACACATGAATGTTTTCTATAGTTTCTATATATAGATAAAAATGTGATTTTTATTATCAAACAATTTATTTCAAAATATGAATACCATTCAACACATGAATTTCTAATCAACGAATGAATATCAATTCAACACATGAATGTTTTCTATTCAATGAATAAATATAGTTTAAGCATATGAAAATAATTCAAACACACGAATATTATTCAAAATTTCGGCAGCATAATGGCAGGGTAGTTAAAACTGGGACCGTCCCTAGTACGGCTCCTCGCTCTACCTTAAAACCTCGCGGTTTTTGACAATGGGGATCATGCATCTAGTTCGCACGCAGGCGGCATGTATATATTTATTTCATTTCCACAAAACTAATCCTATGTGGTTTCAACCAAATACTTTTCAACCACAAACGGGTATTTTTCAACCAATATCAATCACAAACAATCCCAAACAACCATTCGCTATCAATCAATTTTCACAACAATTTCAACCAATAAATATCGTCCATGGTTTGTGGACGAGGGGCGTAGATATATATATATATATATATATATATATATATATTATATATAGCAATTCACTTTTATTTCAACACATATATATATATATATATATTTTAAAAGAAATTGAAGAGTGAGAAATTCTCACCAATAGCTATCCAGTAACACGACTCTTCCTTTATAGAAATCTTCGCCAATCTCGCCTTTCGTCGCTTTCGTTGCCCGTATTCTCTACATATGTAAAAATCGAATTTTTACTATGTTATTTAATATATAAAAATTGCATTTCAAAAATATAGATTCCGCCTTTTCAAAAATAAAGATTATATTTTTAATATTCCTATGATGTAAAAATTATATTTTTATTACTTTAAAAATATAAAAATCATATCTTACTTCTTCTACTTAATAAAAATTCTGTCTTTTCTATTTTAAAAATATGATCCTTTCTATTCTAAAAAATCTGAACTTTTCTTTTTAAAGTTCTAATCTTTTTCTATTTAAAATTCAAACCTTTTTCTATTTAAAGTTTAAAACTTTTCATCAAAATCAGTTTTATCCTTTATAAAAAATCAGTTTTACCCTTTATAAAAAATCAGTTTTATCCTTTATAAAAATTCAGTTTTATCCTTTATAAAAAATCAGTTTATCCTTTATAAAAAAATCAGTTTTATCCTTTATAAAAAATCAGTTTTATCCTTTATAAAAAATCAGTTTTATCCTTTATAAAAAATCAGTTTTATCCTTTATAAAAAATCAGTTTTATCCTTTATAAAAAATCAGTTTTATCCTTTATAAAAAAAATCAGTTTTATCCTTTATAAAAAATCAGTTTTATCCTTTATAAAAAATCAGTTTTATCCTTTATAAAAAAAATCAGTTTTACCCTAATTAAAAAATCAGTTTTATCCTTTATAAAAAATCAGTTTTATCCTTTATAAAAAAATCAGTTTTATCCTTTATAAAAAATCAGTTTTATCCTTTATAAAAAATCAGTTTTATCCTTTATAAAAAATCAGTTTTACCCTAATTAAAAAAAAATCAGTTTTAAAATAAAATAAAATAAAGTAAAAACAACTTACTTCAACTGCGAAGAAGGGGGGGTTGCTTCGCGTTCACGGATCGAGGAAGGGGGGGTTTTCGCTGGTGGTGGCGGGGCTTGTGGAGGAGGGCGGTTTCCGTCTTAAAGGGCGTAGGGGTTATCGGGTTCGGAGGTAGGGCTTCGCGATTTAGGGGGAGGGGGTCGCCGAGGTTGGTGGTCGACGGCGCCTAGGGGAGCGCGTCCGGCGGCGTGGAGGATGGGAGGGAGTTCGAGAGCAGTTCGGGTTTTTTTTTTTCTTCTTTTCGAGCCTGAACGAATTGAATGAGGGAGAGAGAGAAAAAAAGGGTGTGGGGGTTATTATATTATATATATTTAATTATTTAAATTATCAAAAAGGTTGACTTTTTATTTGGCCTCGAAACGAGAGCCAACGACTGTCGTCCCTAGCGTTCTACCCCCATCCCGGACACAATAGGATATGTATCGTAAGCTGATTCGATTGTTTCGAATGGTTTCCGTTGAATTTTCATTTAAATCATTATATTGAATTTTAAACGTACATTTCAATTTACCGAGGTCACATACGGACTCGAAAAATTTCAGAAAAATATTTTCTAGCTTCGTATTGACGATACGGTCCTAACTAAACTAGTTTCATCGAATTCTGAGACCGTTTGAAAAATGGCCAATTTCCAGTCGATTAAAATCAATAGAAACTGGTCAAACGCGTTTTCCTTTGCCACGCTCACATATTGATTCGAAAAATTATGAAATTTGAAACCTAGCAATAACTTCACATCCCGGACCCAACAAAAGTGGTTTCGTCGAAATCCGAGGTCGTTTGCAAAATGTCCATTTTTAAGGGCCTGAATTCCATAGCGACTATTCAGAATTTTCAACTGGACATATCTTTTGATTCCCGCTATCAAATTTCGATTGGTCGGATTCGTTAGAAAGATATCATCAAATAGATCCTAATGTTTTTGGTTTCACTAAAATCCGGATTGTTTTGCACCCGATACAGTCCGACAAAATTTGAATTCAATTTTTGAAACTGCCACGCCATTTCAGGCCTTGTTTATAATTATAATTAATTATATTCGTTTTCAATTGTCGATTCAAACTCAGTTTTCATCGCCACTATTCAAAATATTTATTTTAAATATTTAAAATCCATTATTTTAGCCAATTAGAAAATTTTAAATTGGTTCAGATTTTCTGGGTCGTTACAATCTCCCCCACTTAAAACTTTTCGTCCCCGAAAAGGAACAAAGTCGAAAGTGGTTTGATAAATCTACGATCACACAACACAACAACCAATCCAATTGTTTTTAACCTTCAAAAATATACTAATCGAATCCTATAACCTTTAAAGATCATTCAGACTATATAATTAAAAGTGTACATTTATGAAAAGAAGATAACAATAGAGTAGAGAATTGAATGGTAGTGCAAAGTAGGGTAAATGTACCTTGCACCGGAGTCAATCAGAGATATCTACTCGGCATCTAGGATAAGCTTTCTGAATGCTCTCCTCAGTTTCCCAAGTACAATCTCGTGGATCTCCACTCCATTGCACTTTGACTAAGCGAACCTTCTTGTTCCTCAGCTCTTTGGTTTCTTTGCCGATGATCTTCAGCGGCTCTCGCCTCACAGCTAATTCTGGAGTAATTTCAATATCCTGCTGAGCTGCTTCTTCCACGATCAAGTCTGGATCATGAACGTGCTTTCGAAGTTGAGATATATGAAATACATCATGCACTCCAGGCAACCAGTCTGGCAATTTAACTTTATATGCGAGAGTCCCAATCCGTTCCAGAATAGGAAACGGACCAATAAATTTGGGCGCTAACTTTCCTGTTTTACCGAACCGGATAACTCCTCTCATCGGCGATACTTTCAAATATACATAGTCGCCAACTTCAAAGGATATATCTCTTCTTCTTCTATCGGCATAGCTCTTTTGTCAGCTTTGAGCGGCGAGTAATCGCTTCTTAATAAAATCGACTTTGTCGGCAGCTTCTCGAATCATATCGGGACCCAACACAAGTCTATTTCCAGGCTCGACCCAACAAGCAGGAGATCGGCATGGTCTACCGTACAATGCTTCGAATGGCGACATTGTCAGACTCGCCTGGTAGCTGTTGTTATAAGAGAATTCAGCCAAATGCAGATGGTCTTCCCATGATCCACCGAAATCTAGAACACAAGCCCGCAATAGATCTTCTAAGATGCGATTCACCCTCTCAGTCTGACCGTCTGTCTGAGGATGATAAGCGGTGCTTAGGTTTAACTTCGTTCCCAGCTCGACTTGAAATGACTCCCAGAATTTACTAGTGAATATTGTATCTCTATCACTGACTATACTGAGTGGCACTCCATGTAGTCTAACTATTTCCCTGAAGTATATCTGTGCCAGACTCTGAGCGGTTCTATTTGATCTGACAGGTATGAAATGGGCGGTCTTCGTGAAGCGATCTACGATCACCCAAATACTGTCATTTCCCTTTCTGGTTCTGGGCAGACCATCAATGAAATCCATAGAAATATGCTCCCACTTCCAACCAGGAACTTCTAGTGGTTGCAAAAATCCAGCCAGTTTTTGTTGGTCGCTTTTGACTAGCTGACAAGTAGGGCATCGGCTAACATATAAGGAAATGTCCCTTTTCATCGACTTCCACCAGAAAGTGCGTTTGATGTCATTATACATTTTGCTTACTCCCGGATGGATACTGAGTTTTGACTTGTGGCATTCATCCAGTACTTCTTTTCGAAGTTCAGGAATGTTAGGGACACAGATTCGACCTTTGAGCCTTAAGATCCCATCATTGTCTACTTGAAAACTCGAGGGTTCGCCTTGTTGAATTATCCCTCTGATCTTCTGAATGAAGTGATCATTTTCCTGAAGAGCAGATATCTTATCTAGCAATGAAGTCGTGATAATAAAACTGGCGCTCATTTCATTCTGCATTACTCATACTACGATATTGTTGATCCTATCTGTATAGAGTTACGCATCCTAGAACACTACTGGTTCTATTTCTGACGAGTTCGTTCAAATGTTATATTCCAGAACTAAGCTTAACCAAAGCTCTGATACCACGTTAAGACGACCCAAAATCCCGTTTTCACGGAAACAAGGGTTATCTTTGGAATATAACACAGAAACAGATAATAGCAGAACAGAATTAAATAATTACACCAGATAATGAACAATATAATATACTGGATAAAAGTAATCATCAGAGTTACACAGTATACAGGATGTTACTTAGTACAAATACAGTTCGGCTATACATAAATGTCTACAGCGGAAATAAACAAAATATGTACAATAGGAGCTGAACAGCATAAAAAGAAATAAATGATAGAATCCATCTTCAGCTCCAGCTATCCAGAAAAAGAACCAGCTAAACCTGAATACAAGGCTGCCCGTGTAGAAAAAGGGGCACCCGAGTTTGAGAGTGAAACAAACTACGAGTCAGTCATGGGACTGGTATGAGAAATCCACTCAACACATATATAATTGGCTAATCACAAGACCACGCCACTTTCGTGGAACGGGTTTACTCCATTGGATTGCCAGTTCTTTAAAACAAATCATTCTTTTAAACATCGCTATGCTTTTCATAAAAATGAAGCCATTATAAGACTCAGTTCCCATCACACAATGCAACGCAAACCGGAGGATAGAGTTTTACCTTATAACGGCCAAAATATGCTTGATACAAAATAAAAACAAAGGCACTTGATATTATTGCTAGTGTTTATATGTTTTGAAAACAATTTCAAATCATAACTATCAATCATAGACGGCATGGGTACCATATATCATGTCGCCATATATATATACAATCAAAACCGCACGATGTCGTATTTGGAAATTGGATTTCCGTCATGAACCAAGTCAAAAGATAGTCCTTACCGAATTCGAGACTGCCTAGCCCGAGCCTCAGGCAAGTCTTCTGTCAAGCCTTAGGATCGTCAGGGCCGGTCCACCGATGTGGATTAAAATGCCTGAACCATACATTTCCCCGCCCTTTGGGGCGTAAACGAGCCAACGAATGACTCCATCGGACCCGGATCGTCCGATCAAACCGAGGCGCCTCGCAACAGCAACAACCACATAAGTCAAACTCGTCAGGGCGTGTAAAACCACTGACGCCACTTTTAGCTAGGAGGAAATGCAGGCCCTCCCTGAGGTCCTTTCTCCCGTTTCTGGTTCATACCGGGGTGTGAGGCTCGCGATTTCACGTTATACACAAAGCTACGCCACACCGGCGGTGCTTTGATCGTCACCACAAGACTTTGCTTTTCAACAGAAGCCCTGATCGTTTGCCACTTAGGTATGCCACACTAGAAATTCATGCCATGCGACTGATGTCCATCGATATACAACCTCTGAGCTCGTGCGTCACAGAGAAGGGCGTTAAGCAAAAGAATAAATTCTCCGCCGCCAAACAGATGTATATTTAACAGAAATCAATCCACACAGAATAAACTCCAGTGTCAGACACACAGTCCATTTACAAGTCCTTTCTGGGTCTGAACGAAACCGGAGGCACTAAATACCTCGCAAACCCTTCGATCACCACGTACGTCTGGACGATCACCACTCATTATCCATATTTCGGGATGCCTCCCAATCAGGACCTCGGTTACCATCCAAAGAGGTGAAGATCTCCGGTCTTCGACCACCGTCTTTATCTTCGAATTTCAATCGTCGGTCAATTATTCGAAATGAGAATTAACTCGGCCTTTTCAATTAATTCACGCATATTTAGAATTTCAAATCAATTTATTTCAATGGTTAAATTATTCGACAACACCAATATTGTTCTTTAATGTAAATTTCACACCAAACACATTCAACCATCAAATACAACATAAATCGAGCAAATTCAGTTTATTTCCACTCCATATTGTTTATGGTATTTTATAATGATTTATCGCTATTTTTATTTATTTTAAAATAGCCCATTTATTCAAAACGACGCTTCAGGCCATAACGCGGCCGTGGCGCTGTTTTTCTTCAGATTTGATTTACACATATCTGAAAATCTAACCGTTAGATCTTCACAAAATTTACATCATTAGAAAGGTCTTTTCAAAACGAATCCAACGGTTCCAGTTTCGGGAAATTCCGACGGTCGGATCTCCCGGTACAATCGTTTGAAGTTTCGATTTCAAAATACGAACTGCAGCGTCGTTATTCGATTAAATATGATTATATTTATATATATAAATAAACATAATCGTTTCTGGCACTTTTTTTCTTCAGATTTGAATTAAACATTCCAGACAATCCAACCGTTGGATTTTTACAAGGTTGGTGCCGTTGGAAAGATATTTCCAAGGCGAACCCGACGGTTGAGGTTTCGAGAAAATCCAATGGTCGGATTTCCCGTACTAGTTGTTTGAAAACACGGTTTCAAAATACGAACTGCACGGCTTCGTTTCGTTTTAATTTTATTTATATTTATATATTTATATAAATATAGTTCATTCAATGATTTCAATATCGTTTTCACTTCAAATTTTTCACTAACACCTTAAAATTTTGGAAAATTTCGCCATAACCTCCCCTGCACCGGGAGCATCGGGAAATTGCAAATAGCTTTCCCGGTCCTTCTAATCTCAAAAAGAAAAAGAAAAAGCCAAGCGGCTAGCCAACAGGCTCATAAAATCATCACCCAAACAAAACAGTAAATGTGTACCTATTTGTCGGGCACAAAATTTTATTCCTCTTCTCTAGCTCCTTTGCTATAACCTGTTCAATGAATATGCAAGTACATATATATACAGTTCTTATCATTTATCATTTTCTATTAACTTCATATTTGATTTCTATTTGGTTTAAAAACACCATTCATTCTAATGTTACATAAATAGGTGCAAATCATTTCATTAGCTAATTAATGAATATTTCAACTCATATATGTTTATTTTGAACAAGTGGCTATTTTTAACACTTCACATTTCGACGATTTATGCATACAATAAAAATGTGATTTTTATTGTAAAACAATTCATTTCAAAACACTATTATTTTATATATTTCATGCTGGTGATAAAAATAGGATTTTATATATATAGATAAAAGGTGATTTTTATTATCAAACAATTTATTTCAAAATATGAATACCATTCAACACATGAATTTCTAATCAACGAATGAATATCAATTCAACACATGAATGTTTTCTATAGTTTCTATATATAGATAAAGATGTGATTTTTATTATCAAACAATTTATTTCAAAATATGAATACCATTCAACACATGAATTTCTAATCAACGAATGAATATCAATTCAACACATGAATGTTTTCTATAGTTTCTATATATAGATAAAAATGTGATTTTTATTATCAAACAATTTATTTCAAAATATGAATACCATTCAACACATGAATTTCTAATCAACGAATGAATATCAATTCAACACATGAATGTTTTCTATAGTTTCTATATATAGATAAAAATGTGATTTTTATTATCAAACAATTTATTTCAAAATATGAATACCATTCAACACATGAATTTCTAATCAACGAATGAATATCAATTCAACACATGAATGTTTTCTATAGTTTCTATATATAGATAAAAATGTGATTTTTATTATAAAACAATTTATTTCAAAATATGAATACCATTCAACACATGAATTTCTAATCAACGAATGAATATCAATTCAACACATGAATGTTTTCTATTCAATGAATAAATATATTTTAAGCATATGAAAATAATTCAAACACACGAATATTATTCAAAATTTCGGCAGCATAACGGCAGGGTAGTTAAAACCGGGACCGTCCCTAGTACGGCTCCTCGCTCTACCTTAAAACCTCGCGGTTTTTGACAATGGGGATCATGCATCTAGTTCGCACGCAGGCGGCATGTATATATTTATTTCATTTCCACAAAACTAATCCTATGTGGTTTCAACCAAATACTTTTCAACCACAAACGGGTATTTTTTCAACCAATATCAATCACAAACAATCCCAAACAACCATTCGCTATCAATCAATTTTCACAACAATTTCAACCAATAAATATCGTCCATGGTTTGTGGACGAGGGGCGTAGATATATATATATATATATATATATATATATATACTATATATAGCAATTCACTTTTATTTCAACACACACACACACACATATATATATATATATTTTAAAAGAAATTGAAGAGTGAGAAATTCTCACCAATAGCTATCCAATAACACGACTCTTCCTTTATAGAAATCTTCGCCAATCTCGCCTTTCGTCGCTTTCGTTGCCCGTATTCTCTACATATGTAAAAATCGAATTTTTACTATGTTATTTAATATATAAAAATTGCATTTCAAAAATATAGATTCCGCCTTTTCAAAAATAAAGATTATATTTTTAATATTCCTATGATGTAAAAATTATATTTTTATTACTTTAAAAATATAAAAATCATATCTTACTTCTTCTACTTAATAAAAATTCCGTCTTTTCTATTTTAAAAATATGATCCTTTCTATTCTAAAAAATCTGATCTTTTCTTTTTAAAGTTCTAATCTTTTTCTATTTAAAATTCAAACCTTTTTTTATTTAAAGTTTAAACCTTTTCATCAAAATCAGTTTTATCCTTTATAAAAAATCAGTTTTATCCTTTATAAAAAATCAGTTTTATCCTTTATAAAAAATCAGTTTTATCCTTTATAAAAAAATCAGTTTTATCCTTTATAAAAAATCAGTTTTATCCTTTATAAAAAAAATCAGTTTTATCCTTTATAAAAAATCAGTTTTATCCTTTATAAAAATCAATTTTATCCTTTATAAAAAAAATCAGTTTTACCCTAATTAAAAAATCAGTTTTATCCTTTATAAAAAATCAGTTTTATCCTTTATAAAAAAATCAGTTTTATCCTTTATAAAAAATCAGTTTTATCCTTTATAAAAAATCAGTTTTATCCTTTATAAAAAATCAGTTTTACCCTAATTAAAAAAAAATCAGTTTTAAAATAAAATAAAATAAAATAAAGTAAAAACAACTTACTTCAACTGCGAAGAAGGGGGGTTGCTTCGCGTTCACGGATCGAGGAAGGGGGGTTTCGCTGGTGGTGGCGGGGCTTGTGGAGGAGGGCGGTTTCCGTCTTAAAGGGCGTAGGGGGTATCGGGTTCGGAGGTAGGGCTTCGCGATTTAGGGGGAGGGGGTCGCCGAGGTTGGTGGTCGACGGCGCCTGGGGAGCGCGTCCGGCGGCATGGAGGATGGGAGGGAGTTCGAGAGCAGTTCGGGTTTTTTTTTCTTTTCTTCTTTTCGAGCCTGAACGAATTGAATGAGGGAGAGAGAGAAAAAAAGGGTGCAGGGGTTATTATATTATATATATTTAATTATTTAAATTATCAAAAAGGTTGACTTTTTGTTTGACCTCGAAACGAGAGCCAACGACTGTCGTCCCTAGCGTTCTACCCCCATCCCGGACACAATAGGATATGTATCGTAAGCTGATTCGATTGTTTCGAATGGTTTCCGTT
This sequence comes from Allium sativum, assembly GCA_030737875.1. NCBI lineage: Eukaryota > Viridiplantae > Streptophyta > Magnoliopsida > Asparagales > Amaryllidaceae > Allium > Allium sativum. The sequence goes on from CM060921.1 coordinate 115,191,459, forward strand.
GAATTTTCATTTAAATCATTATATTGAATTTTAAACGTACATTTCAATTTACCGAGGTCACATACGGACTCGAAAAATTTCAGAAAAATATTTTCTAGCTTCGTATTGACGATACGGTCCTAACTAAACTAGTTTCGTCGAATTCTGAGACCGTTTGAAAAATGGCCAATTTCCAGTCGATTAAAATCAACAGAAACTGGTCAAACACGTTTTCCTTTACCACGCTCACGTATTGATTCGAAAAATTATGAAATTTGAAACCTAGCAATAACTTCACATCCTGGACCCAACAAAAGTGGTTTCGTCGAAATCCGAGGTCGTTTGCAAAATGTCCATTTTTAAGGGCCTGAATTCCATAGCGACTATTCAGAATTTTCAACTGGACATATCTTTTGATTCCCGCTATCAAATTTCGATTGGTCGGATTCGTTAGAAAGATATCATCAAATAGATCCTAATGTTTTTGGTTTCACTAAAATCCGGATTGTTTTGCACCCGTTACAGTCCGACAAAGTTTGAATTCAATTTTTGAAACTGCCACGCCATTTCAGGCCTTGTTTATAATTATAATTAATTATATTCGTTTTCAATTGTCGATTCAAACTCAGTTTTCATCGCCACTATTCAAAATATTTATTTTAAATATTTAAAATCCATTATTTTAGCCAATTAAAATTTTTTAAATTGGTTCAGATTTTCTGGGTCGTTACAGCTTCAGTTGGCTGTCAGTGGAGGTGGTCGATTTGGGGGCGGAGGATGTTAAATGGGGTGGGGTTTCTGGAAGGATCGAACGGAGCAAAGGTCGGTGGGGGTGAGGCGGCGGTCCAGGCAGGGTTTGGGGGTCTTCGCATCAGGAAGTGAGGAGGGAGGAAGAAGAAGAGAGGGGGAGGGGGGGTCGGCCGATCTGAGGTGGAGAGGGGGTGGCAGGTTCGTCGTCGGTGGCGTGGGCTGCGTCGTGGTCTTCCACGATTTTTTTTCTTTCTTCTCAGAAATTAATTCGAACGGGGGGGGGGGGGGGGGGGGGGGGCTGAAGGAGATAAAGGAGATGGAAGGGGTGTTATTTTATTAATTATTTATTTAATTATCTCCCAAAAAGCAACTTTTGTTTTCGACATCTAAACGAGGCCCATCGCCTGTCGTCCATAGCTAATTACCCCCATTCCGAACACAATGGGATATGTACCATAAGCTGATTCGACCGTTTCGATCAGTTTCCGTTAAAATCAACATATAACTCTATATATTGAATTTGAACGCACATTTCAATTTACTGGGGCCACATACTAACTCGAAAAATTCCAGAAAAATATTTTTTAGCTTCGTATTGACGATACGGTCCTAACAAAACTAATTTCGTCGAATTCTGTGACCGTTGGAAAAATGGCCATTTTCCAGTCGATTAAAATCAACTGAAACTGGTCAATCACGTTTTCCTTTGCCACACTCACATATTGATTCAAAAAATTATGAAATTTGGAATCTAGTAATAATTTTACATCACGGATCGAACAAAAGTGGTTTCGTCGAAATCCGGGTTCGTTTGCAAAATTTCCATTTTTAAGGGCCTGAATTCCATAGCGACTATTCAGAATTTTCAACTGGACATATCTTTTGATTCCCGCTATGAAATCTCAATTTTTCGGATTCGTTGGAAAGATAGTCACAAATAGATCCTATTATTTTTGGTTTCACTAAAATCCGGTTTATTTTGCACCCGGTACATTCAATTGAAGTTTGAAATCGAATTATCGAACTACCGTGCCATTTTCAATTCTATTTATAATTATATATAATTATTTATATTCTAACGACGACGTATATAATATATACGTTCGAATTCTATTCAAAATAAATTTCCCGTTGTTTTTATTTAATATAATCTATTTTAAATGTTCAAAATTCGCTAAAATTGCCAAAATAAAAATTTTAAACTGGCCCGCATTTCCGGGTTTTTACAGTACGTTTGGACGATCACCACTTGTTACCTTGTCTTGGGTTTACAACCCAATTAAGACATCAGTAATCATCCAAACGATGTGAAGACCTTCGGTATTCAACCACTGCCTTCAACGTCGACTTATCATCGAATCAATTATTAAGAATGGGAATAAACCCCGCCTTTCCGAATAACTCGCATATATAATAAACAAGTGTTATAAAAACACAACATATGCCTCATTCCAATTCTGAATATTCTTTTATTTAAATATTCACATCCTTTGGGAAAGGTTCCCATTAATTTTATCAAAGATAAATTCTTTAAATTTATTCTTTAATCTTCCATTGGATTTCAATTATAAACCAAATTAAGGTTTATCTAATCTAGTCGGGATTAGCGATCCTTACCGAAATAATCTTTTATTTTATTTATCAGTCCCAACCTATTCATCCCATGAAGCAAAACTGGTAGTACTCCATATCTAACACCACGGTGTTATCGGTAAATTCAATTACCTTTTCACATTCAAATCTAATTAAAGATTTAACTGTCGCTTGGAGTAAAACTGATGGTACTCCATTCTCGATCATTTCATGAATTCGATAATTTTAATTATCCGATTCACATTCCAATCTAACTAAAGATTCATTAAAACTCTAATTCAGTTTTAATCTCCAAAAATCATTACATAATGATTTTCAAAGTTAAGAAATTAATCTTATCTTTAACTGAGTTAAAGAACTAATGTCATTTAAAACACAACTCACGATAAACCCAAAATCACATTCCGTTAACAATGGAATCTTCACGGGAAAACAAATCAATATATATAATCGATATAAACTTCATATCCAACCAATAATATAAATGGAATAATGGCTTAGCCTTTTAAATTCCATATGAAACACCCCACCTCCGTTAAGGTCACTCACAAAGGGAATGCTTTAACTTTGGTGGAGCATTTTAGGTAAAAGATGCAGATAAATTACAAGACAGACAAATAAAGAAACGGAAAACAAAATCATTTTATAAATAATATGGTTCAGTCAAGCTTTTACAACAATTATCTCATTCATACTTAAAAGTAATATATAGAACTTCTATCTTGATTCAAAAATTTCCAAATATAGAAGAAGCATAAAAATAACAACGATATTCCCTATTAAAGCGTGAACCAGCCACAGCAGTGGAAGAGAGAGTCCAAAGCAATACATCTACTTTCTTCAAGCTGGAAATGATCCGATCTAGGCTGAAGTATTCCCTCCTGCGAACCTGGAGGGGGGAGAGAGAGGGGGAAATGGAAGAAAAGAAGACAAAAGAAAATGGGTCAGACATGAGTCTGGTAAGTCCAGTGACTTTAGCTTGTAAACAAGAAAAGGGTTATGAAATGAATAAACTGAATCTAGGACATCACCCTAGAAATAAGATAATAAGGCTGAATATGCTATCGCACCCATTTTACTTCTCTGCACCACCTAACTAGTGTCCCAACTAGTAATCTGTATAAAATGATAACGTGATCCCAATCCCCGTAATTGTGGTAGCCTTTAGGTGTACATCTATCTTGAGGATTCCACCTCAATCAGCCTAATTGCCATGAACATGTTAGATGTACCCTTACTACCCTATCGATCGGCTCCTTACTTGCATTAATTTTCCATATGTCTGTGTCAATTGGCCCTCTCTTGCATGTAGATACCTTGTGCTAGTCCCACCATAAGGTGTATCAATACTTATGATAGCAACCCGACATGATTCATGATGCAGAGTGCATGACTACTGGTACCCAGCGCCTGCTTTTTCCCACTTCGGAGTACGTGCATGCCCGTAAACCGTCGGAACCTACACCAACGTACCCCATGCCGCTGTTTTGACTGCTTATAATCAGACCAGTAATCGCGCCCCACCCTGCCTAGTTCAGGGTACTGTGATACATCTATGTGGGTTACTGCTGAAATGGGTCCCCGTTATTAGGGTTTCCTTATTGGTTAAGTTTGTGGGCCTATATTTACAAATATTACCCACCAACCCGATATGTACTTAACCCTCCCACTGATTCAAGCATGTTTATTTAACGGTTAAGTTTATGGGCCTATATGTACTAATATTACCCGCCTACACGAGATGTACTTAACCCTCCCATCGATTCAAGCATGTTTATTAAACGGTTAAGTTTTATGGGCCTATATTTACTAATATTACCCAATCACACGAGATGTACTTAACCCTTCCATCGATTCAAGCATGTTTATTGAACGGTTAAGTTTGTGGGCCTATATTTACTAATATTACCCACCAATCCGATATGTACTTAACCCTCCCATTCATCGTGTCATGTTGGTTAAGTGTTCCTTATTTACTTAACCCCTTCCGTTCATCAAGTTATATTGGTTAAGTGTTTTCTTGTTAACTTAACCCCACGTGTTCATCATGTTGTATTGGTTAAGTGCCATCAATCAATTCAAGTTAACTTAACCCCACCTACTTGTCATGTTACTTTGGTTAAGTGTTGCCTTCTTGTGTTAACTTAACCCCACCACAAATCAAGTTATATTGGTTAAGTGTTGCCCTCTTGTTTTAACTTAACCTTACCACAAATCGAGTTATACTGGTTAATTGTTGCCCTCTTGTTTTAACTTAAGCTTACCACAAATCAAGTTAAATGGGTTAAGTGTTGCCCTCTTGTTTCAACTTAACCTTACCACAAATTAAGTTATATTGGTTAAGTGTTGCCCTCTTGTTTTAACTTAACCTTACCACAAATCAAGTTATATTGGTTAAGTGTTTCTTATTACTTAACCCTACCCATTCATCATGCTATACTGGTTAAGTGTTTCCTATTAACTTAACCCTAGTCATTCATCTTGTTATATTGGTTAAGTGTTACCTTAATTAACTTAACCCTACCATTCCTGTCTTAGCTTTAATTCGTTCACTAAAGCACCAACCACTCACATTAGACAGGTATTGTTGCGGTTACTGGATGTGCCGGGCGGTTCCAGGAAGTTTTACACTGCAACTCAGTCTAACCTCGGGTTCTTTTGGGCTTGATGCACTAACCTCTCACATTAGATATATATTGTTATGGTTGCTGGATGTGCTGGGCGGTTCCGGCCAGTCTTACACCGTAACTCAATCTAACCTCGGGTTAGGCATAATTTTCTTTTCTAAATTTACATATTTACCTTCTATATTTATATGTAAATTATTGTCATTCAAGTCATGCCCAATTTCTCTCTAAATCATGTTCATAATTTTTGGTATATAAATTATACCATTTCAATGCCACTAATCATTTAAAATATGCCAATAACATGTAACTTCATGTTTTTCCCGACGTTACCCCCGCTAAACGTTCACATAAAGTTCATCGAATGTTAGGCTTCACAATTTAGCCTAACTCAAAATCAAGAGGGGAAAGGAAGAGACACGTAGCATTCAAGACAAGCATAATATGGATACAACATATGTCACATAAATTTGGCATATAATAAATATATGTTTAATTATGAACTTGCAATTTTGAACCTAATCAACATGAACCATAAGCATATGGATGGGAGTTTACATAGAACTACACAATTCCAATTAGTCATATAAAGGTGAACTTGCATTTTTTTGGATCTAATTAACATGGGTCCTAAACATACGAAATTACCCAAATCCAACTAGGCATGTAAATGCAAACTTTTATTTTGGGTCCAATGAACATAAACCTTAAGCATATAGAATTGCACAAGTTCAAATAGACATGTGAATGTAAACTTTAATTTTTGATCCACTCTAAATGTGAATCTAATCATAATACATGTCTTAGCCTAACAACTTGCATGATTCAATAAGCATAGATCTAAATGTAGATCTAAACATAATACATGTCTTAGCCTAATAATGTAACAAACTGATAATTTGGACGTCTTTAATTTTGGAACTAATTAGATTTGAGTTAAATTTTTTTTTTAAATGTTGAAAGGTTTGAGGTTGACTTCTACAATGTAAACTTTAATGTGTAGTTGTTTTGAAATATAGAATGTAAAACGATAACTAAATTTAATTAGACATTTAAAATAAAAGGTTATAAAATGAATCTATATCGGAATCTGGCGAATTTCACCTAAAATATTAAAAAGGAGTTCTAAGAGGTACGCCATATTTCGTTATCAAAAATTTGATCATTCGATGTTCCGAATATTTATTTTGGTCAAATTGTAGTGCAAACAACAATTGTTTTGCCATTGGTTCTTATCCAATCTAATTTGTGCGTGGTATTCTTGGAGGAGAATAATATCTTTACAAACTACATATATTTAAGTAAATATAGTTCGAATCATACCATTTTTAATTTAGCCTAAGTTGCACTTGTAGTAGCTCGGTCTAGGGAAGAATACGTGCCCACTTGTGCTGGAAAAAAATTCTGCCACGTTGCCTTCATTCTCTGATATACTCTCTCCCTTCTTACCTTTTGTCTCCACTTAATATACTCATTGCCCTTAGTTGCTTCAGCAAGGGAATTTCGAGAAAAAGAAAAAAATCCCCAAATTCAAGCCAAATCACTGTCTCCTCCCATCGCACAACTCTAGGCCGCGCCCTCTTCTGATCGCCAACCTCCTCTTGCGCCTCCCTGCTAGCCTCGCAACCCTCAGCTACCCTTCTCTAAGCCTAGAGACATAGGTTCGAAAAAAGAAAAAAACGACCGAATAAGGAAAGCGCGACAGCGCCTGGAGCCACCATCGACGTGGCCACCTGCAGTCGCAACTCCGTGTACCTCCACCAATGAACATCGATCTCGTCCATCAGGCCCCGCCACAGCCATGTTTGGGTCGAGCTCCCTGTCCAACTTTGGAAACCGAGTCTAAGTTAAAAAAAAGGAATAGCATCGTCATACTGAGCCACCGTCTACACCACCAGACTCTGACGAAGTCGCCTGGTTGAAGTCATCACCTTCCTGTGCCACTCTGGCGTTGTAAGTCTGTCTGTCCTCTTAGTTATGTTGTGAACCACCCTTTTTTTTTCTACCTTGTTTCCTTAGCTTAATTCTATGGCAAATTATATGTATACATCTGAACTCTGATATGTACATTTGTTGAAGTTCTAGCATGATGGAGGTGGTGTAGTTGTTAGGCCAAGCTGTGTACTCATCATTTGCCCATGTTTCCTTAGTAGAGTTCACAAATCCTTGCAGCCTGCATGTGAATAAGTTTGCATGCATTTGCTTATTTTGTTACCTGTTATTTTACTTCACTTGGTTAAGGATGCACAGTTTCATGGTTTTCCTCTAAGGCTAGGTGTCATTCTAATTTCACAATCCCTGCTGTCTTGTACACAGAGTGTTTGAGCATATTTAGGTTGGCTTTGTCGCCTCTAAGTACTATGTGCATCGGTTTGTATTGTTGTGTAAAATGCACTGCTACGCTTAGATTTGATTAGCATTCCTATTCCTTTGTCATAACCGGAAGCTTATGTGGTCAAGTGGTTTGTCATTAGTCTCTAAACCTAGAGGTCCCTAATTTGAGTCCCTGTTATGATTCAGTTTTCTAAATTTGTGAAAATTCACTTTTTGTTTTATTGGAAAACAAAAATCGTCATATTAAGTCGAGCCATTTGAATTATTTTAGGTAGTTGATCTCCTCCATTGGTATCGTTAGCGCCATCATGCCTTCGCGTTTTTATTTATTTTGCCCTCAGTGTCTTCCGGATTCTCCACGAAAGGTGAGTGATTTTCTCACTTACGAAATACTGAATTATTCTCATATTTATTAAATTAAGTTGCGAAATATGTTGGTTGCATGTTTGTGTATGATGGATGATTTGTTGATTTAAAACCGAAAATCAAGTATGGTGATCTGGAAAATTTAGGCCAATGATTAATTATTAAATTAAATTAAATTACTAATGGAAATTCTGATCCTTGAAAACCCGTGAACAGTTTAATATTGATTTATTGGATGAAATGGTTGTGATGGATGTTTGGTTGAATTTTATTACCGAAATTGATTGACACTGCTAATGCTTCATATTCAATACATTGTATTGCATGTTAAGTTGACGATAAATCCTAATTTTTACCCTTGATGTTACGGGCATCTAATAAACCAGGATTTATCGATAAAAAAAAATAAGAACACAGATTGAAATGATAAATATCTGTGGCCCTGATTTGGATTGAAATGATAGATCCATCCCTGAATATCGAGAAATTAAATCAAAATCACTTGGCTATAGGATAGAAATTTTATGTGGACATCGGTTGGTTAAATGATTTTTAAATATCCAAATTTTATTGATGGAAAATTTCATTTAAAGGAGACATGTCCATTTTACGATAAATTTTATTCTTTCTTTAAGATCTGAATCATGAATGTTATTCGAAATGGTTAAGGGAATTTCCCCAAACAAATTTGGAAGTTTTAAATTTGAATTTTAATATGATTTGGGATTTATTCCAATAATTGGGTGGACTCAAGTTTAATAAATTCTTATTGAATTTAATTTGGAAAGATAATCGAGGATACTCAAAGTTGTGTAAACTTAACATGAATATGGTTTTGAAGTCTCCAAATTGAAAGATTGGTCTGAATGGTATTGAAACAAGATAGAGAACTATGTTAACTCCGCTAAGACTGGAGTATAGATCCAAGTGTTTTAAGTTCGGAGGGAAGGAACGATTTTGGTTAAAGGGTTTTTCTACATATATTTACACTGTTTGATTTCAAATAATTATTCCTTCCAAAATTTTTATTTATTAAACTTTTTACCTATAACTATTTGTTATAACTAAATTTTCCTAAAATTTTATTTCTTAAAACTATTTAGTAAAACTTTTGATATATATAATGTTCTAAATTATCTTATCTTATTTTAACTATTGTATTCTTATTTTATTTTATATAAATATTTTTATTTATAAGCATCTATTTTTCAAGTTATATTAAATGATCGTAATGTCTTCCGAATAGAAAGTGATTGGATCTAAAACTGTTGTTCAAATGGAGTTGAGATAATTTTATTTTATTTGAATATAAATCGATTTCTTAACCGATTTTGATATGGAAATGAAAATTTTATTCTTGTCGAATATAAATGGACCTCCAAAGAAAGTGAAATGAGTTGAAGTGAAAGTATATACTCTATTTGAATATGAATGTATTTCGAACATAAATCGATTTGGGATAAATTGAAATCTTTGAGGAAAATATATTCTACTGGAATAAAGGTCGATTTTGAAATATTATATGATTATAATATAAGGATATGGAAATATATTCTAATTTAGAATATGATCGGTTTGGTTTGATTTTTGACAAGTTTGATATGTAAATATATTCTATTTGAATAAAAACTTGGTTCGAAACAGAATATGATATTTTGGGATGAATCGAACCTTTGTGAAATAAAAAAGAACCAACCGATGTGAAAGATGTAAGCGTTGGTTGTCAAAGAGACCGGAGTCGACATAAGGCATACTCTCTGTCAGTGTCGATACCACTTTGACAACTGTGAACGTTATGACATATCCAGAATGAGTATGATGACATGGAGGCGATTATTGAATCGAAGAAGATGAACAATATCGAAATAGCCCTGACCTTCGGGTCAGAATTGAAATGACTAAAACAGGAGCTATACCATGACTAATTGAGGTAGCACCTTTGATCGGACACACTTCTTCGATACTATTCCTATGACTATGATGATGATGATTTGGGCCATTTATGACTATGGGAGTGTGTTCCGAGGTGGGCGGCAGTGGCTGCTATGCGTTACCACCGGTCCGGGAGTGCAATTGGTAGAATCCTACCCTGGGCATTGCCTCGAGTGCCTTGTCATATTTATCCTTATTGAGCCCCTACAATTTTGATTTGTATCGTACCTATGAGTGCCCTCTGATGCCATCCGTGTTAGGTTGGGTTTACGGTACTGTATAGACTACGGTATTATAAACGGTGTAAGGGTAAAAATGTAATCCCGCTTACGCTATTTTCAATATTTATACTTTACTGGATAGACACTATCATAATAGCATATTATACTAGGTATGTATTAGTTTAACGGATCCTCGAGAGATGGAAAAATCCCGTAACATCTCTTGAGTTACTGCACCCATGACATTGAGGTTATTTCATATTTTAATTTGACTAGTATGAGAATGATTTAGTGCTGATCCGAGTGTTTGTTGTGTTTTCTTTTATGCAATATGCTCGGGTCAGCAGACGTTTGCAGTTACCGAAGATGACTGTACCTTGGTGATCGAAGATGAAGATTTTGTATATATTTATCATATATATGTATTTCTGCTACATTTTATTTCTGCTGCCATGTGATGAAACCTGTATATGTATAACTCTGATAGTCAATGTATATATATTTCAACTGTTTTTAAAACTGCTATTGTGTATTATATGTTGTCCTTCCGCTGTGAGATTCTGTTATTGTTTTCTCTTCTTTCTTCTTTTCCAATAACTGCCTGTATTTATGATTTGTTCGGGTCGACATGTGTGGTTTATTATCGATTTGAACGGTCAAATTTATGGGTCGTTACATTTGGTATCAGAGCGATGGTTGGCGATAACCTTGGCTCTGTTTGGGAATTTACTCATTAGATATGAGATTAGAAACGCCCTAGAATGAGTTTGAGAGTATATAAGAGAGAGCGTACTTGTATTTTTGATATAAATTGTTTTATTGTGTTGATTTGTTCTGTGAATATTTATGGATTCTGGTCGATATATGGGACGCCATAGAATCGACAGGAATTTCTAAATAATCGAATGGAATGGATTGACATAATATGGTTTTCAATTATATTTTAAATATATCAAATATATCAGTATTAGTTTTAGTATATATAATTGGTTCAAGTATGTATGTATTCGTTTTAGTAGGTGGTAATGTTAAGTTATTACCTATTAAGGTTGATTCGATAATAAATTTAATAAGGAAATTTAAATGGTTTAGGAAAATATTTGAAAATGAAATGATACCTTTATGTATAATTGGAAGAGAAAGGTTTGAGATTGAAATAGAAATGAACTTGAAACTTGATCCTGGGGTATCTTTGGAAATAGTTTTGCCAAAGTTTTAAATAATACCATATTATTGGTACGATCGAAAAGAAATGGTTTTAAAGATTTTTCGAAGTGAGAAATCCCTTCTCAGAACATCGGAAATGACTTCGGTAATGAGTGCACGCATTATCGACGATTATTCTGAATCGTCTAAGTGGGGAAGACCACTCAATAATTTTATAATTTGTTTTGATAAAATATTTTGGAGTTTAATCTTTCTATGGTATAATTTTCTATATAATGGCATAAGTATATACTATTTAAATTTCAAATTGGAATGAACCTAGAATCAGAATTCTTAAGTTTTATCTTAACATGATTTTTATGTCATGGGCTAAAATAAACTTGTTCCATTAAGAAATTTCAAATTATGGAATAGAAGAATAAATCTAAACGGAGTTCAGTTTGCAAACGGAATTTTTGAATAAGCTTGAATGGGGTCTGAATGAACTTTAATTCAATTTGGGTTAAATTAGTTGAACTACATAAAAGTTAGTTTGAAGAAGAAAAAAATATATATAGAAAGGAAAAGAATGTGTTATATAGATAAACTTGACATAAATTCACATTAATGATTAATAAGTAAACATGGTAGTTGAATGAATTGAGAATAAAACGAGAGTGAGTAAAGAAAGGAAAATTTGAGGATGAACTTAAATGGCTAATTTAAGTTGAACCCATGTAATAAAGGTGTAATAAAAGAAAAAGAAAAATCGAATTGAGATAATCAAAATCCTTGATATGAAGTGTATTTCTTACGATTAAATTTATTTCACGTTCCTTTACTTCGTGTTCGCTAAACACAATTAGTTTGAGTTGTTGCTTCTGCCTTTAGTCATTTGGTTGCCGCGTTGATTTCCTGGTTGCTCACTTGTTACACTAGATCACACCCTCCCTGTAGGTTCCTTGAACCCGTTTATCTTAGTCCCAGATGGGTATTATATATATTCATGATACACGCATGTACATCAACATATGTCTGCATTACCTTGTAGTAGCACCTGCATGTGCATATGTTCATTTGTTAAGTTAGAATTTGTGATACTTACATATTGTATTTGTGCAGACTTTGTGATATCCATACTATGTTGCATCTTTATTACCAATTTATGCATTGATTTAAATTACTGTAATGAGGAAATTTCTTCTAAGTAGAGTTTGTATAATTTTGCATTTGCATTGGCATATTACTAAACAGTGGGGAAATCAATTATTCACAATTTGAGTTATATTTTACACAAGTACAAACTTGCCTTAGGCTGTTTTGCAATTTAGTAGCTGCTAGTATTCAGCGAAATGTGACTTATCCAACACAGTATACATACAAATATTTGGCATTACCCTTCTTATTATGTACAATCAATTTTTGAACATAAATTTGCACTTGACTGATAACAAATAACTGTTCCTATCATATAATATAGTGAAATAGGTAAAGTTGCTTGGTGTAGACTTTAGTTGATGCCGCTAAAGCCCCATGCTATTCGAATATAGTCCCTTCCATTTATATTCTGTTGGCACTTTTGTTGTGTCCAGCACATTTTTCTAAACTTGTATAGTCAAGCTATATTAAGGAATTTGAATCCCTGTAGTGTTACATGCCATCTTGTAACCACTATTTAACTTGGAACAGGCTACATCATATACTTTACTTATAATACATACTGGTGGCCTCTTGACACCAGGACAATAAACTTTATACATGCCTTACTTGCATGCACTGTTATATATATGCTTTTTAATAATGGTATCTAGTAAACTATATCAATAAAAATAAAAAGATGAAAGAAAACAAACATTTTGGTAGTTTGAATATAAGTAACCGGAATATTTAATTGAATTGAAGGTTGGAAAAATAAGAGCATATATTGAAATATAGTGTAGTGGTGGAGTATGTAAGTTGTTGGGTTCAGCTGTATTATTGTTTACATGTCGTCCTTGCTCTTCCCCTATGTCGTTATATATGTTCATTTTACTTTATATATGTAGATTCTCATTATGTTTTGAGTATTTTAGTAGGTGCAAAGGAGTGCGCTTCGTTTACGGAGCTAATGGGGCTGGATTTTGCGCTAAAAATACTTAAATTTGTTTAAAAATGCTAAATAAGGTACGTATTTCGGATTAAATAACATATTTGGGTTTTATGTTTTTTTGTTTCCCCTGTTTAGGGATGCCTCATCGTATAGATGAGATGTATATTTTGTGTTTTGTTGTTTTTGCGTACGGGAAAATTTTCCCGATCGAACCGAGCAGGGGAGGTGCTACCGAAATTTTCTGCAAATCTGGGCATTAGAAAAAAAATTTGAACTTTAAAAAAATCCTAAAACTAAATTCTCTTTCTAATAAGTTATAGTCTTAGAGGGATTTAATAAGTTAGGTACGATTTTGTCGATGTTTTCTTTTCGAGGACGAAAAGCGTTGAGTGGGGGAGAATGTAACAAACTGATAATTTGGACGTCTTTAATTTTGGAACTAATTAGATTTGAGTTAAAAAAAAAATTTTAAAAAAAAAATGTTGAAAGGTTTGAGGTTGACTTCTACAATGTAAACTTTAATGTGTAGTTGTTTTGAAATATAGAATGTAAAACGATAACTAAATTTAATTAGACATTTAAAATAAAAGGTTATAAAATGAATCTATATCGGAATCTGGCGAATTTCACCTAAAATATTAAAAAGGAGTTCTAAGAGGTACGCCATATTTCGTTATCAGAAATTTGATCATTCGATGTTCCGAATATTTATTTTGGTCAAATTGTAGTGCAAACAACAATTGTTTTGCCATTGGTTCTTATCCAATCTAATTTGTGCGTGGTATTCTTGGAGGAGAATAATATCTTTACAAACTACATATATTTAAGTAAATATAGTTCGAATCATACCATTTTTAATTTAGCCTAAGTTGCACTTGTAGTAGCTCGGTCTAGGGAAGAATACGTGCCCACTTTTGCTGGAAAAAAATTCTGCCACGTTGCCTTCATTCTCTGATATACTCTCTCCCTTCTTACCTTTTATCTCCACTTAATCTACTCATTGCCCTTAGTTGCTTCAGCAAGGGAATTTCGAGAAAAAGAAAAAAATCCCCAAATTCAAGCCAAATCACTGTCTCCTCCGATCACACAACTCTAGGCCGCGCCCTCCTCCGATCGCCGACCTCCTCTTGCGCCTTCCTGCTAGCCTCGCAACCCTCAGCTACCCTTCTCTAAGCCTAGAGACATAGGTTCAAAAAAAGAAAAAAAAACGACCGAATAAGGAAAGCGTGACAGCGCCTGGAGCCACCATCGACGTGGCCACCTGCAGTCGCAACTCCGTGTACCTCCACCAGTGAACATCGATCTCGTCCATCAGGCCAAGCCACAGCCATGTTTGGGTCGAGCTCCCTGTCCAACTTTGGAAACCGAGTCTAAGTTAAAAAAAAAAGAATAGCATCGTCATACTGAGCCACCGTCTACACCACCAGACTCTGACGAAGTCGCCTGGTTGAAGTCATCACCTTCCTGTGCCACTCTGGCGTTGTAAGTCTGTCTGTCCTCTTAGTTATGTTGTGAACCACACATTTTTTTTTTCTACCTTGTTTCCTTAGCTTAATTCTATGGAAAATTATATGTATACATTTGAACTCTGATATGTACATTTGTTGAAGTTCTAGCATGATGGAGGTGGTGTAGTTGTTAGGCCAAGCTGTGTACTCATCATTTGCTCATGTTTCCTTAGTAGAGTTCACAAATCCTTGCAGCCTGCATGTGAATAAGTTTGCATGCATTTGCTTATTTTGTTACCTGTTATTTTACTTCACTTGGTTAAGGATGCACAGTTTCATGGTTTTCCTCTAAGGCTAGGTGTCATTCTAATTTCACAATCCCTGATGTCTTGTACACAGAGTGTTTGAGCATATTTAGGTTGGCTTTGTCGCCTCTAAGTACTATGTGCATCGGTTTGTATTGTTGTGTAAAATGCACTGCTATGCTTAGATTTGATTAGCATTCCTATTCCTTTGTCATAACCGGAAGCTTATGTGGTCAAGTGGTTTGTCATTAGTCTCTAAACCTAGAGGTCCCTAATTTGAGTCCCTGTTATGATTCAGTTTTCTAAATTTGTGAAAATTTACTTTTTGTTTTATTGGAAAACAAAAATCGTCATATTAAGTAGAGCCATTTGAATTATTTTAGGTAGTTGATCTCCTCCATTGGTATCGTTAGCGCCATCATGCCTTCGCTTTTTTTTTATTTCACCCTCAGTGTCTTCCGGATTCTCCACGAAAGGTGAGTGATTTTCTCACTTACGAAATACTGAATTATTCTCATATTTATTAAATTAAATTGCGAAATATGTTGGTTGCATGTTTGTGTATGATGGATGATTTGTTGATTTGAAACCGGCAATCAAGTATGGTGATCTGGAAAATTTAGGCCAATGATTAATTATTAAATTAAATTTAATTACTAATGGAAATTCTGATCATTGAAAACCCGTGAACAGTTTAATACTGATATATTGGATGAAATGGTTGTAATGGATGTTTGGTTGAATTTTATTACCGAAATTGATTGACACTGCTAATGCTTCATATTCAATACATTGTATTGCATGTTAAGTTGACGATAAATCCTAATTTTTACCCTTGATGTTACGGGCATCTAATAAACCAGGATTTATCGATAAAAATAAATTAAGAACACAGATTGAAATGATAAATATCTGTGGCCCTAATTTGGATTAAAATGATAGATCCATCCCTGAATATCGAGAAATTAAATCAAAATCACTTGGCTATAGGATAGAAATTTTATGTGGACATCGGTTGGTTAAATGATTTTTAAATATCCAAATTTTATTGATGGAAAATTTCATTTAAAGGAAACATGTCGATTTTACGATAAATTTTATTCTTTCTTTAAGAGATGAATCATGAATATTATTCGAAATGGTTAAGGGAATTTCCCCAAACAAATTTGGAAGTTTTAAATTTGAATTTTAATATGATTTGGGATTTATTCCAATAATTGGGTGGACTCAAGTTTAATAAATTCTTATTGAATTTAATTTGGAAAGATAATCGAGGATACTCAAAGTTGTGTAAACTTAACATGAATATGGTTTTGAAGTCTCCAAATTTAAAGATTGGTTTGAATGGTGTTGAAACAAGATAGAGAACTATGTTAACTCCGCTAAGACTGGAGTATAGATCCAAGTGTTTGAAGTTCGGAGGGAAGGAACGATTTTGGTTAAAGGGTTTTTATACATATATTTACACTGTTTGATTTCAAATAACTATTCCTTCCAAAATTTTTATTTATTAAACTTTTTACCTATAACTATTTGTTATAACTAAATTTTCCTAAAATTTTATTTCTTAAAACTATTTAGTAAAACTTTTGATATATATAATGTTCTAAATTATCTTATCTTATTTTAACTATTGTATTCTTATTTTATTTTATATAAATATTTTTATTTATAAGCATCTATTTTTCAAGTTATATTAAATGATCGTAATTTCTTCTGAATAGAAAGTGGTTGGATCTAAAACTGTTGTTCAAATGGAGTTGAGATAATTTTATTTTATTTGAATATAAATCGATTTCTTAACCGATTTTGATATGGAAATGAAAATTTTATTCTTGTCGAATATAAATGGACCTCCAAAGAAAGTGAAATGAGTTGAAGTGAAAGTATATACTCTATTTGAATCTGAATGTATTTCGAACATAAATCGATTTGGGATAAATTGAAATCTTTAAGGAAAATATATTCTATTGGAATAAAGGTCAATTTTGAAATATTATATGATTATAATATAAGGATATGGAAATATATTCTAATTTAGAATATGATCGGTTTGGTTTGATTTTTGACAAGTTTGATATGTAAATATATTCTATTTGAATAAAAACTTGGTTCGAAACAGAATATGATATTTTGAGATGAATCGAACCTTTGTGAAATATAAAAGAACCAACCGATGTGAAAGATGTAAGCGTTGGTTGTCAAAGAGACCGGAGTCGACATAAGGCATACTTTCTGTCAGTGTCGATACCACTTTGACAACTCTGAACGTTATGACATATCCAGAATGAGTATGATGACATGGAGGCGATTATTGAATCGAAGAAGATGAACAATATCGAAATAGCCCTGACCTTCGGGTCAGAATTGAAATGACTAAAACAGGAGCTATACCGTGACTAATTGAGGTAGCACCTTTGATCGGACACACTTCTTCGATACTATTCCTATGACTATGATGATGATGATTTGGGCCATTTATGACTATGGAAGTGTGTTCCGAAGTGGGCGGTAGTGGCTGCTATGCGTTACCACCGGTCCGGGAGTGCAATTGGTAGAATCCTACCCTGGGCATTGCCTTGAGTGCCTTGTCATATTTATCCTTATTGAGCCCCTACGATTTTGATTTGTATCGTACCTATGGAGTGCCCTCTGATGCCATCCGTGTTATGTTGGGTTTACGGTACTGTATAGACTACGGTATTATAAACGGTGTAAGCGTAAAAATGTAATCCCGCTTACGCTATTTTCAATATTTATACTTTACTGGATAGACACTATCGTAATAGCGTATTATACTAGGTATGTATTAGTTTAACGGATCCTCGAGAGATGGAAAAATCCCGTAACATCTCTTGAGTTACTGCACCCATGACATTGATGTTATTTCATATTTTAATTTGACTAATATGAGAATGATTTAGTGCTGATCCGAGTGATTGTTGTGTTTTCTTTTATGCAATATGCTCGGGTCAGCAGACGTTTGCAGTTACCGAAGATGACTGTGCCTTGGTGATCGAAGATGAAGATTTGGTATATATTTATCATATATATGTATTTCTGCTACATTTTATTTCCGCTGCCATGTGATGAAACCTGTATATGTATAACTCTGATAGTCAATGTATATATATTTCAACTGTTTTTAAAACTGCTATTGTGTATTATATGTTGTCCTTCCGCTGTGAGATTCTGTTATTGTTTTCTCTTCTTTCTTCTTTTCATTCTTTCCCAATAACTGCCTATATTTATGATTTGTTCGGGTCGACATGTGTGGTTTATTGTCGATTTGAACGGTCAAATTTATGGGTCGTTACATTTGGTATCAGAGCGATGGTTGGCGATAACCTTGGCTCTGTTTGGGAATTTACTCATTAGATATGGGATTAGAAATGCCCTAGAATAAGTTTGAGAGTATATAAGAGAGAGCGTACTTGTATTTTTGATATAAATTGTTTTATTGTGTTGATTTGTTCTGTGAATATTTATGGATTCTGGTCGATATATGGGACGCCATAGAATCGACAGGGATTTCTAAATAATCGAATGGAATGGATTGACATAATATGGTTTTCAATTATATTTTAAATATATCAAATATATTAGTATTAGTTTTAGTATATATAATTGGTTCAAGTATGTATGTATTCGTTTTAGTAGGTGGTAATGTTAAGTTATTACCTATTAAGGTTGATTCGATAATAAATTTAATAAGGAAATTTAAATGGTTTAGGAAAATATTTGAAAATGAAACGATACCTTTATGTATAATTGGAAGAGAAAGGTTTGAGATTGAAATAGAAATGAACTTGAAACTTGATCCTGGGGTATCTTTGGAATTAGTTTTGCCAAAGTTTTAAATAATACCATATTATTGGTACGATCGAAAAGAAATGGTTTTAAAGATTTTTCGAAGTGTGAAATCCCTTCTCAGAACATCGGAAATAACTTCGGTAATGAGTGCACGCATTATCGACGATTATTCTGAAGCGTCTAAGTGGGGAAGACCACTCAGTAATTTTATAATTTGTTTTGATAAAATATTTTGGAGTTTAATCTTTCTATGGTATAATTTTCTATATAATGGCATAAGTATATACTATTTAAATTTCAAATTGGAATGAACCTAGAATCAGAATTCTTAAGTTTTATCTTAACATGATTTTTATGTCATGGGCTAAAATAAACTTGTTCCATTAAGAAATTTCAAATTATGGAATAAAAGAATAAATCTAAACGGAGTTCAGTTTGCAAACGGAATTTTTGAATAAGCTTGAATGGGGTCTGAATGAACTTTAATTCAATTTGGGTTAAATTAGTTGAACTACATAAAAGTTAGTTTGAAGAAGAAAAAAATATATATAGAAAGGAAAAGAATGTGTTATATAGATAAACTTGACATAAATTCACATTAATGATTAATAAGTAAACATGGTAGTTGAATGAATTGAGAATAAAACGAGAGTGAGTAAAGAAAGGAAAATTTGAGGATGAACTTAAATGGCTAATTTAAGTTGAACCCATGTAATAAAGGTGTAATAATAGAAAAATCGAATTGAGACAATCAAAATCCTTGATATGAAGTGTATTTCTTACGATTAAATTTATTTCACGTTCCTTTACTTCGTGTTCGCTAAACACAATTAGTTTGAGTTGTTGCTTCTGCCTTTAGTCATTCGGTTGCCGCGTTGATTTCCTGGTTGCTCACTTGTTACACTAGATCACACCCTCCCTGTAGGTTCCTTGAACCCGTTTATCTTAGTCCCAGATGGGTATTATATATATTCATGATACACGCATGTACATCAGCATATGTCTGCATTACCTTGTAGTAGCACCTGCATGTGCATATGTTCATTTGTTAAGTTAGAATTTGTGATACTTACATATTGTATTTGTGCAGACTTTGTGATATGCATACTATGTTGCATCTTTATTACCAATTTATGCTTTGATTTAAATTACTGAAATGAGGAAATTTCTTCTAAGTAGAGTTTGCTTAATTTTGCATTTGCATTGGCATGTTACTAAACAGTGGGGAAATCAATTATTCACAATTTGAGTTATATTTTACACAAGTACAAACTTGCCTTAGGCTGTTTTGCAATTTAGTAGCTGCTAGTATTCAGCGAAATGTGACTTATCCAACACAGTATACATACAAATATTTGGCATTACCCTTCTTATTATGTACAATCAATTTTTCAACATAAATTTGCACTTGACTGATAACAAATAACTGTTCCTATCATATAATATAGTGAAATAGGTAAAGTTGCTTGCTGTAGACTTTAGTTGAGGCCGCTAAAGCCCCATGCTATTCGAATATAGTCCCTTCCATTTATATTCTGTTTGCACTTTTGTTGTGTCCAGCACATTTTTCTAAACTTGTATAGTCAAGCTATATTAAGGAATTTGAATCCCTGTAGTGTTACATGCCATCTTGTAACCACTATTTAACTTGGAACAGGCTACATCATATACTTTACTTATAATACATACTGGTGGCCTCTTGACACCAGGACAATAAACTTTATACATGCCTTACTTGCATGCACTGTTATATATATGCTTTTTAATAATGGTATCTAGTAAACTATATCAATAAAAATAAAAAGATGAAAGAAAACAAACATTTTGGTAGTTTGAATATAAGTAACCAGAATATTTAATCGAATTGAAGGTTGGAAAAATAAGAGCATATATTGAAATATAGTGTAGTGGTGGAGTATGTAAGTTGTTGGGTTCAGCTGTATTATTGTTTACATGTCGTCCTTGCTCTTCCCCTATGTCCTTATATATGTTCATTTAACTTTATATATGTAGATTCTCATTATGTTTTGAGTATTTTAGTAGGTGCAAAAGAATGCGCTTCGTTTACGGAGCTAATGGAGCTGGCTTTTGCGCTAAAAATACTTAAATTTGCTTAAAAATGCTAAATAAGGTACGTATTTCAGATTAAATAACATATTTGGGTTTTATGTTTTTTTGTTTCCCCTGTTTAGGGATGCCTCATCGTATAGATGAGATGTATATTTTGTGTTTTGTTGTTTTTGCGTACGGGAAAATTTTCCCGATCGAACCGAGCAGGGGAGGTGTTGCCGAAATTTTCTGCAAATCCGGGCATTAGAAATAAAATTTGAACTTTAAAAAAATCCTAAAACTAAATTCTCTTTCTAATAAGTTATAGTCTTAGAGAGATTTGATAAGTTAGCTACGATTTTGTCGATGTTTTCTTTTCGAGGACGAAAAGCGTTGAGTGGGGGAGAATGTAAAAAACTGATAATTTGGACGTCTTTAATTTTGGAACTAATTAGATTTGAGTTAAATTTTTTTTTTTAAAAAAAAAATGTTGAAAGGTTTGAGGTTGACTTCTACAATGTAAACTTTAATGTGTAGTTGTTTTGAAATATAGAATGTAAAACGATAACTAAATTTAATTAGACATTTAAAATAAATGGTTATAAAATGAATCTATATCGGAATCTGGCGAATTTCACCTAGAATATTAAAAATGAGTTCTAAGAGGTACGCCATATTTCGTTATCAGAAATTTGATCATTCGATGTTCCAAATATTTATTTTGGTCAAATTGTAGTGCAAACAACAATTGTTTTGCCATTGGTTCTTATCCAATTTAATTTGTGCGTGGTATTCTTGGAGGAGAATAATATCTTTACAAACTACATATATTTAAGTAAATATAGTTCGAATCATACCATTTTTAATTTAGCCTAAGTTGCACTTGTAGTAGCTCGGTCTAGGGAAGAATACGTGCCCACTTTTGCTGGAAAAAAATTCTGCCACGTTGCCTTCATTCTCTGATATACTCTCTCCCTTCTTACCTTTTGTCTCCACTTAATCTACTCATTGCCCTTAGTTGCTTCAGCAAGGGAATTTCGAGAAAAAGAAAAAAATCCCCAAATTCAAGCCAAATCACTGTCTCCTCCCATCGCACAACTCTAGGCCGCGCCCTCCTCCGATCGCCGACCTCCTCTTGCGCCTCCCTGCTAGCCTCGCAACCCTCAGCTACCCTTCTCTAAGCCTAGAGACATAGGTTCAAAAAAAGAAAAAAACGACCGAATAAGGAAAGCGCGACAACGCTTGGGGCCACCATCGACGTGGCCACCTGCAGTCGCAACTCCGTGTACCTCCACCAGTGAACATCGATCTCGTCCATCAGGCCCCGCCACAGCCATGTTTGGGTCGAGCTCCCTGTCCAACTTTGGAAACCGAGTCTAAGTTAAAAAAAAAGAATAGCATCGTCGTAATGAGCCACCGTCTACACCACCAGACTCTGACGAAGTCGCCTGGTTGAAGTCACCACCTTCCTGTGCCACTCTGGCGTTGTAAGTCTGTCTGTCCTCTTAGTTATGTTGTGAACCACCCATTTTTTTTTCTACCTTGTTTCCTTAGCTTAATTTTATCGCAAATTATATGTATACATTTGAACTCTGATATGTACATTTGTTGAAGTTCTAGCATGATGGAGGTGGTGTAGTTGTTAGGCCAAGCTGTGTACTCATCATTTGCCCATGTTTCCTTAGTAGAGCTCACAAATCCATGCAGCCTGCATGTGAATAAGTTTGCATGCATTTGCTTATTTTGTTACCTGTTATTTTACTTCACTTGGTTAAGGATGCACAGTTTCATGGTTTTCCTCTAAGGCTAGGTGTCATTCTAATTTCACAATCCCTGCTGTCTTGTACACAGAGTGTTTGAGCATATTTAGGTTGGCTTTGTCGCCTCTAAGTACTATGTGCATCGGTTTGTATTGTTGTGTAAAATGCCCTGCTACGCTTAGATTTGATTAGCATTCCTATTCCTTTGTCATAACCGGAAGCTTATGTGGTCAAGTGGTTTGTCATTAGTCTCTAAACCTAGAGGTCCCTAATTTGAGTCCCTGTTATGATTCAGTTTTCTAAATTTGTGAAAATTCACTTTTTGTTTTATTGGAAAACAAAAATCGTCATATTAAGTCGATCCATTTGAATTATTTTAGGTAGTTGATCTCCTCCATTGGTATCGTTAGCGCCATCATGCCTTCGCTTTTTTTTTATTTCGCCCTCAGTGTCTTCCGGATTCTCCACGAAAGGTGAGTGATTTTCTCACTTACGAAATACTGAATTATTCTCATATTTATTAAATTAAATTGCGAAATATGTTGGTTGCATGTTTGTGTATGATGGATGATTTGTTGATTTAAAACCGACAATCAAATATGGTGATCTGGAAAATTTAGGCCAATGATTAATTATTAAATGTAATTTAATAACTAATGGAAATTCTGATCCTTGGAAACCCGTGAACAGTTTAATACTGATTTATTGGATGAAATGGTTGTGATGGATGTTTGGTTGAATTTTATTACCGAAATTGATTGACACTGCAAATCTTCATATACAATACATTGTATTGCATGTTAAGTTAACGATAAATCCTAATTTTTACCCTTGATGTTACGGGCATCTAATAAACCAGGATTTATCGATAAAAATAAATTAAGAACATAGATTGAAATGATAAATATCTGTGGCACTGATTTGGATTGAAATGATAGATCCATCCCTGAATATCGAGAAATTAAATCAAAATCACTTGGCTATAGGATAGAAATTTTATGTGGACATCGGTTGGTTAAATGATTTTTAAATATCCGAATTTTATTGATGGAAAATTTCATTTAAAGGAAACATGTCGATTTTACGATAAATTTTATTCTTTCTTTAAGATCTGAATCATGAATGTTATTCGAAATGGTTAAGGGAATTTCCCCAAACAAATTTGGAAGTTTTAAATTTGAATTTTAATATGATTTGGGATTTATTCCAATAATTGGGTGGACTCAAGTTTAATAAATTCTTATTGAATTTAATTTGGAAAGATAATCGAGGATACTCGAAGTTGTGTAAACTTAACATGAATATGGTTTTGAAGTCTCCAAATTGAAAGATTGGTTTGAATGGTGTTGAAACAAGATAGAGAACTATGTTAACTCCGCTAAGACTGGAGTATAGATCCAAGTGTTTGAAGTTCGGAGGGAAGGAACGATTTTGGTTAAAGGGTTTTTATACATATATTTACACTGTTTGATTTCAAATAATTATTCCTTCCAAAAATTTTATTTATTAAACTTTTTACCTATAACTATTTGTTATAACTAAATTTTCCTAAAATTTTATTTCTTAAAACTATTTAGTAAAACTTTCGATATATATAATGTTCTAAATTATCTTATCTTATTTTAACTATTGTATTCTTATTTTATTTTATATAAATATTTTTATTTATAAGCATCTATTTTTCAAGTTATATTAAATGATCGTAATTTCTTCCGAATAGAAAGTGGTTGGATCTAAAACTGTTGTTCAAATGGAGTTGAGATAATTTTATTTTATTTGAATATAAATCGATTTCTTAACCGATTTTGATATGGAAATGAAAATTTTATTCTTTTCGAATATAAATGGACCTCCAAAGAAAGTGAAATGAGTTGAAGTGAAAGTATATACTCTATTTGAATATGAATGTATTTCGAACATAAATCGATTTGGGATAAATTGAAATCTTGAGGAAAATATATTCTATTGGAATAAAGGTCGATTTTGAAATATTATATGATTATAATATAAGGATATGGAAATATATTCTAATTTAGAATATGATCGGTTTGGTTTGATTTTTGACAAGTTTGATATGTAAATATATTCTATTTGAATAAAAACTTGGTTTGAAACAGAATATGATATTTTGAGATGAATCGAACCTTTGTGAAATAAAAAAGAACCAACCGATGTGAAAGATGTAAGCGTTGGTTGTCAAAGAGACCGGAGTCGACATAAGGCATACTCTCTGTCAGTGTCGATACCACTTTGACAACTGTGAACGTTATGACATATCCAGAATGAGTATGATGACATGGAGGCGATTATTGAATCGAAGAAGATGAACAATATCGAAATAGCCCTGACCTTCGGGTCGGAATTGAAATGACTAAAACAGGAGCTATACCATGACTAATTGAGGTAGCACCTTTGATCGGACACACTTCTTCGATACTATTCCTATGACTATGATGATGATGAGTTGGGCCATTTATGACTATGGGAGTGTGTTCCGAGGTGGGCGGCAGTGGCTGCTATGCGTTACCACCGGTCCGGGAGTGCAATTGGTAGAATCCTACCCTGGGCATTGCCTCGAGTGCCTTGTCATATTTATCCTTATTGAGCCCCTACAATTTTGATTTGTATCGTACCTATGGAGTGCCCTCTGATGCCATCCGTGTTAGGTTGGGTTTACGGTACTGTATAGGCTACGGTATTATAAACGGTGTAAGGGTAAAAATGTAATCCCGCTTACGCTATTTTCAATATTTATACTTTACTGGATAGACACTATCATAATTGCGTATTATACTAGGTATGTATTAGTTTAATGGATCCTCGAGAGATGGAAAAATCCCGTAACATCTCTTGAGTTACTGCACCCATGACATTGATGTTATTTCATATTTTAATTTGACTAATATGAGAATGATTTAGTGCTGATCCGAGTGTTTGTTGTGTTTTCTTTTATGCAATATGCTCGGGTCAGCAGACGTTTGCAGTTACCGAAGATGACTGTGCCTTGGTGATCGAAAATGAAGATTTGGTATATATTTATCATATATATGTATTTCCGCTACATTTTATTTCCGCTGCCATGTGTTGAAACCTGTATATGTATAACTCTGATAGTCAATGTATATATATTTCAACTGTTTTTAAAACTGCTATTGTGTATTATATGTTGTCCTTCCGCTGTGAGATTCTGTTATTGTTTTCTCTTCTTTCTTCTTTTCCTTCTTTCCCAATAACTGCCTGTATTTATGATTTGTTCGGGTCGACATGTGTGGTTTATTGTCGATTTGAACGGTCAAATTTATGGGTCGTTACAAATAACTTGCATGATTTAATAAACATAGATCTAAATGTAGATCTAAACAACTTGCGTGATTTAATAAACATAGATCTAAACAACTTGCATGATTCAATAAACATAGATCTAAATGTAGATCTAAACAACTTGCATGATTCAATAAACATAGATCTAAATGTAGATCTAAACAACTTGCATGATTCAATAAACATAGATCTAAATGTAGATCTAAACAACTTGCATGATTCAGTAAACATAGATCTAAATGTAGATCTAAACAACTTGCATGTTACATAACATGAAAAAGTCACCAAATTTACATAATATACGATTGGTTTAACATCAACATATAACCACAATAATCTCACAAGCATATACGATAGAATCGTAACAAGAATAGGCATAAATCAGCAACGTCATTATCTTACAACTAGGAATTATTCTAGTTTTCATTTTATTACAAATCACAACTTTTAATCGTTCACATCTAAATAATAACAGGACTTACAAACAAAAGAAAGTCTTGTTTTCTGGGATCTGTATTCTGAAATTGAATAGCTCTCCTTTGTTGTAGACGTTGAATTCTCTTAGTTGAATTAGATTTTGATTTGTAATTCCTAACTTGCTTCCTAGTTGAATGAGAACGGCGGCTACTCTAGATTGAGTATTGACAGCATGACAGTCTTAGGAATATTTTTGTGTGGCTTAGGGTTTAGATTTGGGTTGCTTATACAGAAGTTTGATTTACTAGGAGCCGTCAGATTAACCTAGAGCAAATCAAAGCCATTCAAACCTAAGAGAACCAACCAGAACTTGCCACACAAGCCCTAATGACACAGCAGATCGTAACACAAAGAAAAATGTCAGATTTCAGATCTAACCCGAGGGGGAGGTCGACCGCCAGGTCGACCCCCAGGTCGACCTGTATATAGGGAGGTCGACCCACTGGCCGACTGTAACACCCCGCCTCCACTAGGGTCACTCGCAAAGGAATGCACTAGCTTTAGAGGGGCATTATTGGTAAACATGCACAGAAATATCACAAGACAGAACATATAAAATAACGGAAGTAAAATCAAACTTTCATAACATGAATAAATAAGGTCTAAAGCCTTTTACATCAGAGTAGATCAAAACCTGTCTTGCAATAGTAAAGAAGCATAAAGACATTTTCCAAAATTATTCCCCAAGTAAAACAGTAAAGTAGCCATAGCCAAGAAAAGTCCAAGCCATCCATGATGACCTTCAAGCAGAAGAAGTCTGAATTAAACAACAGTATTTCCTCCCTGTAACCTGGGGGGGGGGGGGGGAAACGGAAGACAAGAAGCGAAACAAAACGGGTCAGTCAAAAAGACTGAGTAAGCCCTATCTACTATCAGCATAAAAACTAGTAAAGTCAACTGACATGAGAAACTGAGATGAACATAAGCATGATGACACGATAGATAAGCTAAATCAAAATAACAGGATGAACTACTGAACTCAGATAAACTAAGGTGTCATGATAAATTAAGATGTCAAGATAAAACAAGGTACCCCATCGTCAGGTTCTTATCAAGTATAATATCCCCAAGATATCTATCACGTATAACGTCCCATGGTATCTATCCTGTATTTTAGCTCTGCACCTACCATACTAGTATCCCCACCGTATCACGTGTTAACCATGAATGACCCTTACTCAAAAGTCGTGTAATGGTTCATGTCAACCTAATATATCGCATTTATAGGTTACTAAACTCGTATGTTTCTTTCCATGTAAATGTTCAGTTCCTCGCCGTAGACCGTACGGGCTTTCCCATGAGGTTCTATACTACTCCAATGTAATTCCATGATCCTTAAGCTCGTTTGGACTGTTACCCTAGACCTAGCTAGGCTTCCCCAACATGAATCATCGTTTGTGCAACTAGGACTTATGCCACCTAGGACCGCTAGTGATTATGCTTACCTATTGCACGTTTTCGTATTTCGGTTTAGGTTCAACCACCCAGGGCCACTAGGAATTACGCTAACCGTCAACCGCGCCCTTTTTCCCACGCATTCACCGTGAATCGTTTTTCCATGACTGTATGCACATGTATCACATCGTGCCATCCGAGTCCTGTCACAGGGCAGATCAAGAAATACAGGACTCGGTCGGGAGCTTTCGATTTATCTGCCGATGCAGATGCTAAGGTCTGTTTTTCCTATACGTGGCTATGGTCCCACGAGACCACTCCCTCAACTAGTGAAAGACAAGACAGGATAAATCCTGTATGAGAACACACTACTGGCCAACCCACAATCCTAGCCTTACCGCAACCATAATTAGATAGCAATTATGGTCTTTTGGGTGTTCTCTGCCTTTCCGTACGTACACGCTTGACCAAAGATGGTAGGTAGCCTGACGAAATGCTATCTAGGGCACGACCGTGTATCGTCGACTATCCCCTATCCATCCCCGTCTTTAGGTCGCTCGTATAGAAACCAAGGCATACTCTTGGTTCTTCTAATGCAGACCTTAACCTCTCATGAGCCTAGTATGATCACCTGGCAGTTCACAGAGGGATACCAAGAATATCCTCACATTCCCCGAAGCCGCTGCTTCGTTACCCAGTTCGCTGGAGCCATTATCTAAATCAGATAACTTGCTCCTACTCGTGTGCTTAAACGATGACCTACCGTATCAGGTTAATCATCTATCTATGAACTGGTCTAAATTTTCTTGACTAAGAATTATTACTTAGTTATTCTTCAACTAAGGTTTACCACTTAGCCTCATTCCCGTTATCCCTGTTAATTACGGTTTATCCACCTAATTCTCTGAACTAGGGTTTATATAATGGATTAAGTGTCACTTAAGTTCATGACTTAATCCGTCTACAAATCATGTCAAAATTGGCTAAGTATCCAAGTCCAAGACTTAACCCTACAAACCATGCTCATGTTGGTTAAGTATGTATTAACTTGACCCTATCAAATTACTGAGTCAAATTGGTCAAGTTTATTCAAACGATTCGTGACTTAGCCTTATCATGTTATCACGTTAGATTAGTTAAGTATTGGTTAACTTAACCTTATCAAATAACCGAGTTGGAGTGTTTAAGTATAGGTTACTTAATCACTTCAAAATTACCGAGTTAGATTGGTTAAATGTTTGTTAACTTAACCACTTCAAAATCACCGAATCGGATGGGTTAAGTCTAGGTTAACTTAACCACATCCCCTAACTGTATTATACGGTTAATTGTAATTAGGAAAGCTTAATTAACCGTATCAAATTCACGTGTTGGTTTGGTTAAGTGTTGGTTAACTTAACCCCGTCCACTAGTCGTATCAAAACGGTTAAGTGTCATTAGGCAAATCAAGTTACTTAACCTACCCAACCTTGTCATGTTTTGTTAAGTATCGTTAGCCTAATCAAATTACTTAACCCATTTGTCCATGTCATATTTGGTTAAGAGTCATTAATCAAATTAACTTAACCCTATCATGTGGCATTAATTACTTAATGCACCTCAACCTCTCACATTAGACTTTGTTGTGGTTACTATTTAAGCCGGTCGGTTCCGGGTAGCTTTACACCACAACTTGGTCTAACCTCGGGTTCAAGCACAACATGACCCACTTCTCACATTGGGTCCTATTGTTTGCAACTACTAGTTAGGCCGGTCGGTTCCGGGTAGTTTTACGTTGCAAACTCAACCCAACCTCGAGTTGGTCACTTTCATGTTTAGTCTAGTGTCATGTTCATATTCAAGTTTTTAAGAATATGGGTAAACCTAACTCAATAGGTAAATTCCCAATTCCATAGTATGGGTAGACCTAACTTAATAGGTAAATTCCCAATTTCATATTTTCAAACATACTCACATGTCAACTTCCATGTTATATTTCAAGTCATGTTTTCAAGTTGTATTTTCATGTCATTAGAAATTACCCATAACATAACCCAACGCTTTTAAACTCGCATATACGTTCGCAACAACGTAATGGATTAAAAGAAGAGACTTGGCAAAGGCATGACAAAAATGGATATTAAGCCACAAGTTAATCATGGTGGCAAATGAGGCACAAATGTGTTCATTAACTTGCATGTTACATTCTTAAGCCTCAAAAACATGCATAACATTCAAACTTGGAAAATAAGCGAATCATGGTGATAAATGACTTAGAAAGATGGCTAGAAGTTCGCATATGACATTACATGCAAGCTATCATAAGGGGTATGATAGTTCTCATGTTGCCAAAATGCAACATTCAACATAAAGCCCAAAGCTTTATGACCACAAGATCAAGATGAAGACTTCATAAACTTGCATGACATGATAGCATGTATTATACTCAATGATCAAACCCAAACTTGCAACATGAACATTTAACTTCATAGTTAATATCTAAGAGTAGGGAAAGGGCTTACATTGCTATGAAGGCACAAATTGATTAAATTAAAGATTGAGACAAAGCCTATGCATGCCATCATCCAAAAAAACCCAAAGATGAGAGCTCCAAATCAATAAAAACCCCATCTTTATGAACAAAGATCAAAGCTTTAGCCTTGAAATCAACTTGAGAAGCTCTCATACTAACATAGAGACTCTCTAACACTCACATGATCATGAAACCTCTCATAGAAATGAAGATAGAAACTTTGTGCAAGAGGATGGAGGCTAGGGTTTTGAGTGGAGGCTATGAGAGTAATTTTTTTGCCATAGTTTAGTTGCATGAATGAATAATGAGGATTTAGGGGTAGGTTAGGGGCTTATTTATAGAGATTAGGATTAGTTAGGAACCTTAGATTAACCCTAGGATCAACCTGAACCATCAGATTTCGAACCAGGCCCAAAAACCTAGCCAAAACAGAAAACAGGTGCACCAGGCAAAACTGCCCGGCCACCATAAGTCGACACCCAAGTCGACAGGGCTGTCGACTTGGGTCATGCCATGTCGACTCCCAAGTCGACAGCCCTGTCGACTTGGGGTGGCTGGCGGGAATTTTCCCGCCTAGCCTTCTAGGCCAGATTCTCGAAATTAGAACTCGTTTTTGAACTTGAATTTTCTGAAAACTTCGTCGGACCATAACTTGGTCATACGGACTCCGATTCTCGTAAACTCAGACTCTATTTCGCGTATTTTTCCGAGACGAACGCAATGGCATAGCCCGTTTTACTTGATTCAGAATTTAAAATTAATTTCTGCCTTGATTCTCGTCTTAACATGTTATCGAAATACGGGTTGTTACATTCTCCCCACCTTTTAGGATTTCGCCCCCGAAATCTCCAAGTTAGGAAGAACATATCCTACCATCCATCATTCATCTACTCAAAACATCATCCACAAGCAACCATTGTCCTTAGATGATTTCTAATGCTGTATGAATATATGCAAAACGTGTGTGTACATGTTCCTTAGCTAATGCTAATGATCAGGCCTGAATAATCTTTCTAATGCAAAATATGTATAGTGCCATGAATCCAACATGTATGCAAATAGTCCTAGTCATATAGATACTATATGCGTGCACAATCATTCGTTCATATGCAACAACTGCATGATAATACATTCGATTTCATCCATAAACAAGTATAAATACTCGTGCATATGCAATATGAAATGTGACCGAGTCGAGCTAGTATCTAATGTGTATTCGCGCATCCACGAGCAACCACTTGCAACCATATCAATCATAACATGTTTCAAATACATGTTTACATCCATAGGGTTCTACCTAGGATTCCCTGAAACAGGGTCGAGAAGATAAACAAGACAAACTCCTTACGGGGTTTGTAACAGAAAATAGGACCGAGAGGATGTCCACAAAAGATAGCCTACAAGTAAGCTCTACAGAAAACAGGGATCAAGGATATACTCCCAAAAAGAGATATCATGCGCGTATCTAGTCTTTGACCATCAAAGTCGTATTTCCTTGAGCTTAATTCCATTGTGCCTTGACCGTCTTTTAACTTCGCGATTTCGTAACTTCTTATTTCCTGTTTCCATAACATGAGCTGGAACTCATTTCTTCGTCGCCTCTCGTTCCACTTGCACTTATCCTTTTTCTAGAATACTTGGCGCAAACATGACTGCGTACTCATGATCTCATGCAAGCTTTCCAAAATTCACTAGTGAATCTTGGATCTCGTTTATATACTATAAGGTATTCCATGTAGAAGAACTTTCTCTTGAAAGTAAAAAGATGTCAACCAGGTTATCAAGCGCACTTACTAGGGTGATCTCTATAACCCATGCATAAATGAAGTAAACCATCCGTCTTATCGGCGAACACCACTCGATCGGGCTTCAAATTTCCAATAAAGGCATCAAGGGATTCTAAGTAACTAGTCATGACAGAACCTCAAAAAAGGTTACACGATACTTCGAGGGTATTACCAAGGCTAGCCAAAAGGTCTAACTACCCTCCTATCAAAACCGAGAGTGGCACCCCCTACTGGATAACCACTTCATCCCTAGAATCCATCCATAGCTTATAAACATAAGCATTATTTCCAAACTCAACACTTGGCATAGACATTCTCAAATCCAAACAAGTCATGTATAAATGGACTGATTCTCCAATAGGACTTTGAGAAAAAAAATGGGATTCTCTATTACGCTAGTACTTAAGGTGCAGAGACTCAACTATCGAAGCAGACTTAAATGATACGAAAAACGAAGTCCTAACGGGATGATAGAGAAGAAAAGCTAAACCTTTAACAAGATCGTTACCCTCCTTCCGAGGTACCCTAGAAATGAGAGCATACTGTTGCCCTCCCGATGATCTAGTCCTTGTCCCATAATACTTATCTATCCGCCCCGTTTTACCATGCCAAAGGTACTCTCTCGTCATGGGTTTCATTGTTCATCTTTCTCCCTCCTTTGAGGACTAAGCCATACCAACAAGTTGCTCATCCTTAAGCTCGTATCCTTTATCCTCTTTCTCACTATCCTTTCTTATAACGCGGCCACTGGTCTCTCGAGAACCACCTCCATCGTATGGAAAGCACTTTCGTAGATAGAAAAGACTAGTCGCAGTTAAAACCACTGTGACTACAGATGGAGGAAAGAAAGGAAAAGAGATTCAATTAAGGAAACAAGGATAGTGCTAATGGCCTTTGGGGAATAGCCTTTTTCTTTTAAAAGAAAATTTTCTTGAAAAATGCTTCTTTGTAAACGATTTTCAAATAGTTTTCAGAAGGTTTTTAAAAACTTTTTGCCCAGTCTGGTAACCTTCTGCTCTGATACCACGTGTAACACCCCGCCTCCGCTAGGGTCACTCGCAAAGGAATGCACTAGCTTTAGAGGGGCATTATTGGTAAACATGCACAGAAATATCACAAGACAGAACATATAAAATAGCGGAAGTAAAATCAAACTTTCATAACATGAATAAATAAGGTCTAAAGCCTTTTACATCAGAGTACATCAAAACCTGTCTTGCAATAGTAAAGAAGCATAAAGACATTTTCCAAAATTATTCCCCAAGTAAAACAGTAAAGTAGCCATAGCCAAGAAAAGTCCAAGCCATCCATGATGACCTTCAAGCAGAAGAAGTCCGAATTAAACAACAGTATTTCCTCCCTGTAACCTGGTGGGGGGGGAAACGGAAGACAAGAAGCGAAACAAAACGGGTCAGTCAAAAAGACTGAGTAAGCCCTATCTACTATCAGCATAAAAACTAGTAAAGTTAACTGACATGAGAAACTGAGATGAACATAAGCATGATGACACGATAGATAAGCTAAATCAAAATAACAGGATGAACTACTGAACTCAGATAAACTAAGGTGTCATGATAAATTACGATGTCAAGATAAAACAAGGTATCCCATCGTCAGGTTCTTATCAAGTATAATATCCCCAAGATATCTATCACGTATAATGTCCCATGGTATCTATCCTGTATTTTATCTCTGCACCTACCATACTAGTATCCCCACCGTATCATGTGACGGCCGGGAATTTCGCTCGATCTGAATCAGTCGTTAAACCGATCTAGACCGTTCGAAACCCCTGAACGTTGAGAACAGGACAAATCAGAATGCATACAGAAGAACATTTCACTGTATATTACAACAATGCATCAGATTACAAGAATATACAGAGTATAAATGAATATTACACAGAAATATCAGAGATTTAAATTACATTTAAATACATAGCAGCGGAAAATAATACAATACACAACTAGAAGAGATATACGGATACAAAGCTTTCCGGATATCGTTCCAGCTGTAAACCAGGATCCTGTGAATAAAAATCTGCAAAACCAAAACTACTAGCTGCCCGTGTCAAAATAGGGGCACCCAGAGTTTAGGTCAAAACAATAAACTCCAGGTCAGTCATGTGACTGGTGTGAGAACTAAAATAGTTATTAATCTTTATTTTTAAAGTTAGGTAAATCAAGGGACCACGCCGTATAACACGGAACGGGTTTCCTCCCAAGAATACCAGTGCATAAAACAAACAGCGCAATGCTAAATAAAGAAAAATGAAGCTGTTATAAGACCCAGGTCCTATCACACAATGCAACGCAAGCCGGGGGATAGGGTTTTCCCTTATAACAGCCAAAGAATGCTTGATACGTTTAAAACAGATTGTTTGATACTATTATAAGTGCATCGTGTATAAAACAACTTCAAATCATAAATATCAATCATAGGCGGCATGAATGGCCCATAACACTATGTCGCCATATATAAATTTACAATCAAAACCGCAAATGTCGTATTGGAAGTTGGGTTATCATTTATGGTATGAACCGAGGCTAGGGGCAAGATCCTCTACCGATTCGAGACGCTCTAGCCCGTGTCTCAGGAACAGCCGCAACTGCCCCATGGATCGTCAGGGCCGGTCCACCGATGTGGATTATTATGCCTGAACACTGCGTTTCCCCGCCCTTTGGGGCGTAAGCCTGGCCCGTCAGCCGACCAGAAGCATCGGCCGAAACCGATATCACGAGGCGCCTCGCTTTTCAGCAAGTAATAATAAGTAATATCCACATGATTCAAACTCGTCAGCCAGTTCAAGCACTGACGCCACTCCTAACTAGAAAGAAACGCATGTCCTCCCTGAGGTCCGTCTCCCGTTTTTGATTCATACCGGGTGTGATACTCGCGAATCAACGTTACACAAAGCTACGCCACACAAGGCCGTGCTTCGATCATCAACCACAAGACTTTGCTTTTCAACAGAAGCCTTGATCATTTGCATCTTAGCATGCCACACAGGCAATTCACTCCATGCGATTGATATCCATCAATATATAACCCCTGAGCTCGTACGTCTCAGAGAAGGGCGTTAAGCAAGAGAATAAATTCTCCGCCGCCAAACAGATATATATTTAATAGAGATCAATCACACGGACTAAAATCCAATGTCAGACACACAGTCCATTTACAAGTCCGTTCTGGGTCTGAACGAAACCGGAGGCACTTTCCTCACATATCCATCCATCTCCAAGTACGTCTGGACGATCACCAACTGTTTCCATCTTCTTGGGTGTACAGCCCAATCAAGATCATCAGTAATCACCCAAACGACGTGAAGACTTCCGGTCTTCGACCATCGTCTTCATCTTCGACTTATCGTCGTATCAGTTATTCAGAATGGGATAAACCCGGTCTTTCCGAATAACTCGCGTATATTTTAAATAAGTGTTACACAAACACAACATACGCCTCATTCCAATTCATCAGTCATTAACCGTAAATTAATCAAGAGAATAATTCCCCAAATATTAACCCCGAAGGCCGAAACCAACATCAGATCAATATCCAGAAAACCATTATGCTTGGCTAACCGACAGTTAATTTCTAATTTCACATTCATAGGGAAAGGTTCCCATTAATTTTATCAAAGATAAATTCTTTAATTTATTCTTTAATCTACTTTTGAATATCAATTCAAACTAGTCGGGATTAACGAAACTTACCGAAGTAATCATTTGTTTTAATTTCCCAATCCCAACCTGTTTATCCCATGAAGTAAAACTGGTAATACTTCATATCTAACACCACAGTGTTATCGGTAAATTCAATTACCATTTCACATTCAAATCTAATTAAAGATTTAACTATCGCCAGGAGTAAAACTGGTGATACTCCATTCCCGATTATTTAAATCTAATTAAAGATTCATTAAAACTCCACTTAGTTTTAATCGTTAACTGGGTTAAAGAATCAGTGTCATTTAAAACACGGTTCACGGTAAACCCAAAATATCATTCCATTAATTATCGGGTTAAAGAACAAGTGTTATTTAAAACACTGTCCACGATAAACCCAAAAATCAATGTCAATTCAATTCCAATTAAATATTATTTAAATGGGTTCCTTTCATTAAATCTAAATAAAAAGATTTAATCATTTCTCAATTGGGTTCAAGAACAGTGTTAGTGAAGACACCATTCACGACAAACCCAAATCACATTCGATATTCAATACAAGGCTCTGAATAGAAAATATATCGGCTTATATTCAATATCAAATTCTACGACTAACAAATGTCGTATTGGAAATAACGATATAAATATATATCTTTCAAATTTCCATAACAACACCTGTATAATCACGAATTCCAACATCGAAATATTCCGAAGACAATTTCGATTCAAATCCACTCCAATGCAATCATTGGATATTCTGGTTATTTTTAAAACCCTTTTTAAATTCAATTTATTTATTTAAAAATAAATAGAATTATAATTCTAGTTCAAAACTAGTTCATTTCGATAAAAATCTATTTTTATCTTTTCAAATATGGAGTTTTTCATCCCAATACTTTCTAAATCATTTCTTATGATTTTACACAAATTATTATTATTTTTAATAATTTTATCAAGGCCCGTACAGTCGATTTCCATCAACGGTCATCGAACTGCACTTACAACGACCTTTTTCGAATTTGATTTGGACGTATCTCCAAATCCAACCATTAGATTTCAAATTTCTAACATTCATTAGAAAGCTCTTTTCGATACGAACCCAACGGTTCCGGTTTTAGGAGAATCCGACGGTCGGATCTCCCGTAATGTCCGTTTGAAATAAATGGTCGAAATTCGCGAACTACCGCGGCGCGGCGCGTTCTATTCAGGCCATTATATTATATATAATATATATAATATATATTTCGTCGATTTCTATTTAAAACGAATTATATAAATAGTTTTAAATTCGTTTCAAAAGCAATTTCAACTTCCTTTTTCAATTCAAATCAAAATTGAATTCTTCTTTATAAATTCGTTTTAAAATTCATTTCTATTCAATTCAATTTTCAATTCAATTCGAATTCATTTCAATTCGCTTTCATTTCAATTTGAATTCGTTTTCAATTCAATTCATTTCGAAATCGTTTTCAATTCAATTCATTTCGAAATCGTTTTCAATTCAATTCATTTCGAAATCGTTTACAATTCAATTCATTTCGAAATCGTTTTCAATTCAATTCATTTCGAAATCGTTTTCAATTCCTTTCATTTCGAAATCGTTTTCAATTCATTTCATTTCGAAATCGTTTTCAATTCAATTCATTTCGAAATCGTTTTCAATTCAATTCATTTCGAAATCGTTTTCAATTCAATTCATTTCGAAATCGTTTTCAATTCAATTCATTTCGAAATCGTTTTCAATTCAATTCATTTCGAAATCGTTGTCAATTCAATTCATTTCGAAATCGTTTTCAATTCAATTCATTTCGAAATCGTTTTCAATTCAATTCATTTCGAAATCGTTTTCAATTCATTTCATTTCGAAATCGTTTTCAATTCATTTCATTTCGAAATCGTTTTAAAATCGATATAAATATCGTTTACGTCTAAATGGCGTCAATCTAATCAACACGGCTTCATAAATTTCTATTTTCAAATATTCTATTTCAAATATTTCCTTTTTCAAAATAGTTGTTGTTATCCAAAATATTTCGTTCAACACATGACCAATCTCAATG
Organism: Allium sativum; assembly: GCA_030737875.1. Taxonomy (NCBI): domain Eukaryota; kingdom Viridiplantae; phylum Streptophyta; class Magnoliopsida; order Asparagales; family Amaryllidaceae; genus Allium; species Allium sativum. The sequence continues at coordinate 115,229,088 of CM060921.1, forward strand.
GATGAGTACTATCAACACATGAACACTTATTTTATATCGATAAAGATGTAAATTTTATTACTAAAATATTTCGTTCAACACATGACCAATCTCAATGGATGAGTACTGTCAACACATGAACTTTTAATTTATAATATTCTTTATTTTCTAAATTGGAATGAGGCCCAATCAATCACCATATAATGTTAATTATATGGAATTTCATACATCACACGTATATAATAGCATTGAAAAATAATCAACCATCAACCAAAGTGCACTACACTGTATAAGCATCAAATATAGACATTTAACGCTTATAGCAGCCTGTCAATCAATCGATCGACATATTTGATCAATCAGGATGAGTGAACTTCAAATTTCATCCTAACACCCGTGTGGGGTTTTCAAACAATCAAACACAGATTTTAGTTGTGCAGTTGGGCGATGTGTAAAATTTATCGACCCAATCAATGTCCTTCAAATAAGTGTACATAAACAAACCGTTCGGTTTGTAAATGAATATTTTATTTATTCACATTCCCGTTAAAAATTATATTTTTAACGATAAAACATTTTATTTCAACATATGAATTTCTATTCAGTTCATTTATTCAATAAAAATGATATTTTTATTTTTCTATCATATTTTAGAAAATTTCGGCGGCATAACGGCACGATACTAGAAACGGGACAAGGCCTAGCCTTATCCCCGGTCTAGTGAAGGCCCACGCCATTCACACATCAATCAAAATCACCAAACAACCAAATTCAAATCAAATCATATAACTAATCTATGCAACCAAACAAACAAGTCCATGGTCTGTGGACGATTGTGTCGGGTGCTACTAAGCACCGTCTGCATCCTAGTATATATATATATAACTAGAAAAAGAATTTAAGAGTGAGAAGTTCTCACCGAAAGCTATCCAATACCACGACTCTTCATTAATAGAAATCTTCTTCGTTATTCCATCTTCGTCATCTTCGTTGCCCGTCGTCACTATATATATAAAAATCACACATTTTTATATTTCGATGTCTTTAAAATAAAAATCACATTTTTATTTATTCACTTTCAATTTAAAAATCATATTTTTATAATCACTTTCTATGGATAAAAATTCTATTTCTACATTGCTACTATATAGATAAAAATTCCATTTCAAAAATATAGATTTCATCATTATAAAAATTACCACTTTATCTCAACGTATATAAAATAAAAATCAGATTTTTATTTCGCTACACATACAAAGATGATATTTTTATTTTCTCTATCCTATAAAGATTATATTTTTAATACTTTAAAAATATAAAAATCATATTTTTATTACTTCTATATAGTAAAGGTTATATTTTTAATACTTTAAAAATACAAAAATCATATATTTACTTCTTCTACTCAATAAAAATTACGCCTTTTCTATTTTAAAGTTTAAACCTTTTTTTCTATTTCAAACCTTTAAAATAAAATCAATTTTAAAATTCCTTTTAAATCAGTTTTTAAATCTTAAAAAAATCAGTTTTTAAAAATCCTAAAAATCAGTTTTTGCTCTTTAAAAAAAATCAGTTTTAAAATTCTTTTTAAAAATTCAGTTTTAAAATTATTTAAAAATCCAGTTTCTTTAAAAAAAATCAGTTTTTAGTTTCTTTAAAAAAAGCAGTTTTAAAATTCTTTTAAAAATTCAGTTTTAAAATTATTTAAAAATCCAGTTTTTATATCATTTAAAAAGAATCAGTTTTTATATCATTTAAAAAGAATCAGTTTTAAAATTCTAAAAAGAATCAGTTTTAAAATTCTAAAAAGAATCAGTTTTTAAATTCAAAAATAAAAATAAAAATAAAATAAAATTGCTCACCGCAGATTTCGAAGTGGAGAAGGGAAGAAGAGGGCGTCGGCGGCTCGTTGGTGGCGTTCGGAGGTGTCGCGGCGAGGTAAGGGGGCTGCGGCTTCGATTTGATGTCGCGACTTCGAGACGAGGCGGGGTCGGACGGAAGGGGGGGCGTCGAAGTCTTCGTCGGCGGTGGCTTCGAGGGTAAGGCGGCGACGCGATTTGATTAGGTTAGGTTTTCCTTTTTTTTTTTTTGTTTGTTTCTGAATAATGAATCGGGGGGGGGGGGGGGGGCAATGAAGAAGAAATAAGGGGGGGGGGGGGGGAAATTAAAATAATATTTTTTTATTATTAATTAATTATTTAATTTTGGTAAAAAGGTTGACTTTTTCATACGACCTCTAAACGAGGCCCACGGCCTGTCGTCCATAGCGTTTTACCCCCATTCCGAACCCAATGGGATACGTATCGCAAGCTGATTTGATCGATTGATTCAGTTTCCTTTGAATTTACATTTAAATCACTATATTGAATTTTAAACGTACATTTCAAATTACCGGGGTCGCATACTAACTCTAAAAATTCTCGAAAAATATTTTCTAGCTTCGTATTGACGATACGGTCCTAACAAAACTAGTTTCGTCGAATTCTGAGACCGTTGGAAAAATGGCCAATTTCCAGTCGATTAAAATCAACTAAAATGGTCAAAACACGTTTTCCTTTGCCACGCTCACATATTGATTCGAAAAATTATGAAATTTGAAATCTAGCAATAACTTGACACTGCGGATCCAACAAAACTAGTTTCATCGAAATCCGAGGTCGTTTGCAAAATTTCTATTTTTAAGGGCTTGAATTCCATAGCGACTATTCAGAATTTTCAACTGGACATATCTTTTGATTCCTGCTATGAAATCTTGATTCTTCGGATTCGTTGGAAAGATATTATCAATTAGATCCTAATGTTTTTGGTTTCACTAAAATCCGGATTGTTTTGCACCCGGTACTATCAATTGAAGTTTGAAATCGAATTATCGAACTACCGCGCCATTTTCAATTCTATTTATAATTATATATAAATATTTATATTCTAACGACGACGTATATAATATATACGTTATAATTATATTCAAAATAAATTTCTCGTCGATATTATTTAAAATAATCTATTTTAAATATTCAAAATTCGCTAAAATTGCCAAAATAAAAATTTTAAACTGGCTCAGAATTTGCGGGTTATTACAATCTCCCCCACTTAAAACTTTTCGTCCCCGAAAAGGAACAAAGTCGAAAGTGGTTTGATTAATCAACTCTACGTTCGATCTGGCTTCCATTCTCCAATTTTTCAGTTTCTGAGAATTTTCAAAAATTTGGCTAACACCCTAAATTTTCGAAAAATTTCGCCATAACCTCCCCTGCACCGGGAGCATCGGGGAATTTCAAATAGCTTCCCCGGTCCTTCAGATCTCAAAAAGAAAAAGAAAAAGCCATGCGACTAGCCAATAGGCTCATAAAATCATCATCACCCAAACAAAACAGTAAATTATGTAGTAAACATGTACCTATTTGTCGGGCAAACAAATTTTATTCTCTGGCTCTAGCCTCCTTGCTATGACCTGTTCAATGTAAGTATATGTATATGCAAGCAAATGCGACCAAATTTCAATATAATTCAATATTTGGTTCAATTAGGCATAATGGTTCAAAATTAGCAAACAAATAGGCAAACAACACAAACATCAATCAATTAGTGGATTAGAGTTTTCAAATTCATAATTTTTTTGATATATATACAGAAAATCTTGTTTTTGATGCCAATTCACAACAATGTGTTCTAACTATATAAGTTTTGGTTCTCACACCAGTCTAATGGAAATATACAGGTATCACACCTTCGAAACACGAAACTAATTACTAACGATGACGCGTCAATCATCAGAATCAGGTCCGGGCGACTAGAGTGTGATTCTATATCTATCCAATATATTAAAACTTCGAATATACGTTCATGACGCGTATATGAAAAACCTTTATATACTCGATTGTCCATATTCAAAATAAATAAATAGATATTCAAATACGATTTAAAATGGTTTAAATTTTCAAAACAAAATTGTTTTCATTTGAGAAAAAATATACCCTTCACACTCGTTCTAGGATACTACTGATCCTATCTCTAACGAGTCATTCTAATTGGATATTACTAATCCAATATCTGATGAATTCTTTCGTATGGTTCTAATGTGTCTTGTTCTCGAGCTCTGTAAACCAAAGCTCTGATACCAAATGTGACGGCCGGGAATTTCGCTCGATCTGAATCAGTCGTTAAACCGATCTAGACCGTTCGAAACCCCTGAACGTTGAGAACAGGACAAATCAGAATGCATACAGAAGAACATTTCACTGTATATTACAACAATGCATCAGATTACAAGAATATACAGAGTATAAATGAATATTACACAGAAATATCAGAGATTTAAATTACATTTAAATACATAGCAGCGGAAAATAATACAATACACAACTAGAAGAGATATACGGATACAAAGCTTTCCGGATATCGTTCCAGCTGTAAACCAGGATCCTGTGAATAAAAATCTGTAAAACCAAAACTACTAGCTGCCCGTGTCAAAATAGGGGCACCCAGAGTTTAGGTCAAAACTATAAACTCCAGGTCAGTCATGTGACTGGTGTGAGAACTAAAATAGTTATTAATCTTTATTTTTAAAGTTAGGTAAATCAAGGGACCACGCCGTATAACACGGAACGGGTTTCCTCCCAAGAATACCAGTGCATAAAACAAACAGCGCAATGCTAAATAAAGAAAAATGAAGCTGTTATAAGACCCAGGTCCTATCACACAATGCAACGCAAGCCGGGGGATAGGGTTTTCCCTTATAACAGCCAAAGAATGCTTGATACGTTTAAAACAGATTATTTGATACTATTATAAGTGCATCGTGTATAAAACAACTTCAAATCATAAGTATCAATCATAGGCGGCATGAATGGCCCATAACACTATGTCGCCATATATAAATTTACAATCAAAACCGCAAATGTCGTATTGGAAGTTGGGTTATCATTTATGGTATGAACCGAGGCTAGGGGCAAGATCCTCTACCGATTCGAGACGCTCTAGCCCGTGTCTCAGGAACAGCCGCAACTGCCCCATGGATCGTCAGGGCCGGTCCACCGATGTGGATTATTATGCCTGAACACTGCGTTTCCCCGCCCTTTGGGGCGTAAGCCTGGCCCGTCAGCCGACCAGAAGCATCGGCCGAAACCGATATCACGAGGCGCCTCGCTTTTCAGCAAGTAATAATAAGTAATATCCACATGAGTCAAACTCGTCAGCCAGTTCAAGCACCGACGCCACTCCTAACTAGAAAGAAACGCATGTCCTCCCTGAGGTCCGTCTCCCGTTTTTGATTCATACCGGGTGTGATACTCGCGAATCAACGTTACACAAAGCTACGCCACACAAGGCCGTGCTTCGATCATCAACCACAAGACTTTGCTTTTCAACAGAAGCCTTGATCATTTGCATCTTAGCATGCCACACAGGCAATTCACTCCATGCGATTGATATCCATCAATATATAACCCCTGAGCTCGTACGTCTCAGAGAAGGGCGTTAAGCAAGAGAATAAATTCTCCGCCGCCAAACAGATATATATTTAATAGAGATCAATCACACGGACTAAAATCCAATGTCAGACACACAGTCCATTTACAAGTCCGTTCTGGGTCTGAACGAAACCGGAGGCACTTTCCTCGCATATCCATCCATCTCCAAGTACGTCTGGACGATCACCAACTGTTTCCATCTTCTTGGGTGTACAGCCCAATCAAGATCATCAGTAATCACCCAAACGACGTGAAGACTTCCGGTCTTCGACCATCGTCTTCATCTTCGACTTATCGTCGTATCAGTTATTCAGAATGGGATAAACCCGGTCTTTCCGAATAACTCGCGTATATTTTAAATAAGTGTTACCCAAACACAACATACGCCTCATTCCAATTCATCAGTCATTAACCGTAAATTAATCAAGAGAATAATTCCCCAAATATTAACCCCGAAGACCGAAACCAACATCAGATCAATATCCAGAAAACCATTCTGCTTGGCTAACCGACAGTTAATTTCTAATTTCACATTCATAGGGAAAGGTTCCCATTAATTTTATCAAAGATAAATTCTTTAATTTATTCTTTAATCTACTTTTGAATATCAATTCAAACTAGTCGGGATTAACGAAACTTACCGAAGTAATCATTTGTTTTAATTTCCCAATCCCAACCTATTTATCCCATGAAGTAAAACTGGTAATACTTCATATCTAACACCACAGTGTTATCGGTAAATTCAATTACCATTTCACGTTCAAATCTAATTAAAGATTTAACTATCGCCAGGAGTAAAACTGGTGATACTCCATTCTCGATTATTTCAATCTAATTAAAGATTCATTAAAACTCCACTTAGTTTTAATCGTTAACTGGGTTAAAGAATCAGTGTCATTTAAAACACGGTTCACGGTAAACCCAAAATATCATTCCATTAATTATCGGGTTAAAGAACAAGTGTTATTTAAAACACTGTCCACGATAAACCCAAAAATCAATATCAATTCAATTCCAATTAAATATTATTTAAATGGGTACCTTTCATTAAATCTAAATAAAAAGATTTAATCATTTCTCAATTGGGTTCAAGAATAGTGTTAGTGAAGACACCATTCACGACAAACCCAAATCACATTCGATATTCAATACAAGGCTCTGAATAGAAAATATATCGGCTTATATTCAATATCAAATTCTACGACTAACAAATGTCGTATTGGAAATAACGATATAAATATATATCTTTCAAATTTCCATAACAACACCTGTATAATCACGAATTCCAACATCGAAATATTCCGAAGACAATTTCGATTCAAATCCACTCCAATGCAATCATTGGATATTCTGGTTATTTTTAAAACCCTTTTTAAATTCAATTTATTTATTTAAAAATAAATAGAATTATAATTCTAGTTCAAAACTAGTTCATTTCGATAAAAATCTATTTTTATCTTTTCAAATATGGAGTTTTTCATCCCAATACTTTCTAAATCATTTCTTATGATTTTACACAAATTATTATTATTTTTAATAATTTTATCAAGGCCCGTACAGTCGATTTCCATCAACGGTCATCGAACTGCACTTACAGCGACCTTTTTCGAATTTGATTTGGACGTATCTCCAAATCCAATCGTTAGATTTCAAATTTCTAACATTCATTAGAAAGCTCTTTTCGATACGAACCCAACGGTTCCGGTTTTAGGAGAATCCGACGGTCGGATCTCCCGTAATGTCCGTTTGAAATAAATGGTCGAAATTCGCGAACTGCCGCGGCGCGGCGCGTTCTATTCAGGCCATTATATTATATATAATATATATAATATATATTTCGTCGATTTCTATTTAAAACGAATTATATAAATAGTTTTAAATTCGTTTCAAAAGCAATTTCAACTTCCTTTTTCAATTCAAATCAAAATTGAATTCTTCTTTATAAATTCGTTTTAAAATTCATTTCTATTCAATTCAAATTTCAATTAAATTCGAATTCATTTCAATTCGCTTTCATTTCAATTTGAATTCGTTTTCAATTCAATTCATTTCGAAATCGTTTTCAATTCAATTCATTTCGAAATCGTTTTCAATTCAATTCATTTCAAAATCGTTTTCAATTCAATTCATTTCGAAATCGTTTTCAATTCAATTCATTTCGAAATCGTTTTCAATTCAATTCATTTCGAAATCGTTTTCAATTCCACTCATTTCGAAATCGTTTTCAATTCATTTCATTTCGAAATCGTTTTCAATTCATTTCATTTCGAAATCGTTTTCAATTCAATTCATTTCGAAATCGTTTTCAATTCAATTCATTTTGAAATCGTTTTCAATTCAATTCATTTCGAAATCGTTTTCAATTCAATTCATTTCGAAATCGTTTTCAATTCAATTCATTTCGAAATCGTTTTCAATTCAATTCATTTCGAAATCGTTTTCAATTCAATTCATTTCGAAATCGTTTTCAATTCATTTCATTTCGAAATCGTTTTCAATTCAATTCATTTCAAAATCGTTTTCAATTCATTTCATTTCGAAATCGTTTTCAATTCATTTCATTTCGAAATCGTTTTAAAATCGATATAAATATCGTTTACGTCTAAATGGCGTCAATCTAATCAACACGGCTTCATAAATTTCTATTTTCAAATATTCTATTTCAAATATTTCCTTTTTCAAAATAGTTGTTGTTATCCAAAATATTTCGTTCAACACATGACCAATCTCAATGGATGAGTACTGTCAACACATGAACACTTATTTTATATCGATAAAGATGTAAATTTTATTACTAAAATATTTCGTTCAACACATGACCAATCTCAATGGATGAGTACTGTCAACACATGAACTTTTATTTTATAATATTCTTTATTTTCTAAATTGGAATGAGGCCCAATCAATCACCATATAATGTTAATTATATGGAATTTCATACATCACACGTATATAATAGCATTGAAAAATAATCAACCATCAACCAAAGTGCACTACACTGTATAAGCATCAAATATAGACATTTAACGCTTATAGCAGCCTGTCAATCAATCGATCGACATATTTGATCAATCAGGATGAGTGAACTTCAAATTTCATCCTAACACCCGTGTGGGGTTTTCAAACAATCAAACACAGATTTTAGTTGTGCAGTTGGGCGATGTGTAAAATTTATCGACCCAATCAATGTCCTTCAAATAAGTGTACATAAACAAACCGTTCGGTTTGTAAATGAATATTTTATTTATTCACATTCCCGTTAAAAATTATATTTTTAACGATAAAACATTTTATTTCAACATATGAATTTCTATTCAGTTCATTTATTCAATAAAAATGATATTTTTATTTTTCTAACATATTTTAGAAAATTTCGGCGGCATAACGGCACGATACTAGAAACGGGACAAGGCCTAGCCTTATCCCCGGTCTAGTGAAGGCCCACGCCATTCACACATCAATCAAAATCACCAAACAACCAAATTCAAATCAAATCATATAACTAATCTATGCAACCAAACAAACAAGTCCATGGTCTGTGGACGATTGTGTCGGGTGCTACTAAGCACCGTCTGCATCCTAGTATATATATATATAACTAGAAAAAGAATTTTAGAGTGAGAAGTTCTCACCGAAAGCTATCCAATACCACGACTCTTCATTAATAGAAATCTTCTTCGTTATTCCATCTTCGTCATCTTCGTTGCCCGTCGTCACTATATATATAAAAATCACACATTTTTATATTTCGATGTCTTTAAAATAAAAATCACATTTTTATTTATTCACTTTCAATTTAAAAATCATATTTTTATAATCACTTTCTATGGATAAAAATTCTATTTCTACATTGCTACTATATAGATAAAAATTCCATTTCAAAAATATAGATTTCATCATTATAAAAATTACCACTTTATCTCAACGTATATAAAATAAAAATCAGATTTTTATTTCGCTACACATACAAAGATGATATTTTTATTTTCTCTATCCTATAAAGATTATATTTTTAATACTTTAAAAATATAAAAATCATATTTTTATTACTTCTATATAGTAAAGGTTATATTTTTAATACTTTAAAAATACAAAAATCATATATTTACTTCTTCTACTCAATAAAAATTACGCCTTTTCTATTTTAAAGTTTAAACCTTTTTTTCTATTTCAAACCTTTAAAATAAAATCAATTTTAAAATTCCTTTTAAATCAGTTTTTAAATCTTAAAAAAATCAGTTTTTAAAAATCCTAAAAATCAGTTTTTGCTCTTTAAAAAAAATCAGTTTTAAAATTCTTTTTAAAAATTCAGTTTTAAAATTATTTAAAAATCCAGTTTCTTTAAAAAAAATCAGTTTTTAGTTTCTTTAAAAAAATCAGTTTTAAAATTCTTTTAAAAATTCAGTTTTAAAATTATTTAAAAATCCAGTTTTTATATCATTTAAAAAGAATCAGTTTTTATATCATTTAAAAAGAATCAGTTTTAAAATTCTAAAAAGAATCAGTTTTAAAATTCTAAAAAGAATCAGTTTTTAAATTCAAAAATAAAAATAAAAATAAAATAAAATTGCTCACCGTAGATTTCGAAGTGGAGAAGGGAAGAAGAGGGCGTCGGCGGCTCGTTGGTGGCGTTCGGAGGTGTCACGGCGAGGTAAGGGGGCTGCGGCTTCGATTTGATGTCGCGACTTCGAGACGAGGCGGGGTCGGACGGAAGGGGGGGCGTCGAAGTCTTCGTCGGCGGTGGCTTCGAGGGTAAGGCGGCGGCGCGATTTGATTAGGTTAGGTTTTCCTTTTTTTTTTTGTTTCTGAATAATGAATCGGGGGGGGGGGGTGGGGGGCAATGAAGAAGAAATAAGGGGGGGGGAAATTAAAATAATATATATATATTTTTTATTAATTAATTATTTAATTTTGGTAAAAAGGTTGACTTTTTCATACGACCTCTAAATGAGGCCCACCGCCTGTCGTCCATAGCGTTTTACCCCCATTCCGAACCCAATGGGATACGTATCGCAAGCTGATTTGATCGATTGAATCAGTTTCCTTTGAATTTACATTTAAATCACTATATTGAATTTTAAACGTACATTTCAAATTACCGGGGTCGCATACTAACTCTAAAAATTCTCGAAAAATATTTTCTAGCTTCGTATTGACGATACGGTCCTAACAAAACTAGTTTCGTCGAATTCTGAGACCGTTGGAAAAATGGCCAATTTCCAGTCGATTAAAATCAACTGAAATGGTCAAAACACGTTTTCCTTTGCCACGCTCACATATTGATTCGAAAAATTATGAAATTTGAAATCTAGCAATAACTTGACACTGCGGATCCAACAAAACTGGTTTCAACGAAATCCGAGGTCGTTTGCAAAATTTCTATTTTTAAGGGCCTGAATTCCATAGCGACTATTCAGAATTTTCAACTGGACATATCTTTTGATTCCTGCTATGAAATCTTGATTCTTCGGATTCGTTGGAAAGATATTATCAATTAGATCCTAATGTTTTTGGTTTCACTAAAATTCGGATTGTTTTGCACCCGGTACATTCAATTGAAGTTTCAAATCGAATTATCGAACTACCGCGCCATTTTCAATTCTATTTATAATTATATATAAATATTTATATTCTAACGACGACGTATATAATATATACGTTATAATTATATTCAAAATAAATTTCTCGTCGATATTATTTAAAATAATCTATTTTAAATATTCAAAATTCGCTAAAATTGCCAAAATAAAAATTTTAAACTGGCTCAGAATTTGCGGGTTATTACATATCACGTGTTAACCATGAATGACCCTTACTCAAAAGTCGTGTAATGGTTCATGCCAACCTAATATATCACATTTATAGGTTACTCAACTCGTATGTTTCTTTCCATTTAAATGTTCAGTTCCTTGCCGTAGACCGTACGGGCTTTCCCATGAGGTTCTATACTACTCCAATGTAATTCCATGATCCTTAAGCTCGTTTGGACTATTACCCTAGACCTAGCTAGGCTTCCCCAACATGAATCATCGTTTGTGCAACTAGGACTTATGCCACCTAGGACCGCTAGTGATTATGCTTACCTATTGCACGTTTTCGTATTTCGGTTTAGGTTCAACCACCCAAGGCCACTAGGAATTACGCTAACCGTCAACCGCGCCCTTTTTCCCACGCATTCATCGTGAATCGTTTTTCCATGACTGTATGCACATGTATCACATCGTGCCATCCGAGTCCTGTCACAGGGCAGATCAAAAAATACAGGACTCGGTCGGGAGCTTTCGATTTATCTGCCGATGCAGATGCTAAGGTCTGTTTTTCCTATACTTGGCTATGGTCCCACGAGACCACTCCCTCAACTAGTGAAAGACAAGACAGGATAAATCCTGTATGAGAACACACTACTGGCCAACCCACAATCCTAGCCTTACCGCAACCATAATTAGATAGCAATTATGGTCTTTTGGGTGTTCTCTGCCTTTCCGTACGTACACGCTTGACCAAAGATGGTAGGTAGCCTGACGAAATGCTATCTAGGGCACGACAGTGTATCGTCGACTATCCCCTATCCATCCCCGTCTTTAGGTCGCTCGTATAGCAACCAAGGCATACTCTTGGTTCTTCTAACGCAGACCTTAACCTCTCATGAGCCTAGTATGATCACCTGGCAGCTCACAGAGGGATACCAAGAATATCCTCACGTTCCCCGAAGCCGCTGCTTCGTTACCCAGTTCGCTGGAGCCTTTATCTAAATCAGATAACTTGCTCCTACTCGTGTGCTTAAACGATGACCTACCGTATCAGGTTACTCATCTATCTATGAACTGGTCTAAATTTTCTTGACTAAGAATTATTACTTAGTTATTCTTCAACTAAGGTTTACCACTTAGCCTCATTCCCGTTATCCCTGTTAATTACGGTTTATCCACCTAATTCTCTGAACTAGGGTTTATATAATGGATTAAGTGTCACTTAAGTTCATGACTTAATCCGTCTGTAAATCATGTCAAAATTGGCTAAGTATCCAAGTCCAAGACTTAACCCTACAAACCATGCTCAAGTTGGTTAAGTATGTATTAACTTGACCCTATCAAATTACTGAGTCAAATTGGTCAAGTGTATTCAAACGATTCGTGACTTAGCCTTATCATGTTATCACGTTAGATTGGTTAAGCATTGGTTAACTTAACCTTATCAAATAACCGAGTTGGAGTGTTTAAGTATAGGTTACTTAATCACTTCAAAATTACCGAGTTAGATTGGTTAAGTGTTGGTTAACTTAACCACTTCAAAATCACCGAATTGGATGGGTTAAGTCTAGGTTAACTTAACCACATCCCCTAACTGTATTATACGGTTAAGTGTAATTAGGAAATCTTAATTAACGGTATCAAATTCACGTGTTGGTTTGGTTAAGTGTTGGTTAACTTAACCCCTTCCACTAGTCGTATGAAAATGGTTAAGTGTCATTAGGAAAATCAAGTTACTTAACCTACCCAACCTTGTCATGTTTTGTTAAGTATCGTTAGCCTAATCAAATTACTTAACCCATTTGTCCATGTCATATTTGGTTAAGAGTCATTAATCAAATTAACTTAACCCTATCATGTGACATTAATTACTTAATGCACCTCAACCTCTCACATTAGACTTTGTTGTGGTTACTAGTTAAGCCGGTCGGTTCCGGGTAGCTTTACACCACAACTTGGTCTAACCTCGGGTTCAAGCACAACATGACCAACTTCTCACATTGGGTCTTATTGTTTGCAACTACTAGTTAGGCCGGTCGGTTCCGGGTAGTTTTACGTTGCAAACTCAACCCAACCTCGAGTTGGTCACTTTCATGTTTAGTCTAGTGTCGTGTTCATATTCAAGTTTTTAAGAATATGGGTAGACCTAACTCAATAGGTAAATTCCCAATTCCATAGTATGGGTAGACCTAACTTAATAGGTAAATTCCCAATTTCATATTTTCAAACATACTCACATGTCAACTTCCATGTTATATTTCAAGTCATGTTTTCAAGTTGTATTTTCATGTCATTAGAAATTACCCATAACATAACCCAACGCTTTTAAACTCGCATATACGTTCGCAACAACGTAATGGATTAAAAGAAGAGACTTGGCAAAGGCATGACAAAAATGGATATTAAGCCACAAGTTAATCATGGTGGCAAATGAGGCACAAATGTGTTCATTAACTTGCATGTTACATTCTTAAGCCTCAAAAACATGCATAACATTCAAACTTGGCAATTAAGCGAATCATGGTGATAAATGACTTAGAAAGATGGCTAGAAGTTCGCATATGACATTACATGCAAGCTATCATAAGGGGTATGATAGTTCTCATGTTGCCAAAATGCAACATTCAACATAAAGCCCAAAGCTTTATGACCACAAGATCAAGATGAAGACTTCATAAACATGCATGACATGATAGCATGTATTATACTCAATGATCAAACCCAAACTTGCAACATGAACATTTAACTTCATAGTTAATATCTAAGAGTAGGGAAAGGGCTAACATTGCTATGAATGCACAAATCGATTAAATTAAAGATTGAGACAAAGCCTATGCATGCCATCATCCAAAAAACCCAAAGATGAAAGCTCCAAATCAATAAAAACCCCATCTTAATGAACAAAGATCAAAGCTTTAGCCTTGATATCAACTTGAGAAGCTCTCATACTAACATAGAGACTCTCTAACACTCACATGATCATGAAACCTCTCATAGAAATGAAGATAGAAACTTTGGGCAAGAGGATGGAGGCTAGGGTTTTGAGTGGAGGCCATGAGAGTAAATTTTTTGCCATAGTTTAGTTGCATGAATGAATAATGAGGATTTAGAGGTAGGTTAGGGGCTTATTTATAGAGATTAGGATTAGTTAGGACCCTTAGATTAACCCTAGGATCAACCTGAACCATCAGATTTCGATCCAGGCCCAAAAACCTAGCCAAAACAGAAAACAGGTGCACCAGGCAAAACTGCCCGGCCACCATAAGTCGACACCCAAGTCGACAGGGCTGTCGACTTGGGTCATGCCATGTCGACTCCCAAGTCGACAGCCCTATCGACTTGGGGTGGCTGGCGGGAATTTTCCCGCCTAGCCTTCTAGGCCAGATTCTCGAAATTAGAACTCGTTTTTGAACTTGAATTTTCTGAAAACTTCGTCGGACCATAACTTGGTCATACAGACTCCGATTCTCGAAAACTCAGACTCTATTTCTCGTATTTTTCCGAGACGAACGCAATGGCATAGCCCGTTTTACTTGATTCAGAATTTAAAATTAAATTCTGCCTTGATTCTCGTCTTAACATGTTATCGAAATACGGGTTGTTACACCGACCTGGCCTGGGGTAGGTCGACCCCCAGGTCGACCTGCCTTGGTATTCAATTTTCTAAATTGTTTTATATAAATTTCTGAAAGTTCGAGGGCCACAACTTCTTCATATGAAGTCCGATTTTCGAAAACTTGGACTATATTCCAAGCAGAATTTCGAGACGAATGCAATGGCGTAACCCGTTTCACCTATTTCTCGCATTTGTAATTAATTATTCTTTAATTCATTACTTTAATATTCTCAGAAAATACGGGGTGTTACACCATATATAGTAACAGTCTTCCTCCACAGAAGTCCACTTCGATTATTACCAAATCGAATTCCATTCCATTCCAATTTATTTTATTAAATAGGAAAACTTTTCTTTGGAAAATTTCCACTAAATCTTAATTAAAAGATTTATAAATTCCAAATCACATTTCACTATAAATTGGGTTAAAGAACGAATGTCGTTAAAAACACAGTTCACGATAAACCCAATTCACATCCCATTTTATTCCAATTAAATGTTAATTAACTGGAAACTCTAATAATCTTAATTAAAAGATTTATTCTTTTCACACGGGGTTTGAGAACAGTGTTATTTAAGACGCCATTCACGATAAACCCAAAATCCCATTTGATATTAAATACAAGGCTCTGAACAGAAATTATATCGGGTTATATTAAATATCAAATTCTGAAATCAACAAATATCATACTGGAAATAACTATATAAATATATCTTTCAAATTTTCATAACGATATCCACATAATCACAAAATCCAACATCGAAATATTCTAAAGATTATTTCAACTCAAATCCACTCCAATTCATATATTGGAAATTCTGGTTATATTTAAAAACCCATTCTCAATCTAATTTATTTATTTAAAAATAATTGGATTATAAATTCTAGTTAATAACTAGTTCATTTCGATAAAAATAAATTTTTATCTTTTCAAATATGGAATTTTTCATCCCAATTCTTCCCAAATCATTTATTATGATTTTACATAAATTATTGATATTTTTAATAATTTTATCAAGGCCCATACAGTCAATTTCCATAAACGGTCATCGAACTACACTTACAACGACCTTTTCCAAATTTGATTTGGATATAATTCCAAATCCAACCATTAGATCTCAAATCTCTTATATTCGTTGGAAAGCTCATTTCGATACGAACCAGTGATTCCGGTTTTGTGATAATCCGATGGTCGGATCTCCCGTAATGTCAGTTCGAAGTCAATGGTCAGAATTCGCGAACTACCGTGGCGCGTTCTATTCAGGCCATTAAATATATAATATATATATATATATATTATATATATTTCATCGATTTTCATTTAAAACATATTTTAAAAATCGTTTTAAATTCGTTTTCAACTTCATATTCAATTTTAAATCAACATTGAATGTTCCATATCATTAATATATCAATGATAATATTTTCAAAACATTAGACTTTGAAATCCTTCCTTTTCAATATTTATCATAAAAATGAATAAAACTGATATAAATATCATTCACGTCCAAGTGGCATTAATTTAATCAACACGACTTTATATATTTAGATATTTTCGTCTCCATCCCAAATCGGATATCAAAATCAAATTTTGATCCATTACTGAATATTATTTTAAAATATTAGTTATTTTAAAATATTCCTTACTCGTCATTTTAAAATATTCTTTAATTTAAAATATTCGTTCTTTCCGAATTGGAATCAGACACAGTCAATTAACGTTTAATTTTATTTATATGGATTTCATACACACATGTACACAACAATAATCAAACATAGTCAACCATCATCCAGAGTGCATTACACAACTGATAAGCATTAAATATAAATAATTAACGCTTACAACAGCCTGTCAACCCATCGATTGACATACAACTAAATATTGAGATTAGTGTATGTCCAATATCATCCCAGTACCCGTGTGGAGTTTTCAAACAACAAACACTGGTTGTTATTTGTGTAGTTGGGCAATGTGTAAACTATATCGTCCCAATCCATATCAATCAAATTTTTGTACATAAACAAATCGTCTGATTTGTAAATGAATATTTATTTTATTCATATACACGTTAAAAAATATATTTTTAACTATAAAATATTTATTTCAATTCATGAATATTTTATACAGTTCATTTATACAATAAAAATGATATTTTTATTATTCTAACATTTTTAGAAAATTTCGGTAGCATAACGGTGCGATACTAGAACCGGAATAAGGTCTAGCCTTATCCTTCACCTAATAATGGCTTGTGCCATGTACAAACCAAATTCTAATCAATTCATTTAACCAAACAACCAAATTCAATCAAATAATCTAGTCAACCAAACAAACATGGTTTCAAAAAAAGGTGTTGGATGCTACTAAGCACCATCTGCATCCTAGCATATATATTTAACTAGAAAATAAATTAAAGTGAGAAGTTCTCACCTTTGGGATCCACTCCTCCATTCTATATTTCTGAACGGTTCAGATTTGGATTTGTTTTCCACCAGTTCCATCGCAATCTATTTCACACGATTTTTATATTAAAAAATCACGTTTTTATTCTGTTACTATATAAATAAAAATCACATTTTTATTCGACCGTTATATGTATAAAAATCATATTTTTAAACCGCTCTAAAATAAAAATCACATTTTTATATCATTGTTATAATTATAAAAATCACTTCTTTATTCGAGAGTTATGTATATAAGAATCACAACTTTATATGTTACATATACAAATAAAAAATCAAATCTTTATATGGTTACATTCATATAAAAGATCAATTTTAATAATGCTCTTCATACAATAAAGATCTGTTTTTTCGCTACTTCATATTGATAAAAATTATATTTTTCCCTATGTTAATATATATATAAAAATCGTATTTTTATGTAACTAAAAATCATGTCTCTATGTGATTAAAAATCATACTTTTCTATTTAAAAATTTAATCTTTTCTGTTTACAAATATTAGCATTTCTATTTTAAAAATATGAGCTATTCTAATTTGAAAAATCTAAGTTTTTCTAACTTAAAAATTTAAGCTTTTATAATTTAAAAATATAAGCTTTTCTAATTTAAAAATCATATCTTTTCAATTTTAAAAAATCAAATCTTTTCAATTTAAAAAAATCAAATCTTTTCTTGTTTGCTATATGCACCAAAGATAAGATTTTTTGCAATGATACTTATATTTGAAAATAAAATTAATATATATATATATATAAACTCATTGATTTTCTTGTACTAGAGAGGGGGGTTATAGTTGCTCACAGTGGTGGAGCATTGGGCGGAGGCGGTCTGAGAATAAGGGGGGAAGTTGGGGAGGCCAGTGGCGGTTTTTAGGGTTTGTGGAGGGATGTGGGTTTGTACAGCGGAGGAGGGGAAATGGGAACGGCGTTGGAGGCCAGGGTGGGCTGCGTGGCTTGCGAAGGGCAGTGGTGGAGCGAGGGGGGTGGGTTCCGACGAGCGGTGGTGGCCAATCAGGGAAGGTGACGGGAATTTGGGGGGAAAGGATTTTTTTATTTTAGACTGTCGGATGAGAGAGAAGACAAAAGGGAGTGAGAGGGATTATATATTTTATAATATTTAATTCTTTTAATTTCCCAAAACGTTGACTTTTTATTTCGAACACCAAATCGAACCTACTAACTGTCATCCCTAACCAAATACCCCCATTCCAACCACAATGGGATATGTTTCGCAACCTAATTCGGCTGTTATGATCATTATTCATCAAAATTAAAATATAAACCAATATAACGCTCGAAATTTATTTTAATGTACATTTCAATTTACCGGGGCCACATACAGACTCCGAAAATTCTCAAAAAATAAATCTAGCTATGTTTTGACGATTGGTCCTAACAAAACTAATTTTGTTTAATTTGTAGACCGTTTGAAAAATGGTCATTTTTCAGTTAATTAAATTCAAACTGAATTGACCAAACACGTTTAAATCCGCCACGCTCACAAATTAATTCCAAAAATTATGAAAAATGGAATCTAGCAATAATTTGACATTCCGGATCCAACAAAAGTGGTCTCATCAAAAACGGAGGTCGTTTGCATAATCTCCACTTTTAAGGGCTATTATTATATAAAATTCCATAGCGACTATTCTGAATTTTCAATTGGACATAACTTTTTATTCCCATTATGAAATCTGGATTTTTCACATTCTTGGAAAGATATTTTCAAACAGATTCAAATATTTCTGGTTTCACTAAAATCCAGTTTATTTTGAATCCTATACATTCAATTGAAGTTTGAAATCGAATTTTCAAACTACCACGCCATTTCAGGCTCGTTATATAATTAAAATAAATATTTATATTATAACTTCGATTTAAATAAATTTATACATTCTAATTCTATTCAAAATAAATTTCTAGTCGTAATTATTTAAAATAAATCATTTTAAATATTCAAAATTCACTAAAATTGCCAAAATAAAAATTTTAAATTGGTTCTATTTTCCGGGTTGTTACAATGTACTTGGGTTTTGGTATTTATTGTTGTCGATATATTGTTTGGACTGTGCTCCACCAGTTTATGAGCAAATATGCTTTTATATTTAGCATTGGGTTGGGTAGAGAGTACTTGTATTTTAGCACCTTGTGATTTATTTCATGATTTAACTATGAGGTGTTTAGCGATGTTGTTTGGTTCATTTCAATTTAATGAACGGGTTTTGAAATGATATTTTCTTAAGTGAAAGAAAATGTTTTTCTTGATTTTGGACAAGGAATGTTTTATAAGACAGAAAGGATTTCAAGGACTAAACCCGTTGTTTTTGAAATGATTTAAAAGAGGAAATTGTCATATGTTTTATTTATATGTGATTATTGGTGTTAATGATTTTTTCACTTTGGAATATAGAATGATTTAGTACATGGCTAAAGATTCAGGTAACCTTGAGGACTAAAAGTATGGATGGGACCCCGTTACCTTAAATGGTCAGTGGTCGGTGTAGCCTGCCTCGTTAGTGGGAGGTGCGTGAACACACACACACACACACACACACGCATATATCACCAAAGAGAAGGTACATGCCCTTTTCCTTGTTGATGGAGAAACCTCCAGATATTTGGTTGCATACGTTTTGTTATGCATGTATTGTGATATTTTGGAATTCATATTTCCAAAGGTTTTGGTTTGAGATCCCAAAGTGAATTATACTTTAATCTGAAAGCTAGGTATGTATTTCAAATGATTTGAAATAAGAAATCGGGAATAAGTCCAAAGAAATAGCTTATGTAAAGTTATTTAGATTTTGAAAATCTAAGTTTGGGGATTAAGCCTAAATGGGTAGTTTGAGGAATTGCATTTTTTTTATGCATCATAGGCTTTAAAAGTCTATTTTGGTTGTTGTTTGTGCACTGGCATTCGTGTGGAGAAAACTCGTTCCGTGTTATAGTCCCGTGATATGCCTCACTCTTAAAATAAGTTAAAAACTTTTTTTTGGTTCTCACACTAGTCCTTTCAATGACTCGGAGTTTATTGTTTCCCACCTAGATTCTGGGTGCCCATATTTTCCACACGAGCAACCAATAGTTTTGGTTTTGCAGATATTTTTGAAAACATGATCCTGGATTTTTGTTGGAGCTATGCTCTGGATTATTTCAAGTCTTCTATTGTGTATATATTTATGTTTTCCGCCACATTGTAAGTTATTTCTTTGATATTTTTCCACTGTGATATCTTCTGTACTTTGATATAAAATTGTTTTAATAACAATTTAAAGTTCTTTTGTTTTTGTCTAATGCATTTTGTGCCCAAAGTTAATGGTTCAAGGATTTCGGCCGTTTAGAATGGGACTTGTGCGGCTTACGTTCAATTTGAAGGGCGGGGGTTTTTGGGTTGTTATAAATGTTATTAGAGCTTTGGCTAATTAAAAAGTTTTGGAGCACAACTCATTAGAACGGAAATAAAAGACTCATCAAAGCTAGGATTAGTAACATCCTAGAAGAATAACTCACTAGAGATAGGGTTAGTAATACCCTAGAATCAGTTTAGTGTATTACTTATACGAGAGAGTGTATTCGTAATAAGAAATAGATTTTCAAAATTTGTTTTGAAAGGTTATAATTTAAATAATAAAATTACTTACGTCTTCCTTTTCATTGATGAAAAGTTTTTAAGTGAGGGAGTGTAACGATCCAGAATTTTTGGAATCAATTTAAAATTTATTTTTAATAAATTTTATAAGGATTTACAGTCAATTTTAAGAATTAACGAATTGAAATTTATATTTAAAGCGAGTTTGAATGTAAAATTTATAATATAATTAATAATGAGCTCGTAACGACGCGATAGTTCATAATATTATGTTTTAAACTTTAAACAAATATACGTAATTCATTATAAGGCAGAATTTGATGAAACGAGAAACATTAGGATCAATTTAATTATATCTTCTGACAAAAGTTAAAAATCCATAATACATACGTCTTGTATATCGTACGTTATGTCCAAATCAAAATTCCAAATAATTGCTATGAAACCATTTATAAATTATAATGATTTATTATATAAAATAAAAGGATTTTTTTATAAAATTAAATACCAATTTAACTTGAATTTGAATATATCGAGTTATAAACTCAAGTAGGTTTACTTTGGAACCATGTAATGTTCTATTAGGATATATACGATAATATTGATTTATTATTATTTATTTGAATTATTTTCGAATTTACTTACATTTTAATTGGTTCTAACATAGGGCTTAAAAATAATCATTTTGCAAAAGACCTCCGTTTTCAATAAAACCAATTTTATCGGATCCGGAACGTCAAATATTGTTAGATTTAAATTTTCGTAATTTTTGGAATTAGTATGTGGTCATGGTAAATTAAAATGTGCATTGAAAATCAATATTTAGCGTTATATTTTAATTTTGTGAAAAACTAACTAAAACAATCGGATTGGCTTACGATACATGTTCCATTTTATCTGAAATAGTGGTATTTTGTGAGGGCGGTAGTCATAGGGGTTCGTTTGATGTTAGGAGCATTAAACTTTGTCGCGAAGTAATTCACGGATTAAAATATTAATAAATTTGGAGTATAAATACCCATTTTTTAATCATAACCCTAGACATTCTGGGGCTGCCGCCACCAGATTTCGAATGACTAGAATTAGCAGAACTTCTTCCCCTTCTAGCTCAAAATTCGTTCATCCATTCGCCAGGTTTTCAACTACAAAGATGATCAGCTCAACGAGCCCTATAATCTGGATGGTCACGATCTACTCTAGTTCATCGAGGTAGTGGGATTTTAGCCACAAGGGCGCATCGCTCGACGTTAGTTTATGGGGACTGGCGGCACTCGAGTTGCGCGTCGATTATGGTGCGAGGAGGTGGAGTGAAGCCCTTCGACGTGGTGGTCCCTGATCGGTCAGTTATGGCCTCCAGTGGCGCGCGTTTCAAGATAGGTGAGGCAAAGATGGGTTCAAATAACCTGGAGCAATTTCGAATGAAGGAGAATCAATTAATAGGGCGATTAAGAAAATAATTAAGGTTAAATAATATTATTTATTAACCTAATGACTTTATTTAATTGTTCAAAGTTTAAAACCTAATATCTTGATCAAACGGATTCAAAACTGAGTGTCTTCAGGTGCGTTGGAAATGTGGTGAAAAATACTACGCAATAGAGATGGATTAGACAAGATTTGGAGTTGTTGGAAATGTTGATTAAATTAAACGTTCGATTTAATTTAATTCAAATAATCGTTACTTATTGATTTTAGAACCAATCAATGTGAGAACTCTCTCACTCCACTGAATTTTTTACAGATATTATTATCTTGTTTTATTGTATATATTGATTGCGTGTGTTTGCAATGTTTGCTCCGTGGTTGATAGATGATGTTTACAATTCTTAATGTTATTATGATTAAACTGTGAACATAAGCGTTATCGAATAAAACACTTATATTATAACTATTGATTGCTGGATGGTAGTTGATATGGATATATTTATTTTGTTGACACAAAAATTTACCCCACGAATATGAGATTAGAAACTATTATTATTTTAATATTATAATAATATGGAATGTTCAATTTTGGTTTAAAATTGAACTAGAGGCTAGAATTATTTTTGAACCATATTATAAACATTTTACAAAATACATTTAAGCAAAATTAATGAATTTTATTATAAATAATAAAATGATTTGAATAGAACGAGTCGTGCAACAATCGTTTGCAAATTTCGACCAGTGACTTCAAATGGACATACCGGGAGACTCGACCATCAGATTTCCCCAAAACTGATAGCGTTGGGTTCGAAATAAAAAGAGCTATCAAATTAAAAGGAAAGTATCGAAATCCAATAGTTAGATTTCAAGATTAGTCCGAATCAATATTGAAAAGGTCCCTTAAATGTAGTTCGGTGACCGGAATTGAAAACCGACTGTTGAGGCCATATTAAAATTATTAAAAATATGGAAAAATTATGTTAAATCATAATAAATGTTTGGAATGATTTATGAATCAAATATACTTGGTTTTTAATTTGTCAGTATATTGTTTGGACGGTGCTCGACCAGTTTATGAGCAAATACGCTTTTATATTTAGCATTGGGTTGGGCAGAAAATACTTGTATGCTAACACCTTGTGATTTATTTCATGATTTGACTATGAGGTGTTTAGCGATGTTATTTGGTTCATTTCAATTTAATGAATGGTTTTTGAAATGAGATTTTCTTAAGTGAAAGGAAATGATTTTCCCAATTTTGGACAAGGAATATTTTATAAAACAGAAAGAATTTCGAGGACTAAACCCGATGTTTTCGAAATGATTTATAAGTGGAAATTATCACAGATTTGATTTATTTGCGATTATTGGTGTTAATGATTTTTCCATTTCGGGATATAGAATGATTTAGTATATGGCTAAAGATTTGGGTAACCCTGAGCACTAAAAGTATGGATAAGACCCCTTTACCTTAAATGGTCAGTGGTCGGTGTAGCCTGTTCCTTTAGTGGGAGGTACACACACACACACATATATATATCTTGAAAGAGAAGGTACGTGCCCTTTGCCTTGTTGATTGGAGAAACCTCCCAATATTTGGTTGCATACATTTTGTTATGCATGTGTTGTGATATTTTGGAATTCATACTTCCAATGGTTTTGGTTTGAGATCCCGAAGTGAAATCTACTTTAATATTGAAGCTAGGCATGTATTTCAAACAATTGAAATAAGAAATCGGGAATAAAGTCCAAAGAAATAAATTTTGTAAATTTAATTAGAATTTGAAAATCTAATTTTGAGGATTAAGCCTAAATGGTTAGTATGAGGAATTACATGTTGTTTGATGAATTGCAGGCTTTAGAAGTCTATTTTGGTTTTTTTTTGTGCACCGGCATCCATGTGGAGAAAACTCGTTCCATGTTATACGAGGTGGTACCGTGATATGCCTCACATAAAAAATATGTTAAAAACTTTTTTTGGTTCTCACACCAGTCCCATAACTGACCTGGAGTTTATTGTTTCCCACCTAAAATCTATTTGCCCATATTTTCCATACGGGTAGCCAATAGTATTGGTTTTGCAGGTATTTTAAAAAATAGGATCCTGGATTTTGGTTGAGCTATGCACTGGATTATTTTAAGTCTTCTGTTGTGTATATATTTATGTTTTCTGCTGCATTGTAATTTATTTCTCTGATATTTTTCCACTGTGATATATTCTGTACTCTGATGTAAAATTGTTGTAGTAACAATGTAAAGTTCTTTTGTTTCTGTCTGATGCGTTGTATGGCCAAAGTTAACGGTTCGAAGATTTCTGCCGTTTTGGAACAGACTTGTGCGGCTTACGGTCAGTTCGATGGGCGGGGGTTTTCAGGTCGTTACATTGCGGTCTTTGGAAAACTATAAATACCTTCCAGAATTTGATTTTTTAGTTACTTTACATCTCCTTCTTCCTCTCTAAACTTTCCACCGTTATTATTCTTAATTTCTTAGCTTTTTGCACTTATGATTTGTCGATTTCAATAGAAATCATATCGATCTTCTTCTCTTTCAATTCTAAGTCAAACTTTCTTTGAAATCAAGTGCTACTCAAAAGTTAAAGGCAGTTTGTTATCAAAGATCGCAAGATCAAGTCCTATCGAGTTAATACTCCAAAAACTGATAAGAGAAGGGTATGGTACTATCCCGTATAAAGTGAATGGTGCGATTGTGTCCCATAAATCGATTATATGTAAAGTTGTGACCCGTAAATCAACTATGTCTCATTGTACTTGGAATCAGTCGGCGTGTGCCCTTGTATCCCTGAAATCAAGGATTGTGATAGGATTTATTGAATAAAAATCCACATCAACCGAGCATTATGTGGGACTAGATGTAAGGAGTCCCGAAGCAGTATAAAATACTGGTTTGTACTTTCCTTTTACTGGTTTTACTTTTATTTACTACATTCTGTAACTGATTCTATGCTTGTTAATATTTGCGATCTGCATATTGTTTTTTTAATCCAAAAAGATTTCAAGAAATTAATAAATTCCATAAATCACTATTCACCCCCTCTTTAGGGTTTAGTTTGCCTTAAGATCCTTAAACCACATCTCCAACATGAAAGACATAATTTTATTGAATTATCAAGTTACATTAAATTGATTTAAAGGATATTTTCTAATATAAACGTGATAAATAGGAGAATATAAGGGTAAAAAGATGAATGGAAATTTGGAACCCGGAGAGAATAAAAATATCGAATTTTGTAATATAGATATTTGTTTTGGATTGCGTTATTGTAAGAGAACTATTTTAGATTCCTACTATTTGTAATGTATATTTTACTTAATTAAATTTCTTTAACTATGGCTCCCCATAACTAGTTAAACCATTCTGACTAATAAAACTATATATTTATTAAAACTATATCCAAAAAACCATTTTCCACTAAATATAAAGCTTATATTAAATTATTTTAAATTAACTATTCTTAAATATATTATATTATTTTAAATAAAGTCTAATCCCAATCCGAGCTATTAAGTCCGAAGTGAAATTTAGATTTCAATTTGTGATATAGAAATCTAAAGCCAGAACTTGAAAAATGGACAATGAATCATTTAAAGAAAAAGAGTTAAAATTTGGAATGAAAAAAAAAATACTTGAAATATGATTTTATCAAGTCAAGTTAAATTGATCCCTTAAAACATATGAGTTGTAACTTCAATAAAGTTAGTTGGTATGAATTCATAATGTATTAAATATGAAACCGAAATATAGTGGAGTTTGATATTTTTTAGGATTAGACATGAATTTGGTAATTGTGCATTTATGTGAACATTTCTCTTAAGTTAATTTACTTAGATGAGAATGTTAGTCCTAATCTGAGTGTTTTGTGTTTTTTGCATGATACTCGGGTCAGACCGAGTTTTACAGCTAGTGATAACAACTTTTGGAGCTGGAGACCAGTCGAAGATACCATCTTCTTTTATTTGTAAAGTCATTTCTTATGTGTTAAGAGTTCTTTGTATTTAAATTTCCGTTGTATTTAATATTGTTACTCTGATATAATTGTATTATTTTATTCTGTTGTGAGATGTTATATAATCTTTTTTTGGGATTCCGTGATTTGATTCAGTTAAACCCTGTAAGCAATATCAACCTGCTATTTCGAATGATTCAAACTAGTTTTATTATCGACTTGAATGGTTAGAAAAGCAGGTCATTACATGAACCGTCTAGTTCAAATTATCCTATATTGTTGTTGATAGTTATTTATCGCTCACACCAAACTATTGTTTAGCTCAAGGTTAATGTCTTCTCTTATTACCTGGGATGCTTATCAACAATGTTATTGAATAGACAGAGTAGTACGTAGTAGTTTTAATGACGATGCAGCAGTGTGATAATGAGTTAGAGGCTTACGTATTATTATCTTACTATATAGCTATTTCGATGATTTTCATTATTGACTATTATGCACTCTAACGAGGGATGTAGTGAGGATTAACGTATTCAGATATTTTAGTATTGAGATGTATTATGCATGATTTCTGAGATTTTATGGAGATGGAATTTTTTTACTTTATCAATGCTTCACTGTTGTATCCTGTTGTGTATTTTATTATTATATATTACCCATGCGCTTTGAGTTATACGATAGGTTATGTTTATATTTATTTTTCGTGATGATTGCCCTATATTGTCCTATATCACCCTAGCACGACATGCAACATACTTTTCCTATAGTTTGATGCAAGAGGCATGGAACGGTCGTCACACTTGGTATCAGAGCTTTGGTTAATCGATTTTACCCGAAGTTCGAGAGTATAAAAGCACATGAGAGATGTACGTGTAATTTGATTTGAATGATAAATATATTATATAACATATAATGTAGTAGTCTAGTAAGAATTTTAGCACCATTGAAGCCTTTCTCTGGTATGAACTAATCATTCTTGCTTTAGATAAAGAATGAGTTATCGAAATACGAGAAACACTATTAAGAACGAGCCTACTTCTGGAGGCGCAGAAGAAGATGTTTGATTGGGAGCTGCTATACCTGATTTTTCAATTATGTTCAAGGCTATGATGAGATCGATCATAAGAAGGATACCTACTTCAAAGGTGGAAATTAAAGGTGGTGCTCATGTTCAAGCACCTACGGTTGTTGACTTCACCAATCTGTGAAGATACTATACTTCTACAGGTGGCAAGCCATTTGTTGGAACAAAATCTTTGATCAAAGTCCAGAATTTATTGGGTACTTGTGTTTCCATCTTTTAAGATTTGGGGATCAACGATACAATGAAGAGGAAGCTTGCATCAAGGAAACTTCAAGGCCGAGCTATGGATTAGTGGAGTTCTATTACTCTTGAAATTCCAGAGGACCAGAATACTTGGGAACAGTTTGTTAAGGATTGAGATGAAGATGATGATGACTTTGATGACAACAACCTTATTTTAAAGTATTCAAGCTTTCCAGCTTTGCGATCGATAATGGTGTCAAAGAAAGGTGTTACCTCCTCTAGACCAACAAACCAAGATCACGATGAAGCTAGCCAACAACCTAGTAATGCTGGGAAAGTGGTGGCAACATTGTAACAACTACTATCATGTCATCGTCTGCTTCGATGACGCATGATGATCTCATGGAGTGATAAAGAGGCTAGAGGAAACCAGCAACGCCCTAAACCAGTAGATACGTGATAATATCGAGATGAGGAGAGAATTGAACGAAATGATAGTGCAACTAAACGAACTGCATAGGCTAAGGATTCCTACTCTATCTTGCTATCATTTAGATGAATCATCATCGTCAAGAAGAAGCAGGGAGGCGTTGTGACGCAAAGCAGTGGCAGACGACACTTCCTACCCGACCTAGCTGATTCGGCTTAGTGCTAAGCCGAGGCAACCAAAATGTGACCGACTAGGATCATTCTGGCTATGCGGACCCAAGGCAGGCCGAACCAGATCTGATGGTGACTCGATGACATGGAACCATTGCTCTCACTCGTGACCTTGATGCGCCTGGACCCTCCCATGCTCCTGCGCATCCTTCTTTGCATCATGAGATTGACTAGGGCAACAGTGGTTAAGAGAGTGATGCTTAGGTAGCGGCATATGCCATATTCCCATGAGAGAGATGGGAAGGCATAGGCGAGAAACCAATTTAGAATACGAGCATATCATTCAAACTTCGTACTTGACTACCATGGTTAGATAGATCATTAACATCAGTCGCGACTTTAACAATGAGAAATCGAGATCGACCGAAGCCATACCTTATTCACAAATGAAATATTGAATGCCGAATTTCCATATTAGTTTAACTTGCCACATATATTGCATTATTCAGGCAAGATTAATCCCACACAGTATCTGATGTGCTAGCAATAGTACACGAATTCGGATAAGGCCTTTGATGCCATCAATGATCAAGTGCATGACTTTTCTTATTTATCTTAATAGTGTAGAGCTAATGTGGTTTACGAGACAATTGCCAAAGTCTGTACCATCATTTTACTATCTTGGTAGAAATTTTATGAACCAATTCTATATCTACACATCCTGTTCAAAGCACGTGATGATGTTATCTCGTGTACATCAAGCCTTAGGAGAACCGCTCAAGGATATTTGGAATGATTCGTCATTGCCATCATCGAAGTTAGGAATCCTAACAATGAAGTGATTCTAATGGCATTTGTTGAAGGCATAGATACAAAAAAGGGAATTGGATAGTGGTTGACTAGAAAGTCATCCCCTACCTTGGGCCAGTTTTAGAAAAGGGCTTACTGATTTTTGCAAATTGAAGAGGCCTAGAAAAATTACAGGAGGACAATAGAGGATCCTAGCAATAAAGGGATAAAAAGTAATGTTGCAATGAAATAGCATGGAGACAATTCTAGAAAGGTTCAAGTTAATATCCAGAATAAGAGTAGAAAGAACAATAATCAGCAGAAGGACCACAATGGAGGTGGTTGCGATTAGTAAAAGGACTATAGGAAGTGACCCAGATTCCTTATATATGATAATTACATGCCACTAAATGATTCATTGGAGAATGTTTGTTTGGACCCTTATAATACGACATAGTACCGGAAACACGCAACGAGATTGTTTATAGAGAAAGTGAATAGACAGAAAAATTTATTTTTTCCATAATATGTATGACCACACGATCAATGAGTTCCATCATCTTAGAGATATTGTTGAAAAGCTCACCCAAGATGGAAGATCGGACAAGTACAAAGTGGCTTTAACGGATAGGGGAAAAGGACTTCAGACTCTAATAGACAAGGCTAGGTAGCTCCTAGAGCTACCGCCAGGCAAAAGTAAAAGGGAATTGTTATAAATAAAATTATTGGTGGGCTATACCCGACTGATTCCAGTTTGATAATCATGGATAAGCAAGTAAATACAACACAACATGTCGAGGGAGAAAAGGGAAATGCTGCAAAAGAGTCCATTCCAATCAAGCAATGAAAGATGATAACCGACGACAACTTTTTTCGTAATAGAGACACTGATGGGGTAGAGGCCCTAAGTATTGACCCATTGGTGGTATTGGCTTTGATTGGCCTTGCTTTGGTATAAAAGATCCCTATGGACTATAAGAATTATGTAATTATTTTGTTCAAGTGATCCTACGACCAAATGATGTTGGAGGCTAAGAACCTAAAGCTATGTAATGCTTGGATACATGGACTTAATAGGAAAACAAATGAGCTAGTAGATATGGTCAAACTACCAATTGAGTTTGGAAAGAGGGTTCATGGAGAGTGCAAATCCTCTCACTCATTATGTTGTATATATAATCTCCATACAATGCACTTTTGGGCCAACTGACCCTAGCTGACTTCAGAGCTTGCATTGTTAATTAGATCTTGCTCTTGAAATTATCAACGTAGATTGAGGCTGAGGTAGCACATTAAGACCGATTAACTAGAACGACGTGCTATATGGCTGAGTGGAAAAACAACCATAGTAAAAGAAAGAAAAAGGATGTTTATAATTCCCTTTACGTCAAAGGTGATGAAGCATATCAATCAAGGAGTCGATCCTGGCCCGGATAGCATAGCCGTCATTTCAAAGATATTGACCCTAGAAAAGATGAAGAGCCAGGATATTAGAGGGCTGAATAAATGAAACCACTATGGCGATCGTTATTGATAACGATAACTCTTCAAAGGTCTTGAAAATTGGATCCCATATTAGCTCATTCAGGATGAGAAAAATGACTAATTTCCTCCATGAAAACCTTGACATGTTTGCATGAACCTATGCTAACATGTATGGGATCTTGGTGCCAGTTGTGAGCTACTCGCTCAATATCAATCCGCGGTATGTACCAGTGAAAAAAGAGAGGCATATGCTTGGCCTTAAAATGTCTGCTACGCCGAAAGAAGAAGTGTAGAAGCTTAAGTTTTACGGTTTCATTTTAGATTTGCTATCCTCGACTAGGTATCAGATCTAATTCTTGTAAAGAAATCCAACGGGAAGTGGAAAATTGCACCCTTTTTCCTATATGAACAAAGCCTATTCCAAAGATAGTTTCCATCTTTCGAGAATTGATCAACTCGTGGATTCCATAGTCGGGCATGGGCTTCTGTCATTCATGGATGCATACTCCAAATACAACTAGATAGCAATGCATGTACTTGATCAGGAATGTACGAGTTTCATTTCCGATATCAGACTGTACTATTATGTGGTCATGCCATTCGATTTGAAGAATGCTGGATCGACATATCAGCAATAAGTTAACCGTAACTTTAAAGACCTAACTGGGAGTTCGATGAAGGTTTATGTTTATGACATACTTGTAAAATCATGACTACCAGCTAACCACATCTATGAATTAACAAAGATGTCCAGTGTTCTCTACAAATACGACATGAAACTCAACCCCTTGAAATGCTCTTTTAGCATTGTGTTGAGAAAATTATCGGATTTCATATTTTATTCTAGAGGGATTGAAGTTAACCCTGAGTATTTTGAAGCCATTTGGAAGATCCAGGATCCCACCAAGATTAAAGATAAGAAAAGCCTAAATGGGAAAGTAGTTTCTTTAAGCCGTTTCATTTACGAAGCAACCGACAAATGCATCCCTTTCTTTGATTTGATAAAGAAAAGAAAGTGCAACTTTGCTTGGGATCCAAACTATGTCCAGGCATTTCAGAATCTATTGGATCATATATAGAACCTCCTATACCATCAACACCAATGGGCCGCAAAGACTTGTTCATCCATTTGACAATGTTCCTACACGCTATCAGTTCTGCACTTTTACATAAGGGTAATAAATCTGGTGACCGACGTACTATGTAAGTAAAAGATTGACAATACCTCAGCGGAACTACCCGAAGATCCAAAAGTTATCTTATTTCCTTCTAATAGACTCCAAGAAACTTCGCCACTACTTTTAAGCTCATCCATTAAAGTTTATGCCGACCAACCTCTACGGCAGGTCCTTCATTGACCTGAGGCGTCTAGTATTGTAACACCCCGTGTATTCTATAACAGTGAAATTCACAAATTAAGATATAATAAATTTCAAATCAGAGAATTAAGGGAAACGGGATACGCCATTGCGTTCATCTCGGAATTCTGCTTGAAATAGAGTCCGAGTTTGCGTAAAACGGACTCCGTATGAAGAAGATATGGCCTCTGGAAGTTTCAGAATTCAGTTTAAAATTCAAACAGACAAAAACAGCTCAGAAAAACCAATTCAAAATTCAAAATCGGGCCGAATTGGCCAGGGCGGTAATTTTCCCGCCCAAGGTACCCAGGTCGACTAAGTAGTCGACCTGGGGCTACCCAGGTCGACTGGGTAGTCGACCTGGGTCACCCGTGTCGACTGCCAAGTCGACACGGTGTCTACTGGCATGTCGACCTGGCCCCTGAGCCAGGTCGAACCCAGCCCCCCTGGCTGGCCTGGTCTGTGTTTGGTCGATTTTCTGAGCCTTGCCTTGTCACTAGGACTAGGTGTCAGCTCCTGATTGGTCTCTCCTTCAAATGAATGGCTATTATTAAACCAAGCTCCATCGACGGTCCTAATCAACTCACAAACTCTATAAAAAGGACCTAAGACTCACCTTAATTCACACAAACAAAAATGGAGATTAGACCGTCATGCTGCTGAGGAAAGACTAGGAATAGCCGTCAGGAATTGAGAGGCAATTAGGAGATAATTCGAAAGCTTAAAGAAACGTCAATTAAATCAAAACATCGCCTACAACAAAGGATAGCATCTCCAAATTCAGAATTCAGATTCCTGAATTGAAGATTCGTCATATGTTGTAAGTAGAGTGCTATTCCAATGTGAATAAATAACTGTGTTTTGATTTGTATAAAGTGAGAAATGGAATTGTGGCGATAATAATCTATATTTGTATGTTGCTTTGATTCTAAACGATTTGGAAATGTTATGGTATACGATTGGATATTTGCAAGTATGTGGTTTATGTTCACAACCATATGTTGTGGTATTTTATTTGGGGTTCATACAAGTATATGATTCATGTTAACAACCATATGTTGTGGTATTTTATTTAGGATTCATACAAGTATATGAATCATGTTAACAACCATATGTTATGGTATTTTATTTGGGATTCATGCAAGTATATGATTCACTATTATGCCAATATGATGTACATACTTTTATGATCACTTTTAGTGTGTAATTGGACTCGACTAAGTACTACGGTTTGTATGAATCTATGTTGGAATTGGCAAATCATACTTTTGTATTAGAAACAAAAGTAAGCATTTTTAAGAACATGATCAAACTATGTTTGGTGTTATGCCTAGTTGAAACCATGTTTAGGCCTATGTTGTTATAAAAATCATATGGTGATATAGGTAGCACATAAATTAAGTTAGATTTACATTCCAATTGCAAGTTTACATGAATAGATTAAAAACCATGATTCATGTCTAGGTATGTTTATGCTATGATCATATGAATAGAATGATTCATGTTTAAGTATGTTTATGCCATGATTATATGCTGTTACCATGCAAGTTCACATATGCCTAATTCATGTTAATTAGATCGTTATGTTGCAAGTTCACGGGTTCACACTCCCCCTTTTTTGTCACTTAGAATATATAAACACCATGTTATAAGCATCCCCCTTTTCATGTGGCTAAGTTGGGTTTGAATGTTAAACCCAACATATGTTATATTTTAGTGAACGTATAAAAACGGGGGTAATGACGACGGGGTTAAAACATAGAACATATGTGTGGCATGTTTGACGCATGCCAACAACCTTGAAAAATAATTAAGTGGCATAAATAAAATTTAACCAATAAAGATGAATTTGAATAATGGGCCGCAAATATTTACATATAAAAAGGAAAGAGACAAAATATGTAAATGTAGAAAATACGATGTGTTTAACCCGAGGTTGGATTGAGTTGTGATGTAAACCTGCCCGGAACCGCCCGGCTGTCCAGTAGTCACAACAATACCTGTCCAATGTGGGTGGTTAAACACGGAGACCAATAAGGACCCGAGGTTAGACTGAGTTGTGGCGTAAGACTGCCCGGACCCAACCGGCAACAGGCAGCCACAACAATACCTGTCTAATGTGAGAGGTCGAGGCTTTAATAAGACAATTAAGGCTGAGTCAGGATTGATAGGATTAAGTAAATTATATTAATACTTAATCAAAATGGAACATGCTAAACTATACAGACTGATTTGGTGTTAGGTTTACAAAACACTTAACCAAATTAGCATGTTGGCTAGAAATAGAGAACCTTGTAGCGGGGGACCCTTTTCAGCAGTAACCCTACAAGGTGAATCAGGATACACTGAACTAGGCAGGGTGGGGCACGAATACTGGGCTGACTGTAAGAGGTCAAATCGACGGCGGTGGTGCAGCAGTGTAGGTTCTAACGGGGTGCGGGCGTGCACACACTCCGGCGCAGAAAAATAAGGCACTGTGCACCAGTAGCATACCTGTGCATTCTAGGATTGTGTCGGGCCA
This sequence comes from Allium sativum, assembly GCA_030737875.1. Classification (NCBI taxonomy): domain Eukaryota; kingdom Viridiplantae; phylum Streptophyta; class Magnoliopsida; order Asparagales; family Amaryllidaceae; genus Allium; species Allium sativum. The sequence goes on from CM060921.1 coordinate 115,263,370, forward strand.
CCACCATGGGACTTGATACACTCGATGGTGTGACCAGCATAGGTAACTACAACATCGGGGGCCGTAAGACACATGTAACTATGCGAGTAGGAGCCGATCATCAGAAATGGATCACTTCACCCTGATTATGGGATGCCGGTTGGGAACTAGTTTATATGGGTACAAAGATTAATATGGGGTACGATAGTATATTCGACTCCAGACAACTTCACTTAGTTTGTGGTGCTTTCCCATTTCCAGTTTATACTTATCATACCCAGTTCTTTTTTCATAGACTGAATAGTCCTAGACTTACTCAGGATTTATGTCTGACTCTACTTTTCTTTCGTTTCCCCCCCAGGTCCACAGGTTGGGAATACCGCAGCTTGACCAGCTTTCACATCCAGCTTGAAGAGAAAGAATGTATTGCTTGGATCTTTTTCGTTTTGGACTATGGCTTTGGACAGCAATTATGGGACTTATGCAGTTTATTTATGTTTTCTTTATGCTTCTTTAAATAATGTAATCAAAACAGTTATGAAGATGTTATGTTTTTGGAAGGATTGTAAGACAATTATGGCATGGTTTGTGTAACACGTATTTTAATGAAATAAAAGTTGTTTTTGTTTTCCGCTGTTCAAAAATATGTGTTCTTATATCTGTCTTGTATATCTGTGACTTTTACTTATAAACCTCCGCCAAAATTAGGGCATTCCCTTTGAGAGTGACCCTAATGGAGGTGGGGTGTTTCACTTGGTATCAGAGCATAGGTTTACCAGATAAGATAAAAGTTTTGAAAATTTATTTTCAAAAGAAAATTTAAAGAAACATTTTTAAAGATAAATTGTTATTTAAAAAAAAAAGGCATAGTCCCCCCAAAGCCATAGGTACTATCTTTTATCCTTCGTTTTGAATCTATCCTTTTTGTTTCAGCATGTCCGAAGAACTTAACTTGCCAGAGGGTATACCAATACCTGGTTGGTTTAGACGATTCTTAGAAGCAAAGGCCACTCAGCCAGGTCCTACCGTTCCTCCTCCCCTAGATGTAGGAAATCATCCAGCTGCAGCAGCACCTCTTCCTCCACCTCCTCCACGGGGTAATACTTTTGCTAAGATATGTAAAGATTTCAAAGCTAAGGGAGGGAAGGACTTTCATGGAACTGAGTCCTTCGTGGAAGCTAGGAATTGGCTGAAGGAAACCGAGGACTTATTTGTCATCTTTGAGGTAGAAGATAGGCAGAAGGTACAACTGGCAGTATGGCTACTAAAAGGTGAGGCTTCCTACTGGTGGGAAGTCACTAATGCAGAAAGACCAGTGGAAACATGGGAGGACTTTAGGGCAAGGTTCGAGGCTAAATTTCTCTCAGAAGCTGAAAGGAGTCTTCAGTTGGAAAAATTCTTATTTCTTAAGCAAGGGAATATGACAGTCAACGAGTATGTTAACCAGTTTGATCAGCTGGCTAGGTTCGGACTGGACCTAGTCAACACCCCGCACAAGAAGGCTCTCCGCTTTGTCAAGGGGTTGAATGAGCCATTACACAGTTTGGCCATGACCCATATACCCATGGGAGCTACGTATGAAAGGTTGGTGCAGATGGCATTGCTGAATGAAGAGAATAAGGGCAAGAAGGAGACAAAGGCAGAAAGCTCTCAAGGGAAGAAAGAGGGTTTGCAGCCTAAGAAGACAGACTTTAAGAAGGGTGGGAAAGACAACAAAGAGAAGAGGAAGTGTAATTTCTGTGGCAAAGTGGGGCACTTAGTGGAAGATTGCCGAAAAAAGAAGGCCAAGATGAATGGTGGGTGCTTTTCTTGCGGTGAGATAGGCCACATGGCTAAGGATTGCCCGAAGAAACGAGGGCAGGGGCAGAGGGCTGGATCCACCTCAGGGGCATAGGTTCATGTGCTAGAGGCGCCACCTCTGCAACAGCGAGGTATAAATACTTCTGTAGAAAGTGTAGTTTATCTTTATGATCACCCAGTTCACACTTTATTTGATTTTGGCGCATCACACTCCTTTATCTCATCTGCTTTAGTAGAATCTCTGCACCTAGAAACTAGTATGGTAGAGGACCCCTTAATTGTTTCAAATCCAATCGGGGGCCCGGCTCATTTGTCTATGATCTGTGTGGGATTGAAAATTTCTATTCTAAGCATAGAATTTAAATGTAGTCCCTTTGTTTTGGGCTTTTCGGGATATGGTTTGATTTTGGGCATGGATTGGCTATCCAGTAATGGTGCCGTCCTTGATTGTGAGAGAAGGGTGGTTAGGCTTCTGACCCAACTCGGTAACACTTTGGAAATTACTTGTAATCCCTCGTATGCGATTATTCTTAGTTATCTTGAATCGCTAGATGCCTCTGTCGACAATTTGCAATCGGTTATAGTGGTCTGGGAATATCCGGATGTCTTCGAAGAGGTGAAGGGCTTGCCTCCGAAGCGGGAGATAGACTTCCGCATATATCTTATAGATAATGCAAAGCCCGTTGCGTTGCCCGTTAGACATATGGCTCCACGGGAAAGGAAGGAACTCAGTAAACAGATTTAAGAACTTCTAGAGAAGGGGCTCATTAGAAGGAGCATTTCATAATGGGGCACTCCAGTGGTGTTCGCTACAAAGGCGGATGGTTCACTCCGTCTATGTGTTGACTATAGGGAGCTCAACAAGCTAACAAAAAAGAATAGGCACCCTCTACCCAGAATCAACGATCTGTTTGATCAATTTGTAGGAGCGTCTGTTTTCTCCTAACTCGATTTGGCGACTGGTTTTCATCAGCTAAGGGTGGCTGAAGATAGTATCGATAAGACAACATTTAGAACCCCAGACGGCTTCTTTGAATGGCTTGTCATGCCTTTTGGCTTGACAAACGCACCCGCTTACTTCGTGGACTTGATGAGTAGGGTGTTCAGAGAATTCCTCAACAAGTTCGTAGTGGTCTTCGTAGACGATATCCTTATCTTCTCAAAGAGTGAAGAGGAACATGCTCAGCACTCAAGGGCAATCATGGAAACTCTGCAAGACCATCAGCTAAAAGCCAAATTCTTCAAATGCCACTTTTGGAGAGAGGAAGTAAGATTTCTTGGGCACATAGTATCCAAAGAAGGATTAGCAGTAGACCCGGCTAAGGTAGTAGCGGTGCAGGATTGGAAGACACCAAAGAACGCAACAGAGGTCCGAAGCTTTCTCGGGCTAGCAGGCTTCTATCGGAAATTCATCAGAGACTTTGCAAAGATATCAGCTCCGCTCACAAAGTTGACCAAGAAGAATCTAGTGTTCAATTGGGACTTCGATTGCGAGTTTGCTTTCCAACGACTGAAAAGGGCTCTTACAACAGCCCCAGTTTTAACGTTGCCAGATGGAAGCAAGATGTTCAAAGTTTATACAGATGCATGTGGGATAGGGCTAGGCGTCGTCTTAATGCTAGAAGGGAGGGTAGTAGCTTATGGAGGGAGACAATTGAAAGTGCATGAAAAGAACTACCCGACCCACGATCTTGAGTTAGCCGCCATCGTCTTTGCACTCAAGTCTTGGCGACACTATCTCCTAGGTGAGAAGTTCGAACTTTACACTGACCATAAATTGTTGAAATATCTTTTCTCGCAGAAAGATCTTAACTTGAGGCAACATAGATGGATGGAGTTTCTTGCCTCGTACGATTTCGAGATCTCCTACACTCCGGGCAAAGGCAACGTAGTGGCAGACGCGCTGAGCCGAAAGAAACTAACCCTAAGCCCGTTGTTTGTTGAAAGACAAAGCCTAGAGTTTATAGCCAGCTTTGACTTTAGGACCTCCTCCGATTTTGTACCAGGCTTGCTAGCATCTCTCGAAGTACGCCCGAATTTAGTGGACTCAATAGGGACAGCACAACGCGAAGACCCTCAGCTTGTGGAGACGATTGATAGGCTAATTAGGGGTGAGACTTCAAGTCACCTCAACAGATACTCCATCGACGATAAGGGTTGGCTAAGGCGAGACGGAACATTATGCGTCCCATAGACAAGGCATTTAGTAAAGAAGGTTCTCGAGGAAGCACATCACTCCAAGATGACGATACACCCAGGCGGGGATAAAATGTACAAGGACATAAAGAGGACTTTCTTTTGGAACGACATGAAGAAGGACGTGGCAGATTTCGTTTCTAAGTGTATGGTGTGCCAACAGGTTAAGGCGGAACAGAAAAAGCCTGGCGGTCTGCTCCATCCTCTAGAGGTTCCGCAGTGGAAGTGGGATAGTATCTCAATGGACTTCATTGATGGGCTGCCTAGGTCTAGAAGAGGCAACACTAGCATTTGGGTAATAGTGGATAGGCTTACTAAAAGCGCCCACTTCTTACCTGTCAAGAGTAAAAGAACTGCCTCATCCCTAGCATCTCTTTACCTCAAGGAAATTGTCCGACTCCATGGAATACCATCCAGCATTGTTAGTGATCGAGACCCTATCTTCACAAGTGAGTTTTGGCGGAGTCTGCAAGAAGCGATAGTTACACAGTTACGCTTAAGCACAGCCTATCATCCCCAAACCGACGGCCAGACAGAAAGAGTGAACAGAGTTTTGGAGGACCTTTTAAGACTATGCGTCCTTGACTTCGGAGGGACGTGGGAAGACCATCTTCCTTTGGTGGAATTTGCCTAAAACAACAGCTACCAAGCAACCATTGGAATGGCGCCCTTCGAAGCCTTATATGGAAGACCGTGCCGATCGCCCACTTGTTGGTGGAAGTCTACTGACAAGCTCATACTTGGACCGGATATGATCCGAGAGACTTTAGAAAAAGTAGACTTAATACGGAGAAGGATGAAGACAACCCAAGATAGACAAAAATCCTACGCCGACAAGAGGAGGACCGACCTTGAATTCGAGGTTGGGGACAGAGTTTTTCTCAAGGTATCTCCGCTAAGGAATGTTGTTCGTTTTGGAACCACAGGAAAGCTAGCACCAAGGTTCGTAGGGCCATTTCCTATCATTGAGAAAATTGGGAAAATGGCCTATAGATTAGAGCTACTCGAAAAATTGGCCGGAGTTCACAACATTTTCCATGTTTCACACCACCGAAAATGTCTACATGAATCTGCTGAAGTGGTAGAGCCAACTATCATAGAAGAAGCTGAAGTGGAACGCGAAGCAACCGTGAGGAAAGTTCCAACCCGCATATTAGAAACGGAAGTGAAGAAGCTATGCAACCACGAAGTCAAGCTCGTCAAAGTTCAGTGGAGCGACGCCGAGGGAGACACAACTTGGGAAACTGAAGCTAGAATACGCGCAGCCTACCCTTTTCTTTTCGAGGGTACATCTTTGATCTTTCTTTTTCCTTAAGTTGCGCTTTTATCTATCTTTTTAGGTATATCTCCTCGACCTTATCTCTTAGGTAGAAACTCTTTGGATGAAAACATGTAATTGAAACATGTTATGGATGATGGTTGCAAGTGGTTGCAAGTGATTGCTAGTGGTTGCATATACACACACAATTTAGGTTTTAGATCGGCTCAGTCACCTTATATTGCATATGCATAAATGTATTTATTCGTATATGGATGAAGTTTAGTGTGTCGTCATATGGATGTTGCATTTATATATGAATGGTTGTGCACTCATGTAGAATCATGAATAGGAAAATTTGCATACATAATGGATTAATGGCACTTACATGATTCGCATTAAGGAGGTCAACTGAATCAGTAGACCACCTGATTTTGCATTAGATAAGTACATGTACACACACTTCGCATATGATCATGAAGCATTAGAAGTCTTTTAAGGACAATGGATGCTCGTGTTTGATGAATGAGTAGATGGATGTTTGGATGTTAGGATGTACATTCTTCCTGAACTTGAAGATTTCGGGGACGAAATCCTTTTAAGTGGGGGAGAATGTAACACCCCATGTATTCTATAACAGTGAAATTCACAAATTAAGATATAATAAATTTCAAATCAGAGAATTAAGGGAAACGGGATACGCCATTGCATTCATCTCGGAATTCTGCTTGAAATAGAGTCCGAGTTTGCGTAAAACGGACTCCGTATGAAGAAGATATGGCCTCCGGAAGTTTCAGAATTCAGTTTAAAATTCAAACAGACCAAAACAGCTCAGAAAAACCAATTCAAAATTCAAAATCGGGCCGGATTGGCCAGGGCGGGAATTTTCCCACCCAAGGCACCCAGGTCGACTGGGTAGTCGACCTGGGTCACCCGTGTCGACTGCCAAGTCGACACGGTGTCGACTGGCGTGTCGACCTGGCCTTTGAGCCAGGTCGAACCCAGCCCCCCGGCTGGCCTGGTCTGTGTTTGGTCGATTTTCTGAGCCTTGCCTTGTCACTAGGGCTAGGTGTCAGCTCCTGATTGGTCTCTCCTTCAAATGATTGGCTATTATTAAACCAAGCTCCATCGACAGTCCTAATCAACTCACAAACTCTATAAAAAGGACCTAAGACTCACCCTAATTCACACAAACAAAAATGGAGATGAGCCCGTCATGCTGCTGAGGAGAGACTAGGAATAGCCGTCAGGAATTGAGAGGCAATTAGGAGATAATTCGAAAGCTTAAAGCAACGTCAATTAAATCAAAACAATGCCTACAACAAAGGATAGCATCTCCAAATTCAGAATTCAGAATTCAGATTCCTGAATTGAAGATTCGTCATACGTTGTATGTAGAGTGCTATTCCGATGTGAATAAATAATTGTATTTTGATTTGTGTAAAGTGAGAAATGGAATTGTGGCGATAATAATCTATATTTGTATGTTGCTTTGATTCTAAACGATTTGGAAATGTTATGGTATACGATTGGATATTTGCAAGTATGTGGTTTATGTTGACAACCATATGTTGTGGTATTTTATTTGGGGTTCATACAAGTATATGATTCATGTTAACAACCATATGTTGTGGTATTTTATTTAGGATTCATACAAGTATATGATTCCTGTTAACAACCATATGTTATGGTATTTTATTTGGGATTCATGCAAGTATATGATTCACTATTATGCCAATATGATGTACATACTTTTATGATCACTTTTAGTGTGTAATTGGACTCGACTAAGTACTATGGTTTATATGAATCTACGTTGGAATTGGCAAATCATAATTTTGTATTAGAAACAAAAGTAAGCATTTTTATGAACATGATCAAACTATGTTTGGTGTTATGCCTAGTTGAAACCATGTTTAGGCCTATGTTGTTATAAAAATCATATAGTGATATAGGTAGCACATAAATTAAGTTAGATTTACATTCCAATTGCAAGTTTACATGAATAGATTAAAAACCATGATTCATGTCTAGGTATGTTTATGCTATGATCATATGAATAGAATGACTCATGTTTAAGTATGTTTATGCCATGATTATATGCTGTTACCATGCAATTTCACATATGCCTAATTCATGTTAATTAGATCGTTATGTTGCAAGTTCACGCGTTCACACTCCCCCTTTTTTGTCACTTAGAATATATAAACACCATGTTATAAGCCTCCCCTTTTTCATGTGGCTAAGTTGGGTATAAATGTTAAACCCAACATATGTTATATTTTAGTGAACGTATAAAAATGGGGGTAATGACGACGGGGTTAAAACATAGAACATATGTGTGGCATGTTTGACGCATGCCAACAACCTTGAAAAATAATTAAGTGGCATAAATAAAATTTAACTAATAAAGATGAATTTGAATAATGGGCCGCAAATATTTACATATAAAAAGGAAAGAGACAAAATATGTAAATGTAGAAAATACGATGTGTTTAACCCGAGGTTGGATTGAGTTGTGATGTAAACCTGCCCGGAACCGCCCGGCTGTCCAGTAGTCACAACAATACCTATCCAATGTGGGTGGTTAAACACGGAGCCCAATAAGCACCCGAGGTTAGACTGAGTTGTGGCGTAAGACTGCCCGGACCCAACCGGCAACAGGCAGCCACAACAATACCTGTCTAATGTGAGAGGTCGAGGCTTTAATAAGACAATTAAGGCTGAGTCAGGATTGATAGGATTAAGTAAATTATATTAATACTTAATCAAAATGGAACATGCTAAACTATACAGACTGATTTGGGGTTAGGTTTACAAAATACTTAACCAACTTAGCATGTTGGCTAGAAATAGAAAACCTAGTAGCAGGGGACCCTTTTCAGCAGTAACCCTACAAGGTGTATCAAGATAACCTGAACTAGGCAGGGTAGGGCACGATTACTGGGCTGACTGTAAGAGGTCAAATCGACGGCGGTGGTGCAGCAGTGTAGGTTCTAACGGGGTGCGGGCATGCACACACTCCGGCGCAGAAAAATAAGGCACTGGGCACCAGTAGCATACCTGTGCATTCTAGGATTGTGTCGGGCTGACACCATGGGACTTGATACACCCCATGGTGGGACCAGCATAGGTAACTACAACATCGGGGGCCGTAAGACACATGTAACTATGCGAGTAGGAGCCGATCATCTGAAATGGATCACTTCACCCTGATTATGGGGTGCCGGTTGGGAACTAGTTTATATGGGTACAGAGATTAATATGGGGTACGATAGTATATTCGACTCCAGATAACTTAACTTAGTTTGTGGTGCTTTCCCATTTCCAGTTTATACTTATCATACCCGGTTCTTTATTCATAGACTGAATAGTCCTAGACTTACTCAGGCTTTATGTCTGACTCTACTTTTCTTTCGTCTTCTTTTCTTTCGTTTCCCCCCCAGGTCCACAGGGAGGGAATACTGCAGCTTGACCAGCTTTCACATCCAGCTTGAAGAGAAAGAATGTATCGCTTGGATCTTTTTCGTTTTGGACTATGGCTTTGGACAGCAATTATGGGACTTATGCAGTTTATTTATGTTTTCTTTATGCTTCTTTGAATAATGTAATCAAAACAGTTACGAAGATGTTATGTTTTTGGAAGGATTGTAAGACAATTATGGCATGGTTTGTGTAACACGTATTTTAATGAAATAAAAGTTGTTGTTGTTTTCCGCTATTCAAAAATATGTGTTCTTATATCTGTCTTGTATATCTGTGACTTATACTTATAAACCTCCACCAAAATTAGGGCATTCTCTTTGAGAATGACCCTAACGGAGGTGGGGTGTTTCAAGTATGTTGCTCAATTGGAATATCGAACCTAGTCGGTTCAGTATCACTTTTATCCCTTGGAGGGACATCTAAGAACAAACCTTTTCGAGTTTATTGTTGAATCCACAGCTCTGGATGATCTTGTAGAGGACGTAAATCAACTGATTATCCAGTGGACTCCATTTAGGGATGGAGCTTGTAATGATCTATGTTTTGGCATGGTGGTTGTTTTGGTAACTCCTGAGGAACAATCAATTTTCCATGCTTTGAAGCTGGAATTCCCAACGACCAATAATGAAGCTAGGTATGAAGCTCTAATTATCTGGCTAAATCTTGTTAAGGAGTTGGGAGTAAAATCTATCCATATTTTATGTGACTCCCAGATTGTTGTATGCCAGGTCAGAAAGGAGTTCGAAGCCAATGGGGCATAACTTGCTGCCTATATTAATCTAGTCCATGATCTATTGGATGGATTTGAATATTATTGCATTTCACACATTCCTTGTGGTCAGAAAGAGAAGTCTAATTCATTGGTCAAGCAGGCTAGCTCGGAGAACTCAAAGCAAATAAGGCTGGTCCCAATTGAAACATTGAGCTTCCCAAGCATAGATCAGATGGAAGTTGATTAAACGCTAACTGTAGAGCCTAAAAGGGAACCCTAGATAAATCATATAAAGAATATCCTATTACAAGGTTCTCTACCCGAAAGGAAAAGTGAAAGGCGTGCCCTCCTGCATCAAATGATGAGATACATCATTCAAAGAGAGACACTATACAGAAAAGGGTTCCCTATCTCCTTACTTCAGTACGTTGCCCATAACGATGCCAAATATGTAATGCGAAAAGTGAATAAAGACGAGGGCGTCGACCACATTGGGGATAGACTTTGGCTAAGAAAATACTTCGATACAGTGGTTTCTGAAATATCATTAGTCATGGTGCGGTTGAATATTCATGACTCTGCGACAAATGCCAAATGTTTGTCAACATCCCTAGAGCTCCGCCTACCCATCTTGCCCAAATCGTCAGTCCATATCCCTTTGCTGTCTGGGAAATATATATCATTGGCAGTCTCCTAATTTCCAAAGGTGGAGTGAAGTAAGCGATCATAGTAATTGATATCTTACTAAATTGGTCGAAGCTGAACCACTGACCACAATCTCAACAAAATGGATAATCAATTTCACTATTTGAAACATTATCTATTGATTTAGGCTTCCCAGGACTATCATTACTAATAATGGGAACTAATTCATTACCCAAAATTCAAGGACTTTTATCAGTGTTATCATATCAAGAAGCGATACGTGGCGGTCGTCCACCCATAGTAAAATAGAAAGGCTGAAGCTTTGAACAATACCATTAAGTCCATTCTAAAGTGGCAGTTGGAAAACGGTAGAGGCAAGTGGGCCGATGAGCAACCATTATCCCTTTGGGCATATCGAACAACCCACAAGTCAGCGAGTGGCCATACTCCATTCACGCTTGCTTATGGCTTGGAAGTTGTAATGACCCCCCGATACCTACTGCACAGAACTATAGGAAATGTGCGCTACATGCCATGCCCAAACGATATGGGATGATCATTATGGAAGATAAACCAATAACAGAGTCCGTCATATAACTCACAATGCATAGATAATATATAATAATATAATATACAACAAGATATAGTAGTGAAGAAAAATAAAGCATGAAATCCAATATTAATAAAATCTTAGAAATCATGCACAACACAACTCAATACCTAAATGTGAATACATCTAGCCTCACTACATCCCTCATTAGAGTATGTAATAAGCAATAGAGAATCCAAATAGTTATATAACTAAAGAATAGTAATACGCCAGCCACAAACTTTTCATCGCACAGCGGCATCATCACCAAACTATCACCTACTACTCAGTCTACTCAACAACATCATTGATAAGCACCCTAAGGTAATAAGAGGAGGCATAAAACCTTGAGTCGGACAACAGTCTAGTGTAAGTGATAAATAACTATCAATGGCTATACAGGAAAACTTGATTCTAGGATGTTCAAGTCGCACCTGACTTGTACCTACAACCAAAGAGTTAGCACATTATAATCACGTAGAGTATACCACTCAACAACATAGAAGTAGACACTAGTCAGAACAATATTCTCAATTCCTACTTCTCTTCAGTATCCTACAGTGATAGCCTATCCAGAGAAATAGAAGAGAACACACAAGTAATCATAGCATTCACAACAAGTAATAACTTAGCAATCAGTGAATAAAGCCTTGAATACGTTGATATCGAATGACTGGTTATTACCATTCATCAAGGGCTAATGGAGAACCATAGTTCTAGTTTTCCCTACATATGTTTGCATTCCCAAGACAGCTAGATCACTTCCCAAGTAATCCAAAGTACACGATCTCTCAGATCTTAACAGGTATCTCTACAGTACCCCTTCTTTGAGTCTAGTAGAATCCTTCGAACTATTAAGATTCCTTAGCACTTCCGATCACATGAGCTATCCACTACGCCATCTTTAACTTGAGTCCCACTCGAGTAAGTCCATCATTTTACCAAGGCCATCACGCTTCAGACTTGCCATTGTTGGATCGTTCTAGACTTGAGCAAGGATTTATACAAACTTGGAAAAGCTTAGTTAAATCAACTAACTTTATAAACACACGTAGTATCGGATGACTTTAATCTGGGTTAGCACATTCTATTACCCCAAATTGTCATTCCTCCATTTGGCCTTGAATCGACCAAATTCCAATCACCTACCGATTGGGTCGGCTAACTCAAAGAACCTTGGATTGGCCAAGCTCCTCGCTCCGGTTTCGCTCCATTCCTTATTGGCTCTATGAACTTCACCTACTCCAAGTCATTGGAGATCGGCCTTGCGACTTTTACTCACTTCAAATCAAGATGATTCCACTACAATTTGACAGAACCATGACTTCAACACAGGATGATGATGCATTTTGGGTCAAAACACATGCATTCTTTATAGTCCAACAACGAAGTAAATGAATGAAGAAGGAGAGAATCTGGGTCGACCCCTACCTGTATTTCCCTGGGTTGATGCCGACACGAAAACCATCTTTGGAAGATGAACACATGACTTTATAGAATTAGTCTAACCATGTCTCTAGTTTTTTCTCTAAGATCTCAAGCCAACCCGAGCATCCTACATCCTATAAATAGAAGAACCCTTAATAGGAGAATAATATTCTGGATTTTGACAACTCTCTGACAATTTTATCTTTGTTCTTAAGGTCATTTCAACCCTAAGCTTGTAATCTCCAAGTTTATTGAATAAAAATAAAGAAACTAAGTGGACGTAGACAATCTTAAGCCGAACCATTATAAATCATGTGTACAGTCTTTTTCCTCATTTTCTTTCTTTACTTTTACTCTCTACATACTCAATTCAGCGAGTTGAACTTATTTTGATGCCAACACCTTCTAACTAACCGGCGGGGTGTTATGAGGAAGGGGATCATAACTAATGTTCCGATGAATGGAAAACCATATACTTTTAAGCACAACACTACATATATTGTTCTATTTTCATTTCAGTAATATTTGGTTTATTAAAGCTACATTACTCTTACCTTTATGCATAAAACGTAATTATTTACTCCCAAGTAGAACAAACCTAAAAGCTAATATACATATGTAGCTACATGCTCTTGGACTGCTTGGTCCTGGATATTGCCTATAGTACCCTTCGTATCATCCTTGATAGGATGTCAGTGTCTTACCGAGAGAGTGCGATAACTACATCTATAAAGGTTCACTTCGTAAGGACTACAATACAGATGCTCAAGCTCCCGATATGAAAATGTGAACTACATCCACAATACGTATACTGCAGTATCCACGATGTACCACCATGCGCATACATTGAGGATCCACACGTGATCGTCCTGTCTACACTCATGATTCTCTATTACAAGTGGCGCCTCTAGGGCCTACTTCATATGTAAATCAATCGAGAATTTACTACATTTGTAAAGGATACCTTCGTTAGGTCTGCAATACAGATGTTTTACATGGTGTGTCTCTTATCATCATGGCTATGTCCCAACACAACCACCACTCAATAAGTTGAAAGACTTCCGTATGGTTTAATGACTTTTCCCTACAACAAACAAGTTAAACAACCAAATGGAATTGCCACTTCATCCAGCATCTCAATAGTGAAAAATCACTGGCCATTTTGGTCTAATCCAGGTCCTCCCCCGCGCTCAGTATTGACTGATGATAATCGATATCTGAGTGGCTACTATCCTTATGGGTCCACCACACTAAACTTACTCTTAGAGCTAGGTTACATGTACCTTGAGCCAGATGTTGCACATATACTTAAATCACATGTTAGTCTTTTGTTTTCTTATAAAGGACAGTTTAGTTAGGCCTACAATACTAGTGTCATCAAGGCATACCCTCTTGATTGACACTACATACCTACCTCCGAAGGATTGCTTCGTTTAGACCACAAAGATTAACATCCTAGGGTACCTACCACATCTCTTGATGTTGTTTGTGTAACGACCCAGATTTTTGAACAGTTTATTTTAAATATTTAGTATGGTTTTTAATATTTATTCAAATATAAATGGATTTAATTATTGAATTAGAACGATAATATTAATTTATTTTCAATAAAATTAACTGTTTGGGATTGAATTACATTTTTAAATCAAATTTTGTTTAAACCCTTAGATGAGCAGTATAGATTCTATTTCAATAGACGATAATAATTTATTTTTAAGAGATTTATTTGTTTGAGTTAAAATTATATTATATTATATTGATTATTTTATATTACGTTCAAATTAAATTGTTTAACCTATTCAAAATAGCAAAATGACTTGGAGACATCAGTCGTTATAGTTAAAAGGGGTTTAGGATTTTAAAATAAGGATTTGGTGAGATATTTTAGTTTTAATTAAAATCAAATCAACAGCCACCCTACCCTAATTTCAAGCCGACCTATGCTCTATCAGAAGCCACCCTAAACTACAATTAGCAGAGGCTATCTCTTCTTCTCGAGCAGTAATTTTTGTTTCCCGTTCTCGATATCAAGGGGACAACAATTAAATGGCAGCGTACATTGTGTTTTCCCCCTTTTTTCTATAAATTGCAGTGTTTCCCCTTTCTATCCTTCAGCAAAAATCAAACCGCATTCGAAGCTTTAAGCAAATGAAATAAATATATGATTCTCATCTTTTGGTTCCGTTCTCTGCTAATTCGAATGCGCAAAAACCAACAGATCGAAAAGCTTCAAAAAGGGAATTAAAATGGCTGCGATATTCAAGATCGAAAGGGGAAAATCGCGAATACCCTAAGGCTCGAACCAACAGGAGACGCTTGCTAGGAGGATAGGTATTAGGTCAAAGGCGGTGCGACGCTCACCTTCGGTCTTCAAAATCCGAACTGGAAACTAGGGCGTTGGGCTCCCAGGGAGTTGCGATGGGGTTAAAGGCTCGTTCGAAGGTCGAGTGGTGCTGGATCCAAGGCGACGAGGCTCAGAAGTTTCGGGATGGGAGAGGAAGTCGGTTGCAACTTCTGGTGAGGGTGAATGCTGAAGGGGAACGCCAACACTGAGTGATTTTCGAGGGACAGTTTTTAGGCGACAGGAATAACAGGGAAGAAAAAGGAAATTTAAACAAGAATTTAAGGTAATTTTATTTGTTTATTTCTAAAGGTTAGAATTTTTATAAGTTAAAAAGGTTAGGATTTTTAATAAGTAAAATGGTTAGGATTTTTAATGAGATATTAGGATTTATGATAGTCATTTAAATCAAATGAATGAAGTCACTAATTTTATAATTTGTTCTAAAAAAAAAAAAAAAAATTTAATTTACTTAGTTAAGTCGCTTAATTTTATATGGTTAAAATTCTTATATACGATATATATAATGTATACAAGGTTGGAAAATCAAATCAAAATAAGGAAAGGAGAAATCGAATGAAATCATCCTTATGGAGTTCGGAGACTCGGGAATCAATAAAAGAGAAATTGATACCAGTGCAAATAAAAATCTCGGTGAGTAAATCTCACTCACCTTTTATTTCTAATTATTTTTATTTCATTAAAAATAATTGTTTGTTGCTTGTGTGAAATTTTCTGCTTGTTTTATATATATTAGTTATTTAGGCTATATATATATATATATATATATATATATATTGGGTTGATTGATTGGTTGGATTCCCGCAGTCTCATTAGCGGATGCCCGCAGTTTCATAGCGGATGATTACCCTATACGCCCCACGCTATGATTAGTGGATGACCTTCTATACCGCGATATTCTGCCACGAAGCAGAATGGGTATTATTTATGTGCTAACATCTGTGGATGCAGGAAAACAGGTTGGAGGAATCCAACTGGATTCCTCAAAAATATATTATCTGTTTGTTGTTTGTTTGGTTTCACATATATTCATATATGATGCGTTAAAAACCAAATGATTGAGAATTGAGTGATTTGATTGTTTTAAATATCACTGGGCCAATTAAAAGGATATTTGAGATTTTAAAAGGGAAAATTCTATTTTTAAATAGAATTTGAATTTTTAAAGGAAATAAAGATATAAACTTGTTTTGAAAAATAAAACAAGTAGTTTCTTTATAAACGAAGTTTATAAATAGTTCTTTTATAACGAAGTTATAAATGAAGTAAAAAGAATTATCATTTGATAATTCAGAGATAGAAATACAAGCATGGAATTGGGATTTGAAATGGAATTTCAAAATAGGATGTGAAAGGAAATTTTAAATATATAACTCAAATGAAGTTTGAGTATAACAATTGAATAGTAGAATTAGAAAAGGAAATTTAAATATAGAATTTGAATAATAGGAAAGGAAATGGAAATTTGAATTCAAAAAGAAAAGGAAATAGAAAATTTGAATTTAGAATTCAAATAGAAAATCCAAGGTGGATTTGAATATAGGACTTTCAAATGGTGTTTGAATATAGAGAATTTGAAATAAAATTTCCAAATAGAATTTGAAATAGAATTTCAAAATAGAATTTTCAAAAGAGAATTTGAAATAGACTTTGAAAATAGTATTTCAAAGAAGAATTGAAATATGAAATTTGAATAGAAATTTGAAAT
Organism: Allium sativum; assembly: GCA_030737875.1. Lineage (NCBI taxonomy): Eukaryota > Viridiplantae > Streptophyta > Magnoliopsida > Asparagales > Amaryllidaceae > Allium > Allium sativum. The sequence continues at coordinate 115,279,533 of CM060921.1, forward strand.
GGAGTTCAAATATGAAATTTGAATTGAGATTTGAAATAGAAATTCAAGTGTTGAATTTGAACATGGAATTGAATACAGAAATTCAAGTAGAAATTTGAATATGAGATTTCAAAATAGAATTTGAAATAAACTTTGAAAAATAGGATTTCAAAGTCGAATTGGAAATAGAATTTCAAATAGGATTTCAAAATAGGAAATCCAAATGATTTTGAAATGGAATTTGAATTCAAGGGAATTCAAATGGATTTGAGTGAAGAAATTCAAATGGTGTTAATAATGAGTTTGAATATTAGAATTCAAATGGTATTGAAAATGAATTGGAATATTAGAATTCAAATGGAAAATGAAATTTGAATATAAGAGATTCAAATTGAATTTAAATAGGATTTGATCTATGGGGTTTGAATATGAAATTCAAATGGGTTTTAAATTATGGAATTTTGAATATAGAATTTAAAAGGAGTTTGAATATTTGAATTCCAATAGAATTCAAATATAGAAATTGGAATATAGAAAGTTCAAATGGAATTTAAATATGGAGTTTGAATAAGGGAAATCAAATAGAAATTCAAATATTGAATTTGAATATCAAATAGAAAAGGAATTGGAATTTGAATTTAGAATTCAAATAAAAGTGAGATTTGAATTTGAATCAAGGAACTCAAATAGAGTTAAATGGAGTTGAATTCATTTTAAAGAAGTTTAGAAGTTTAAAGGTTTATATATATAAATATAATTAAAACGAACTCGCCGCAGCGCTGCAGTTCGTAAAATAGCGATTCGAACTTCAATCGAGTATACAGGACTCAATTGAAGTCGGATTTCTTTGAAACAAGAAACGTCAGGACCGATTCGATAATAGTTTTCTAATGAAGGAGAAAAATCTGAATTTCGTCGTATAGATTTTGAGTTATGTCAAAATCAAAATTTCAAAAATGCAGCGCCAGAAACCATTATAAACCATAATGGATTTTATATATAAATATTGGGATTTTTAAGCAAATAAAAATCCGGATTTCCATTTAAAAATCTAGACATGAGTTAGAAAATAAATGTGAACTCAAGTGAAGTAAAGAAGATGATTTTTGAAACAATAATCCTATTTTTTTGATTATTGAATAGAATTAACCAATTCGAATAGAAATTGGTAAATGGGATGTTGAATGGATATTGGGCTTTAAATAAGAAAATTCGATTTGAAATTTATATTCGAAATAGAAAAGAGAACTAGAATTGAAATTTAAATTCAATTTAGTTATGTACGAGATAAATATTTTGTTTGAACATGTTATGTTCAAACAAAGAAGTGAAATAGGCAAAATAGCTAAATAAAGAATAAATGAGCGAAACTGAATTCAAACGATGGGATTGAGTTAAACTGAATGGAAAACAGGTGAACAGGTGTTAGACAGGTATGAGATGAAGTATATGAAGATTTAAATTTAAGTGCCCGACAAAAAGGTACATGTTTAATTCATATATGGGTTTTTATGCGCCGTATCGGCAAGCCGCTTGGCTTTTCCTTTTTCTTTTTGATTGAGGAAGATACCGGGAAGCTATTTGAAATTTCCCGATGCTCCCGATACAGGGGAGGTTATGGCGAAATTTTCCGGAAATTTAAGGAGTTAGAATATTTTTAAGATATTTTGATAATTAGAAATCATTGTATCGACGTATTGAATTCGATAGTAAAGTGAATATAAAAAAATCGAATGTTGTAAACAAAAAGGGATAAAGGTAAGTGATTGAAATTGTTTCCAATTGCAAATAAAGATATTTTCTAATATATAGAAAATAAAAGAAGTTGATATTTGGAAACGTTTTCCAAATGGCATAAGAGGCCGAAGTGATTATTTAAAATATTTGGTTAACAAATATTGATAGAGAAAATGGAGGAGAGATTTAATTAAGGAAATATTAATTAAAGAGCCCAGTGATTTGTTTGATATGTTGATTGAACACTTGTTTTTATTCGATAGTTAAATCACAGACTATCGAAGTTTTTGACCATCGTTGTCAATATGGAGAGACCGGTTGGATTTTTATCCGTGAACCACTCCGTATCGGCATAAGCGTTGCGAACCAAGTATGCTGAATATATTGAAGACGAAGTGAAGTGCAAGGGCTTTTTCTAGTAATAGAAATAGTGCCTTCGGTTTCGTTCAATCCCAGAACGAACGTAAATGGACGAATGTCTGACAGAGTATTTCCAATGATCAAACGGGTTGGTCTGTATGAATATATATGGTTGCAACGGATTTATCCCTTAGCATAATATCCAGAATATTTGTGCAAATCAATTAGTGATTAACGGATCTGACAATGTGGCATTCAAAGTGATTGTGCTATCAAGGAATGGTAAGTATGCGTAGCCTCAGGCCTCAACAACCGGGAAAGGACAAAAATCGGGCAGGCAGCATGGCTATGTGGGTCGCACCCATTAGGGTGTATAATCACCTATCTAGAGAAATTCCTTTTGTTTCTAAATCTATCGATTCTGCCCATTCGGGAAACGGTGGTTTGAGTCCAACCGTTGGTGATATACATTCGATACACTCAAGCGAAATGAGTGGTCGGTCATGTGTGGGCCGGGTTGCAAGATGTTCTTGTTGAACCCAGTGTATTCCTCTCTAGAGATACACAGTCGGAAGGTGGTTCCATACCTTGTCATGTTGGAAATCCAATCTCCAATAAGCGCCATGCGGTTTTTGATGTTTACACTATATATGTGGAGCGTGAGATGCAAGCGTTCTGCTATTTGGTTATTTACTTGATGTAGACATTTTTATAATATCACTAGATTTTCGTATCAAAGTGATTTGGGTTATAGTAAGGTAAAAACCGTCCGTGTTTATGTGTGGGCTGGTCTTACTATTATCTTTTCTTTCGAAAAGAGTTTTGAAAGTTAAACAAGTGGTTGGAGTTTACTCACACCAGTCCCATGACTGACCCAGAGTTTATTTTGTTTTGTTTTCCCTAAACTCTTGGGTGCCCAAATTTGTACGGGCAGTCAAGTGTTTCAGGCTTTTACAGATACACTTGGAGGAGCTTGAAGATGGAGGCTTCAACGTTAGTTATTTAGAATTACTTCCGCTGAATCAAATGTTATGTGTACTCTGATGATGGTATGTATGTATGTACAAAACAGATTTGTATTTCGAAGCTTATGTTATATAATATATTTTATTCGTTCCGCTGTGAGTTTGTGATCTTCGTTTTCTTCTATTCTAATATTTCTTTCTTTCTATTTCTCATTCTCTATCTTCTTTCTATTAATGATTCGTATTTCTGTGCAATTTGGGTTGGACGTGTGGTGTTATTAGTCAACTCAGATAGCTCGGATTTGCGGGCCATTACAGTTGGTATCAGAGCCAGGTTGAGCGAACACCTAGGCTTGTGTGACATGTGCTCATTAGAGATAGGGTCAGTAGTACCCTAAAATGAGTTGAGTGTATAGATACGAGAGAGCGTATTTGTAGTTGATATAAAAATTGTTTTATATTGTGTTGGCTAGTCTGTGAGTGGTTTATGAATTCTGGTCGAATCGTGGGACGCCACGAAGTCGATAGGGATTTCTAAACATTGGGACAGAGAAATTCGACACAGTATTGTTTTAAAGTGGGTAGATGAAATAATTTTACCCAAAATTTCTATTTTTGATATAGAAAGAATAATTTTCTAGAATTATTATTATATGGATGTGTTGGATATTGACTTTAGAATCAAATGAGATTATAAACTTAGAATGGTTAATTATAACCAAAATAGAATTTGTATAGAAATTGAATATACAAATGAGATGAATTAGAATAAAATTCAGACCAGAATTGAGAATTTAAAATCCTGGGAAGTTGAAAAATATTTTTCAAAGTATATTAAAATAATATAGATTTGTTTTAAAAGGATTTGAAAGAAAATCATTTTAAATGGATTTTGAAATAATAAGGCACTGTACTCACTTCAGTGGCTGGGAAATTATTCTGATGATGATTGCAACATCATCAGTGTTCATTTCCGGGTTTCTGAGTGATGAATTGCTACCTTAGAAATTTTTTGATGGAAATTTGTTTGGAAGTAAACAAATAGTTTGGAAATATTCAAATGTTTTGAATTTGAATTAGTGATTTCAAAAGGATTTGAAATGAAAATCCTGGGATTTGGATCCTGGAATTTAAATTTAACTTAAGCAAGTTAAATGAGTTGAAGTAAATCAATTGACTAAAATCAATTTGAATAGGTTTAATGGAATATAGATTGGTTATAAATGGATTGATCGTAGATCATTCGAATTTAATGTGTGAAGACCAAAAGTTTTGGTTGGAGCTAATTTGTTGAAATATGAGGAGTGGAGTTTCAACATAAGTGAGGTTTTGAAAAGTAATGGATTTGTACCATTTTCCTATCTTAGCAATTTCGAGGACGAAATTATTTTAAGGGGGGAAGAATGTAACGACCCAGATTTTTGAACAGTTTATTTTAAATATTTAGTATGGTTTTTAATATTTATTCAAATATAAATGGATTTAATTATTGAATTAGAACGATAATATTAATTTATTTTCAATAAAATTAACTGTTTGGGATTGAATTACATTTTTAAATCAAATTTTGTTTAAACCCTTAGATGAGCAGTATAGATTCTATTTCAATAGACGATAATAATTTATTTTTAAGAGATTTATTTGTTTGAGTTAAAATTATATTATATTATATTGATTATTTTATATTACGTTCAAATTAAATTGTTTAACCTATTCAAAATAGCAAAATGACTTGGAGACATCAGTCGTTATAGTTAAAAGGGGTTTAGGATTTTAAAATAAGGATTTGGTGAGATATTTTAGTTTTAATTAAAATCAAATCAACAGCCACCCTACCCTAATTTCAAGCCGACCTATGCTCTATCAGAAGCCACCCTAAACTACAATTAGCAGAGGCTATCTCTTCTTCTCGAGCAGTAATTTTTGTTTCCCGTTCTCGATATCAAGGGGACAACAATTAAATGGCAGCGTACATTGTGTTTTCCCCCTTTTTTCTATAAATTGCAGTGTTTCCCCTTTCTATCCTTCAGCAAAAATCAAACCGCATTCGAAGCTTTAAGCAAATGAAATAAATATATGATTCTCATCTTTTGGTTCCGTTCTCTGCTAATTCGAATGCGCAAAAACCAACAGATCGAAAAGCTTCAAAAAGGGAATTAAAATGGCTGCGATATTCAAGATCGAAAGGGGAAAATCGCGAATACCCTAAGGCTCGAACCAACAGGAGACGCTTGCTAGGAGGATAGGTATTAGGTCAAAGGCGGTGCGACGCTCACCTTCGGTCTTCAAAATCCGAACTGGAAACTAGGGCGTTGGGCTCCCAGGGAGTTGCGATGGGGTTAAAGGCTCGTTCGAAGGTCGAGTGGTGCTGGATCCAAGGCGACGAGGCTCAGAAGTTTCGGGATGGGAGAGGAAGTCGGTTGCAACTTCTGGTGAGGGTGAATGCTGAAGGGGAACGCCAACACTGAGTGATTTTCGAGGGACAGTTTTTAGGCGACAGGAATAGCAGGGAAGAAAAAGGAAATTTAAACAAGAATTTAAGGTAATTTTATTTGTTTATTTCTAAAGGTTAGAATTTTTATAAGTTAAAAAGGTTAGGATTTTTAATAAGTAAAATGGTTAGGATTTTTAATGAGATATTAGGATTTATGATAGTCATTTAAATCAAATGAATGAAGTCACTAATTTTATAATTTGTTCTAAAAAAAAAAAAATTTTAATTTACTTAGTTAAGTCGCTTAATTTTATATAGTTAAAATTCTTATATACGATATATATAATGTATACAAGGTTGGAAAATCAAATCAAAATAAGGAAAGGAGAAATCGAATGAAATCATCCTTATGGAGTTCGGAGACTCGGGAATCAATAAAAGAGAAATTGATACCAGTGCAAATAAAAATCTCGGTGAGTAAATCTCACTCACCTTTTATTTCTAATTATTTTTATTTCATTAAAAATAATTGTTTGTTGCTTGTGTGAATTTTTCTGCTTGTTTTATATATATTAGTTATTTAGGCTATATATATATATATATATATATATATATATATATATATATATATATTGGGTTGATTGATTGGTTGGATTCCCGCAGTCTCATTAGCGGATGCCCGCAGTTTCATAGCGGATGATTACCCTATACGCCCCACGCTATGATTAGTGGATGACCTTCTATACCGCGATATTCTGCCACGAAGCAGAATGGGTATTATTTATGTGCTAACATCTGTGGATGCAGGAAAACAGGTTGGAGGAATCCAACTGGATTCCTCAAAAATATATTATCTGTTTGTTGTTTGTTTGGTTTCACATATATTCATATATGATGCGTTAAAAACCAAATGATTGAGAATTGAGTGATTTGATTGTTTTAAATATCACTGGGCCAATTAAAAGGATATTTGAGATTTTAAAAGGGAAAATTCTATTTTTAAATAGAATTTGAATTTTTAAAGGAAATAAAGATATAAACTTGTTTTGAAAAATAAAACAAGTAGTTTCTTTATAAACGAAGTTTATAAATAGTTCTTTTATAACGAAGTTATAAATGAAGTAAAAAGAATTATCATTTGATAATTCAGAGATAGAAATACAAGCATGGAATTGGGATTTGAAATGGAATTTCAAAATAGGGTGTGAAAGGAAATTTTAAATATATAACTCAAATGAAGTTTGAGTATAACAATTGAATAGTAGAATTAGAAAAGGAAATTTAAATATAGAATTGGAATAATAGGAAAGGAAATGGAAATTTGAATTCAAAAAGAAAAGGAAATAGAAAATTTGAATTTAGAATTCAAATAGAAAATCCAAGGTGGATTTGAATATAGGACTTTCAAATGGTGTTTGAATATAGAGAATTTGAAATAAAATTTCCAAATAGAATTTGAAATAGAATTTCAAAATAGAATTTTCAAAAGAGAATTTGAAATAGACTTTGAAAATAGTATTTCAAAGAAGAATTGAAATATGAAATTTGAATAGAAATTTGAAATGGAGTTCAAATATGAAATTTGAATTGAGATTTGAAATAGAAATTCAAGTGTTGAATTTGAACATGGAATTGAATACAGAAATTCAAGTAGAAATTTGAATATGAGATTTCAAAATAGAATTTGAAATAAACTTTGAAAAATAGGATTTCAAAGTCGAATTGGAAATAGAATTTCAAATAGGATTTCAAAATAGGAAATCCAAATGATTTTGAAATGGAATTTGAATTCAAGGGAATTCAAATGGATTTGAGTGAAGAAATTCAAATGGTGTTAATAATGAGTTTGAATATTAGAATTCAAATGGTATTGAAAATGAATTGGAATATTAGAATTCAAATGGAAAATGAAATTTGAATATAAGAGATTCAAATTGAATTTAAATAGGATTTGATCTATGGGGTTTGAATATGAAATTCAAATGGGTTTTAAATTATGGAATTTTGAATATAGAATTTAAAAGGAGTTTGAATATTTGAATTCCAATAGAATTCAAATATAGAAATTGGAATATAGAAAGTTCAAATGGAATTTAAATATGGAGTTTGAATAAGGGAAATCAAATAGAAATTCAAATATTGAATTTGAATATCAAATAGAAAAGGAATTGGAATTTGAATTTAGAATTCAAATAAAAGTGAGATTTGAATTTGAATCAAGGAACTCAAATAGAGTTAAATGGAGTTGAATTCATTTTAAAGAAGTTTAGAAGTTTAAAGGTTTATATATATAAATATAATTAAAACGAACTCGCCGCAGCGCTGCAGTTCGTAAAATAGCGATTCGAACTTCAATCGAGTATACAGGACTCAATTGAAGTCGGATTTCTTTGAAACAAGAAACGTCAGGACCGATTCGATAATAGTTTTCTAATGAAGGAGAAAAATCTGAATTTCGTCGTATAGATTTTGAGTTATGTCAAAATCAAAATTTCAAAAATGCAGCGCCAGAAACCATTATAAACCATAATGGATTTTATATATAAATATTGGGATTTTTAAGCAAATAAAAATCCGGATTTCCATTTAAAAATCTAGACATGAGTTAGAAAATAAATGTGAACTCAAGTGAAGTAAAGAAGATGACTTTTGAAACAATAATCCTATTTTTTTGATTATTGAATAGAATTAACCAATTCGAATAGAAATTGGTAAATGGGATGTTGAATGGATATTGGGCTTTAAATAAGAAAATTCGATTTGAAATTTATATTCGAAATAGAAAAGAGAACTAGAATTGAAATTTAAATTCAATTTAGTTATGTACGAGATAAATATTTTGTTTGAACATGTTATGTTCAAACAAAGAAGTGAAATAGGCAAAATAGCTAAATAAAGAATAAATGAGCGAAACTGAATTCAAACGATGGGATTGAGTTAAACTGAGTGGAAAACAGGTGAACAGGTGTTAGACAGGTATGAGATGAAGTATATGAAGATTTAAATTTAAGTGCCCGACAAAAAGGTACATGTTTAATTCATATATGGGTTTTTATGCGCCGTATCGGCAAGCCGCTTGGCTTTTCCTTTTTCTTTTTGATTGAGGAAGATACCGGGAAGCTATTTGAAATTTCCCGATGCTCCCGATACAGGGGAGGTTATGGCGAAATTTTCCGGAAATTTAAGGAGTTAGAATATTTTTAAGATATTTTGATAATTAGAAATCATTGTATCGACGTATTGAATTCGATAGTAAAGTGAATATAAAAAAATCGAATGTTGTAAACAAAAAGGGATAAAGGTAAGTGATTGAAATTGTTTCCAATTGCAAATAAAGATATTTTCTAATATATAGAAAATAAAAGAAGTTGATATTTGGAAACGTTTTCCAAATGGCATAAGAGGCCGAAGTGATTATTGAAAATATTTGGTTAACAAATATTGATAGAGAAAATGGAGGAGAGATTTAATTAAGGAAATATTAATTAAAGAGCCCAGTGATTTGTTTGATATGTTGATTGAACACTTGTTTTTATTCGATAGTTAAATCACAGACTATCGAAGTTTTTGACCATCGTTGTCAATATGGAGAGACCGGTTGGATTTTTATCCGTGAACCACTCCGTATCGGCATAAGCGTTGCGAACCAAGTATGCTGAATATATTGAAGACGGAGTGAAGTGCAAGGGCTTTTTCTAGTAATAGAAATAGTGCCTTCGGTTTCGTTCAATCCCAGAACGAACGTAAATGGACGAATGTCTGACAGAGTATTTCCAATGATCAAACGGGTTGGTCTGTATGAATATATATGGTTGCAACGGATTTATCCCTTAGCATAATATCCAGAATATTTGTGCAAATCAATTAGTGATTAACGGATCTGACAATGTGGCATTCAAAGTGATTGTGCTATCAAGGAATGGTAAGTATGCGTAGCCTCAGGCCTCAACAACCGGGAAAGGACAAAAATCGGGCAGGCAACATGGCTATGTGGGTCGCACCCATTAGGGTGTATAATCACCTATCTAGAGAAATTCCTTTTGTTTCTAAATCTATCGATTCTGCCCATTCGGGAAACGGTGGTTTGAGTCCAACCGTTGGTGATATACATTCGATACACTCAAGCGAAATGAGTGGTCGGTCATGTGTGGGCCGGGTTGCAAGATGTTCTTGTTGAACCCAGTGTATTCCTCTCTAGAGATACACAGTCGGAAGGTGGTTCCATACCTTGTCATGTTGGAAATCCAATCTCCAATAAGCGCCATGCGGTTTTTGATGTTTACACTATATATGTGGAGCGTGAGATGCAAGCGTTCTGCTATTTGGTTATTTACTTGATGTAGACATTATTATAATATCACTAGATTTTCGTATCAAAGTGATTTGGGTTATAGTAAGGTAAAAACCGTCCGTGTTTATGTGTGGGCTGGTCTTACTATTATCTTTTCTTTCGAAAAGAGTTTTGAAAGTTAAACAAGTGGTTGGAGTTTACTCACACCAGTCCCATGACTGACCCAGAGTTTATTTTGTTTTGTTTTCCCTAAACTCTTGGGTGCCCAAATTTGTACGGGCAGTCAAGTGTTTCAGGCTTTTACAGATACACTTGGAGGAGCTTGAAGATGGAGGCTTCAACGTTAGTTATTTAGAATTACTTCCGCTGAATCAAATGTTATGTGTACTCTGATGATGGTATGTATGTATGTACAAAACAGATTTGTATTTCGAAGCTTATGTTATATAATATATTTTATTCGTTCCGCTGTGAGTTTGTGATCTTCGTTTTCTTCTATTCTAATATTTCTTTCTTTCTATTTCTCATTCTCTATCTTCTTTCTATTAATGATTCGTATTTCTGTGCAATTTGGGTTGGACGTGTGGTGTTATTAGTCAACTCAGATAGCTCGGATTTGCGGGCCATTACAGTTTGCCTACCATGCTGAAGAACTCTTGGTTCGTTTTTGGTACAGACTTCCTTTATTCTAAAGGACATGCAATGGTACAACTTCGTTAGCCTATATTAAGATTCCCTTTGGACTGCTATAAACGCATTTCCTGAGATTATCGCCATCGTCGCGTCATCTTATTAGACACTATGTCTAGTATTTTCTTATGTGTTTAGTTTATTTTTCTTTTTTGTTTATTATGATATTTAATTTTCTTTTAGGTTTACTTCCATTATATGATAATTTAAGCTGAAATCATGTTTACCAATCGTAAATCATTTATCATAAAAATTACATTTATTTTTCTATTTACTTGCATCCTAATGGCAGATCTTAACTATTTTCCTATTTTTCTCTTTTCATAAGCCTAACAAATATTTAACTTAATTATTGCATCCTATTCTTTTTACCTTATCTTACCCATCATATTCTTCCTTTTTCTTGCTATTATTGTAATTTTTATTATTGGGAAGTTAGTCGTATTTTATTCGTCGGTTAAAGAGACTTTACTAGAATCTATTCCCATATTTTAAAGTAAGAAACCTATGTGGTGATTCGCAACTACAATATATCTTTTCTATTGCTTTTCTTTTCTTATTTGTTGGGTAGTGAAAAATACAACAGCATCCCTATTTTTCACTAATCCAATTTACTATTCTTTTAATTACATTCATCGTTCTTTATAAAATCTAAAACATGAAAATATATTCTTTTCCCAGCTGACCCCAATTGAACTATCGCCAACTTTCCAAATCAGGTTAGACATTAATTTTCCCTTTTTATTTCATTTTGCACTTTGATGTTACTATAGTTTTCCCATTTTTAAGCTTGTGCCTTTCTCTTAGGTTTTTAGCATAAGTTTACTTATATATTTTGATTCTATTTCATTAGAACAATATTTACATAAAAGTCCAATAATTTGAGATTTATAGTTATAATGCAAAAAACTTGAATAAGAGAATTACCACAATTTAGTCTACATATATCATTATCCGTTTCAATATTTACAAAGGGGATCATATATCATTATCAGAAGAGATACATAATATAAATCCATTCACCTAGAAAAAAACTCCAATTTCTAGATCTGATGAAAATCCAATTCTATTATCTATAGCCTTCCTTGTTTTAAACCTATTTGGTTCTATAAATTGGAATTCATACGAGCTTATAATTCTGAATCAAAATAAATAAAATAAACCAACTAAAAAACCAAATTGTAAAATTTACCTTATGCGAAAGACTTATTTTGAATAATCCCTTTTCTATATCTACAGTTTCTTCCTTTAATTTGTAAATTAGAAAGCCTAATTCCAAAATATATATTTTTTAAAGAATCGAAGAAGAAAGAAAAGAGACATCGATTCCATCCTCATTTTAAAAAAATATACGTGGGATCAGAAATAGAATTGTCCGATCGTTTAAAACGATTAAAACCCATTCGTTCAACGCATAAAATAACATGTCCTCAAGTATGCGTATAGGTCGACCCACACCCTCCATAGACCTATAGGCGGACCCCACCTCGGTTAGGATTGACCCTCATGGGTCGGACACGTATAGGCGACGTGTCTTGCCATTTTCGATTTATTCCTACTAATTTCATATATAACATTATGTTATTTATAACGTTAGCGTTTAATAATTTCCATTAAAGTATGGATTAATTCCATTTATATCGTGCGTTAGTTTTTCAAATTCAAATGCGAGTTATTTCTGGAATTTATACATGTATACATATTTATTTTCATATAAAATAAATATATGCATACGCATTTATACTCGTGTTATCATTCGTGAAATAACTATGTTATAACGTTACATTATATTTATTAATTTATAACGTCAATTAACTTCTATTGACTATTGTATAATGCTGTGCAGTTAAAGCACTTAGTGGTTCTACAGCGGTAGAGGTGCAAAAAGTTGCAGCGGAGATAAAGCGGGGAAATTGCGCGGATATAAGGGGGGTACCAAATTGTTAATTTAATGAAAAATGTATAATTAAAAATAATTAACTATCATTCTCACATCATTTTTGTAGAATAAATTAATATTAATTAACATATATAACAAAATTAAAGAATATCATGGTTATGTACACTAGATTCAATGATTATTATTGATTTCTGTCTTATATAAGGCATTTATGTCTTAAAATTAGTTCTTTACACTAATTTTTTAAAATATATTTTAAAACAAACAGGTCAAATCATCCTCTATATATTAATATTGCTAAACCAGATGATAAATATTGTTGATTTAGTGGGTACAGGGTAAAATAGCAGGGTTTATTGTGGAACTACTATTCATCAGTGCTAAATTGAAATAACATAGTGGTCGGAGAGTGCTATGACTATAGTGGGGATCTTGGGGCTTTAGCGGGGCTTTAACCTCATAGGTATAACATTACTTTATATAACATTAACATTTATTGAATTACATTTATTATTTTAAAATGTTACTTTTGTAAAATGTTAACTTTTTAATTAATTATATTTATTACTTTATAACGTCATGTTTATATATAAAGTTGTATTTTCATTTATTTCCCATTTATTCTACACGTTCAATTTCACAAATTCAAATGTGTTTTATTTCTAGAATTTACATGTTTTTATATTTATAAAATAAAATATGTACTTATTTGTTTGCATGTATAATTATTTTCCGACATAGGACTTCGGACGTCAATAATTTTCTATATGAAATCCATTCGAAGAATATTATATATGTAAATAGATTAGAAAAATTGCTACAAATGCAATGGTAAAAATTTTGAGGTGATATTCTTATAATTCCAAAAATGCTTATTTTTCTCTATTCATAATGAAATAACATCATTTATTTATTCTAAAAAATACGGGATATTACATTCTCCTACCTTTCTGCAATTTCGTTACCGAAATTCGACAAGTGTCACCTATTTAGTCCCTTACATGCACTTATGTAATCACATCCAATTGGCGTACATTCAATTTTCACAACCATCTGTATCATTGTGCAAAGTGTATCACATCATGAAATATATAAGCGTATATGAATTTCTAAGTGGTACCACCTATATGGATGCTCTTTTATTTTAAAAATTCTTTTCAAAACATGACGCAAACATCCTAAATATACTTGTTGTTCTATATGAATGCAATATTTTAAAAATTATGTAGCTTTTTATCTAATTTTTCCCATATATAGAATAGAAGCATAGTTTAACCAATTTTTGCATCCAAAACCCAACATCCAACTTTTAATATTTGAATTTTGAAAAAAAAAAATCTAATATTCCAAACTCGATTCCTTGTGTTAGAAAAAGGTAGAAAATAGAATATTATGCATTTTCCACTTTACTTTTAGGCACCGTTCTTGGGACTTTTCTTTCTGCTTTAAAAAAATCCTAATTTTCCAAGTATAGTTTACATAAGAAAAAAATTCTTTATAAATTCTCCAAATTTTGGATGGAAGAATTACTTTTCCTTTAATTTTTTTTCATTTCTTATTGTTGTAACTTCCATTTTCGTTTATGTTTAGATTTTTCATTTTCATTATAGTTTTTTTTCTTTTGTTTGCCTCTTATTAGTTACACCCACTGTTTTACATTCATGTAAAATGATGATTACAAAAATTCAGAAAAACAACATCTTACTAATAAACACTGATTTCTACAACAACTAATACATAATACTTATGTATGGGTACATACAGCTTAATGAGAAGAAAATATAAATCCTAATTTAGGATACGTCTATAAAATCTTAAACTTAGTTTTCGCTCGAGAACTGCCTCCAATACAGTCGAGAAGTGTAACGACCCAGTAGAATTCGATGCTCAAATTTCGACAATAATACATAACCCATATTACTTACCAGAACCCAAGTATCGAAAATACCAGATAGTTAATAGAAAGAAATTAGAGGGTTAGATAAGAAAGAAAGAAATACTATAATAGAAGAAAAGGAATAAGAAACAACACACAAAATCAGAGTCTCACGTCGCAGCAGAACAAGATATAATATAGACATAAATCTTTATTAATAGCCTGAAATAATACTTATAATAATCAGAGTGACACAACACAACTGGAGAGTTATAACTTCCTGTCCTCATATACAACACACAATGGAATAAATACCGATATGTATCATACGTCTGAACTCCTCTAGCTTGTCTCCGGACTTCACAGCATATAATAACCTAAACCTGTAAAACTTGGTCTGACCAAGCATTGCAAACGCCAGGATCAATCTGGTGAACCAGGGTGAGAAAACTCACTAAGTTTATATGTATCATCTAACTTGATTTTAAAGTCAAAACCCTTTCTTTTCGAAAGAAAAAGATAATGGTAAGACCAGTCCACACATATACACGGATGTTTTTTTACTTTATGATAACCCAAAGTATTTGAAATCTTATCTTATTCTGATATTTTAATAATGTCTAAATCAAATAAATAGAAATCTAGCAGAATGCTTGCATCTCATGCTCTACATACGTAGTATACAATCAAAAACCATAGGCTTATTGGAGATTGGATTCCAACTATGAGAAGGTATGGAACCACCTTCCGATAGTGTATCTCTTGAGAGGAATACACTGTGTTCAACAAGAACATCTTGTAACCCGACCACACATGACCTGTGACGAACCCCCCGTACCTCCTGCACAAAACAAGGAGAAGTGTGTTGTATGATGTGCCAGGATGATACGGGACGATCATTAGGGTAGAATAACACACACGGAAACCTGTTGTATAACTCATAGTGCGGGGACAAAATTTAAAAGAACATATACAATAGGAAATAGTAGTGAAGCACAATTGATTAGAATCCTAAACTTTTCATATCATTATGAAAATATCCATACAACATTTGGACTACATCAGAATCTGTACAAGAAGCCTCACTATAAGTTCACTCAGAGTTGCACACATCATCAATAAAAGCGGAAACGACAAGTACGTATAGTAGGAAATAATACGTCAGTCTCCTCCTCGCCATCGCTCTGCAACGTTATCCTCATCAAGATCTACTACCCGCCACCTAGTGTTAAGGATTGAGGAATGGATCGTTAAGGCAAAACTAACACTAGAAGGGGGGTGAATAGTGTTTTTGAGAAATTTAACAAAATCTAAAACAGATATGTTCTACTATATGAATCACACACCACAGAGATAATCACAGACATGGAATCAAGCACAAACACAAAGAGTTTATTACTATATCAATATCCAAGTACAATACCCTTGATATCATAACCACAGGATTACCATCGATTCCAAACACCCTAGATTTCATGGCCAGAAGGTTACCACCGATTCCAAACACCCTTGATCAAGTATATTCCCCTTGATTTCCTAGCTACAAGGTTAACACCACTCCATTTCCTTGATTTCAAGGCTACAAGGAACACACCTTTTTCCCAAACACTACCCAAATAATTACAACTGCCTATACACAATAGTCAAACCGGAGTAATGTCTAGCACTACCCCTCTCCTTATACTGGCTCGTGCCATACACAATAGTCAATCAGACCACAATACAATCAATTCTCAACCCAACCCAATTTACAACAACAATTCAATCCACACAACCAAAAAATCAAGGTTTATACAATAAAACAGTGTCGGGTGCTGTTTAACATCGTCTGCATCCTAGTATATATTTTACCGTAATTAAATTTGAGCGAGAAAGTGTTCTCACTTTGGGATCCACTCCACCATGCATTTCTAATGTTCTGAATTGTATTCTGATTCCAGACTTTGCATACGAGCTCCAATCTTCACGCCGTCGGTTTTTCTAGCCTGAGCGCGCCATTCTGGACAACTTACGCCTAATGGACTTTTCTCCGAAAATGCTCCAATTTGCCAGAATTCGCGAAATGACATGAATTAGACACCAGATGTAACACCCCACCTCCGCCATGGTGGCTCTTGCAAGCACTCTGACTTTGGAGGGGCGTTTGAATCAGGTAAACATGCATAATGATATATCAAGGCAGAACAAGAACATATGTATATATATAAACAGAGTAAATAAGATAAGTAAAACAGCGGAAGATTTCAAACTATTTCAAAACAAGTTTGGTACAACATAATGTCAACTTTCCAAATACACAAGTCTAGATAAAAACAACATCACTGAAAAACTAAAATACATAAGTACTATCCCCAATATAAGTGATAACCATAGCTAGCTTCATGTCAAGACCGTACATGAGCTAAAATCCCACAAGCAAGCGATCAGAAATCCAAGCTAAGCTCCAATATTCCCACCCTGAGAACCTGGGGGGGGGGGGGGAACGGAAGAAAAGAGGCGAAAGAAAACAGGTCAGTCAAAAAGACTGAGTAAGCCCTACTACAATCAATGTAAACTGGTAAAAGTTAACTAGCATGAGAAGCAGGGATGAACATAAGGATAACAACATACTAGCATGATGATTAACTAACAAGGTAGATAAAGGTGTCATCGCATAATCAGGTTTAAGGTTTTGCACCACAGGTGTACTAGCAAACTAACATGACTTGAATATACAAGTATTGATCCCTTGGCCCAAGCTTTGGCCCAATAACATGAAATGACCCTAATACAAGGTCTAACCAAACGGTCTAGTCGATCGGCTTCCTATGAGCCTAACTCGTCACGTGTTGGTGTCCATACGGCCCAAACATAATTGTAGTCAGACTGTGCCGGGTCTCCCGTCGGGTGTATCAAGCCCTGGGGTGGCAACCCCTGGACACCATAAACATGTGTGCACAGTCTCGATCTACTGGTACCCGTGCATGTTTTCCCCGGCTTCGGACTATGTGCACGACCATAAGTCCGTCCGGAACTACACCGGCGTACCACTCTGCCGTCGTTTTTGGTCACTTACCTCAAGTTCAGTAATTCGTGCCCCACACCCTAGCCTAGACCCTAGGGCCATGATGATAAAAACTTGGGATTACTGCTGGAGTGGACCCCCATTGCTAGGATTTTCTAGTGGGTTAAGTACGGTTTAACCCTCTTGCTAATCATGGATTAACTTGGTTAAGTGTAACGATGAGTTCACGACTTAACCCTGATTAATCTACCAAGCCCAAATTGGTTAAGTATTAAGTGGACCACGACTTAACCCTAATCACGAGGCATTAATTAATTTAATGCGCCTTAACCTCTCACATTAGACCTTGTTGTGGTTACTAGTTAAGCTGGGCGGGTCCGGGTAGCTTTACACCACAACTTGGTCTAACCTCAGGTTCAAGGTACAACATGGCCAACTTCTCACATTGGGTCCTATTGTTTGTAGCAACTAGTTAAGCCGGTCGGTTCCGGGTAGGTTTACGCTACAAACTCAACCCAACCTCGAGTTGGTCACACTTATCTTTTCTAAGTGTCATGTCCATCATGTCTCCAAAACATGTTACAAATTTTCAAGCAATTGGGTAGACCTAACATAATAGGTAAATTCCCAATGGGTAGGCCTAACTTAATAGGTAAATTCCCAATCTTATGTTTTTATGTCTTTTAAGTTTACCCAACCCCAAACGCAATCCCATCGCTTACATATCGCAATAGCGCATAAAGGATAGAAAGAGGGAACTTGGCATAATCATGACATAAAGGTGTTGAAGCCACAAGTTCAACATGGTGGCATATGAAATGTACATATCCTTGCATATTACATTTTAGGCCTCAAAAGCATGCATAAAACCAAACTTAGCATATTGGTGATACATGGTGATAAATGACATGTAGAAATGGCCATAAGTTCGCATTTGGCCTCACATGCAAGTTATCATAAGGGATATGATAACTTACATGTTGCCAAAATGCAACATTTAGCATAAAACTTGAAGCCTTATGTTCATATACTCAAGATAAGCTTGCATAGCATGATAACATGAACAAAATGATCACCCCAAACTTGCATAACATACTTGCATATCATATGACGAACTTGCATCTCAAACTTGCGTAACATAACATGGTAAACTTGCATATCATAACATGGCAAACTTGCATAGCATAACATGGTAAGCTTGCATATCATAACATGGCAAACTTGAATAACATAACATGATAAACTTGCATATCATAACATGGCATACTTGCATAACATAACATGATAAACTTGCATATCATAACATCTCAAACTTGTATAACATGACATAGTAAACTTGCATATCATGGCAAACTTGCATATCATACATTTAACTTTAGAGTTTAAGTATGAAAGTAGAATAGGGCTTACAATGCTTAGGAAGTCACAAAAATATGACAAAGCCGTTATGAAATCAATTAAACCCAAAATGCAAGCTCTAATAGAAAATCCCTTGAGCCAAAATGATCAAAACCCTTGCTTTATGATGCAAATATAGAAACTTGACTTGAATGCAAGCTAATGATGCTCATACAAGCTTGAAAACACTTGTATGCATGGAAAATTTCTCATAGAAATTTATTTAGAATTTTATGAAGAGAGTGGAGGCCATGAGAGGATTGATTTTGCCATAGTTTAGTTACTTGAATGAATAATGATGATTTAGGGTTAGGTTAGGGGCTTATTTATAGAGATTAGGACTAGTTTCAACCTTAGGATTAAACCCTAGTTCCAATCTCAGCCCTTAAAACCGAATCTGGCCCAAAACCTAACCAAGACCCCAAAATGGTGCACCAGGCAAAACTGCCCGGCTGGACCTAGTCGACAGCCAAGTCGACAGGGCTGTCGACTTGGGTCCAACCAAGTCGACTCCCAAGTCGACAGGGCTGTCGACTTGGGTGCTATGGTGGGAATTTTCCCGCCTGGCCCAATCTGCCCTAATTTTTCAAATTCAAACTTGAATTTGAAATCTGTTTTTACTTTGCATTTTTCTGAAAACTTCGTTGGGCCTTAATCGGGTCATACGGACTCTGATTTTCGAAACTCGGACTCTATTTCGCGTATTTTTCCGAGATGAACGCAATGGCATAGCCATTTTCCCTTAATTCAGATTTTTGAATTAAATTCTGCCGCGATTTATGTTATAACAAGTTAATAGAAATACGGGTTGTTACATTCTCCCCTCCTTAAAGGATTTCGTCCCCGAAATCTTCAAGTTAGGAAGAACGTATCCTACCATCCAACATCCATCTACTCAAAACATCATCCACGAGCAATCATTGTCCTTACAAGATTCTAAATGGTGTATGAACATATGCAAAGGTGTGCGTATATGTACTTATCTAATGCAAATATCATCAATGAAAATTATGTTAGTGAAATGAATCCATATGTATGCAATTCCTAACATAATGTATAACATCTATATGTGTGCACATAACATACATCCATATGCAACATCCATGTGATAACACAAAAATTTTCATCCATGAATAAGCATAAACACTCATGCATATGCAATATGAGGAGTGTGTGAGCCGATCTAGTGCCTAACGTGTATAATGCATCCACGAGTAACCACTTGCAAACACTTGCAACCACTTGCAACCATCAAGCATAACATGTTTCAAACACATGTTTCATCCAAAGGGTTTTCTACCTAAGGTTCTCATGACAAGATTAACACGATATAGATAACAAAAGAAAGATATGCTACAAAGAGATCGGGAAGGTAAGCAAAATATACTCCTTTTGGATTACAAGAAATCCCTTCCTAACCCAACCCCAATCCTATAAAAGCCCAAAAGGTTTAGTCAACCTAACGGACCCCTTCAAACCTTGACATATATTACTAACCGATGAGTCATACCCCCTTATGGAGTTTACAACAGAAATGGGATCGAGAATGGGACGGAGAGGATATACGTAAAAAGGATAACATGCGAGTAAGTTTTACCGGAAAACAAGGATCAAGGATATGCTCTTAAAAAGAGATATGATGCGCGTATCTAGCCTTCAGTCTTCTAAGTCACGTTTCCTTGAGTTTAACTCCACTGTGCTTTGACCGTCTTTTACCTCATGATTTCCTAGCTTCTTAACTCTTATTTCCAAATATGAGTTGGAACCCATTTCATTGTCGCCTCTCGTCTTCCTCTTTCACTTACTTTTCCATCATTCTTGGCTTAAACATAACCATGACCTCATGGTTTCATGCAAGCTCTCCAAAATTCACTAGTGAATCCTGGATCTCGTTTACTTACCATAAAGTATTCCACGCAGCAGAACTTTTTCTTGGAAATACCAATCCACATTGCCAATTGCTCTTACCAACGTGATTTTCTATAACTCATGCTTGAACGAAATGAACCATCCGCCTGCGAATGATAGGCCGTACTTAGATTCAGTCGCTTGCCCATGACTTCCCGTAGACTATTCCAAAACTGGCTGGTGGAGATTGAGTCATGGTTACTAACTATACTTTAGGGAACCTCGTGCAACCGCTTTATTTCTTGAAAGTAAACTGTCGCTAGCTATGATGCAGTCCTTTCGCTCTTTACTGGAGTGAAATGAGCACCCTTCGTGAGTCTACCTACTATGACCCACATGCTTTTATTCCCTTTCTTGATCTAGGCAGTCCATCCACGAAATCCTTCGTGACGCTTTACTACTTCCATTGCGGGAACCTCCAATGGATGTAATAGCCCACCGGGCTTCTATGACTCGGCTTTTAACCTGTTGGCACAACATGCACCTTGGGACAAACTCGGCCACCTCCTCGGGTGAGGTGCATCTTTAAGAACCTTCTTTCTCTCATCGCGTCTTAGCCATCCCTTGTCATCTATAGCGAGGTGACTTATCATCTCGCCTCTAATCAACTTGTCCATGATCTCGACTAACTGCGGGTCTTCTTTCTGTGAAGTCCCTACTTGATCCAGAAGGGTAGGTCTAAGCTCAAGGGACGCTACTAACTAACTAAACTGAGAGAACTTCTTACTTCGGTTGCATTCCTTGGAGTCTTCCAATCCTGAACTGCAACTACCTTAGCGGGATCCACCGCTAAGCCTTGCTTAGACACTATATGCCCAAGGAATCTAACTTCCCTTCTCAAAAAGTGACCCTTGGAGAACTTGGCCTTCAACTGATGCGCTCTAAGCGTATCCATCACCTCCACGAGATGCCTTGCGTGCTCTTCCTCACCCTTAGAGAAGATCAGAATATCATCTACGAAGACCACGACAAACTTGTTCAAGAACTCCTTGAACACCCTACTCATCAAGTCCACGAAATATGCGGGTGCATTAGTCAAGCCGAACGGCATGACAAGCCACTCGAAGAATCCATCTGGAGTTCTGAACGCAGTCTTGTCTATACTATCTTCAGCTACCCTGAGCTGATGGAATCCAGTAGCAAGGTCAAGCTGAGAGAAAACAGAAGCACCGATAAGCTGGTCAAAGAGATCATCAATCGTCGGTAACGGGTTTCTGTTCTTCTTAGTCAGCTTATCCAACTCTCGATAGTCAACACAAAGTCGGAGAGAACCGCCTGCCTTGGTAGTAAGTACTACAGGCGCTCCCCATTCAGATATACTTCATCTAATGAAGTTCTTCTCAAGCAACTCCTTGACTTGCTTTCTTAACTCTCATCTTGCGGGGCCATGTGCCTAACCGGCCACAAAACTATCTTGGCATTATCAACCAGATAAATGCGGAAATCTATCTCTCGTTTAGGGGTAACCCCCCCTTCACTTCACCTAAGATATCAGGATATTCTCGGACCACCCTCACCGATTGCAAATTATCGATAGATGAGTTGAGGGATTCAAGATAACACAACATGATGGGACCCATAAGGTTACAAGAAATTTTTAGGGTATTACCGAGGCGAGTCATGAGCCTCACAACCCTATGCTAAAAAATCAAGGATGGCTCCAAAACTGGACAACCCATCCATGCCCAAAAATCAACCCATACCCCATGAAACCGAGAATATAAGCATCACGCGAGAATTCCATACTCAAGATAGAGATTTTCAAATCCACGTAGATAATAGACAAATGGGCGGAAACCCCAATTGGATTTGAAACACACATGGGATCATTAACTAGACTAGTACTTAGGTGCAAACTTTCAACTAAACCAAATGAAATTAACTATGCGATGCACCAGAATCAAACAAAGTACGAACAGGAAAATCAGAAATGTAAACAAGACTTCCAACAGAAACACTACCTCGATCATGAGCTGAAAGAACGATGTTGAGGGGATGAACTCGCCCTCCAGATGGTCTTGCACACTGAGTCTGACCTTGCCCTTTCTTCTTCGGGCAATCTTTGCTGAAATGTCCAGTCTCACCGCAGAAAAAGCATTCACCACTCCTCCATTTCCTCTTCTTACAATCCTTAATAAGATGCCCAACTGAACCGCAATAATGGCACTTCCTCTTGTCGTTATTGCCCTTGTTGTTGTTCCCCTTGTTGCCTTGACTCTTGTTCTTGTTCTTATTGCCTTGACTGCTCTGACCGCTTGGATTACCCTGATTTCCTTTCCACTGGGAATCAGTCTTCTTGGCTTGAGTATCATTCATCTTGATCTCCTTCTTGTCACTCCTATCCTCTTCATTGAGTAGGGACATATTCACCAAACTCTCGAAAGTTGCCCCCAAGGGTATATGAGACATGGCTAAACCATGTAATGGCTCGTTTAATCCTAGAGCAAAGTATAGGGCCTTCTTCTGAGCTGTGTTAACCAAGTCCAAACCGACCCGAGCCAGTTGATTAAACTTATCTATGTATTCCCTAATAGTCATGTCCCCTTGCTTCAGTGATAGGAACCTTAGTCCAAACTTTCCCCGAAAGTCATCCCAAGTCTCAATTGGCCTAGTAGCGGTGGTGACCACCCACCAACGTGCAGCTTCTTCCTTTAGCAACCACACTGCCAATAAAACCTTCCTACGGTCATCTGTATCAAAGAAGGCAAAAAGATCTTCGGTTTCTTTCAACCAATTCCTTGCCTCTACATAAGTCTCGGTTCCAAAGAAATTCTTGCAACCCATCGCCTTAAAGTCTTTGCAAATCTCTGCGAAGTCAGCTTGAGGATGCTGAGGGGGAGGAGAAACATCAGCTATGGGAGGAGGAGGAGAAACATTAACTACTGGAGGAGGAGGAACATTTGCGGGGCCGGCTTCGGTCGCCCTAGCCTCCATAAGTCTCCTATACCAAACAGGTACGTGTACTCCCTCCGGAATAGCAAAGTTATCAGCCATACTGAAAACGAAGAAAAAGATAGATTCAGAATGGAGAAAAACGAAGGAATTTTTGCTAATGGCTTTTTGGGGAATAGCCTTTAAAATAAACTAGACTTTTCTTTGGAAAATACTTTATACTTGGTTTTGAAAATAGTTTTCCAAAAGTTTTAAAAACCTTTTTGTTCCCTTCTCGTAAACCATATGCTCTGATACCAAATGTAACACCCCACCTCCGCCAGGGTGGCTCTTGCAAGCACTCTGACTTTGGAGGGGCGTTTGAATCAGGTAAACATGCATAATGATATATCAAGGCAGAACAAGAACATATGTATATATATAAACAGAGTAAATAAGATAAGTAAAACAGCGGAAGATTTCAAACTATTTCAAAACAAGTTTGGTACAACATAATGTCAACTTTCCAAATACTCAAGTCTAGATAAAAACAACATCACTGAAAAACTGAAATACATAAGTACTATCCCCAATATAAGTGATAACCATAGCTAGCTTCATGTCAAGACCGTACATGAGCTAAAATCCCACAAGCAAGCGATTAGAAATCCAAGCTAAGCTCCAATATTCCCACCCTGAGAACCTTGGGGGGGGGGACGGAAGAAAAGAGGCGAAAGAAAACAGGTCAGTCAAAAAGACTGAGTAAGCCCTACTACAATCAATGTAAACTGGTAAAGTTGACTAGCATGAGAAGCAGGGATGAACATAAGGATAACAACATACTAGCATGATGATTAACTAACAAGGTAGATAAAGGTATCATCGCATAATCAGGTTTAAGGTTTTGCACCACAGGTGTACTAGCAAACTAAAATGACTTGAATATACAAGTATTGATCCCTTGGCCCAAGCTTTGGCCCAATAACATGAAATGACCCTAATACAAGGTCTAACAAAACGGTCTAGTCGATCGGCTCCCTATAAGCCTAACTCGTCACGTGTTGGTGTCCATACGGCCCAAACATAATTGTAGTCAGACTGTGCCGGGTCTCCCGTCGGGTGTATCAAGCCCTAGGGTGGCAACCCCTAGACACCATAAACATGCGTGCACAGTCTCGATCTACTGGTACCCGTGCATGTTTTCCCCGGCTTCGGACTATGTGCACGACCATAAGTCCGCCCGGAACTACACCGGCATACCACTTTGCCGTCGTTTTTGGTCACTTACCTCAAGTTCAGTAATTCGTGCCCCACACCCTAGCCTAGACCCTAGGGCCATGATGATACAAACTTGGGATTACTGCTAGAGTGGACCCCCATTGCTAGGATTTTCTAGTGGGTTAAGTATGGTTTAACCCTCTTGCTAATCATGGATTAACTTGGTTAAGTGTAACGATGAGTTCACGACTTAACCCTGATTAATCTACCAAGCCCAAATTGGTTAAGTATTAAGTGGACCATGACTTAACCCTAATCACGAGGCATTAATTAATTTAATGCGCCTTAACCTCTCACATTAGACCTTGTTGTGGTTACTAGTTAAGCCAGGCGGGTCCGGGTAGCTTTACACCACAACTTGGTCTAACCTCGGGTTCAAGGTACAACATGGCCAACTTCTTACATTGGGTCCTATTGTTTGTAGCAACTAGTTAAGCCGGTCGGTTCCGGGTAGGTTTACGCTACAAACTCAACCCAACCTCGAGTTGGTCACACTTATCTTTTCTAAGTGTCATGTCCATCATGTTTCCAAAACATGTTACAAATTTTCAAGCAATTGGGTAGACCTAACTTAATAGGTAAATTCCCAATGGGTAGGCCTAACTTAATAGGTGAATTCCCAATCTTATGTTTTTATGTCTTTTAAGTTTACCCAACCCCAAACGCAATCCCATCGCTTACATATCGCATTAGCGCATAAAGGATAGAAAGAGGGAACTTGGCATAATCATGACATGAAGGTGTTGAAGCCACAAGTTCAACATGGTGGCATATGAAATGTACATATGTTCATATACTTGCATATTACATTTTAGGCCTCAAAAGAATGCATAAAACCAAACTTAGCATATTGGTGATACATGGTGATAAATGACATGTAGAAATGGCCATAAGTTCGCATTTGGCCTCACATGCAAGTTATCATAAGGGATATGATAACTTACATGTTGCCAAAATGCAACATTTAGCATAAAGCTTGAAGCCTTATGTTCATATACTCAAGATAAGCTTGCATAGCATGATAACATGAACAAAATGATCACCCCAAACTTGCATAACATACTTGCATATCATATGACGAACTTGCATCTCAAACTTGCATAACATAACATGGTAAACTTGCATATCATAACATGGCAAACTTGCATAGCATAACATGGTAAACTTGCATATCATAACATGGCAAACTTGCATAACATAACATGATAAACTTGCATATCATAACATGGCATACTTGCATAACATAACATGATAAACTTGCATATCATAACATCTCAAACTTGTATAACATGACATAGTAAACTTGCATATCATGGCAAACTTGCATATCATACATTTAACTTTAGAGTTTAAGTATGAAAGTAGAATAGGGCTTACAATGCTTAGGAAGTCACAAAAATATGACAAAGCCCTTATGAAATCAATTAAACCCAAAATGCAAGCTCTAATAGAAAATCCCTTGAGCCAAAATGATCAAAACCCTTGCTTTATGATGCAAATATAGAAACTTGACTTGAATGCAAGCTAATGATGCTCGTACAAGCTTGAAAACACTTGTATGCATGGAAAATCTCTCATAGAAATTTATTTAGAATTTTATGAAGAGAGTGGAGGCCATGAGAGGATTGATTTTGCCATAGTTTAGTTACTTGAATGAATAATGATGATTTAGGGTTAGGTTAGGGGCTTATTTATAGAGATTAGGACTAGTTTCAACCTTAGGATTAAACCCTAGTTCCAATCTCAGCCCTTAAAACCGAATCTGGCCCAAAACCTAACCAAGACCCCAAAATGGTGCACCAGGCAAAACTGCCCGGCTGGACCAAGTCGACAGCCAAGTCGACAGGGCTATCAACTTGGGTCCAACCAAGTCGACTCCCAAGTCGACAGGGCTGTCGACTTGGGTGCTCTGGCGGGAATTTTCCCGCCTGGCCCAATCTGCCCTAATTTTTCAAATTCAAACTTGAATTTGAAATCTGTTTTTACTTTGCATTTTTTTGAAAACTTCGTTGGGCCTTAATCGGGTCATACGGACTCCGATTTTCGAAAACTCGGACTCTATTTCGCGTATTTTTCCGAGACGAACGCAATGGCATAGCCCGTTTCCCTTGATTCAGATTTTTGAATTAAATTCTGCCTCGATTTATGTTATAACAGGTTAATAGAAATACGGGTTGTTACACCAGACATTGGGCGCGTTTTCCGGACAACTCCGCAATCCAAAATATGACTTCCATATACTCAATTCGAAGAGGAGAGCATGCTCTTTGACTTTGGTAAGTGGAGTTTGGACGTAGAAGCTCAGTTTGGGAGATACGAGCTAAAACAAGTCCGCGCTTAAATTTGCGCTCGGAAAAATTAAAAATAGGATTTATTTGGCCGGAGGGGTCTACGGTGGTCGGAGGGTTGGCCAGAGGTGACGCAGGCGGTGGGGGAAGGCGCAGCTGACCTGCGTTGGTCGGTGATGGGGCTGTGGCAGCAGATTCATCGATTTGGGGGCGATTTTTGGTTGAAAGAAGAAGTGGGAGGCGGAGGGTGGCACGATGGCTGGAGGAGGTGGGGTTCGCTCGATGGCGGCGGTGTTGGTGGGGGCATGCGCCTCCGGTAGCGGTGAGGGGAACGATTGATTTGTGGGCGCGACTAGGAAACGGGGGCTGAACGATTTAGGATTTTCCCTTTTTTATGAAAATTTTGGCTTTGAAAAAATATGTATAACTTTTCCATTCGACCCCCAAATTGAACCCACCGACTGTCGTCCCTAGCTAATTACCCCCATTCCAAACACAATGGGATATGTTTCGTAAGCCAATTCTATCGTTTTGATCTGTTTACATTTAAATTAAAATATAAACCAATGTATATTTAATTTAAACGTACATTTTAATTTCCCAGGGCCACATATGGACTCCAAAAATTACAGAAACATTATATCTAGCTTTGTTTTGACAATACGGTCCCAACAAAACTAATTTCAACGAATTTGGAGACTGTTTGAAAAATGGTCTTTTCCAGTCGATTAATTTCAAACTAAAATTATCAAACACGTTTAAATTCACCATGCTCACATAATAAATCCAAAAATTATGAAAATTGGATTCCAACGATAATTTGACATACCGGATCAAACAAAAGTGGTTTCATCGAAAATGGAGGTCATTTGCAAAATGGCTATTTTAAGGGCTATATGTCATATAACATATATATATATATATATAAATTCCATAGCGACTATTCTGAATTTTAAACTGGACATAACATTTTATTCTGGTTATGAAATCTGGATTTTTCACATTCATTAGAAAGATATAATTAAACAGATTCAAATATTTATGGTTTCACTGAAATCCGATTTATTTTGAATCCTGTACATTCAAGTGAAATTTAAAATCGAATTTTCAAACTACCGCGCCATTTCAGGCTTTTTTTATGTTTAAAATAAATTTATTCGTTCTAACTTCAATTAAAATAAATTTTTAGTCGTTATTATTTAAAATAAATCATTTTAAATATTCAAAATCCATTAAAATAGCCGAAATAAAAAATTTAAATTGGTTCTGAAAATCCGGGTTGTTACATTTTCAAAGGGAAATGTAATTAGGAAATTTAATTTTTAGTTAATTATTTGAAAATGTCATCAATGTATAAATAATCATATCTCCTTCATACGAGGTCCAAATCCTACGATTAGTGCGTTGGACTCGTCTCGACGAGCTCTTCAAGATGTAACTGACTAGAAGTGATTTGGAGTAAATTAGAATTTGAGGCGATTTTTAATCAGAATCGAAATTCAGAAATAAAAACTGGCGGAGTGGAACCCAAAGTGAGAATTCTCTCACTAAAATATTTGTACAGTTATTTATTTTATAACTGAAAGTATATAGAATTACCAGTGTAGATTTTTATCTGTTTTAATCATTATAAACTGTATACGGTGCTTGGTAGCTCACCTCCCTCGTCCACAGACCATAGACAATTTAGTTTATTGTATTGTGTTGTGATTGTGATGTGAAATGGAAATATATATATGCATTGTGAAAATTATACATGTATGCGTTGTGTAATTATACATATATGTGTTGTATAATATATATATATATATATATATATATATATGCGTTGTATAATAATATATATATATACATTGTGAAAATTATATATATATATATGAGTTTTGAAAATTATATATATATATATATATATGCATTGTGAAATTATATGTATATGCGTTGTGAAATAAAATATACATATGCGTTATATTAAAACATAAATGCATTATGAAATTATATATATGTGTTGTGAAGTAATATATACATATGGTTGTATAAAATTATATATGCGATACATAAAATGGTCATGTAATGAAATAAATATTTGTTTGCTAAAAATATTATTTTTAGCTTATATATGCGATATATAAAATGGTCATGTAATGAAATAAATATTTGTTCGCTAAAAATATTATTTTTAGCTTATATATGCGATATATAAAATGGTCATGTAAAGAAATAAATATTTGTTCACTAAAAATATTATTTTTAGCTTATATAGGCAATGAATAAAATTGTCATGTTACGGAAAAATTATTGGATTGTTAAAAATATAATTTTTAACATATATATGCATGGTATAAAATTGTCATGTAATGGAATATTCAATTTTGATGTAAAATTGAAAAGGAAGTTAAAATCATTTTAAAACGAATTATAAAATACATTTTAAATAGAAATCGACAATATATATATATATATATTATATTTAATGGCATGAATAGAACGCGCCGCACAGCGAACATTCGCGAATTTCGACCATTAACTTCAAATGGACGTAACGGGAGGTCCGACTGTCGGGTTCTTCTAAAACCAGAACCATCGGATTCGTATCGAAAAGAGTTTTCCAATGAATATAAGAGATTTTGAAATCTAATTGTTGGATTTGGAAATAAGTCCAAATCAATACCAGAAAAAGTCACTATGGACGTAGTTCAGTGGCCGATATTGGGAACCAACTGTACGGGCCTTAATAAAATTATTTAAAATATGGAAAAATTATGTAAAATCATAATAAATGATTTGGAAAGATTTAGGATTAAAATTTCATTTTTGAAAAGATAAAAATATATTTTTGTCGAAATGAACTAGTTAATAACTAGAATAATAATCCAAATGATTTTTAAACAAACAAATTGGATTTGAAAATGGGTTATAGAATAACTGGAATTTTCCAATGTTTGAATTGGTATGGTTTTGAATGGAAATAATCTTCGGAATATTTCAATATTGGATTTCGTGATTATATGAATATTGTTGAGGAATTTGGAATATATATATATCGTTATTCTCAATACGATATATATTGGTTTCAGAATTTGATATTGAATATAAGTCGATATTATTTCTATTCAGAGCCTTGTAGTCATGAATGGTATCTTTATTAATAATGTTCTTTGACCCAGTTGAGAAAAGAATAAATCTTTTAATCAAGATTTAGAGAAGATTACCAATTAATTAATATTTAATTGGAATTGAATTGAAATTGGATTTTTGGTTTATCGTGAACTGTGTTTTAAATAACATTAGTTCTTTAACCCAATTAACAGTGAAGATATGATTTGGAATTTATAAATCTTTTTATTAAGATTTAATAGAAATTTCCCAAATAATGTTTTCCAATTTAATATATTAAATTGGAATTGAATGGAATTTGATTTGGCGATAATCGAGATGAGCTTCTGTGAATGAAGACCATTACTATTTATGGAATTTAAAAGGCCTTACTGATATTCAACTTATAGTATTAGTTTGATACGGAAATTTATATCGATTATATACTGTTATGATTTCCGTGAAGATTCCATTTTGATGGAAGATGATTTTGGGTTTATCGTGAACTTTGTTTTAAATGACATTGATTTTTAACCCAGTTAAAGGAGGGATTAATTTCCAGAAAGTTGAATAATCATTAAGTAATGATTTTAGAGATTAAAACGAAGAAGAGTTTTAATAAATCTTTAATTAGATTGGAATGAATGAATGGTAACTAAATTTACCAAAACATGAGATGTGATATAAACCAAATATACTTGGTTGTTGATACCGATTGTGATTGATTGATTGTTTGGATTGTTCTCAACCAGTTTATGAGCAAATAATGATTTTACATTTAGCATTGGGCTGGGTAGGAATATTTGTATGTTGACATCTTGTGAAACACTTCATGATTTGACTATGAGATGTGTAGCGATGTTGTTGAGTTCATTTCAAATTTAATGAATGATTTTGAAAAGATATTTTCTCAAGTGAAAAGAAATGTATTCCCAATTTTGGACAGGGAATGTTTTATAAAACTATTTTATAAAACAGAAAGAATTTTGAGGCCTAAACCCGATGATTTCAAAATGTATTATGTGTTTGAGTTTATAGTTTGAAACATAACCAATTAGTTGCTATTGATGATATATTTGTTTGGTGGCGGAGAATTTATTCTCTTCTTAACACCCTTCTTTGATACGTACGAGCTTAAAGGTTATGTGATTAATAGCGATTGATCATATGTGTGAATTGCTAATGTAAAGTACTATATTTTGGAAAGTACTTGTGATTATTATGTTATGAAATGATTTTCCCCACTTCAGGATATGAAATGATTTAGCATTTGGCTAAAGTTTCAGTTAACCCATGCGACTAAAAGTATGGGTATTATAGCCTTAAATGGCTTTGGGCGGCGTATTTTCCCTGACGGCGTGGGAGGTGCATCATCAGTGTAGCCTGCTCCATCGTGGGAGGTGCACATATAAATCGAGTTGCCAAGGTACGGGTCCTTTTCCTTGTTGACGGGAGAAACCTCCAAATATTTGGTTGCGTACTTGTTTATATGCATTGCGATGTTTTGGAATTCATATTTCCAAAGATTTTGGTTTGAGATCCCGAAGTGAAATATACTTTGATATAAAAGTTAGATATGTATTTCAAATGATTTGAAATAAGAAACCGGGAAAAAAAGTCCAAAGGAATGATTTCTATAGAGATTTTGGATTTTGAAAAACTAAATTTGGGGTTAAGCCTAAATGGGTAGATTGAGGAATTA
Source organism: Allium sativum (assembly GCA_030737875.1). Classification (NCBI taxonomy): domain Eukaryota; kingdom Viridiplantae; phylum Streptophyta; class Magnoliopsida; order Asparagales; family Amaryllidaceae; genus Allium; species Allium sativum. The sequence continues at coordinate 115,311,307 of CM060921.1, forward strand.
CATGTTGTATGATGCATTGTGGATCCATATGACTATTATTAGTTATTGTTTATGCACCGGTATTCTTGGGAGGAAACCCGTTTCGTGACATGCGGCGTGGTTCCGTGATATGCCATATTTTAAAGCAAAAAAGCTAATAACTGTTTTGAGTTCTCACACCGGTCCCATGACTGACTTGGAGTTTATTGTTTCTACCTAAACTCTAAGTGCCCATATTTTCCACATTGGCAGTCGGTAGTTTTGGTTTTCGCAGATATTTCTTTTTCCAGGATCCTGAATTAACTCTGGAGCTATATTCGGAAAGCTTTGTACCCGTGTATTTCTTTTAGTTGTGTCAGTTGTTATTTTTCGCTACGCATTGTACTTATGTATTATTTTACACTACTATGTATTTTAATCTCTGATATTTTTTTTGTGTAATATTTATTCATACTCTAATATATTCTTGTACTCTGATGTAATTGTTGTAATAAGCAATGAAATGTTCTATTGTTTGTGTTTTGATTTGTCGTGTTCTCAATTCATTCTCGGCTTTCCCGTAAGGGCGAATTTGGGTCGTCTCACCTGAGCATCGCAAATGCCACAAATCAGTCTTGTGGATCAGTATGAGAAAACTCACTAAGTTTGTATGTATCATCCAACAGATTTTAAAGTAAAAACTTTTTGAAATAAAAGGATAATCGTAAGACTAGTGTAGACATAAATATGGACGGTTTTTACCTTATGACAACCCAAAACATTTTGAAATCATATCAATTCTGATATTATAATAGTGTCTAAATCAGATATATAATCATCTAGAGAACGCTAGCATCTCTCGCTCCACATACATAGTATATAATCAAAAACCGCATGCTCTTATTAAAGAATGGATTCCAACTATGGCAAGTTATGGGACAATTTTCCGATTAGTATACCTTTAGAGATGAATTCACTAGGGTTCAAAAAGAACATATTGCAACCCGGCTAAACATGACCGGCCACTCATTCCACCTGAGTGTTCCGAATACATCTTTACCACGGTTGGGGGCCAACCAACTGAACTTAAAACATTCATATAAAAAGGGATGACTGAAGGCAATTAATTTCTATAGATCAGATAATGAAATACGCTAATGGGTGTGACCCACATAGCTATGTGACCTACCCGATTTTATGCCGTTTCCCGGTTGATGAGGCTTGAGGTTATACTTAACCTTCAAAACAACACGCCGCCATTCACTTTGAATTCCACATCTCCAGATCCACAAGATATCACAGATTGATGTCTATAAAAATACTCTGGTTGTTAAGCTAAGAGAAGATGTCTTCTCCATCACTAAACAAGAATATGTTTGAAGAAATGACGTACGTGACCTTTATGTAAATACTCTATTAGCCATTCTTCCATACAAGTCATCCATGAATAGGATAGACCGAAGGCACTTTCCTACCACATCCCAAATAGGAATCACCCTAAGGATCAGTAGCGATAGTCCTTGCAATCCACAGATTTCAACCACAACAGAACCACATTATATCTCTAGGGATCAACTAGAGAATTTAAGTAGTTCTTCCATTTTATGAAGATCCACGGTCTTCAATTGCTCCATCTAAATCAACATCTTCCATATATTCGTATTCAATGGTTCGGTTTGGTTTTCGAATATAAATTTGATCCCGGTGTTTCCTTACCAACAATTGTGTAGGCCAAATTTGTTAGTCAGCTAATTAACTATCAAATAAACAATCATTCGTCCATAAAAAGAAAATTGAATTCATCGATTCAATACCCAACATCATCTAGCCTATTTAATTAACCATTCATTAATTAAAACATCTAAATCTACCAATATTTGGAATACAACTTTTACTTCCTATTTCAAAATAAAAATATACTCGAAATCATTCTATTCAACTTATAAACATTTCCAAATTATAGTTTATAATATCATTCATTGAAATACTAATTTTATTTCTCTCAACTACTCTCGTTTTAAACTAATTTCATCATTGGATAATCATGAAGTCGTTAAAGTTGTGGGTATTTAATTTACCTCTCAGACCTTGAGTAAACAACATTCTTATCTTCTAAATAGGTAGAAGTTTATTAACGGAACTCTTTCCCAGTAACTATTACAAAAATTCAATTTACTATCCAATGTAAAACATGTTTTTTAACACAATACTCTCTCTCTTTGGAAATCTTATTTCAATTTTAAACATGTTCACTTAATTTAAGTATTAAGTAAACTGTCATTTAAAAGCTTTTATATTAACTTTAACCATCTTTTAAAATATTATATACAAGCCATGATTCTATGAAAATTAAAATCCTTTATAAAATTTCTTATAAGTTTATTTTAAACTTTTTTAGTTATATCTTAATAATACTTCATCTCTTCTTTAAAATATGTGATTTAAAAACGAATCCCTATAACTTAATTTTCCTGACCACTTTAAATAAATTTTGTTTCCATTTCATACTTCTGAGCTTTCATTCCATTCATTGGCCACTTTAAGTGTATAACTTTAATAACTCGTTTCAATTATTGAAACCATTTACAACATATTCAATAAAATTTGGTTTCTAATAACTTCACCCAACTTGGATTTTAAAAAAGTCCAATTAAATATAATTCAAATAATAATTCAATTTAAACTTCAATTTAAACTTAACTTATATTACTATTAATATAAATTTGTTTTCAAATTCGTTTAACTCTAAAAAGGGTCTTGTAGTTTCATAAACCTCCATTAATGAATTTCAATTTCAAGATCATCACTTTGATTATTATTAAATAAAGAATAATCAATTTCAATATTTAAAAAAAATAAAAATGGTTTACTTCATCACTACTATTAATTTAATAGTCAATCTTTCTTTAAACATTATTAGATTAATAATCAACTTCATTAAATAATTAACAGTTCAATAATTATCTTCAAAAAAATCAGTTCGTATTTTTTAACTCTATTCTTATATGTAAATTAACAATTTCATTCACAAATCTCTTTTCAATTTTATTTTCCATATTTGAAAAGGAAGTTTAAAAAATGTTCATTGGCACATAAAATCGCTCCTTGCCGTTCCTATACCCATTTACGCACGTTTGACGATTTCCTTTATTCTTTGAAATCTTATAAATTTCATTTCCAACACTTTAACGTCTTTTAAAAGACCATCATACGACTTTCAAATCATTAATACTACCGATTAATCACGCTTTCAAACTACTAAATAATGTCATAAGTTCTTTTAGTTATATATTGCAAAATAATAAAACGTAAATAAAACATTATCGTTTACTTTGAAAACTCACTTTGTATTATATTTTACAAAAATAAATTTCCCTTTATATACACTTAGAACGATAAGTCCAACTCGTATATTAAGATTTTATAATGTTTTAAAATCAATCAAAAATCGATTCTAACAAAATCTTCTTATAACGACGATACTAAAGAGGAAAATGTCTGCTAGAGTACCAAACCATGAAATGTCAACTAGTTTCACTTCCAATCATATTGATAAACATTATCAATATTAGTGAGGAATCCGGTTCGATTCCTCCAACCTATTATTCCCTGCACCAGTTATTCAGTATTCAACATATGTTATAATATATAAAATTTAACAACTACTGGTGTCTAGTTGGATCACTACAACCTGTTATTCCCTGCATCCAAATAGGTTATTTAAATAAAATCATCCATTCAATACAATAATCTATTATCTCTTATGATAAACATGAATAATTAATTCAACTGATAACGATCAGCCAACAACAGTACAAGCATCTAATTTTTAAATTAAAATACGTTTATATTATTATAAAAATAACCAATAAGGTAAGTTACTGTGATGGCCTGGCCCGCACCAGCCGACATTTCTAATGAAAGTGCGTTGTGTCGATGTACAACCAGCATGGGACGGTCGCCAAAGAAAGGAATTTTAACTAACAAGGAACCTGTAGAATGTCTCACAGCGCATGGAATAAAGTATAATAATAACATACTTGAGATAAAACAGGCAAGACAGTGCATAAGGTGAAAACTAAATCATAATCACCATAGCAGCGGAAATCCAAAATATAGCTTATGATCCATAACCATTATTACAACTTCAAAATACTATCTCTAAAGCAAAAGAAAGGAAAGGTACACTACTAATGCCCAAAGCAGTGACCATCAACAACATAGGGAGAATATATGTAGATAATATGTAGGAGCCTCCTGCTCGTCTCCGGATCAACTACTCGTGCATAACCAGCTAACCTGTCTCTAGTCTGCTCGTTTAGGAGCACCCAAAGTTATAAGAAGAGACATAAAACTCTGGGTCAGAAAAAAGTCTGGTGCGAGCGATAAGCAGCAAAACAGAATAATAACAGGTATACTAAACCATACCTGAACCTGGACCTGCAACTAAAGAGTTAGCACTACATATTGTACAATACTCTAAGGTGCCACTAACATATGGTATAAAGAATACGGGGGTGGGGGTGTGCATGACATAGCGATGGCAAACAATCAAGCATAGCAACCATCCTCACAACTCTCACACAGTGCGTAAAGCATGCAATATCTACCACTTTGATCACCCAATTCCTTGCTATGATCACTCTGCCCCATGGAATCATAACAACCCCACTGCACTGATCCATAGCCATTAATCCTTTGCTATGTCCACTCTTCCCCATGGAGTCATAACGGCTCCACTGCACTGGCTCATAGCCTTGCCACGATCACTCTGCCCCATGAAGCCTTGATGACCTCACTACACTAATACATAGCCTAACATTCATCTTGGTGGTGAATCAAAGTTATGGACGTCGATAACCCCCTAGCACACGTCCCGCAACAAAGTCCAATCACGAAGTTGACTCGTTGGTTCCCAACTGGATCCTGAGTACGAACTTCCCATTTGGATTACCTTTGCATCTCGGGTGTTGGTCATCATCTCCGGATCGGTTCGTTTTTCCACTTCGCTCCACCTCAGATCGTGCTCCTCGGCTCGTGATTAATGCCCTTCACCGGTTCGGTTCGTGGTCACTACTTCGATTCAGATTGGCTCGTCTTCTTCCTGGTCGGATCGGTTCGTGACAAGCATCCCTAGTTCAGTCCTCCTCTCCAACCACCCCTGGTCGGGTCGAGTCCCTCAAGTCCATGCATGGTGCATCGGTTCGGGTCGTGGAAGGGGTCGGGTCGAGTGATGCGGTTCGAGTCGGGCTCCTTCTCTCAAGCCGATCGGGTCGTGGTGCCAAATCCAGAGCATCAGGTCGCGACTTGTTTCTCTAGGCGGTTCAAATCGGTCTCCATCACCCCGAGCGGGTTGGGTCGGAGGGGCAGGGACGATCCGATCCGGTTCCTGCATATTTTCTACAACCTTACCAGCGACCTGTTTACGCCATTCGACGGCGTTTTTGACCAATCTAACACGTATAGACAATCACAAAGGATACCATACAATCATAACAACTTGTAGAAATGACCACAAGCACCAAAACAATAATTTGATAGGTTAAAACGGATCAAACATAGCCAAAACCCCATATTTTCCCTTAAGCGTGCTTAAGAAAAACTAATGATAGGATTAGTAAAACTTAATCAGATTAATCAAATTTTCTAACAGAGGCCTAAAACAATATTTTGAAATTTATAAACATTTTTCCAAAATTTAATCATATTTAAGTTCGCTAATTAACATTAATTACCCTTAATTAACCATAATTAGTGAGGAACTATGCAAATCGCTCACCTTGGCCACAAATTAAATTTAGATCTGAAATAATCTCTGTTATGGCACTGTTCCCAAAGAAATACAATAGCTCTATTCCCAATCCTATGCTAATCTTCTTCAATTTGATGTAATTTGGCCTAATCTTCAAATAGAAAGTGGTTTAGAGGTGTTTTAGATGTTAGAGGCCATTACTAGGGTTCCAAGAATGAAAATGGCTGGTGAAAAAGTGTCTAAAGAAATGTTTTTCAACCATAATCAGCCCCTATATACCCCTAATCCCGAAATCCCCCAATGGGCCTAGCTGTTAACTACCCAATTAAGCCCGGTTAAGCTGTTTTTCACCTCCTAAACCTTTTTTCAGCCATATCTCCCAAACGATAAGTCCGTTTTTCACATATGACCACTCTACAGAAAGGTAAACCATCATCCGGATCTAATGGAAGTGGTTTCAGGTCAAACTCCTTTCCAATCAAAAGTTTTGGACAAAACAAGTTCAGCTAGGGGCAAAACGGTCATTTAAAAATCGGCAAAAATCATGAACATAAGAAACGACCCCAATAGTCGTCTCCCAAAGTTACATGACTATACAACTTCGTATGTGAAAGAAATAAATATTCTATGATCCTTCGATGCGCAGAATGCGGGTTGTTACATTCTCCCCCTTAAGAAATTTCGTCCTCGAAATTCCTTAGCCCAAAACATACAAAGGATCTCGCATGCCTACCAATCATTAACAAAACAATCAAGCATACAAAACAACACAACAAGCCTATCCTAGCATGCAGTTTACTAACAAGGGAGTACTGTACCGATATAAAAACCTTACCAGGCAAAGAGTTCTGGATACTTCCTCCTTATCTTCTCCTTTGTTTCCTAAGTACAGTCTTCCTTATCACTACCCCACTGGACTTTGACTATTTTCACTGCCTTCCTTCGAAGCTGCTTCGTAACGTTCCCAACAATACGCATAGGCCTGCGGTTTCCAACCGCATCGGGTTCAACCGATATCTTCCAACTGATGCGGTGTAATACTCATACTAGGGTCATGCACAAACTTCCTTAACTGGGAAACATGAAATACATTGTGAACTCCTGCCATCTTCTCTGGTAATTCAACTTTATATGCCAAATTCCCAATTTGCTCAAGAACTGGGAATGGACCAACAATTCTTGGTGTTAACTTGCCTCTCCAGCCAAATCGTATCACTCTCTTTAATGGAGAAATCTTGACAAACACCAAGTCGCCAACGGAGAACTTCAAATCCTTTCGCCTCTTATCAGCATAACTCTTCTGCCTATCTTAGGCAGCTTTCATTCACTGTTGAATGATCTTAACCCTATCTGAAGTTTCTCTTATCACATCTGGTCCAAGCACAAACTTCTCACTAGTTTCTAACCAACATGACGATGAGTTGCACGGTCTTCCATACAAAGCTTCAAATGGAGCCATACCAATACTGGATTGATAACTATTATTATATGCAAACTCTACTAGATGTAAATGGTCATCCCATAATCCACCAAAATCTAATATGCAAGCTCTCAAGAGAGTTTCTAACACTCGATTCACCCTCTCTGTCTGACCGTCGGTTTGAGGATGATACGCGGTACTGAGATTTAATTCTGATCCTAATGCCTCTTGTAAGCTCTTCCAAAACCCACTAGTAAACGAGTCTCGGTCACTCACAATGCTTTTAGGTACTCCATGAAATCTCATTACCCATTTCATATATAGCTCAGCTAACTTAGCTGTCGTTCTATTCGACTTGACGGGTATAAATCTTGCACTCTTGGTTAATTGGTCCACAATCACCCAAATCCTATCATGGCCCGACCTAGTCCTTTGTAACCCATCAATGAAATCCATTGAGACTTGTTCCCATTTCCATTCTGGAACTTCTAATTGTTGCAACAAACCACTAGGCTTCTTTTGCTCAGCTTTAACTAGCCGACAATTCATGCATTTGGATATAAACTTCCCAACGTCTCTTTTCATTCCTTCCCAGTAGTAGGCCTGCTTCATGTCTCGATACATTTTGTTACCACCGGGATGTATAGTCAGTTTTGAGTGATGACATTCTCTAAGCACTTCATCTCTCAATCCATTGACATTGGGTACAACTAGTCTTCCATTCTTTCTAAGCCATCCATCCCGATCAAGCCCATACTTGTTCATCTTTTCGTTGATTCCAATCTCTAACTTTGAGATGATTTCCAATAGGTTAGGATCATCCCTCTAGCTGGAACCAATCCGCTCAATCAAAGTGGGTCTGATCATCAAACTTGCTAATATTTCTGGATCCAATTCGCACTTTGGTCTGAAATCATACCCAGCAATGTACTCCAGTTGCTTCCATTCCATTTCCCGTTCCTGGTGTGTATACGATATCGAAATCGTAGGAAGCCAAGAATTCTAACCGCCTTTGCTGTCGGAGATTTAGATCCTTCTGAGAGAAAAGATACTTTAACGATTTATAATCGGTAAACAACTTGGATCTTTCTCCTAAGAGATAATGTCTCCACATCTTCAATGCGAACACGATCGCTGCCAATTCCAAATCATGGGTAGGATATCTTTTCTCATGTGGTTTTAGTTGCCGACTTGCATAAGCTACTACCCTACCTCCTTGCATCAGGACAGCACCTAGTCTGGTACCACTTGCGTCTGTATATACCGTCATCTCTTCATTCCCCTTAGGAATGACTAATACTGGTGCACATGTCAACTTTTCCTTCAGACTCTTGAATGCATTCTCGCACTTTTTGTCCTAGACGAAAGCTTGATTCTTCTTGGTCAACTGAGTCAACGGTGCTGTTATCTTGGAAAAGTCTTAGATAAACTTGCGATAATATCCAGCTAATCCCAAGAAACTTCTTACGTCTGTTGCATTCTTGGGCGTAGACCAATCTTGTACCGTAGCGACCTTCGCAGGATCCACGGCAATACCATTCTTTAAAACAACATGGCCCAAGAATCTTACCTCCCTCCTCCAGAAGTGACACTTAGAAAACTTTGCTGTTAATTGGTGTTTTATCAACAACTCCATCACTATCCTCAAGTGTTCCTTGTGTTCTTCCTCTGTCCTCGAATAAACAAGTATATCATCCACAAACACAAGAACAAACTTATTCAACTGATCTCTGAATACCCTATTCATAAGATCCAAAAATATGCTGGTGCATTAGTCTACCCGAATGCATGACCAACCACTCATAGAATCCAGACGACGTCAGAAATGCCGTTTTAGCTATACTTTCAGCTTCCACTCTAAGCTGATGAAAACCTGGCGCGAGATCCAATTGGGAGAATACTCTCACACCACTAAACTGATCAAACAAATCATCTATCTGAGGTAGTGGATACTTATTCTTCCTCGTCACCTTATTCAACTCGCAGTAGTCCACACACAAACGAAGGGAACCAACTGCCTTGGTAGCAAATACAACTGGTGCTCCCCATCAGAAACACTTATTCTGATAAATCCCTTCTTCAAAAGATCGCTTACTTGCACCCCCGAGCTCTCGCTGCTCCCTTGGTGCCATACGACGAAGTGGCATCACTATAGGTCTGGAATCTTTCACTAAATCAATACGAAACTCAATCTCTCGGTGTGGTGGAGCTTCCTCGGAGACGTCCGGATACTGGCCAGCCATGGGCACATTTGACAACTCATCATGCTGGATGTTGAGTGAATTTAGAAAACTAGCTATTACTCCATCACTAGGTAGACCACCAAACACTAAACTCCGCCCATCATCCGCTCTAACTGTCACCAAAATTCCCTCACAGTCTACCACCACCCCGTATCTTTGGAGCCAATCGACTCCCAAAATAATGCCAAACCCAGTAAAGCCCAAAACAAAGCAATCACAAACAAACATGCATCCATGACTCGATAAGACCACATTACAACAAATCATACAAAGGCTAGCCGAACCACCAATCGGGTTTGTCACTGCTAAAGGCCTATCGATCATCTCGGGTTCCAATCCCAACCTATCTACCAGGTCACTAGATATGAAGGAATGGGAAGCTCCAATATCAAACAACACTCGAATAGGAACATCATAAACAGAAAGCATACCTTGAATGACGACATTCTTTCCATTCTCCGCTGCAGTTGGGGCATTCGACAAAGAAGGAATAACATTAATAGCATATGCTTTAGCAATCTGGTTTTCTTTAGGGGGTTGCGGACACTTATCCTTGTGATGTCCCACTTGACCACAGTTGAAGCACTTCCTATCCGCTGGCTTGGCCCGACATTCTTTGGCATAGTGGCCTTTTTTACCAAAGCTGAAGCACTCAACATCTTTCTTATTCCTTTTCTTTTGGCCATCCTTGATCTGATTCTGCTTTCTCTTATTCTGAGAACCATTCTTGCCTCCACCGCTTGCTTGCTGCTTTGGCTCCTCTGCAGATGCATCCTCAGTCTTCGACGTAGGGTATAGAATCTCTGATCTTAAAGCTTTCCCCACAATCGATTCAAACATTTCATCGATGTGGTTAATAATCCTTTCCTCCAAGTATTGATCCAAGCCTGTTATGAACTTCTCATTTTTCTTCTCGGGATTGTCAATGAGGGATAATCCATACTTCGATAAAGTATTGAACTCTGCAATGTACTCCTAGACTGCGCTACCACTCTGCTTAAGCTCCAGAAATTTCCTGAACAATTCTGATTTCTGGGCAGCAGGGATGAACTTATCATTGAATCGGGCCTTAAACCGATCCCATGTAACTTGATCCTCTGGAGTAGCTGCCTTAATAGCATTCCACCAATTCATTGCCCGTCCGTGCGGCTGACGGGATGTTAACTTCCTCTTCATCGCATCCTCGATATCCAAGTCTTCAAAGATACGCTCACAGCTATCCAACCAATCCTGAACTTCTTTAGCCGATTCCGTTCCGTGGAACGGCTTCCCACCAAGGCTAGTGTAATCCTTGCATAGCTTGGCAAAATAGGCCCTAAGCGCCTGCACCGCTGCACCACCACCATTAGCAGCATTAGGAACTGCCCTATGAACATCCTTAAGCATCTCCCTCATAAAGTCAGTGACCATAGCCCTCATGCCAGGAGAATTCCCATTATTGGCTCCTCTACCAGCACCTCTCGTATATCGGCTCATTGTTCAATCTGTAAAGAGAAACGATTAACCATCTCTTAAGTGGTGCCAGTGCTATGCGACTTCATCCTTAAATATTCTAATAAAATGTATATATATAACTTTTGAAAATCAAAATAACCACAAATAAGTGCTCTCATATACGTATTATCTCTCCCTGGTGTCTTTCCCTAGGTTAACTACGCATCCTAGAGCTCTGATACCAAATGTGACGGCCCGCCCCGCACCAGCCGACATTTCCAGTGAAAGTGCGTTGTGCCGATATCCAACCAGCACGAGGCGGTCGCCAAAGAAAGGAATTTGAACTAACAAGGAACCTCTAGAATGTCTCACAGCGCATGGAATAAAGTATAATAATAACATACTTGACATAAAACAGGCTAGACAGTGCATAAGATGAAAACTAAATCATAATCACCATAGCAGCGGAAATCCAAAATATAGCTTATGATCCATAACCATTATTACAACTTCAAAATATTGTCTCTAAAGAAAAAGAAAGGAAAGGTACACTACTAATACCCAAAGCATTGATCATCAACTACATAGGGAGAATATATGTTGATAATACGTAGGAGCCTCCTGCTCGTCTCCGGATCAGCTACTCGTGCATAACCAGCTAACCTGTCTCTAGTCTGCTCGTTTAGGAGCACCCAGAGTTATAAGAAGAGACATAAAACTCTGGGTCAGATAAAAGGTGTGAGCGATAAGCAGCAAAACAGAATAATAACAGGTATACTAAACCATACCTGAACCTGGACCTACAACCAAAGAGTTAGCACTACATACTGTACAATACTCTAAGGTGCCACTAACATATGGTATAAAGAATACGGGGGTGGGGGTGAGCATGACATAGCGATGGCAAACAATCAAGCATAGCAACCATCCTCACATCTCTCACTCAGTGCATAAAGCATATGATATCCACCACTTTGATCACCCAATTCCTTGCTATGGTCATCTGCCCCGTGGAGTCATAACAACCCCACTGCACTGATCCATAGCCACTAATCCTTTGCTATGTCCACTCTGGCCCATGGAGTCGTAACGACTCCACTGCACTAGCTCATAGCGTTGCTACGATCACTCTGCCTCATGAAGCCATGATGACCTCACTGCACTGATACGTAGCCTAACATTCGTCTTTGTGGTGAATCAAAGTTATGGACATCGATAACCCCTTAGCACACGTCCCGCAGCAAAGTCCAATCACGAAGTTGACTCGTTGGTTCCCAACTGGATCTTGAGTACGAACTTCCCATTTGGACTACCTTTGCATCTCGGGTTTTGGTCATCATCTCCGGATCGGTTCATTTCTCCACTTCGTTCCACCTCGGATCGTGCTCCTCGGTTCGTGATTAATGCCACTCATCGGTTCGTTTCGGCTCGTCTTCTTCCTGGTTAGATCGGTTCGTGACAAGCATCCCCAGTTCAGTCCTCCTCTCCAAGCACCCTGGGTCGGGTCGAGTCCCTCAAGTCCATCCATGGTGCATCGGTTCGGGTCGTGGAAGGGGGTCGGGTCGAGTGACGCGGTTCGGGTCGGGCTCCTTCTCTCAAGCGGATAGGGCCGTGGCTCTAACTCCAGAGCATTAGGTCGCAACTTGTTTCTCCAGGCGGTTCGGATCGGTCTCCATCACCACGAGCGGGTTAGGTCGGAGGGGCAGGGACGATCTGATCCGGTTCCTGCATAGTTTCTACAACCTTTAAAGTGACCTATTTACGCCATTCGATGGCGTTTTCGAATAATCTAACACTTCTAGACAATCACAAAGCATATCATACAGTCATAGCAACTTGTAGAATTGACCACAAACACCAAAACAATAATTTGATAGGTTAACATGGATCAAACATAGCCAAAACCCGATATTTTCCCTTAAGCGTGCTTAAGCCAAACTAATGATAGGATTAGTAAAACATAATCAAATTAACCAAATTTTCTAACAGAGGCCTAAAACAATATTTTGAAATTTATAAACATTTTTCCAAAATTTAATCGTGTTTAAATTCGCTAATTAACACTAATTACCCTTAATTAACCATAATTAGTGAGGAACTATGCAAATCACTCACATTGGCCACAAATTAACTTTAGATCTGAAATAATCTCTGTTATGGCACTGTTTCCGAAGCAATACAGCAGCTCTATTCCCAATCCTTTGCTAATCTTCTTCAATTTGATGTAATTTGGCCAAATCTTCAATTAGAAAGTGGTTTAGAGGTGTTTTAGATGTTGGAGGCTATTACTAGGGTTCCAAGAATGAAAGTGGCGGCTGAAAAAGTGTCTAAAGAATTGTTTTCTAACCCAAAACAGTCCCTATATACCCCTAATCCCGAAATCCACCAATGGGCCTAGCTGTTAACTACCTAATTAAGCCCGGTTAAGCTGTTTTTCACCTCTTATACCTTGTTTCAGCCATATCTCCCAATCGGTAATTCTGTTTTTCACATATGACCACTCAACGGAAAGGTAAACCATCATCCGGATCTAATGGAAGTGGTTTTAGGTCAAAACTCCTTTCCAATCAAAAGTTATGGCCAAAACAAGATTAGCTAAGGGCAAAACGGTCATTTAAATATCGGCAAAAATCATGAATATGGGAAATGACCCCAATAGTTGTCTTCCAAAGTTACATGACTATACGACCTCGTATGTGAAAGAAATAAATATTCTACGATCCTTCGATGCGTAGAATGCGGGTCATTACAATTACCTTATTTGGTATATAAACGTTAAAATAACGTTTTCATTTCAATTAAATTAAACGAACGTTTAAGTTAATCAATAAATATAAGGATATACTACATACATCGAAGCAATCATCAAATCATCCAACAATTAGCAAATATAGCACACAAATCATAAACCCGACTCATATGAAATATAAGTGGGATAAACTGAGTGAGTTTTACTCACCATTATTTCATTCGTCGTTAAAACAGTTCATTTTAATAAAAAAAACATGTGTTTAACTTTATCAGAAATACTACCTGCTTCCAATGTTGACCAAACCAGCTCCATAATGTTGTGTCTGTCCATACGATTCCAACGTCCCTTGGTTTGTTCAATTCTATTAACGTATGACCATGTTATACAAATTATAAGTTCATATGAATTTAATAATATTTTGAATAACACTATTCATAATTAATTAAGTTTTTATCCTGATTATGTAACACCTCATATTCCTTAATGTCACCCGTATGAGGATTTCAATTAAGAAATTATGGAGCATTGTAGGTATAATGACATAAAACATCACAGAGACTAAGATTTCACAAGAAATAAAATAATGAATTTACAGCAAAAGAAGAAGCTATCTTTTTTTAGATACAAAACCATCTTTGTTTCAATTAATCAAATAGTTACAAAATGTCGTATCTCAAAATCTCGGTTAAAAACAACATCACAGTAAAATAATATTATCCTCCAAACAGTAAAAAGATACAACCTAACCTTGGAAAGAGAACAGGAAGTAATCCATCTCGCAGGAATCGATCACGACAATGTTAACAAAGAAATCTGAACTATACACATTCTCCCTATAAGCCTAGGCGAAAAAAAGAGAAAGGAAGAAAGGGAATGTGTCAAACATAAATCTTGGTGAGCTGCTATGATTACCAGCCCGACTACTAAGTTAAGTAAAAAAAAAAAAGTTGTTCGAGTGTCATAGAAGGGTAAGTGTCTGTACATGTCTAAAGGTGAACAATAACTGATATGAAATGGTATAAAGGATTAGCTATACTTATCAAAGAGACAATGATGATAGTGATGATCATGCTAAAACTCATTAACTATTTTGCACTTCTACAATTTCAGACAGGAACATATAATTAGGAAGGAATTTCCTAACACTACCCATCAATCGACTTATTAAATAGGATGTGAATAATATGTGCTAGCTATGGCATTCGGGGGTATTAGTCCCGAACCCATCAACTAAAAAGGCACAGCCTTAATCACAGGCAATACAATGTCTTATCTTCACTGTCTGGATCCATGCACTCTCATTATTCCACCGGAACGCAACCATACCCACCTCTCGTTTGATTCTCTTACTATTCAGTTCAGTATAAGCGACCCCTACCTAGTGTCAGGCCCTCTTTATAACCAAGGAATACTAACTGATACGGGTCCTACACAAAATGTGTATTACACAAGCCTCCCAAAGACTTGGTCCCAAGCTAACTAGTTTTTCTATGAGCCCCTTATATCTCAAAGGAATGAACCCCTCCACACTTATTAATCCAGTGTTTTAATTTAACCTGTTTTTAGTTCATTGATAAGCCGAATAACACAACATGTTATTTCTAAGATTGTAATTAACAAAAGTAACCTACAACCCTTCATCCTGCTTATTTTCATTAATGAGCCCAGTGACCTAACATGATATTTCTTAGATAGTAATTAGTGAAAGTAATCTACAACCCCCTTTTTATTACCATGCCATTTATTGTCCAATTACAAGTTGCAATAACATGTTTTACTTAATGTATAATTAAGTATCTCTTAACCCAGTTCACAAGTTTTCCATTTGTATGTTAATGTCAAATTAAGTACCATTAATTCTAATTAACATGTTTTCCAATATAGATTATTGAATATCAAACTACATATAATTCATTCCAATTAACACGTTTTCCAAATACGGGTTACTTAATGTCCTATTAAGTACAATTAACATGTTTTTCGAATTAACGTCAGATTAACATGCTGTAACGTCCCATATTTTCTGGCCAATTATTTGAATTATTTTATTATTTAAAATATTGATTTGAATTTGAATAATCGAATTTAACCATTTTGTTTTGAATATGTTATTAATATTAATAATATAATAATATTTTATTTCCAAAACAGTCGGAAAATGTTGAATTTGAAATATAATGTGAACGGGCAATTTAAAATGGTTTAATATTATTTATGTTGAAATTATATTAACTAGTTCATTTATTAATCGACATTTGAGCTTATAATTTATAATTTAATTATAAAATGAGCTGCAGCGGCGCGGTAGTTCATAATATAACGTTTTAAACTTTAATTGGCTGTACAAGATCCGATATAAGTCGGATTTCTTTGAAACAAAAAACGTCCGAATCTATTGGATAATATTATTATAATGGAAGGAAAAAATCGAGTTTTCATATTGTAGATTTTATTTTATGTCCAAATCAAATTTTGAAATAGTCGCTATGGAATTCATTTATATAATATAACGATTTATTTTATTAAAATAAAGGATTTTTATTTTATTGAATATTGTTTTGGCTTGAAACTCAACCCGAGTTATTTTACTTTGGTTGTACATGAAATCTGGTCGAGTATTACCAATTATAATATTATTATATTGAGATATTTTAAATTTGTTTGTTTAAATTTAAATTGAACCCTTAAAAAGGGACTTTATTGAAACGATCTCTGTTTTTGATGCGTAATAGCTAATTATTGCTAGGTTTCAAGTTTCGCGTCAACTAGAGTTAATTCGTAAGCACAACAAAATTAAATACAAATAAATCGACCACTTGGACGTGAACACGCTCCAGTTGGGCAAACGGACTTAGAATCCGACGAGACAAGTTTCATTAGGATCTTAACGTCAAATTATACCATAACATCCATTTTCATTTCAAACGGAGTTTGTATGTAAGAACAAGAGCGAATAAATAGCGTTCAGAAGTGGCGATAAGGATGAAATAAAATATCTAGTCACGTCAACATAAAATAATAATTGTCCATCTTTATATACCTTATATCGTTCAGCCACAAACCAGAAAATCCCAACCCAAACTCATTTCCATCCAACATATCTGCAGAAAAATCCCTAAACACAAATCAAATTATATCTTCAAAATTAGAATGAATTAGCCAAAGCGATCTGAAAGAAAGTTGTAGATCGGGTCGATTTCTACCTACTATCAAAATTTGGAGGTGATCGGACACCTGTGGTGACCGGAATCGAGGCAAAACCGTGGATTTTCTGTTTTGTTTTTGTGGGTTTTATGGCGATTTGGGTTGTCAATTATTGATGGGGTCTGAAGTAAAGTTGTAGAGGGAGGGGGAAAGCAATATTTTTGCTTTTGGGTCTGTCGCATGAAAGTGGGTGTGGACGGCGGTAGAGTGAGATGATCAAAATGTTAAAACCAGTTGGTTTTTGGCGAGTCACATTCGGTTCTAGCGATTTTCGGCCGTTGGGGTCGATGGGAGGCTATGGTGTGTGAAGGTCAGAGAAGGAGGACGGCGAGGGGTTCGAACGCCGGTGGTGGCGTCAGCCTTGGTGGGCGGTGGAGTGCGTGGTGGTGGGTAGAAGCTTTTCCGGTTTTAATCGATTTCTGGCACGAGGTGGAGGAATTTAGGGTTGGATTTCTTAGAGAAGTCATGTCTTAGAGATATGGTGAGAATGGAGGTGGCGCCACAGTCGGAAGGGGCACCAGAACGTCGACGACAATGGGTTTTAGTATCGTGTTTTTCTGAACAAGGGACATCGAGAAACAAAAGGAACGGGTTCGAATCAGATGGGAGGGATGAAAAGCGGATGAACAGTGAAAGGAGCTGACATGAATTAATGGATAACAATGGTATTAAAGTTTAATTAAGGAATAATTATATATATATAACCGTGAATTTATAACTTGTAAATAGCACAACTTATTCATACGTTAGCAAAATTCAATGAAACGAGAGTCGTTGGGATCATGACAAAGAGAATCACGCTGTCAAGCAGAAATGGTTGGAAACAGAAGCTATCTGATTTTTTTATAATTTCGAATGCTCATTTGAAATTATTCGAAACTAACGCATCGACCGTCAATCGTATGTAATGGTGAGTTAAATCTCACACTATTCTGGACAGCTATGATGTGATAAATCCATATAATTAAAATATCAATAACATATATATATATATATATATATATATATATATTGGTTGATTGGCTGCCTTGGTTGATTATGGTTGATTTAATGGTTGTTGTTAATTATATTATTGTCGTTAATTTATTAGTTTAAAATTTTATGCTATAGTGAAATGTTATAATAATCCGTGATGCAGGGAAGAACACGTTGGAGGGATCTGACCAGATTCCTCAAATATCATGTATGTTATTTATTTTTATATTGTTTACACATGAACTGATTGAACCCCAAATGACATTGAATCCTTGTAATGTTCCATATTTTTTGTTGTTAAGTATTTACTTTAATTTACTATTTTAAATATTATATTTGGAATATTTATGGATTTAATATTGAATTCGTTTATTTAAAACGAAGTTTGAACATTTAATTTATATTTAAATTAAAACGAGCTCGTAATGGAACGGTAGTTCGTAATTTTGAATATTGAACTTCAATTAAATATACAGAATCCGTTTACAGCCGGATTTCTGTGAAATAAGAAACGTTCGAATCTAGTTGATTATAATTTTCATATAGAAGAGAAAAATTCCGATTTTGTGTTATAGATTGTTACTTATGTCCAAATCAAATATTAAATAGTCGTTATGGAAATCATTATTTAATTATAACGTTTATTTAATATATTTAAAGGGGTTTCAATATAATTTGTACATCGTTTAAATCGAAATTGATGGTACTGAGGTGTATAATTTATATTTGAAGCTATAACATATTTCTAGTTGGGTTTATGATAATAATAATTTTTTTTTTTGATTATTCTGGAATTTAAATAATATTTTATCGATATTATTATAAGCCTTAAAAATGGCCATTTGGCAAACAGGCTCTGTTTTTGATGAAATTTGTTCATTGGAACTGTATCGTTAAATTATTGTACGGTATCAAATTGCGTGGCAAACCAATGTCGTATGTGACAAGGACAGCTATAAACGTCCAATTATCTTCTTTAGCACATAATTAAATTTATTTAATTTAATAAAGAGATATTTGGGTATAACTTGAGCAGACGATCGAATTAAGCTATGAAACCAATTCCATTGAATTTGTATCAATGTTTACAATCAAGATAGACATATAATTTGTTATTTTTGGAGACTGTGTAATTTGGTGTTCGAAATGGCACTGTGGTGCATATAAAAATAGCGTACTGGGAAACAGTCTCAGAGTGTGATGAAACTGGTGCCATTGGATTCTTATTAATTAAGTATTATAACATTTCAATTTTCATGTCAATTGGACTTACCGTTTGATCATGGCAACGATAAATGCCTCTACCGTTTATTTTATTCTGGTCAATTTAGAGAGAGGTAACTTTGGAGGAGTAAATAACTGGCTAAATAGACTCCAAATTTAACGAAACAAGATTCATTAGATCCGTTAGGAAGAGGACAAGTAAAATGTCAAGGCATCAAATTTATTAGATTTTTTCTACATCGATAATTATAAAGGACTTTTCACAAACGTCCTTGGAATTCAACGAAACCTATCCCATTGGGTCCGGATTTTTTTTTTTTAATTTTACGATTACATTGGTTTATTAAAAACGGAGGTAATATAAGATGATTTTTTGTGAAAAGCTCAGGGTATGAGTTAGTTATAAATAAATAATATTATTTTGGTCTCTTCCCTTTATAAAAGAAGAACAAAACCTAATACGTTGGTCAAAACAACTTGCGTGTTCAACGCAAAGTGCAGCCACCTCTCAAAAATGGACATCCTGTATTCTTCAGTACTTCCTCCTTTATAATCCTTCGATCCACACAATTTTATCCAAGGTTCTCAACAACAAAACTATAAAGCTCGGTGGGTTCTTTGCGTTCAATGGTTTTGATCAGTTTCCGGTACTGTGCTAGCTGGATTTTGATCAAGAAGCGTCTAACTTTGAGCAGATTTCATTGGCGATTGGCTTGATCATTCAACGCGAGGGTTGAGGCACTGACAGAGGAGGGAAAGGCGAACGTTCGAGTGGGTATTGATTAAACGCGGGTGGGTTGAAGTGAAGCGCGGTGGAGCTTTCTTGGATGGAGCGTTGCTTGCTATGGTTCAAACGAGGGTAAAGGTGTACAGAAGGGATGGAACAAATGTTGAATGGAAGATGGGAGTGGGGGGTTTTACACGTCAGTAGCAAAGGAAATCGACCCCAAAATGTTTCAAAGAAATGTTAAGTATTGGACCCGTATTATTATTTTTAACCGTGTAAATAGTTTAAGGCTAAAACATAGTAGGAACAAAATTATAATTAAATATTATACCTTATTATTATAGGCTGTCGGTGCTGAATGGTGGAATCCCATGCTGAATGGGGAAAGTCATGGACTTGGTTAACAACCAACAAAGGGAACGATTGGTTGAAGTCTATTGCGTGTAAGGGAGGAACCGTGATAATAATGGAACATGGAAGCTATCGGCCTATAGACAGTATTACGAAAGTAATTAATTATAATTTAATTAATTGTTAATTAAAGAACGATTAGCTAATTTAAATTTTCTTTTGGAACACAGGGATCTATGCGTGGTTGCCTGGACTAGAACACATGAATATAAGGAGTGATCGGGTTGTTTTAACCAAATGAAAGTAATTATATTTATATAAATATAATTAAAATTTAATTAAGGAATTTACGAAAATTTATCTTTTTGTTTAACATATAATATTTATAATGCATACATACGTTGATAGAATGGAATCGAACAATAAGCGATGGAACTATGTACACGAGATCTACATCATGGAACAAATACGGATGCGACTAGAATCAAATGGGATTTTTAATTAAATTAAACACTTGTTTAATTTAATTAAAACCAACCGTTTAAACAGCAGTATCAACTCAAGGTTAGTTAAACTAACTCAGTTCTCCCCACTTGTATTTTATATAAGTCGGGGTTTATAATTGTGTGTTATGGTTGCTAATGGTTGACTGTTTGTTTGTTTGTTAATAATATATATTTTTATATATTGATTAAACCGATGAAATTAAACGGTTGTTTAATTTCAGTGGAAAACCAAATCGTTATTTTAACGATTGGACCCAACTAAGGTAACTTACCTTGTCGGTCACGTTTATAAAATAAACGTGTTAATTCAATGAATTGTTTGGATTGTTTGTTAATGTTAAATAAATTGGTTATTTTTAAATAGCTGTTATTTACTATTATATCAGTTAAATTGAATTGATTGGATTTATGTGAGATAACATATTCATATACAGGGAAGAAAAGGTTGGAGGGATCCAATGGGATTCCTCAAATATATTTAATGTTATTTATTTCCATATTATCATTATATGAACTGTTCAGATTGGATGATTGATTTGATCATTGACCGTTGTACTGAAATTCAACAATTTATTTTGTTTAAACCAATGAGTAGTATTGGTTGAGTAATTAGCAGTATATGGCCTATACATCAATTGTTTTTCAAATATGGATTTACTGTCATGTGAATCGATGGAAATGAAGTTAATAAAATTTATTTTATAACTGAAAATAGATTTTTTAAAACTATTATTTTGAATTAAAGTTTGTTAAAAGAAAATAATTATTTGTTATTTATTATTTAGATTTATAAGTAATTATTAATTGATATTATAAAGAAAAATCTGATATTAATCAGATTTATAAGCAAATGGGCAGAACTTAACCGAACGGTTAAGAATTGGATAATTGTTCTTTTAAAACAATTAAATGGAATTATTTAAATCAATTATATTATTAATTAATTTAAAGTGAGAAAAAATTGGGATAGATTAACATATTAATCGAGCATTGAATTGACTAAGTCAACCGCTGGGATTTATTATTAAATTAATTTATTTTGAATTAATTTAATAAACAATAATTTTAATAAGATTTTAAAAGAGAATTTACTATTTATTTTAGTTAATTAAGAAGTTAACTACTACTATAGTAGTTAGTGATCAAAGCAAATTATTATTTCAATAGTAACTTAAGAGATTAACTTTTTAATTGAAATTCACTTAAAAAGTGATTCAAGTGAAATGTATCTAATCGAAATATGAAAGGAGTTTATGAACGGGTTTTATATAAAAACTGATTTTTATAATGAAGTTGTAAAAAGAATTTTAAGTGAATCTGATAGTTAAATCAAATATTTACTAAATATTTGAAGTTAGAAAAGGGAATTTAGAAATTGAGAAATGGTATGAAATGGTTAACGAAGTGAGATTATTCCGAGGTTCGGAACGTGATATTCCGAAGTTCGGAATGTGATATTCCGAAGTTCGGAATGTTAAGCAAAGTCGAGAGTAAGTTAAATAAAAGAATTCGGAAATGGCAAGGAATATAAGTGTCGTAAATAATTTACAATGGGGTTTGTAAATGAAGTAAGGGATTTGGAAAATGAATTTTGTAACAAATTTTACAAATAATAAATTGCACTATTTGATTTTGTAAATTGAAAATCGTTAAAACGATCGCTATGTGATTTTAGACAATGCATAAGTTGTCGGGGTGATTTGGAAAAGTTACAATATAAGAAATTAGGAAGTTTTAAAATAAAATTTGTAATGTTTGTTGCAGATGATAAATGAATTGTTTTGATAAAAAGGATTCATATAGATGTCAATTATAAGGATTGTGAAAGATATTATTATAAGATTTGTAAAGATATTCTATTAGATTTGATAAAGAGAGTTATATATGACTTAAAACAATTATAGTATTGTAAACAAGTTTTGAAGAATATTTAAGAAGAGATGTTGGAGAAATTTTATAAAAGATTCTATTTATAATAGAATCAAAGCTCGAGTAATATTATAAAGAATTATTAAAGATTTATAGAGAAGTATAATTATATTTTACTTAATAATAAATTAAGAAAATGTTGTTGAGATTTAAATAAGGGTTTCAAAAGAAAACGTGTGGTTAATAAACTTCTATCTATTCTGAAGATATGAATGTTGTTGGTCAAGGTCTAAGAGGTAAATAAAATACCCCAACTTGAACGACGTCACGATTATCCAAGAATGGTATTAGTTTATAAATGAGAGAAACATAAGTTATAATTTCCGTAAAGAACATTGAAAAACTATATTCAAAAAGTTCGTAAGCGAATGGAATGATTTGTAAGAATATTCTTATTTATAATAAGAAATACAAGTTAAACTCCAAATCTTAGGAGATTTAAAAAATATAATTAACAGATGCTAAAATTAAGAGGCCAAGTAATGTCGAGTACTGAATCGGTGCACTCATTTTATTCTCACGATTATTTGTTTGATAGTTAAATAATCGACTATCAAATCAGGCCAATACGATTGCTGGTACGGAAAGACCAGGATCGAGTTTATATTCTAAAACCATTTCGAACCAGCAAATACGTGGAAGATACTGATTGAAGATGGAGCAATTGAAGACTGTGGATCTTCATGAGCAAAAGGATTATTTGTCAAATCTCTCTTGTAAGCTCCTAGCGGTACTTCGACAGTGGTTATGTTGTGATTGGAATCTTTGAGATTGTAAGGACTACTTGCTACTGGTCCATAAGGTAATTCAAGGATGTGGTAAGAGAGTGCCTTCGGTTCATCTTGTTCCTGGACGACTTGTATGGACGAATGTATGATAGAGTATTTATTAAGAATCACATACATTGATTTTTACAAACATATTTCTATTAGCTGCATAGTATTTTTGTAGACGTCAAATAGTGATATCTAATGGATCTGACAAAGTGGCATTCTAAGTGAATGAAGATGTGTTGTTCTGAAGTATAAGCTTAATCTCTAGCCTTATCAACCAGGAAATGACATAAAACCGGGTAGGTCGCATTGATATGTGGGTCGCACCCATCAAAAGGGTATATCATTACCTGATCTGGTGAAATCAAATGCCTTCGGTTGTCCCTTTTATCTTTGTATGTATGCTATCGATTCGGTTGGCTAGCCATCAACTGTGGTAATGATATATTTGATACTCACAAGCGAAGCGAGGGGCCGATCATGTTTAGCTTGGGTTGCAAGATGTTCTTGTTGAACCACAATGTATTCATCTCTAGAGATACATTGTCGAGAAGGTGGTTCCATACCTTGCCAGGAAAACCATTCTCCAATAAGCGCCTGCGGTTTGGATTGTATACTATATATGTAGAGCATGAGATGCAAGCGTTCTACTAGATTGATATTTATTTGTATTTAGACACTATTATAATATCAGAAAAGATATTAATTTCAATAATATTTTGGGTTGTCGTAAGATAAAACCACTCATATTTATGTGTGGATTTGGTCTTGCGATTATCCTTTTCTTTCGAAAATATTTTAACTTTAAAACCAAGTTGTGTGATACCATTAAACTTAGTGCATTTTTCTCACTCTGGTTCACCGGACTGATCCGACATTTGCAATGCACGGATTAGACCGGGTTGTACAGGTTTAGGTTATCGGATGCTGTGAAGAGACGAGGCTAGAGGAATCCAGACGTGTGATATCTAGTTTGTATTCCACTATGTGATTGTATATGAGGACATGATATTATAAATATCCAGATATGTTGATGTACTCTGATGATTGTAAGTTTCTATTTAAAGCTCTCTATAAAGATTTGTTTCTATATTATATTTTGTTCCGCTATGATGTGTGACGGCAAGGAATTTCGCTCGGTCCGAACCAGTCGCTAAACCGACCCAGACCGTTCGAAACGCCCTATCGTTTGAGAACACGACAAAATAGAACGCATACAGAAGAACATTTCACTGTATATTACAACAATTCATCAGATTACAAGAATATACAGAGTATAAAAGAATATTACACAGAAATATCAGAGATTTAAATTACATTAAATACATAGCAGCGGAAAATAATACAATACACAACTAGGAAGAGATATACGGATACAAAGCTTTCCGGATATCGTTCCAGCTGTAAACCAGGATCCTGTGAATATAAATCTGCAAAACCAAAACTACTAGCTGCCCGTGTCAAAATAAGGGCACCCAGAGTTTAGGTTAAAACAATAAACTCCAGGTCAGTCATGTGACTGGTGTGAGAACTAAAACAGTTATTAATCTTTATTTTAAATCATTAGGTAAATCAAGGGACCACGCCGTATAACACGGAACGGGTTTCCTCCCAAGAATACCAGTGCATAAACAACAGCGCAATGCTAAATAAAGAAAAATGAAGCTGTTATAAGACCCAGGTCCTATCACACAATGCAATCGCAAGCCGGGGGATAGGGTTTTCCCTTATAACAGCTAAAGAATGCTTGATACGTTTAAAACAAATCATTTGATACTATTATAAGTGCATAGAGTATAAAACAACTTCAAATCATAAGTATCAATCATAGGCGGCATGAATGCCCCATACCACTATGTCGCCATATATAGGTTTACAAATAAAACCGCAAATGGCACGTATTGGAAGTTGGGTTATCATTTATGGTATGAACCGAGGCTAGGGATCGTCCTCCACCGATTCGTGACTCTCTAGCCCGAGCCACAGGCAAGCGCGCAGGCAAGCCTTGGAGCGACAGGGCCGGTCCACCGATGTGGATTATTATGCCTGAACACTACGTTTCCCCACCCTATGGGGTGTAAGTCTGGTCCGTCAGCCGACTAGAAGCATCGGCCGAAACCGATATAACCGAGGCGCCTCGCAACAGCAACAACCACATAAGTCAAACTCGTCAGGGCGTGTAAAACCACTGACGCCACTTCTAACTAGAAAGAAACGCAAGTCCTCCCTGAGGTCCGTCTCCCGTTTTTGATTCATACCGGGTGTGATACTCGCGAATCAACGTTACACAAAGCTACGCCACACAAGGCCGTGCTTCGATCATCAACCACAAGACTTTGCTTTTCAACAGAAGCCTTGATCAATTGCCACTTAGGCATGCCACACAGGCAATTCACTCCATGCGATTGATATCCATCAATATATAACCCCTGAGCTCGTACGTCTCAGAGAAGGGCGTTAAGCAAGAGAATAAACTCTCCGCCGCCAAACAGATATATATTTAATAGAGATCAATCACACGGACTAAAATCCAATGTCAGACACACAGTCCATTTACAAGTCCGTTCTGGGTCTGAACGAAACCGGAGGCACCTAGTACCTCGCATATCCATCGATCTCCAAGTACGTCTGGACGATCACCAACTGTTTCCATCTTCTTGGGTGTACAGCCCAATCAAGATCATCAGTAATTACCCAAACGACGTGAAGACTTCCGGTCTTCGACCACCGTCTTCATCTTCGACTTATCGTCGTATCAGTTATTCAGAATGGGATAAACCCGGTTTTTCCGAATAACTCGCGTATATTTTAAATAAGTGTTACACAACACAACATACGCCTCATTCCAATTCATTAGTCACTAACCGTAAATTAATCAAGAGAATAATTCCCCAAATATTAACCCCGAAGGCCGAAACCAACATCAGATCAATATCCAGAAAACCATTCTGCTTGGCTAACCGACAGTTAGTTTCTAAATTTCACGTTCAAATCTAATTAAAGATTTAACTATCGCCTGGAGCAAAACTGGTGATACTCCATTTTCGATCATTTCAATCTAATTAAAGATTCATTAAAACTCCACTTAGTTTTAATCTTTGACTGGGTTAAAGAATCAGTGTCATTTAAAAACACCGTTCACGATAAACCCAAAATCACATTCATTAATCATCGGGTTAAAGAACGAGTGTTATTTAAAAACACTGTCCACGATAAACCCAAAAATCAATACTAATTCAATTCCAATTAAATATCATTTTTAATTGGTACACTTCATTAAATCTAAATAAAAAGATTTAATCTTTTCTCAACTGGGTTCAAGAACAGTGTTAGTGAAGACACCATTCACGACAAACCCAAATCACATTCGATATTCAATACAAGGCTCTGAATAGAAAATATATCGGCTTATATTCAATATCGAATTCTACGACTAACAAATGTCGTATTGGAAATAACGATACAAATATATATCTTTCAAATTTCCATAACAACACCTGTAATATCACGAATTCCAACATCGAAATATTCCGAAGACAATTTCGATTCAAATCCACTCCAATGCAATCATTGGAAATTTTGGTTATTTTCAAAACCATTTCAAATTCAATTTATTTATTTAAAAATAAATAGAATTATAATTCTAGTTCAAAACTAGTTCATTTCGATAAAAATCTATTTTTATCTTTTCAAATATGGAGTTTTTCATCCCAAACTTTCACAAATCATTTCTTATGATTTTACACAAATTATTACTATTTTTAATAATTTTATCAAGGCCCGTACAGTCGATTTCCATTAACGGCCATCGAACTGCACTTACAGCGACCTTTTTCGAATTTGATTTGGACGTATCTCCAAATCCAACCGTTAGATTTCAAATTTCTAACATTCACTAGAAAGCTCTTTTCGATACGAACCCAACGGTTCCGGTTTTAGGAGAATCCGACGGTCGGATCTCCCGCAATGTCCGTTTGAAATAAATGGTCGAAATTCACGAACTGCCGCGGCGCGGCGCGTTCTATTCAGGTCATTATATTATATATATAATATATATAATATATACTTCGTCGATTTCTATTTAAAACGAATTATATAAATAGTTTTAAATTCGTTTCAAATTCTATTTCAACTTCTATTTCAATTCAAAGCAAAATTGAATTCTTCTTTATAAATTCGTTTTAAAATTCATTTCTATTCAATTCGAATTTCAATTCAATTTGAATTCATTTCAATTCGCTTTCAATTCCATTTGAATTCGTTTTCAATTCAATTCATTTCGAAATCGTTTTCAATTCAATTCATTTCGAAATCGTTTTCAATTCAATTTATTTCGAAATCGTTTTCAATTCAATTCATTTCGAAATCGTTTTCAATTCAATTTATTTCGAAATCGTTTTCAATTCAATTCATTTCGAAATCGTTTTCAATTCAATTCATTTCGAAATCGTTTTCAATTCAATTCATTTCGAAATCGTTTTCAATTCAATTCATTTCGAAATCGTTTTCCATTCAATTCATTTCGAAATCGTTTTCAATTCAATTCATTTCGAAATCGTTTTCAATTCAATTCATTTCGAAATCGTTTTCAATTCAATTCATTTCGAAATCGTTTTCAATTCAATTCATTTCGAAATCGTTTTCAATTCAATTCATTTCGAAATCGTCGATTTCAAAATTACTTTTTAATATTCATTTTAAAATGAATAAAATCGATATAAATATCGTTCACGTCAAAATGGCGTCAATCTAATCAACACGGCTTCATATATTGATATTTTCAAATATTCCATTTCGAATATTTCTATTTCAAATATTTCTATTTTAAAACTGGAATGAGGCCCAATCAATTACCATATAAAGTTAATTATATGGATTTTCATACAACACATGTATAATAGCATTGAAAAATAATCAACCATCAACCAAAGTGCACTACACTGTATAAGCATCAAATATAGATATCTAACGCTTATAACAGCCTGTCAATCAATCGATCGACATATTTAATCAATCAGGATGAGTGAACTTCAAATTTCATCCCAACACCCGTGTGGGGTTTCAAACAATCAAACACAGATGTTATTTGTGCAGTTGGGCGATGTGTGAAATTTATCGACCCAATCAATATCAGTCAAATCAGTGTATATACAAACAAATCGGCCGATTTGTTTATAACTATTCATTTATTCACATTCACGTTAAAAATTATATTTTTAACGATAAAACATTTTATTTTAACCTATGAATTTCTATTCAATTCATTTACACAATAAAATGATATTTTTATTTTCTAACATATTTTAGAAAATTTCGGCGGCATAACGGCACGATACTAGAAACGGGACAAGGCCTAGCCTTATCCCCGGTCTAGTGAAGGCCCACGCCATTCACTCATCAATCAAATCAATTTCATTTTGCAAACCACAAAATTTGGAGTAAGGGTCTAACCTAGCCTTACTCCTACGCCTTATAACGGCGCACGTCTAATCCTAGCCAATTTATCGATTCGATTTTTCACACCACAAACCACATTCAAACCAATATCGCAATCAATCACCAAACAGTCAAACAAACAAGTCCATGGTCTGTGGACGATTGTGTCGGGTGCTACTAAGCACCGTCTGCATCCTAGTATAAATATATAACTAGAAAAGAAATAGAAAGGTGAGAAATTCTCACATATAGCTATCCTAGCTCCACGGCACTCCTTTGCAGAAGTCTTCGTCGTTTCGCCTTTTTGTCACCTTCGTTGTCCGCTTTTACTACATATGTAAAAATCGAATTTTTACTATGCTATTCAATATATAAAAATCTGATTTTTCTATCGAAGTTCAATATATAAAAATCATATTTTCCTATCGAAGTTCAATATATAAAAATCGAATTTTTACTACGATGTTCAATATATAAAAATCGAATTTTTATTTCAAAGTTCAATATATAAAAATCGAATTTTTACTTCGAAGTTCAACATATAAAAATCATATTTTCACATCTATGTTATATAGATAAAAATTATATTTTTATCACGCTATTTTCCACCTAAAGATTTTGCCTTTTCAAAGATAAAGATTTCGCCTTTTTACTTTCAAAGAACTCGCCTTTTTATTTTTAAAGTACTCGCCTTTTTATTTTCAAAGTTCATATCTTTTTTTTTTAAAAAAAAAAAACAAAGTTGATAACTTTATAAAAACAAAGTTGTTTTTATTTTTTTAAAAACAACATATATTTTCAAAACAATTTCATATATGTTTTCAAAACAATCTTTTTTTTTTTTAATAATATTTTATTATTTAAAAGTTGACTTTCACATACGACCTCTATACGAGGTCCACCGCCTGTCGCCCATAGCGTTTCACCCCCATTCCGAACACAATGGGATATGTACCGCAAGCTGATTCGGTCGTTTCGATCAGTTTCTGTTGCATTTACATTTATATCATTATATTGAATTTTAAACGTGCATTTCAATTTACCGGGGCCACACACTAACTAGAAAAATTCCCAAAAAATATTTTCTAGCTTCGTATTGACGATACGGTCCTAACAAAACTAGTTTCGTCGAATTCTGAGACCGTTTGAAAAATGGCCAATTTCCAGTCGATTAAAATCAACTGAAACTGGTCAAACGCGTTTTCCTTTGCCACGCTCACATATTGATTCGAAAAATTATGAAATTTGGAATCTAGCAATAACTTGACATCACGGACCCAACAAAAGTGGTTTCGTCGAAATCCGAGGTCATTTGCAAAATGTCCATTTTTAAGGGCCAGAATTCCATAGCGACTATTCAGAATTTTCAACTGGACATATCTTTCGATTCCGGCTATCAAATTTCGATTGGTCGGATTCGTTAGAAAGATATCATCAAATAGATCCCATTATTTTTGGTTTCACTAAAATCCGGATTGTTTTGCACCCGGTACATTCAATTGAAGTTTGAAATCGAATTATCGAACTACCGCGCCATTTTCAATTCTATTTATAATTATATATAAATATTTATATTCTAACGACGACGCGTATAATATATACGTTCGAATTATATTCAAAATAAATTTCTCGTCGATTTTATTTAAAATAATCTATTTTAAATAATCGAAATTCGCTAAAATTGCCAAAATAAAAATTTCAAACTGGCCCAGAATTTGCGGGTTGTTACAATCTCCCCCACTTAAAACTTTTCGTCCCCGAAAAGGAACAAAGTCGAAAGTGGTTTGATAAATCAACACTACATTCGATCTGGCTTTCATTCTCCAACTTTTCAGTTTCTGAGAATTTTCTAAAATCTCAAAAATTTGGCTAACACCCTAAATTTTTGAAAAATTTCGCCATAACCTCCCCTGCACCGGGAGCATCGGGGAATTTCAAATAGCTTCCCCGGTCCTTCAGATCTCAAAAAGAAAAAGAAAAAGCCAAGCGGCTAGCCAATAGGCTCACAAAATCATCATCACCCAAACAAAACAGGAAATTATGTAGTAAACATGTACCTATTTGTCGGGCAAACAAATTTTATTCTCTGGCTCTAGCCTCCTTGCTATGACCTGTTCAATGATATATATGTATATGCAAACAAATGCGACCAATTTTCAATAGAGTTCAATATTTGGTTCAATTAGGCTAAATGGTTAAAAATTACCAAACAAATAAACAAACAACACAAACATCAATCAATTAGTGGATTAGAGTTTTCAAATTGATAACTTTGATACATATACAAAATCATGTTTTTGATGCCAAATCACAACAATATATTCTAGCTATATAAGATTTGGTTCTCACACCAGTCTAATGGAAATATATAGAAAATCACACCTTCGAAACACGAACATAAATACTGATGATGTCATGACAATCATCAGTACCATCTCCGGGCGACTAGAATGTGATTCCATATCTATCCAGTATATTAAAACTTTGAATATACGTTTGCAAGGCGTATATGCAAATTCTTTATATACTGAATTGTCCAAAATCAATATAAACAAATAATCAAATACGAATAGTTGATTTATATTTTCAAAACAAAAATGTTTTCATTTGAAAAATATACTCTTCACACCCGTTCTAGGATACTACTGATCCTATCTCTAACGAGTCATTCTAATTGGATATTACTAATCCAATATCTGATGAATTCTTTCGTATGGTTCTAATGTGCCTTGTTCTCTGCTTTGTAAACCAAAGCTCTGATACCAAATGTGACGGCAAGGAATTTCGCTCGGTCCGAACCAGTCGCTAAACCGACCCAGACCGTTCGAAACGCCCTATCGTTTGAGAACACGACAAAATAGAACGCATACAGAAGAACATTTCACTGTATATTACAACAATTCATCAGATTACAAGAATATACAGAGTATAAAAGAATATTACACAGAAATATCAGAGATTTAAATTACATTAAATACATAGCAGCGGAAAATAATACAATACACAACTAGGAAGAGATATACGGATACAAAGCTTTCCGGATATCGTTCCAGCTGTAAACCAGGATCCTGTGAATATAAATCTGCAAAACCAAAACTACTAGCTGCCCGTGTCAAAATAAGGGCACCCAGAGTTTAGGTTAAAACAATAAACTCCAGGTCAGTCATGTGACTGGTGTGAGAACTAAAACAGTTATTAATCTTTATTTTAAATCATTAGGTAAATCAAGGGACCACGCCGTATAACACGGAACGGGTTTCCTCCCAAGAATACCAGTGCATAAACAACAGCGCAATGCTAAATAAAGAAAAATGAAGCTGTTATAAGACCCAGGTCCTATCACACAATGCAATCGCAAGCCGGGGGATAGGGTTTTCCCTTATAACAGCTAAAGAATGCTTGATACGTTTAAAACAAATCATTTGATACTATTATAAGTGCATAGAGTATAAAACAACTTCAAATCATAAGTATCAATCATAGGCGGCATGAATGCCCCATACCACTATGTCGCCATATATAGGTTTACAAATAAAACCGCAAATGGCACGTATTGGAAGTTGGGTTATCATTTATGGTATGAACCGAGGCTAGGGATCGTCCTCCACCGATTCGTGACTCTCTAGCCCGAGCCACAGGCAAGCGCGCAGGCAAGCCTTGGAGCGACAGGGCCGGTCCACCGATGTGGATTATTATGCCTGAACACTACGTTTCCCCACCCTATGGGGTGTAAGTCTGGTCCGTCAGCCGACCAGAAGCATCGGCCGAAACCGATATAACCGAGGCGCCTCGCAACAGCAACAACCACATAAGTCAAACTCGTCAGGGCGTGTAAAACCACTGACGCCACTTCTAACTAGAAAGAAACGCAAGTCCTCCCTGAGGTCCGTCTCCCGTTTTTGATTCATACCGGGTGTGATACTCGCGAATCAACGTTACACAAAGCTACGCCACACAAGGCCGTGCTTCGATCATCAACCACAAGACTTTGCTTTTCAACAGAAGCCTTGATCAATTGCCACTTAGGCATGCCACACAGGCAATTCACTCCATGCGATTGCTATCCATCAATATATAACCCCTGAGCTCGTACGTCTCAGAGAAGGGCGTTAAGCAAGAGAATAAACTCTCCGCCGCCAAACAGATATATATTTAATAGAGATCAATCACACGGACTAAAATCCAATGTCAGACACACAGTCCATTTACAAGTCCGTTCTGGGTCTGAACGAAACCGGAGGCACCTAGTACCTCGCATATCCATCGATCTCCAAGTACGTCTGGACGATCACCAACTGTTTCCATCTTCTTGGGTGTACAGCCCAATCAAGATCATCAGTAATTACCCAAACGACGTGAAGACTTCCGGTCTTCGACCACCGTCTTCATCTTCGACTTATCGTCGTATCAGTTATTCAGAATGGGATAAACCCGGTTTTTCCGAATAACTCGCGTATATTTTAAATAAGTGTTACACAACACAACATACGCCTCATTCCAATTCATTAGTCACTAACCGTAAATTAATCAAGAGAATAATTCCCCAAATATTAACCCCGAAGGCCGAAACCAACATCAGATCAATATCCAGAAAACCATTCTGCTTGGCTAACCGACAGTTAGTTTCTAAATTTCACGTTCAAATCTAATTAAAGATTTAACTATCGCCTGGAGCAAAACTGGTGATACTCCATTTTCGATCATTTCAATCTAATTAAAGATTCATTAAAACTCCACTTAGTTTTAATCTTTGACTGGGTTAAAGAATCAGTGTCATTTAAAAACACCGTTCACGATAAACCCAAAATCACATTCATTAATCATCGGGTTAAAGAACGAGTGTTATTTAAAAACACTGTCCACGATAAACCCAAAAATCAATACTAATTCAATTCCAATTAAATATCATTTTTAATTGGTACACTTCATTAAATCTAAATAAAAAGATTTAATCTTTTCTCAACTGGGTTCAAGAACAGTGTTAGTGAAGACACCATTCACGACAAACCCAAATCACATTCGATATTCAATACAAGGCTCTGAATAGAAAATATATCGGCTTATATTCAATATCGAATTCTACGACTAACAAATGTCGTATTGGAAATAACGATACAAATATATATCTTTCAAATTTCCATAACAACACCTGTAATATCACGAATTCCAACATCGAAATATTCCGAAGACAATTTCGATTCAAATCCACTCC
Source organism: Allium sativum (assembly GCA_030737875.1). Lineage (NCBI taxonomy): Eukaryota > Viridiplantae > Streptophyta > Magnoliopsida > Asparagales > Amaryllidaceae > Allium > Allium sativum. The sequence continues at coordinate 115,345,203 of CM060921.1, forward strand.
AATGCAATCATTGGAAATTTTGGTTATTTTCAAAACCATTTCAAATTCAATTTATTTATTTAAAAATAAATAGAATTATAATTCTAGTTCAAAACTAGTTCATTTCGATAAAAATCTATTTTTATCTTTTCAAATATGGAGTTTTTCATCCCAAACTTTCACAAATCATTTCTTATGATTTTACACAAATTATTACTATTTTTAATAATTTTATCAAGGCCCGTACAGTCGATTTCCATTAACGGCCATCGAACTGCACTTACAGCGACCTTTTTCGAATTTGATTTGGACGTATCTCCAAATCCAACCGTTAGATTTCAAATTTCTAACATTCACTAGAAAGCTCTTTTCGATACGAACCCAACGGTTCCGGTTTTAGGAGAATCCGACGGTCGGATCTCCCGCAATGTCCGTTTGAAATAAATGGTCGAAATTCACGAACTGCCGCGGCGCGGCGCGTTCTATTCAGGTCATTATATTATATATATAATATATATAATATATACTTCGTCGATTTCTATTTAAAACGAATTATATAAATAGTTTTAAATTCGTTTCAAATTCTATTTCAACTTCTATTTCAATTCAAAGCAAAATTGAATTCTTCTTTATAAATTCGTTTTAAAATTCATTTCTATTCAATTCGAATTTCAATTCAATTTGAATTCATTTCAATTCGCTTTCAATTCCATTTGAATTCGTTTTCAATTCAATTCATTTCGAAATCGTTTTCAATTCAATTCATTTCGAAATCGTTTTCAATTCAATTTATTTCGAAATCGTTTTCAATTCAATTCATTTCGAAATCGTTTTCAATTCAATTTATTTCGAAATCGTTTTCAATTCAATTCATTTCGAAATCGTTTTCAATTCAATTCATTTCGAAATCGTTTTCAATTCAATTCATTTCGAAATCGTTTTCAATTCAATTCATTTCGAAATCGTTTTCCATTCAATTCATTTCGAAATCGTTTTCAATTCAATTCATTTCGAAATCGTTTTCAATTCAATTCATTTCGAAATCGTTTTCAATTCAATTCATTTCGAAATCGTTTTCAATTCAATTCATTTCGAAATCGTTTTCAATTCAATTCATTTCGAAATCGTCGATTTCAAAATTACTTTTTAATATTCATTTTAAAATGAATAAAATCGATATAAATATCGTTCACGTCAAAATGGCGTCAATCTAATCAACACGGCTTCATATATTGATATTTTCAAATATTCCATTTCGAATATTTCTATTTCAAATATTTCTATTTTAAAACTGGAATGAGGCCCAATCAATTACCATATAAAGTTAATTATATGGATTTTCATACAACACATGTATAATAGCATTGAAAAATAATCAACCATCAACCAAAGTGCACTACACTGTATAAGCATCAAATATAGATATCTAACGCTTATAACAGCCTGTCAATCAATCGATCGACATATTTAATCAATCAGGATGAGTGAACTTCAAATTTCATCCCAACACCCGTGTGGGGTTTCAAACAATCAAACACAGATGTTATTTGTGCAGTTGGGCGATGTGTGAAATTTATCGACCCAATCAATATCAGTCAAATCAGTGTATATACAAACAAATCGGCCGATTTGTTTATAACTATTCATTTATTCACATTCACGTTAAAAATTATATTTTTAACGATAAAACATTTTATTTTAACCTATGAATTTCTATTCAATTCATTTACACAATAAAATGATATTTTTATTTTCTAACATATTTTAGAAAATTTCGGCGGCATAACGGCACGATACTAGAAACGGGACAAGGCCTAGCCTTATCCCCGGTCTAGTGAAGGCCCACGCCATTCACTCATCAATCAAATCAATTTCATTTTGCAAACCACAAAATTTGGAGTAAGGGTCTAACCTAGCCTTACTCCTACGCCTTATAACGGCGCACGTCTAATCCTAGCCAATTTATCGATTCGATTTTTCACACCACAAACCACATTCAAACCAATATCGCAATCAATCACCAAACAGTCAAACAAACAAGTCCATGGTCTGTGGACGATTGTGTCGGGTGCTACTAAGCACCGTCTGCATCCTAGTATAAATATATAACTAGAAAAGAAATAGAAAGGTGAGAAATTCTCACATATAGCTATCCTAGCTCCACGGCACTCCTTTGCAGAAGTCTTCGTCGTTTCGCCTTTTTGTCACCTTCGTTGTCCGCTTTTACTACATATGTAAAAATCGAATTTTTACTATGCTATTCAATATATAAAAATCTGATTTTTCTATCGAAGTTCAATATATAAAAATCATATTTTCCTATCGAAGTTCAATATATAAAAATCGAATTTTTACTACGATGTTCAATATATAAAAATCGAATTTTTATTTCAAAGTTCAATATATAAAAATCGAATTTTTACTTCGAAGTTCAACATATAAAAATCATATTTTCACATCTATGTTATATAGATAAAAATTATATTTTTATCACGCTATTTTCCACCTAAAGATTTTGCCTTTTCAAAGATAAAGATTTCGCCTTTTTACTTTCAAAGAACTCGCCTTTTTATTTTTAAAGTACTCGCCTTTTTATTTTCAAAGTTCATATCTTTTTTTTTTTTAAAAAAAAAACAAAGTTGATAACTTTATAAAAACAAAGTTGTTTTTATTTTTTTAAAAACAACATATATTTTCAAAACAATTTCATATATGTTTTCAAAACAATCTTTTTTTTTTTTAATAATATTTTATTATTTAAAAGTTGACTTTCACATACGACCTCTATACGAGGTCCACCGCCTGTCGCCCATAGCGTTTCACCCCCATTCCGAACACAATGGGATATGTACCGCAAGCTGATTCGGTCGTTTCGATCAGTTTCTGTTGCATTTACATTTATATCATTATATTGAATTTTAAACGTGCATTTCAATTTACCGGGGCCACACACTAACTAGAAAAATTCCCAAAAAATATTTTCTAGCTTCGTATTGACGATACGGTCCTAACAAAACTAGTTTCGTCGAATTCTGAGACCGTTTGAAAAATGGCCAATTTCCAGTCGATTAAAATCAACTGAAACTGGTCAAACGCGTTTTCCTTTGCCACGCTCACATATTGATTCGAAAAATTATGAAATTTGGAATCTAGCAATAACTTGACATCACGGACCCAACAAAAGTGGTTTCGTCGAAATCCGAGGTCATTTGCAAAATGTCCATTTTTAAGGGCCAGAATTCCATAGCGACTATTCAGAATTTTCAACTGGACATATCTTTCGATTCCGGCTATCAAATTTCGATTGGTCGGATTCGTTAGAAAGATATCATCAAATAGATCCCATTATTTTTGGTTTCACTAAAATCCGGATTGTTTTGCACCCGGTACATTCAATTGAAGTTTGAAATCGAATTATCGAACTACCGCGCCATTTTCAATTCTATTTATAATTATATATAAATATTTATATTCTAACGACGACGCGTATAATATATACGTTCGAATTATATTCAAAATAAATTTCTCGTCGATTTTATTTAAAATAATCTATTTTAAATAATCGAAATTCGCTAAAATTGCCAAAATAAAAATTTCAAACTGGCCCAGAATTTGCGGGTTGTTACATGATGTGAGACTCTATGCTATGTTGGTTCCTCTTCTTCTACTCTAATATTTCTTTTTTTTCTTATCTCACCCTCTAATTTCTTTCTAATAACATTCCAGTGTTGTTGATGCTTTAATAGTCGATATGGTGTTTTTGTGTTGATTTTCGGGGTCGAAAATCCATGGTTCATTACAGCAGTATCAAAGCTATTAGTTTAGTAATAACCTTGGCTCTGTGGTATAGCTTGATAGAGATGGGATTAGCAATATTCTAAATTGAGTTTGAGTGTATATATATGAGAGCGCGTATTTGTAAATTTTATATAGATATGTTTTATATTGTGTTGTTTGATCGGCTCAAGTGTTGAAAAGCATTTGAATAAACAATGGACATAGTATTGTTTTGTAAAGAGGGTAAATGAAATAATTTTACGTAAAATAAATTTTTGTATAGAAAAGAAACAATTTTATCAAATTATTGAGATATTGTGCGTTGATTGATTTAAATGGAATTCAAATTGAATTAAAATTTGAATTGGAACTTAATCTGGTTAAGTGAAATCAAATTAATAAGGGTATTGAAATCAAATTAAGTAAATATGGAATTTAGAATTTGGAATTTTAAAGAATAATAATTAAATAGAAAAAAATCGAATATTAACCGGTTGATGTTCTAATATATTAAACCAAAATAAATATTAATATTGAATGTAAATCCAATTGATTTGGTTGTGTACTAGTTATTGATTGTGAATTGTTTGTTGTTGGATGGTAGATTGTTTGAATAGAAATAATCAACAATTTAACGGAGTTGAACGAATTATAATCTAAAGGATAAAATTCTAGAATTATAAACTAGGATGAAACTGCATTTGAACTGAAATTAATGATTTAAACCTATATTTGCAAATGAATTGATAAGTCATGCTTGATTTTGAGAACTAGTATACTTGACTTGTTAATTAATGAAGTATTATTTAAAATTTCATATATATGTTATTTATGTGTTGAATTGAGATAAGTATAGCTGCCAGAAGGCTAGAGAATTGATTTTGTTTGTATAGATTGCATGTAAACTGAGTAATATGCTCAATAGCGCTCGTAAAAGGTACACCTACACGAAAATATAAATTTTGGGTTTTGGTTTTTGATTTCCCGACCGTGTGGGTCGATGTATATATATTATTTGTTCCTGCGATGTCGCATATGTCACTATGTATAGGAGAGACTCTGCCGAATTTTTCCAGGATTAAGGTGTTAGAAAATTTCCGATATTTTTGAAAATTTTATTTTACCATAATAAATTGTTTTTTGATTTAAAATAATAACTGGATTTTAAAATGAATGGGATTTGTAACATTTTTCTTACCATACTAATTTCGGGGACGAAATTCATTTAAGAGAGGAAGATTGTAATGTCCCGTATTTTTGGTTGTCAAATATCTTATTTAATTTAATATTTTAAATATTGTATTTGGAATATTTATGGATTTAATATTGAATTCGTTTATTTAAAATGAAATTTGAACATTTAATTTATATTTAAATTAAAACGAGCTCGTAATGGCGTTGTAGTTCGTAATTTTGAATATTGAACTTCAATTAAACATGCAGAATCTGTTTTAAGTCGGATTTCTGCGAAATAAGAAATGTTGGAATCTAGTTGATTATAATTTTGATATGTAAGAGATAAGTTAAGATTTCGTGTTATAAATTGTTAGTTATATCAAAATCAAATTTTAAAATAGTCGCTATGAAAATCGTTATTAAAAACGTTTATTTAATATATTTAAAGGGCTTTCAATATAATTTGGACATCGTTTAACTCAAAATTGATGATACTGAGTTGTATAATTTATATTTGATGCTATGTGATATTTCTAGTTGGCCATTTATGATAATAATAATAATTTATTATTATTTTATTCGATTATTCTGAAATTTAAATAATATTTTATTGATATTATTATAAGCCTTAAGAATGGCCATTTTGCAAACAGAGTCCGTTTTCGATGAAATTAGTTTCATTGGAACCGTAGCATTAAATTATTACACGGTATCAAATTGCATAGCAAACCGAAGTCGTATGTGACAATGGCAGCTGTAAACGTCCAGTCATCTTCTTTAGCGCATAATTAAATTTATTTAATTTAATAAAGAGATATTTGGGTATAACTTGAGCAGACGATCGAATTAAGCCATGAAACCAGTTCCATTGAATTCGTATCAACGTTTAGAGTCAAGACAGACATATAATTTGTTATTTTTGGAGACCATGTAATTTAGTGTCCAAAATGGCACTATGGTGCATATGAAAATAGCATACCGGGAAACAATCTTGGAATGTGACAAAACTGGTGCCATTAGATTCATATTAATTAAGCATTATAATATTTTAATTTTTGTGTCAATCGGACTTACCGTTTGATCGCGGCAACGATAAACGCCTTAATCATTTATTTTATTTCGGTCAATTTAGACAGGGGTAACTTTGGAGGAATAAACGACTGGCTAATTAGACTCCAAATTTAACGAAACAAGATTCATTGTATCTGTTAGGAAGAGGTCTAGTAAAATGTCAAGGCCTCAGATTTATTAGTTTTTTTTGTAATTATAGGATTTTTAAACGCATGATTTTTCATCGATAATTATAAAGGACTTTTCACAAACGACCTCGGAATTCTACGAAACCTGTCCCATTGGGTCCGGAATATTTTTTATGTTGGGATTACAATTGTTTGTTAAAAACAGAGGTCTATAAGATGATTTTTTTGTGAAAAGCTCACGATATGAGTTAGTTATAATTAAATAATATTATTTTGGTCGCTTCCCTTTATTAAATAAGAACAAAACCTAATACATTGGTCAAAACAACTTGCATGGTCAGTGCAAAGTGAAACCGCCCCTCAAATAAGGATGTCCCGTATTCTTCAATACTTCCTCCTATATAATCAATCGATCTACACAATTTTATCCAAGGTTTTAAACAACAAAACTATAAAGCTCGGTGGGTTCTTTGCGTTCAATGGTTGTGATCAGTTTTCGGGTACTGTGCTAGCCAGATTTCAAGAAGCAGCTGACTTTGAGAACATTTCGCCGGTGATTGGCTTGATCGTTCAACGCGAGAGTTGAGGCGCTGACAGAGGAGGGTAAGGTGAACGTTCTGGTGGGTACCAATTGGATGCGAGTGCGCTGACGTGAAGTGCGGTGTAGCTTTCTTGGATGGACCGTGGTTTCCTATGCTTCAAACGAGGGTAATGGTGTATGGAAGGGATGGACCAAACGTTTAATGGCAAATAGGAGCGGCGCCGAGGGGGGGGGGGGGTCTAAACTTCAGCAGCAAAGGAAATCGACACCAAAATGTTTCAAAGAAATATTAAGTATCAGACCATATTATTAATTTTAACCGTGTGATTAGTTTAAGGCTAAAACCTAGTAGGAACTAAATTATAATTAAATATTATACCCTATTGCTGTTGGCTGTCGGTGCTGAATGGGACAAGTCATGGTGTAACGACCCGACTTTTCAAACCTTGAATGTCGACACTACCACATCCATGGTATTAAGTGCCGAGCACCCAAGTGCTAGAAAGACGAAAAATTAGGGTAAAAAAAAAAATAGACTAAGGAAGAAGAGGACACAATATGAGAATTTCACAACGGAACGGTAACATATAATATAAAGAATGATCTTTACAAAATAAAACTGTATGATTACAACTATCATAGAAGAATAACCTATCATCAACTTAAACAGTTATAACAACCTGTCCTCATAAATCTTGATGTATAACATAGAATGCAGCGGATTTAAAAATTACGGTAAGATGAACTCCAACTCTCTTCCAGAAGCTCCAAAGTAAAACCTTCCATACTCAGCCTACTCGAAGGTGTACGTGATGATTTTTAGGAAAAACAAAAACAAAGCGTCAGACATCAGTCTGGTATGAGAAACTCAAGATACACATTGCATGTAACAACACTAACGGGACTGTGTAGATAACCGCTCCAGTTTTCCCCCTCATTTGAAACCGACCATTTATTAGGAGAAGTATAGTTGTATTATAAATAATGTCTAGGGTGTAGAATATAAATAAATTAACATAGAAGGAATGGTTACATTGGTTACATTCGACAACTATTAAGTGTACAAACAAAACCGATAAGGCACATTCACATATTGGATTTTCCCATCGGAGATCTCTCAATACAGATCTGAACTCCATATCTCTAGATAAAATATACCATAAGGTAAACACAACTGGCCTATGCATGAAAACATCGAAGTGCACCACGTAGAACCAAATATACCCAACTTCCGCGTGCAACTTTAAAGAGCTCTCGCAACGATTCGATAATAAATGTACACTAGATATCGACTTAATATATCCTGCCGTGGGTTAGCCATACCCCAAATTGTGCTCCTGCTGTTTTTTCTGTCATTTTTGATGTTGAGGTTTCATTCAGCATCTTTCACATGAGTCTTCATCACTCGAACAAAACAAGAATTCCCAGATGGAATCCCACAACTCAATAGATCTTGGAATCACACATAGATCCCTTCACAGATCTCGGTATCACACATGGATTCCGATACATCAACAGATCTTGGAATCACACATAGAATCTTTCACAGATCTTAGAATCACTATAAGTGTTCGACCATCTCAACAGATCTCGAATCACCACATAGCCTTCACTTCACAATCGCTTCGAAACATAGAAATCGTATACTAGTTTTGAAGTGGTTTTCGATAAGTAAAACACTTACCAATCCCGGTCTCCTCAAATCCAATCGATAAATTTAAGGCTAAGTTCTATAGTCAATTAATTGACTATCAATTCACACAATAGACCTTTGTATATGGAAAACAACCTTGCTTAATTTCCATAACAAATGACTAAGCATCCAAAGCACTATCAAGTCACATAGCATGAAAAACAATCAAATCAATATCAAGTCACATAGCATGATAATAGTCAAAGCACGATTAACTCATATAAATAGCCTCTAATTCCTCTTACATTTAATTAGTCTTTCATTAATTAAAACTACTTTATTAGTAAAACTTCTTTTATCTAATTAAACTTCACTTATCAAATAAGGCTTCACTTATCTAATAAGACTTCATTTATTAATCAATAACTCATACTAGATTAATATCCCTTTAATACTAGTATATATTCAATGCATACATATAAAATATGTATATGTGTATATTCCACTAATTCACTATTCCTTTAGTCTTTGATATTTAAAAAGGTTTTAATATACTTAACCCTCCGATATAAGTATATTCACAATTCAATTTCAACATTTCTTTTCTAACTTCAATAGTTCAAAATGTACTCATATACTCATCCATCTGGTATAAGTATATCTACAATTCAATTTCAAGATTTCCTTTATAACTTCAATACTTTAAAATGTATTCTTATACTTATCCTTCCGGTATAAGTATATGTATAGTTCAATTTCAAGATTTCCTTTATAACTTCAATACTTCAAAATGTATTCTTATGCTTATCTCTCTGGTATAAGTATATGTACAGTTCAATTTCAATATTTCCTTTATAACTTCAATACTTCAAAACGTATTCTTATACTTATCCCTCCGGTATAAGTATATCTACAGTTCAATTCCAAGATTTCCTTCATAACTTCAATACTTCAAAATGTATTCTTATACTTATCCCTCCGGTATAAGTATATCTACAGTTCAATTTCAAGATTTCCTTTATAACTTCAATACTTCAAAACGTATTCTTTCAATATTTCCTTTATAACTTCAATACTTCAAAACGTATTCTTATACTTATCCCTTCGGTATAAGTATATCTACAGTTCAATTCCAAGATTTCCTTCATAACTTCAATACTTCAAAATGTATTCTTATACTTATCCCTCCGGTATAAGTATATCTACGGTTCAATTTCAAGATTTCCTTTATAACTTCAATACTTCAAAACGTATTCTTGTACTTATTCCTCCAGTATAAGTATATCTACAGTTCAATTTCAAGATTTCCTTTATAACTTCAATACTTCAAAACGTATTCTTATACTTATCCCATCGGTATAAGTATATCTACAGTTCAATTTCAAGATTTTTTTATAACTTCAATACTACAAAACGTATTCTTATACTTATCCCTCCATTATAAGTATATCTACAGTTCAATTTCAAGTTTTCCTTTATAACTTCAATACTTTAAAATGTATTCTTATACTCATCCCTCCGGTATAAGCATAATTACAATTCAATTTCAAGAATTCCTTTTGTTGAGTCAAGGATTTCATAGCATTCTGATTAATGACAAGGAGAAGTCTCATGATCGATAAAAAGAAGAGAATCAATGATATAGTAAGTTAGAGGTGGATTATTTAGTGTTTTTGCCCTGTTATAAATGTTAAAAATTATCCTTAAATAATCATATACCTCATTATTGTGAATATATATATGTATGTATATGAATGCACATTTATTGTGCATATTGCCAGAAAACGGTCGACCGGTTTCAAAATAAGCGGTCGATCATTTGTGGGCAGAAAGTACAACAAATGTGCACATATATATGTAACGTGCATATATATATACAAATTTCAGTCTGCTAGTTAATTTTGACCTGTCGACTGATTTTCTAACTGAAAGCAACACTTTGAATAGACACCTCCTTTCGTCAAAAGTTACTTCTCTTTCCTTTTATCAAAAAACATTTCTCTTCAATGCTTCTCTTCACAAATGGTTACGACTGTTTAATCATTATATAAACATCATTAAACCATCATCCAAACAACAACAACAAAAAATTACACTCAATTCTTTGATCTATCTTGCACTCTACTCTATATTCAAAAAAAGCACTCAGATTCAATATATTATCGTTTGAATCTCAAAGCTTGCGCAGTATTCTTGTGATTCAATAGGATATCGACTTCCAAATCTTCACATACATCAAATTATATTTGAGGATAAGATTATAGGAAGAGTGTACTACAATGACAAATCCGTGTTGAAAAGTGCACAAGTTGTCAACATACAAATTGTAATCTTAGTTGTTGAAGTCCTCAGAGTTGTAAGAGGCACGTGTTGAAGTCCTCAAGTGGTTGAGGCATGAAATCCCATTCGTTTGTCCGGGTGTTGTGAACCTGTTCCTCCGGGCGAAGCGAGGTTGTTGATTAGTGAAAATCCAGAGAGAAGTCTGGGACTGGACATAGGACGATGCTCCGAACCAGTATAAAAAGCCATGTTGTTATTACTTTACTGCTTTTTATTTGTGAATATTTCACTATCTCATAATAATTTTTTTTTGTAGAACTATTATAAATATACAAGTAAGTTTATCACATACATTTCACATATCCATATTACTGATCCTGCCTAAATCGTACACCGACTTTTCAATTGGTATCAGAGCTCGGTCATCACATAACCGTAACACAATTATTTGATATATTTTAGTAATATGGCAAATAACCCAAGTAGTAGCACTAACACCACTTATGCTGAAGGCCAATCGACACAAAGACCTCCTTTCCTCAATGGTCTTAACTATAGCTATTGGGCAACACATATGGCTTTTTACATGCAATCAACTAGCTCTGATGCTTGGAATGCTACTCAGAAAGAAATAGTGAATCCAACAACTGAGTATACAGAATGGACAGCTGGTGAGAAAACTGCAGCAGCTGTAAATGCAAAAGCAATGAATATATTGTTTTGTGCATTAGATCAAAACGAATATAACCGTGTTAGTATCTGTACCACTGCATATCAAATTTAGCAAACGATAAAAACCACTCATAAAGGTATTAACAAGGTTAAACAAACCAAAATAGCTATGTTGAAAAGTCAATTTCAATATTTCAAAATGAAGCCGAATGAAACAATCAATGAGATGTATTCACGATTTCACACTATTTATCATGCACTTATAGGATTAGGGCAAAAATATCCTGATTTTGATGTTGTTTCAAGAGTCCTACATTCTCTAACCAATGAATGGGAAGGAAAAGTATTAGCAAATGAAGAAGCAAATGATCTTTCCAGCATGAAGCCAGATGAATTGATAGGAAATTTGATGTCCTATGAAGCTAATTTGCAGGCTAGAAAAGAACAAAATGAAGAAAAGAAAATTGTAGCTTTTCATGTTGTAAAAGATGAAGACAACTCAAATTCCGAAGAAGAAGATCTAGCGTTCATTGCAAAAGGGCTCAAAAAATTCTTACAGCAACAAAAAGCTAGTCGATACAACAGAAAGAAGTTCGGTTCAAATAAATCATTATCATCAAATATAGAATGCTTTAATTGTCACAAAAAGGGGCATATGCAAAAGAATTGTCCAGAGCAAAAGAAGAATTCAGAAAATGACAAATTCAAATACAAGAAAGACAAATCAAAGAAATGAGCATTCTCAGTGACATGGGATGATTCGGACTCATCTTCATCTAATAGTGAAAGTGACTCAGACAATGAACAAGCTAATGCATGTTTCATGGCAACAGAAGATGAGGTACAAATTCCTACTTTTGAAGAAGTTCTCAATATTAATGCTGAATTAATAGTTACATTTAAAGACATAAAACATCAATTAAAAGAAGCCAAAGCTGATTTAAATAGATCAGAGTTAGAATGAGATATGCTAAAAGACGAGAAGAAAATATTAGAAGAAGAACTTGAAAAGCTTCAAGAGTCATCATCTAATATTGACTCTCAATTATCTCTTTTGAGTCAAGAAATTGTAACTCAAAAAGAGAAAAATGATGTTCTTACTTCTGAAAATCATGAGCTTAAGGAAAAAGTCAAAATTCTGGACCTAGAGAAATCTAATTTACAAAGTAAGTTAGATAGTATTACTCAACATATTTCTAACTTCAACAAAGGTCGAGAAAATTTGACAAAAATCATTGAGAGTTCACAATCTGCTTCGAATAAACAAGGATTGGGATATAAAAAACAAGAAACCAAGAAATATCCGGGCAATAAAAGAAAAAGAAAAAATAAAGTAGTACAAGAAACTGAAGCTAAGAAAAATCTTAGTTTACTATATTCCAAGCCAAAACCTGTTGTGAAATCTCAAAAACAAAATATCAAAACTATCAAAATATGGGTTCCTAAAACAAACAATAATTTGATTAGGAACAAATATATTCAAAATTTTATGAATACAGTGCATTATAATTCTAATTATTTATATAAAGGGGATACCAGACCCGTATGGGTTTGGACTCCTAAGACCTAACTCTTAGGACCCTATAAAAAGGTGGGTACCATGGACTTAATTTTATTTTTTGCAGGTCCCATTTAAGAAAAGAGGAAAGTGGATTTTGGACAGTGGTTGCTCGAAGCAAAGCTTATCGAGCATTTGATATACGAACCAAAATTATTGAAGAATCACTTCATATTTCGTTTGATGAATTCTATAAGCATAAAAATGATATCATAAATGATGACAAAATAATGGTCACAGAAAATCCTATCATCGTAATTCTGTCTCAGAAATAATTGTTGAAAATAATACTCATCAAATAGAGTCATGAATTCCACCAAGAATACGTTCTCCAACAAAATTTTTAATAGATCATCCTGTTCAAAATATAATCAGAGAAGTATCTTCACAAATAAGAACAAGAAGTCAGCTTAATCAAATGGGTCATGTTGATTTATCTCAAATATCGAACCTAAAAATCCTAAGGAAGCTGCTATTGATGACTACTGGATCATTGCCATTCAGGAAGAACTAAATCATTTTGAGCGCAATGATGTATGGAAACTTGTTCCAAGGCCAACCGATCAATCGGTAATAGGAACTAAATGGGTTTATAAAAATAAGGCTGATGAACAAGGAAACATCACTAGAATAAAGCACGGTTAGTAGCACAAGGTTATAATCAAGAAGAGGGTATCAATTATGAAGAGACATTTGCACCTGTTGCTAGATTAGAGGCTAGTAGAATTTTATTATCTTTTACTTGTCACCATAATTTTTAATTATATCAGATGGATGTCAAGAGTGCGTTTTTAAACGGATTTATTAAAGAGAATGTGTACGTTGAACAACCCCCTCTATTTAAACATGAAATATACCCTGATCGATGTTTTTAAACTTAAAAAGGCTTTGTATGATTTAAAACAAGCATCTCGTGCTTGGTATGAATGTTTACGATGTTATCTTATTGATTTAGGATTTCAAATAGGGAAAGTTGATCAAACATTGTTTATTAAGCATTCTCAAAAAGATATTTTGGTTATACAAATATATGTGGATGACATAATCTTTAGGTCAACAAATGATAAACTCTGTAAGGAGTTTGCGGATATTATGACCAAAGAATTTGAAATGTCACATATGGGAGAATTATCATATTCTCTTGGTCTTCAAATTAAACAAATTTCGAACGGTATATTTTTAAATCAAGAAAAATATTACGGAAATCTTATTAAACGGTTCGGACTAGAAAACACTTCCGGAAAACCTACTCCAATGAATACACCTAACCATCTTGAAAAAGATGAGAACGGGAAAAGTGTAGACCAAAAATTATATCGTAGAATGATAGGCTCTCATTTATATCTAATAGCTAGTCGTCCTGATATTATGATGAGTGTTTGTTTATGTGCACGTTTTCAAGCCGATCCTAAGGAATCACATTTACGAGCAGTGAAACATATAATTCGTTATCTTAATAATACCAAAGATTTCGGCCTTTTCTATCCAAAAGATTGTCCATTTGAGTTGGTATCATATAGTGTTGCTGATTTTGGAGGATCTCGAACAGATAGGAAGAGTGCAAGTGGTACATGTCATTTTATTGGAAAATCACTTGTCTCTTGGTTTAGTAAGAAACAAAATTGTGTTTCACTATCGACATGTGAAGCGGAGTATATATCAGCGGCTCTTGCTTGTACACAAGTTATATACATGCAACAAACACTTAAAGATTTTGGTATTAATCTATCAAATTCAATCATATATTGCGATAATACAAGTGCGATAAATTTATCTAAAAATCCAGTTAATCACTCTCGAACTAAACATATAGATATACGACATCATTTTCTAAGAGATAATATTGAGAAAGGAAATATAAATCTCGAATACGTACACACGGAAAATCAACTAGCAGACACCTTTACTAAGCCTCAACTCGAATCAAATTTTATCAAATTACGTAGAGAGCTTGGTCTCATATCATGGAAGGAACTTCAAAATTAATATCTCTATATGTGTTTCATGATATATAATAAGTTAAAATATGCACGTAATAATTTCCTACATCTTTTTACTCAGCATATTTTAAATTTTGCTATTATTAGCACATTAAATATGAGCCTCTTTTTAAGTTTATGGACAAAACTCTATGTCATTTCCTGGCCATTCATTCATATATAGTAAAATACTACATATATGATAGGATATATCACTTTCAAATTCATATCTCCCTTTGTTACAGTGGCACATATTTGTGATGAATGCGCTCGTCGCTCCCACATTTCCATTACTAGCTCTGACTTAGAAAAGCATTTTTCTCCAAAAACACCAAAATATCCTCCAAGATACCATCCAACTACTCAAACCCCTGGTACGACACCAACTCCAAAACGTTGTAAGAAAGCATTGTTTTGTTCCCTATGTACAAAAGAAAAAATCGACGAGATACATTACTATCAGAAGCATCAAGTTGATCTTCAACAAGAAATGTATTACGAGCAAAAACTGACAGTATCTCTTCTAAATTATTTGTAACAAATTGCATCATTTTTTTTGTAGCTCAAACAAATGAAATGTTCATAAACCAACTCCTCACGTGCCATCATCTTCACGAACCCCAAACTCATGGGACAGGAATTTCAATAAAAATGAAGGTGCAAATGAAAAGTATTCTCCTTGGGAACCTCGAAAATAAAAGTTTCATATCATCACGATTCTTTTTATGTTGTTCTGATAAGTGTTTTCAAATCTTGAGGGATCTTTTCATACTTATATATTTCATGTATTTTTTTTGTTTATTTCAAGTTTCGAAATAAATTCAATTTATATGAAATAGTGGAGCTTTGGAAAAATCTTAGAAAATTGGCAAAACAATGCACAGGCAAACCAGTCAACCGGTAAGATACCACCAGTCGGCCGTTTATGTTTCTGTCTAGAAACAAATTATATCTCAGATCAACCAGTTGACCGGTTGAAATTCACCAGTCGGCCGTTTTAGTTTCTGTTTCGAAATGGTTGCCAGTGATTTCATAGCGGTCGACCGGTTTCACTGTTTTCTGTTTTTTAAAACTCAAACTTAAAACGTCAGTTCCTCACTCACATCTATTCATTTATCCTTTTCATCTTTCAAACACACAGTTCCTTATCAACCCTACATCCCCAATTCAAGTTCCTTAAAATTCAATGGCTCCACCGCAAAAGAAATCGAAGAAATCATCTTCTATACAACTTCAAACCATTGGTTCCAATATAAAACGATGGTTAGTGGATCCAACAGCAGTCAAGAGATTGAATGAAATGAAAAATTATACGATTCATAAAGGTTCATTCATCAAATTCCTTGATTTCCTTCTTTATGATGTTAAATAATTAGCAATCAAAGCTCGTATTCAATCTCTCCTTGACTTTGACAAGAACAACGTGAAAATCAATTATATCATGATCAAGTTGTTCTATGTTAATCTTAACTCAGAAAAGTTTAAACCCGAGAATTCTACTCATTGTCTATGGTCGGTTGTATGTTGTGAGCACGTATTTATTTCAAAGGAAAAAATGGCAACGGTTCTTGGTTCAGATAACATTGGTAGAAAGTTCTCTAGCGATTTTTGTACTACTCATACTCGAGATAAGGTAAGTAATCTATTTATTGATGATCATAAAGTTAGTACAAAAGCAATCAACTTACGGCCTTCTGCTAAAATTCTACATCATGCTATTATGCATTCTTTATTACCAAGAGTTGGTAACTTCAATGCGGTATATAAAGACAACTTTAAGGCTTTGTACGCTATATATGGAGATATACAAATTAATTGGATAAGTATGATCTTTGATGAGATTTTACTAGTGAATGATCGTACGAGACCACATTTATTCTACAATGAATATACCATGCAGCCTCTACTTGATAACGGTATCAAATCTCCCGAATCTAAAGTCTCAAAGCCAAAATGTATCAATAAAGCATCGAAAAAGAGAATAAATCTTCCAGAACCATGTTTAAATATCATACCCTTAGAACAGTATAAGGAACAAAGTCACCAAGAAGGCACTTCTTCACAGCCCTCTAAACCTAAACCGGAAGAGGTTAAGCTTCTTCAACCGTCTTCGTCGACTAAAGATTCACTTGAACAAATTGCACGAAATCAATTTCTTCTTGAAGCTAAACTTAAGCGTACCGACAATAAGATCGATCATTTAAATACAAAACTTGACAAACACTTTACCAAACTTAAGTCTTTCTTCGGTATACTTTAGGATGCAATATCATTTGGTGCATCATCCTCCTCTACGCATATACAAGACCCAGGCAAACATCCAATGCCTCCTACTTTTACATGGTCATCTTCAGAGGAAGGCACAAGTTCTGGAACAAGTAATGGGCGTGGTCATGGAACATCTTATATTGAGGAAGAAGAAGACGAAGAAGAAGAAGATGAAGGGAAAGACGGAGATGAGACTGAATCCGAATCACCATATCACTAGTTCATTTTATCCATCTTTTATGGTATTATGAATATTATATTAAGACTTAAATCAGCATTTGTACATAAGTAGTACAGTATTTTATTTTGGATTTGTGTGTATTAATTCTTAGCTACATAACTTGGTTGGGTATGTATGGTGTGTATTTTATGATACAATCCTGATGTATTTTGTGTTTGATGTATGGTATAGTATGATATATGATATATGTGTCTTAAATCTTTATTAAACTACTCCTTTTTCTCGATGACAAAGGGGAGAAAAATGTTACTAACAATATTTTTTTTTGTAGATTTTTAGTTTATATATATTTCAGGGGGAGTACATATACAGAGGGAGTCAGCAACACTTTCAGAACTGTGTTGTCATCAATCAAAAAGCAGGAGAATGTTGAGTCATGGATTTCATAGCATTTTGATTAATGACAAGGAGAAGTCTCATGATCGACAAAAAGAAGAGAATCAATGATATCGTAAGTTAGAGGTTGATTATTTAGTGTTTTAGCCATGTTATAAATGTTAAAATCTATCCTCAAATAATCATATACCTCATTATTGTGAATATATATATGTATGTATATATATATATATATATATATATATATGAATGCACATTTATTGTGCATATTGCCAGAAACCGGTCGACCGTTTCAAAATAAGCGGTCGACCGTTTCTGCGTAGAAAGCACAATAAATGTGCACACATATATGTAACGTATATATATATATATATATATATATATATATTTATACTCAAATCTCAGTTTACTGGTTAATTTTGACCTGTCGACTGATTTTCTAACTGAAACCAACACTTTAAATAGACACCTCCTTTCATCAAAAGTTGCTACTCTTTCCTTTCATCAAAAAACATTTCTCTTCAATGCTTCTCTTCACAAATGGTTACGACTGTTTAATCACTATATAAACATCGTTAAACCATCATCCAAACAACAACAACAAAAAGTTACTCTCAATTCTTCAATCTATCTTGCACTCTACTCTATATTCAAAAAAAGCACTCATATTCAATATATTATCGTTTGAATCTCAAAGCTTACTTAATATTCGTGTGATTCAATACGATATCCACTTCCAAATCTTCACATACATCAAATTATATTTGAGGATAAGATTATAGGAAGGGTGTACTACAAGTGACAAATCCATGTTGAAAAGAGCACAAGTTGTCAACATACAAATTGTAATCTTAGATGTTGAAGTCCTCAGAGTTGTAAGAGGCACGTGTTGAAGTCCTCTAGTTGTTGAGGTGTGAAATCCCGTTCGGTTGTCCGGGTGTTGTGAACTTGTTCCTCCGGGTGAAGCGAGGTTGTTGATTAGCGAAAATCCAGAGAGAAGTTTGGGACTGGACATAGGACGGTGCTCCGAACCAGTATAAAAAGCCATAGTGATATTACTTTACTGCTTTTTATTTGTGATATATTTCACTATCTCATAATAATTTTTTTTGTAGAACTATTGTAAATATACAAGTTAGTTTATCACATACATTCCGCATATCCATATTACTGATCATGCCTAAGTCGTACACCGACTTTTCACCTTTAATATAATCAAAGAGGTTAAAACCATTGTTTAGTTATGAACCTCTTCTCTTTTATAAGTTAAACATCTTATTCAATATCTTTATCCTAAAAGATTTCTATACTTGTTTCTATCTTTAAAATCAGTTATTAAAGACCTAAGTTTATTAAAGATCATTAAACCGTATATTCCAGTTTTACATTTTCCAAGGGTTTAAAAACAAGTGTTGCTAAAACACTGTTTACAACAAACCCAAAACAAATCTTTATATTTATCTTTAAATTTTTGTTTAAAGATTCAATTATATTTACTTGGATGATATAATCTGGGAGGGTTAAAGAAGAATGTAATTAACACATTGTCACAACAAACCCGAAACCATTTTATGCTTATAGAAATCACAGTTCGCACACTTAACTCGTTTCCGACATTATCAACTTAACTACCCCTCGGTCAAGAGTGAGGCCAGGTAAGTTAGAACATTGGTTGCATATCACCCCTTGCCTAGACACCCCATTCCTGACACTCACAGATAGATAAGCTTACTCGTCGGCTTATTGGAATTAAGTACAGTATTCAAGGTATTCAATAAACAGGTACGTAATCAATATAATTAACACGTTTCCAACATTCTCAACCTATATATTCCTCGGCATGGAGGAAAGCTGGTATATTAGAGCTCTATTGCTCCGTCCCTACTCGACATCAATCTTAACTCTCACAATTAGATAAGCCTACTTCGTTGGCTTATTAGTGTTAAGCATTATCAATTACCTTTTAATCTAGTGACTTACTCATGAAAAGGTTTAGCGATTCATAACCATTTCTAACCTTTGTTTTATTTTAAAAGATATTTTATAAGAAGGTATTTTGAAAAGAAGATATTTTGAAATAATATATTTAGAAGAAATTTTGAAAGAAGATATTTATAAGGTATATTGAAATCGAAAAATCAAGGTTAAATGGGTACTTTTGCACTAGTGAAGTTTTAGTCATTTTCGATGGGTTACTTAACATTTTACTATTCAATAACTTCAAGGTAGTAAACATACAAGTAATACAAGATTAATATGATAAGAAATCACTAAGGATGTCATTACAAAGTTCCATTCAAAGTGTTGAAAATACAACAATTCCAAGCTGCATCTGTAGCGACTATCGTTATAAGTGCACTTTCAAGTTCAAGTCCATAATATGTCAATTCCCTACTAATATTTATGTGCTTTGTTTCAAGTCCATTCCACTTGTTATACAAGTCAATTCAAGTACAATTCCAAGTCCATTAAAAGTCCATTCCAATCCATTAACATGGATCACATATGTCACTTACTTTTAAAGTAAGAATCAAGTTAACATTTTTAACATAAGTCACCAACATTCCAGCAGCTTTAAGCATAGTTATGGACATGCAAATGGTTTATATTTTCTGTCCTAAATAGTGAGTAAACTCACCTTAATCCATAGCAAATCCAAGATCCAAGAATAAGAACAAATATCCAAGAATAAGAACAAAGATCCAAGCAAGTAACCTCCTTCCTTTCCTTGCTTTTTCGTGCTTCCTTCCTTATATAGCTCACGGCCAAAGATGGAAATTGAAAGGGTCTTGGATTTTTCAACTTCTAACTTGCTAGAAGGTCTTGTAAGATGTGTAAGAAGGCTTCACTCAAAGTTTGAGTTGATTTGGAGTTTCTCTGAGTATAGCTTGAGAAAGTTGGTAAGGAAGAGGAAGAAGTAGAGAAGTCATTAAAGGAGCTTCGTTTTGCTTAGGAATTTTGTGAATGAAAAGAGAAGGCATACCACTCCTTATATGGAAAAAGAAAGATGGATGGGAAAAGGCTAAAATACCCTTAAAACCCTAATAGCATTAATGAGAGAAGGGATAGTGTGTAAGAGAAGTGAAAGGTGTGTAAGAGATGGTAAGTTTGCTTTTTCGAAGCTTAAGGATTAAGCATTCCTTTATATACATATAAGAAACCTATATACATACACTTAGGATAATTTTTTAAAACCTTTGATGTGACTAATTATGCATACATATATATGTGTATATGCATGTATGTGCATGTACATAAATGTACCAAACAATGTTGCACGATACGAAACAACTTCTATTCAACGATAGGATGTGAATCTGGATCATATTTTTAGTTCTTTATCAAATGATTTATTTAAGTAAACAAAACTTGGAAATGAATTCATTAACTTATTTAAATAATTAAAACAAGCATATCTGAATTGTAAAGCACATATTTGAATATTTAAATACCCAAAATACAAAAACTTTCCTTAAATGCTCATTTTTTAAAAAGATGACATCATCAAAATAGTTAGCCATAAATATGAAAAATACTTTTATTTGATAATTAATTTTCCTATTAATAATTAGAAATTCATTTAAATTTTCAACAACATTTATTGAGAAAATAGTTATATAACGATAAAATGGTTTTCGATCACATTTCGACATTTTACAAAAAAATAATTTTTTGAAAGCATTTTTCTGAAATGAGTTTAGAATCATTAATTATTAATTAAATGATGTTTAACAAGGTTATAAAATCACATTTATAACATTTAACAATATTACAAATAGTCTCGATATCCGAAGATAAAGTGTTCGATTTTTCTGGGTCTTTACATTCTCCCCCACTTAAATTATTTCATCCCTGAAATTGCAACACGTGCAACCAAAGAAACTATAAACATCGATACTTAATAGTATCTTACTACTAGCAAACAAAGCTCATGTCTTAATTGTAATAACCCGAAAATCTGGGCCAGTTTAAAATTTTTATTTTGGCAATTTTAGCGAATTTTGAACATTTAAAATGAATTATTTTAAATAATATCGACGAGAAATTTATTTTGAATAGAATCAAACGTATATATTATATACGTCGTTGTCAGAATATAAATAATTATATATAATTATAAATAGAATTGAAAATGGCGCGGTAGTTCGATAATTCGATTTCAAACATCAAATGAACGTACCGGGTGCAAAACAAACCGGATTTTAGTGAAACCAAAAACAATAGGATCTATTTGATAATATCTTTCCAACGAATCCGAAAAATTGAGATTTCATAGCGGGAATCAAAAGATATGTCCAGTTGAAAATTCTGAATAGTCGCAATGGAATTCAGGCCCTTAAAAATAGACATTTTGCAAACGACCTCGGATTTCGACGAAACCACTTTTGTTGGATCCGGGATGCCAAGTTTTTGCTAGATTCCAAATTTCATAATTTTTCGAATCAATATGTAAGCGTGGCAAAGGAAAACGCGTTTGACCAGTTTCAGTTGATTTTAATCGACTGGAAAGTGGCCATTTTTCCAACGGTCTCAGAATTCGACGAAATTAGTTTTGTTAGGACTGTATCGTCAATACGAAGCTAGAAAATATTTTTATGGGATTTATAGAGTTAGTATGTGAACCCAGTAAATTGAAATACGCGTTCAAATTCAATATATAGAGTTATATGTTGATTTTAACGAAAACTGATCGAAACGGTCGAATCAGCTTATGGTACATATCCCATTGTGTTCGGAATGGGGGTAATACGCTATGGACGACAGGCCGTGGCCCTCGTTTAGAGGTCAAAAATAAAAGTTGCTTTTTGGGAGGTAATTAAAAAAATGAAACTCTCTCTCCTCTCCTTTATATCTTTGCCCCCCCCCCCCCCCCGTTCAATTTAAATCAAAAGAAAAAAAGAAAAAAGAAAAAGAAAAAAATGGGATCGACGGCGGAGGGGAAACCGCCGCCGCCCCATCGCAGCCCCCCCGCCTCGCGCCAGGCCGCGCCGCCCCCATCGCACCCCCCTCCTCTTCTCCTTCCCTTCCTCTCCTCTAGCCCAGACCACGCGCGAACCCCCAAACCCCGTCCAACCCTAGCCTCCTCCACTGACCCGACACTCACCGCCAGCCGCAGCCTCCCACCACCACCAGCAACCTCCTGCGTCACTCCTACCCCCTTCCCGATGAATAAAAGTAAGTTTTTATGTATTTTGTTTAATTTAATTAACATAAAATTCTGATTTTCTGTGTAAAATATTGTTTTAAAAATATGTGGAGCGAGGTTAAGGAAGAGAAGTAGGATTTCATATGAGGTAGCATCGATAAAAATTCAATTTTTATGCATACAAAAACAAGATTAAAATATGATTTTTAGGATTGGAAAAGATCGGATTTTTATTTATATATATATAGCCTAGAAAGATTTGATTTTTATACACGTATAGCATATATAAAAATACGATTTTTATTAGATGTGAAGTTTAAAAATATAATCTTTATAATAGAAAAGGCGTAATCTTTATATATTGAATAGCGAAGAAAAAAAATGGATTTTTATATAGTGAATAGCAAAGTAAAAATTGGATTTTTATATATTGAATAGCGAAGTAAAAAATGGATTTTTATATATTGAATAGCGAAGTAAAATTTCGATTTTTATATATTGAATAGCGAAGTAAAAATTCAATTTTTATATATTGAACAGCGAAGTAAAAATTCGATTTTTATATATGTAGTGAATACGGGCAACGAAAGTGACAAAGGGAGAGATCGACGAAGATTTCTACATAGGAAGAGTCGAGATGATTGGATTAGCTATCGGTGAGAACTTCTCACTCTAAATTTCTTTTTCTAGTTATATATATATATATACTAGGATGCAGACGGTGCTTAGCAGCACCCGACACCCGTCGTCCACAGACCATGGACGGCTTGTTTAACTGATTGATGTGTTGTGAAAATTGATTGTGTTGTGAATGATTGAATAATAAAATATTCTTGTGTTGAAAGGAAATAAAATATTTATATAGTTAAAAATATTTTATCGTTAAAAATATAATTTTTAACGTGAATGTGAATAAATAAATATTTATAAACAAATCAACCGATTTGTTTATATACACTGATTTGACTGATATTGATTGGGTCGATAAATTTTACACATCGCCCAACTGCACAAATAAAAATCTGTGTTTGTTGATTTGAAACCCCACACAGGTGTTGGGATGATATTTGGCGTACACTAATCCCAATTATTTAATTGTATGTCGATCGATTGGTCGACAGGCTGTGTAAGCATTGATTATTTATATTTGATGCTTATGCAGTTGTGTGGTGCACCTTGGATGATGGTTGATAGTTTATCATTGCTATTATATACATGTGTTGTATGGAATCCATATAATTAACGTTATATGGTAATTGATTGGGCCTCATTCCAATTGGGAAAATAATGAATATTATAAAAGAAAATTCATGTGTTGAATATAAAAATAGTCATGTGCTGACGATGTTCATGTGTTGAGTAAAATATTTTAATAATAAAATTTACATCTTTATCATATTTAAAATTAGAACTACTTCACGGTGGAGTCTAATTAAAAATCAAACGATAGATACCATGATTTTATAAAATATTTTACATAACAAAAATAGTGGTATGTTGAAAGAAATATAGATTCATGTATTGAATAGAATATATATTCATTTGTTGAATAGAATAACGAACTTATTGAAATATATAAAGCCGTGTTGATTAGAGTTGCGCTATTTTGACGTGAACGATATTTATATCGATTTTATTCGTTTTATAATGAAAATTGAAAAGTGATTTCAAAATTTAATATTTTGAAATGAAATTCAAATTAAATTAGATAAAAATTCAAATTCAAATTTTGTTGAATCAATTTGATATGAATTTGAATCGAATAGAAAATGAATTCGATTCGAATTGAATAGAAAGTGAAAATGAATTCGAATTGAATAGAATGTGAATTTGAATTCGAATTGAATAGAGATGAATTCAAATTGAATTAAATTCAAATTGAAAGTGAATTAAAAACGAATTGAAATCGTTTTGAATGAAATTTAAAACGAACTGAAATTGAATTGAAATCAATTTGAAATGAATTCGAATTGAATTAAATAGAAGGTAAATTCAAATTGAATTGAAACGAATTAGAATTCGAATTGAAAGTGAATTTGAATTCGAATTAAATAAAATTGAAATGAATTCAAATTGAATTGAAATCAAATCGATTTGAAATTGAATATAGTGTTGGAAATGGTTTTGAAAACGAATTTAAAACAATTTATAAAATACGTTTTAAAAAGGAAATCTACGAAATATATATATATATATATATATATATATATATATATATATATATATATATAATTGCCTGAATAGAACGCGCCGCGCCGCGGTAGTTCGTGAATTTCGACCATTGACTTTGAATTGATGTTGCGGGAGATCCGACCGTCAAATTCTCCTAAAACCAGAACCGTTGGGTTCGTATCGAAAAGAGCTTTCCAATGAATATTAGAAATTTGAAATCTAACGGTTGGATTTGGAATTATGTCCAAATCAAATTTGGAAAAGGTCGATGTAAGTGCAGTTCGATGGCCGTTGATGGAAATCGACTGTACGGGCCTTGATAAAATTATTAAAAATATCTATAATTTGTGTAAAATCATAAGAAGTGATTTGGGAAAAATTGGGCTGAAAAATTTCATATTTGAAAAGATAAAAATAGATTTTTATTGAAATGAACTAGTTTTGAACTAGAATTAAAATCAATTTATTTTTGAAATAAATAAATTGAATTTGAAACTGATTTTAAAAATAATCAATATCCTCAATACGTGGATTGGACTGGAGTAGAATCGAAATTATCTTCGGAATATTTCGATGTTAGATTTCGTGACTATACAGATATTGTTATGGGAATTTGAAAGATATGTTTTATATCGTTATTCCCAATACGATATTTGTTGGTTTCAGAATTTGATATTGAATATAAGCCGGTATATTTTCTATTCAGAGCCTTGTATTTAATATCAAATGTGATTTGGGTTTATCGTGAATCGTGTTTTAGATGACATTGGTTCTTTAACCCAGTTAAAGGCAGGATGTTGATTTTTGAAAAGATTAAAACTAAATGGAGTTTTAATGAATCTTTAATTAGATTAAAAATGTGAATTGATAATTTAAATTATCAAATTTGAGAGGTGATCGAGAATGGAGTATCACCAGTTTTGCTCCAAAGCGGTAGTAAAATCTGTACTTAGATTTGAACGTGAAATGGTAATTAATTTTACCGATAACACCGTGGTGTTAGATATGGAGTATTACCAGTTTTGCTCCATGGGATGAATAGGTTGGGATTGGGAAATAAAATAAATAATTACTTCGGTGTGGTTCGCTAATCCCGACTAGTTTGAAATGATATCCAAAGGAGGATTAAAGAATAAATTTATAAGAATTTATCTTTGATAAAATTAATGGGAACCTATTCCCTAAAAATGTGATTTTGTGAATAAAAGAATATTCTGAATTGGAAAGAGGCGTTTGTTGTGTTTGTGTAACATTTGTTTATCATATACGTGGGTTATTCAGAAAGGCCGGGTTTATACCCATTCTGAATAACCGATTCGACGAGATGTCGAAGATGAAGACGGTGGTTGAAGACCGGAAGTCTTCACATCGTTTGGGTGATTACTGATGATCTTGATTGGGCTGTACACCCAGGATGAGGCAAACAGTTGGTGATCGTCCAGACGTACTTGGAGATGGATGGATATGCGAGGAAAGTGCCTCCGGTTTCGTTCAGACCCAGAGCGAACTTGTAAATGGATTGTGTGTCTGACATTGGATTTTATTCTGTGTTGATTGATCTCTATTAAATATACATCTGTTTGGCGGCGGAGAATTTATTCTCTTGCTTAACGCCCTTCTCTGAGACGTACGAGCTCAGAGGTTATATATCAATGGACATCAGTCGCATGGAGTGAATTTCCAGTGTGGCACGCGTAAGTGGCAATTGATCAGGGCTTCTGTTGAAAAGCAAAGTCTTGTGGTTGATGATCAAAGCACGGCCTGTGTGGCGTAGCTTTGTGTATAACGTGAATTCGCGAGCCTCACACCTCGGTATGAGTCAAAAACGGGATAGTGACTGCAGGGAGAGCACGACGTTTCTTTCTAGCTAGGGTGGTGTCAGTGACCTACCAGCCCTGACATTTATATACTTTTCACATGTGTGGTTGTTGGATACGAGGCGCCTCGGATATAGGTCTGTAAGGATCGGGAAACGTGTGTTCAGGAATAACTAATCCTCAAAAGTAAGAGAGGACCGACCCTGAAGATCCAAGGATCAGAGTGGGGTCCTGGGATATTTGCTAGAGTGTCTCGAACGCGGAGAGGAGCTTGCCCCTTGCCTTGGCTCATGACGGAAATCCAAATTCCAATACGTGATATTGCGGTTTTAATTGTAGAACTAGTATGGCGACATGATATATGGTACCCATGCCGTCTATGATTGATATTTATGATTGAAAATGTTTTGACACTACACCTATGATAGTATCAAATGATTTGTTTTAAACGTACCAAGCATGTTTGGCTATTATAAGGGAAAACCCTATCCTCCGGCTTGCGTTGCATTGTGTGATGGGACCTGGGTCTTATAATAGCTTCATTTTTCCAAAGAGCATTGCGCTGTTTGTTATATGCACTAGTATTCTTGGGAGGAAACCCGTTCCGTGTTATACGGCGTGGTCCCTTGAATTTCTATCTTTAAAGTAAAGTTATAGATAACTGTTTTAGTTCTCACACCAGTCACATGACTGACCTGGAGTTTATTGTTTTAACCTAAACTCTGGGTGCCCCTATTTTCCACACGGGCAGCTAGTAGTTTTGGTTTTGCAGATTTATATTCATAGGATCCTATTTTACAGCTGGAACGATGCTCGGAAAGCTCTGTATCCGTGCATTACTTTCAGTTGTGCTTTTGTATATTTTCCCGCTGCGATGTATTTAAATGTAATCTAAATCTCTGATATTATTCGAATGTATTTTATTCATTTGTGCTATGTATATTCTTGTATCTGATGGAATTGTTGTAATAACAATGAAATGTTCTTCCGTCTGCGTTCCATTTTGTCCTGTTCTCAAAACGATCAGGGGTTTCGAACGGTCTTTATCGGTTTAACGATCGATTCGGATCGAGCGAAATTCATTGCCGTTACAGTTGGTATCAGAGCTTTGGTTTACAGAGCTCGAGAACAAGACACATTAGAACCATACGAAAGAATTCATCAGATATTGAATTAATAATATCCAACTAGAATGACTCGTTAGAGATAGGATCAGTAGTATCCTAGAACGAGTGTGAAGAGTATATTTTTCAAATGAAAACAATATTGTTTTGAAAATTTAAATCGCTTTATATGTATTTGATTATTTATTTATTTTGAGTATGGACAATCGAGTATATAAAGATTTCGCGTATACGCGTCATGAACGTATAGTCGAAGTTTTAATATACTGGATAGATATAGAATCATACTCTAGTGGCCCGAAGATGATTCTGATGGTTGAGTACTCGTCGTCAGAATTTATATTCGAGTGACGAAGGTGTGATATCAATATATTTCCATTAGACTGGTGTGAGAACCAAAACTAATATAGCTAGAATACATTGTTGTGATTTGGCATCAAAAACATGATTTTTGTGTATATGTATCAAAATTATGAATTTGAAATTCTAATTCACTAATCCATTGATGGTTGTGTTGATTGTTTATTTGTTTGCTAATTTTGAACCATTTAGCCTAATAGATTTGAATATTGAATTGTATCGAAAATTGGTCGCATTTTCTTGCATATACATGTACTTACATTGAACAGGTCATAGCAAGGAGGCTAGCGCAGAGAATAAAATTTGTTTGCCCGACAAATAGGTACATGTTTACTATATAATTTACTGTTTTGTTTGGGTGATGATCATTTTATGAGCCTATTGGCTAGCCGCTTGGCTTTTTCTTTTTATTTTTGAGATCAGAAGGCCTATATGGCAATTTCGGGATTTTCCCGTGGCTCCCGGTGTAGGGGAGGTTATGGCGAAATTTTTCGAAAATTTAGGGTGTTAGCCAAATTTTTGAAGAATTTGAAAATTTTCGGAAACTGAAAAGTTGGAGAATGGAAGCCAGATCGAACGTATAGTTGATTAATCAAACCACTATCGACTTTGTTCCTTTTCGGGGACGAAAAGTTTTAAGTGGGGGAGACTGTAATAACCCGAAAATCTGGGCCAGTTTAAAATTTTTATTTTGGCAATTTTAGCGAATTTTGAACATTTAAAATGAATTATTTTAAATAATATCGACGAGAAATTTATTTTGAATAGAATCAAACATATATATTATATACGTCGTCGTTAGAATATAAATAATTATATATAATTATAAATAGAATTGAAAATGGCGCGGTAGTTCGATAATTTGATTTCAAACTTCAAGTGAACGTACCGGGTGCAAAACAAATCGGATTTTAGTGAAACAAAAAACAATAGGATCTATTTGATAATATCTTTCCAACGAATCCGAAAAATTGAGATTTCATAGCGGGAATCCAAAGATATGTCCTGTTGAAAATTCTGAATAGTCGCTATGGAATTCAGGCCCTTAAAAATAGACATTTTGCAAACGACCTCGAATTTCGACGAAACCATTTTTGTTGGATCCGAGATGTCAAGTTATTGCTAGATTCCAAATTTCATAATTTTTCGAATCAATATGTGAGCGTGGCAAAGGAAAACGCGTTTGACCAGTTTCAGTTGATTTTAATCGACTGGAAATTGGCCATTTTTCCAGCTGTCTCAGAATTCAACGAAATTAGTTTTGTTAGGACCGTATCGTCAATACGAAGCTAGAAAATATTTTTATGGGATTTATAGAGTTAGTATGTGAACCCAGTAAATTGAAATACGCGTTCAAATTCAATATATAGAGTTATATGTTGATTTTAACGAAAACTGATCGAAACGGCCGAATCAGCTTATGGTACATATCCCATTGTGTTCGGAATGGGGGTAATACGCTATGGACGACAGGCGGTGGGCCTCGTTTAGAGGTCGAAAATAAAAGTTGCTTTTTGGGAGGTAATTAAATAAAAAAAATGAAACTCTCTCTCCTCTCCTTTATCTCTCTCTGCCCCCCCCCCCCCCCTCCGTTCAATTGAAATCAAAAGAAAAAAAGAAAAAGAAAAAAATGGGATCGACGACGGAGGGGAAACCGCCGCCGCCCCATCGCAGCCCCCCCCCCCCGGCCTCGCGCCAGGCCGCGCCACCCCCATCGCACCCCCCTCCTCTTCTCCTTCCCTTCCTCTCCTCCAGCCCAGACCTCGCGCGAACCCCCAAACCCCGTCCAACCCTAGCCTCCTCCACTGACCCGACACTCACCGCCATCCGCAGCCTCCCACCACCACCAGCAACCACCTGCGTCACTCCAACCCCCTTCCCGATGAATAAAAGTAAGTTTTTATGTATTTTGTTTAATTTAATTAACATAAAATTCTGATTTTCTGTGTAAAATATTGTTTTAAAAATATGTGGAGCGAGGTTAAGGAAGAGAAGTAGGATTTCATATGAAGTAGCATCGATAAAAATTCGATTTTTATGCATACAAAAACAAGATAAAAATATGATTTTTAGGATTGGAAAAGATCGGATTTTTATTTATATATATAGCCTAGAAAGATTTGATTTTTATACACGTATAGCATATATAAAAATACGATTTTTGCTAGATGTGAAGTTTAAAAATATAATCTTTATAATAGAAAAGGCAGAATCTTTATATATTGAATAGCGAAGAAAAAAATGGATTTTTATATATTGAATAGCAAAGTAAAATTTGGATTTTTATATATTGAATACCGAAGTAAAAAATGGATTTTTATATATTGAATAGCGAAGTAAAATTTCAATTTTTATATATTGAATAGCGAAGTAAAAATTCGATTTTTATATATTGAATATCGAAGTAAAAATTCGATTTTTATATATGTAGTGAATACGGGCAACGAAAGTGACAAAGGGAGAGAACGACGAAGATTTCTACATAGGAAGAGTCGAGATGATTGGATTAGCTATCGGTGAGAACTTCTCACTCTAAATTTCTTTTTCTAGTTATATATATATACTAGGATGCAGACGGTGCTTAGCAGCACCCGACACCCGTCGTCCACAGACCATGGACGGCTTGTTTGACTGATTGATGTGTTGTGAAAATTGATTGTGTTGTGAATGATTGAATAATAAATTATTCTTGTGTTGAAAGGAAATAAAATATTTATATAGTTAAAAATATTTTATCGTTAAAAATATAATTTTTAACGTGAATGTGAATAAATAAATATTTATAAACAAATCAGCCGATTTGTTTATATACACTGATTTGACTGATATTGATTGGGTCGATAAATTTTACACATCGCCCAACTGCACAAATAAAAATCTGTGTTTGTTGATTTGAAACCCCACACAGGTATTGGGATGATATTTGGCGTACACTAATCCCAATTATTTAATTGTATGTCGATCGATTGGTCGACAGGCTGTGTAAGCGTTGATTATTTATATTTGATGCTTATGCAGTTGTGTGGTGCACCTTGGATGATGGTTGATTGTTTATCATTACTATTATATACATGTGTTGTGTGGAATCCATATAATTAACGTTATATGGTAATTGATTGGGCCTCATTCCAATTGGGAAAATAATGAATATTATAAAAGAAAATTCATGTGTTGAATATAAAAATAGTCATGTGCTGACGATGTTCATGTGTTGAGTAAAATATTTTAATAATAAAATTTACATCTTTATCATATTTAAAATTAGAACTACTTCACGGTGGAGTCTAATTAAAAATCAAAAGATAGATACCATGATTTTATAAAATATTTTACATAACAATAATAGTGGTATGTTGAAAGAAATATAGATTCATGTGTTGAATAGAATATATATTCATTTGTTGAATAGAATAACGAACTTGTTGAAATATATAAAGCCGTGTTGATTAGAGTTGCGCTATTTTGACGTGAACGATATTTATATCGATTTTATTCGTTTTATAATGAAAATTGAAAAGTGATTTCAAAATTTAATATTTTGAAATGAAATTCAAATTAAATTAGATAAAAATTCAAATTGAAATTTTTTTGAATCAATTTGAAATGAATTCGAATTGAATAGAAAATGATTTCGATTCGAATTGAATAGAAAGTGAAAATGAATTCGAATTGAGTAGAAAGTGAATTTGAATTCGAATTGAATAGAAATGAATTCAAATTGAATTAAATTCAAATTGAATTAAATTGAAAGTGAATTAAAAACGAATTGAAATCGTTTTGAATGAAATTTAAAATGAACTGAAATTGAATTGAAATCAATTTGAAATGAATTCGAATTGAATTAAATAGAAGGTAAATTCAAATTGAATTGAATTGAAACGAATTAGAATTCGAATTGAATAGAAAGTGAATTTGAATTCGAATTAAATAAAATTGAAATGAATTCGAATTGAATTGAAATCAAACCGATTTGAAATTGAATATAGTATTGGAAATGGTTTTGAAAACGAATTTAAAACGATTTATAAAATACGTTTTAAAAAGGAAATCGACGAAATATATATATATAATATATATATATATATATATATATTACATATATAATGGCCTGAATAGAATGCGCCGCGCCGCGGTAGTTCGTGAATTTCGACCATTGACTTTGAATTGACGTTGCGGGAGATCCGACCGTCGGATTCTCCTAAACCCGGAACCGTTGGGTTCGTATCGAAAAGAGATTTCCAATGAATATTAGAAATTTGAAATCTAACGGTTGGATTTGGAATTATGTCCAAATCAAATTTGGAAAAGGTCGCTGCAAGTGCAGTTCGATGGCCGTTGATGGAATTCGACTGTACGGGCCTTGATAAAATTATTAAAAATATCTATAATTTGTGTAAAATCATAAGAAGTGATTTGGGAAAAATTAGGCTGAAAAATTTCATATTTGAAAAGATAAAAATAGATTTTTATCGAAATGAACTAGTTTTGAACTAGAATTAAAATCAATTTATTTTTGAAATAAATAAATTGAATTTGAAAGTGATTTTAAAAATAATCAATATCCTCAATACGTGGATTGGACTGGAGTAGAATCGAAATTATCTTCGGAATATTTCGATGTTAGATTTCGTGACTATACAGATATTGTTATGGGAATTTGAAAGATATGTTTTATATCGTTATTCCCAATACGATATTTGTTGGTTTTAGAATTTGATATTGAATATAAGCAGGTATATTTTCTATTCAGAGCCTTGTATTTAATATCAAATGTGATTTGGGTTTATCGTGAATCGTGTTTTAGATGACATTGGTTCTTTAACCCAGTTAAAGGCAGGATGTTGATTTTTGAAAAGATTAAAACTAAATGGAGTTTTAATGAATCTTTAATTAGATTAAAAATGTGAATTGATAATTTAAATTATCAAATTTGAGAGGTGATCGAGAATGGAGTATCACCAGTTTTGCTCCAAAGCGGTAGTTAAATCTGTACTTAGATTTGAACGTGAAATGGTAATTAATTTTACCGATAACACCGTGGTGTTAGATATGGAGTATTACCAGTTTTGCTCCATGGTATGAATAGGTTGGGATTGGGAAATAAAATAAATAATTACTTCGGTGTGGTTCGCTAATCCCGACTAGTTTGAAATGATATCCAAAGGAGGATTAAAGAATAAATTTAGAAGAATTTATCTTTGATAAAATTAATGGGAACCTATTCCCTAAAAATGTGATTTTGTGAATAAAAGAATATTCTGAATTGGAAAGAGGCGTTTGTTGTGTTTGTGTAACATTTGTTTATCATATACGTGGGTTATTCAGAAAGGCCGGGTTTATACCCATTCTGAATAACCGATTCGACGAGATGTCGAAGATGAAGACGGTGGTTGAAGACCGGAAGTCTTCACATCGTTTGGGTGATTACTGATGATCTTGATTGGGCTGTACACCCAGGATGAGGGAAACAGTTGGTGATCGTCCAGAATTACTTGGAGATGGATGGATATGCGAGGAAAGTGCCTTCGGTTTCGTTCAGACCCAGAGCGAACTTGTAAATGGATTGTGTGTCTGACATTGGATTTTATTCTGTGTTGATTGATCTCTATTAAATATACATCTGTTTGGCGGCGGAGAATTTATTCTCTTGCTTAACGCCCTTCTCTGAGACATACGAGCTCAGAGGTTGTATATCGATGGACATCAGTCGCATGGAGTGAATTGCCAGTGTGGCACGCGTAAGTGGCAATTGATCAGGGCTTCTGTTGAAAAGCAAAGTCTTGTGGTTGATGATCAAAGCACGGCCTGTGTGGCGTAGCTTTGTGTATAACGTGAATTCGCGAGCCTCACACCTCGGTATGAGTCAAAAACGGGATAGTGACTGCAGGGAGAGCACGACGTTTCTTTCTAGCTAGGGTGGTGTCAGTGACCTACCAGCCCTGACATTTATATACTTTTCACCTATGTGGTTGTTGGATACGAGGCGCCTCGGATATAGGTCTGTAAGGACCGGGAAACATGTGTTCAGGAATAACTAATCCACAAAAGTAAGAGAGGACCGGCCCTGAAGATCCAAGGATCAGAGTGGGGTCCTGGGACATTTGCTAGAGTGTCTCGAATGCAGAGAGGAGCTTGCCCCTTGCCTCAGCTCATGACGGAAATCTAATTTCCAATACGTGATATTGCAGTTTTAATTGTAGAACTAGTATGGCGACATGATATATGGTACCCATGCCGTCTATGATTGATGTTTATGATTGAAAATGTTTTGACACTACACCTATGATAGTATCAAATGATTTGTTTTAAACGTACCAAGCATGTTTGGCCATTATATGGGAAAACCCTATCCTCCGGCTTGCGTTGCATTGTTTGATGGGACTTGGGTCTTATAATAGCTTCATTTTTCCAAAGAGCATTGCGCTGTTTTGTTATATGCACTAGTATCCTTGGGAGGAAACCCATTCTGTGTTATACGACGTGGTCCCTTGAATTACTATCTTTAAAGTAAAGTTTTAGATAACTGTTTTAGTTCTCACACCAGTCACATGACTGACCTGGAGTTTATTGTTTTAACCTAAACTCTGGGTGCCCCTATTTTCCACACGGGCAGCTAGTAGTTTTGGTTTTGCAGATTTATATTCACAGGATCCTGATTTACAGCTGGAACGATGCTCGGAAAGCTCTGTATCCGTGCATTACTTTCAGTTGTGCTTTTGTATATTTTCCCGCTGCAATGTATTTAAATGTAATCTAAATCTCTGATATTATTCGAATGTATTTTATTCATTTGTGCTATGTATATTCTTGTATCTGATGGAATTGTTGTAATAACAATGAAATGTTCTTCCGTCTGCGTTCCATTTTGTCCTGTTCTCAAAACGATCAGGGGTTTCGAATGGTCTTTATCGGTTTAACGATCGATTCGGATCGAGCGAAATTCATTGCCGTTACATTAATCAAGTTCAAACCCCCTCATCGCATTAGTATGATAAACAACCTACTAAGCGTGCTTTACGCTCAACAGCCTTAGTAGTCAATGATTCACAATACCTCGTAACAAATCGAAGAGTCATTTCCCAAAATTTTCATATGTGCTAAATCCCGTACAATGCATAAAAACCATCGTACACATTGTTTGATCATATCACTTTCCGGATCACAAGACTTCTCTTCTAGACTAGTATACCACACTTGACATCTCTAGTGCGTACTCCGATCTAGTTCCTTGACCAGAAATTTTCATCTTCCTTACATAGCCATACACTATGATAGAAAACTTCAGGATCATATCCAAAATCCATATCAAGT
This sequence comes from Allium sativum, assembly GCA_030737875.1. Lineage (NCBI taxonomy): Eukaryota > Viridiplantae > Streptophyta > Magnoliopsida > Asparagales > Amaryllidaceae > Allium > Allium sativum. The sequence goes on from CM060921.1 coordinate 115,380,772, forward strand.
ATTCACTGTCAAAAGTCGAGTGAAGAATCCTTGTTCGGACCGGTGTAAATCACCTTCAAAATCCTGTACTCGAATATGTACCAAGATCAACTATGCGAATAAAACGATCTACGTACAACTCACGTATTTTATCCTATTGGTTTCTTAACTACCAATATCCTTTTTTAATTCTTCTATATGTGTAGTATGCAATTTTATACTAATATCCTTCTTCCTTTTCTTTTCAACATTATTTTTTTCACTAGTATTTCTTTATTAATACTAAAACCACTTATGAATCATTCCATAAAATTTTACTTCAAGTTATTAAACACTGTATAACTTAAGTTCGTACACATACAATACTTTAATACGTTCTATCAGTATATCCGAACATCAAACTTGTTAAGTATGTTAATCAAAATTTGAACGTGCCCTAACTTATTATCTTAATAATTCAAGTGTTATATAAACTCAACTTTATATTTTCACAAGCACTTAACTTCAAGTTCTACTAATTTATATATAGCACTTCTTTATCTAACTTATTTCACAAAGTCTTATAATTATTCAGACTATAATAAACGAATCATGTTAAAATTCAATTTAACCTAACATCGTCATTAAACGCCTTATAGTCAAATTGTGAAACTTAATTCACAAGGTGTTCATATCTAATGTTCCCGCTTATTCCCATCTACCCAACCCATATTTTTAAAACGTAAACAAATTATAAGTCAATAAGCAATAGTACGTGCTCATAAACTGATCAAGCATAACTAATATTCAATAACTAATAATAATTGAATCTTATCATTCCTAACAACCAAACACATCATAAATGACTATGTAAATTTTTGAAAGTTTATATTTTATACAGAAATAATCCTAGGTAAAATTATTTCATTTACCAATTTTAAATCCAATATTGTGTTGATTTGCCTTGTTTAAATATTTAGAAATCCCTATCGATACCATGGCGTCCCATATATTGACCAGAATTCATAAACCACTCAACATATTAACTAACACAACATAAAATATCTGTATAGCACTAACAAGTACGCGCTCTCATATATAATACACTCAACTCACGTTAGGGCATTCCATTACCCTATCTCTTGGTGAGTCATACCCAACCAAAGCCAAGGTGTTCGCTCAACCTTGTGCTCTGATACCAAATGTAACGATCCGACTTTTCGACCCTCGAATGTCGACACTAATACATCCATGGTATTCACGTGCCGAGCACCCAAGTGCCGGAAAGATGAAAAGTTAGGGTGAAATAAAAAAAGAAAATAGACTAAGGAAGAAGAGGACACAATATCCGAATCTCACAACAGAATGGTAACATATAATATAAAGAATGACCTTTACAAAATAAAACAGTATGATTAAAACTATCAAAGAAGAATAACCTATCATCAACTTGGACAGTTATAACAACTTGTCCTCATCAGTGTTGATGTACAATATAGAATGCAACGAATATAAAAATAACGGTAAGATGAACTCCAACTCTCTTCTAGAAGCTCCAAAGTAAAACCTGTCATACTCAGCCTACTCGAAGGAGTACGTAATGATTTTTGGGAAATACAAAAACCAAGCATCAGACATCAGTCTTGTATAAGAAACTCAAGATACACATTGCATTTAACAACACTAAGCCGACTGTGTAGATAACCGCTCCGGTTTTCCCCTCAATTGAAACCAACCATTTATTAGGAGAAGTATAATTGTATTATAAGTAATGTCTAGGGTGTAGAATATAAATAAATTCACATAGAAGGATACATTGGTTACATTCGATAACTATTAAGTGTATAAACAAAACCGATAAGGAACATTCACATATTGGAATTTTCCCATCGGAGTCCTCTCAATACAGATCCGAACTCCATGCACAAGGGTCAGAAAGTACCTCCGAGCGTCGCATATCTCTGGATAAAATATACCATAAGGTAAACACAACTGGCATACGCACGAAAACACCGAAGTGCACCACATAGAACCAAATATACCCAACTCCTGCATGAAACTTCAAAGAGCTCCCGCAATGATTCGATAATAAGCATACTTTGACAATCAGGAAGATCGGAACCAATTTAAAATTTTATTTTGGCTATTTTATTGAATTTTAAATAGTTAAAATAATTTATTTTAAATAATAACGATTAAAATTTTTATTTAAATCAAAGTTAGAACGAATATATTTATTTGAATTATAAAACGAATTAGAAATAGCGCGGTAGTTTGAAAATTTGAATTTGAACTTTGACTGAATGTACATGATGCAAAATAAATCGGATTTTAGTGAAACCAAAATTATTTAAATCTACGTACAAATATCTTTCCAACGAATCTGAAAAATTAAAATTTCATAGCGGGAATCAAATGTTATGGCCAGTTGAATATTCGGAATAGTCGCTATGGAATTTAATATAATATATAGCCCGTATAAATAGCCATTTTGCAAATGACTTCTGTTTTCGACGAAACCAGCCTGGTTGGATCCGGAATGCCAAATTATTATGGGATTCCAATTTTCATAGTTTTTGGAATTAATATGTAAGCATGGCAAAAGAAAATTTGTTTTGTCAATTTCAGCCAATTTCGATCGACCAGAAAACGGCCACTTTTCAAACGGTAAATTAAAATGTACGATTAAAGTTAAATAATTAAATGTTTTATATTTAAATTCAAAGAAAAACCTATCAAAACAATTGAATTGGCATACGAGACATATCTCATTGTGTCCAGAATGGGGGTATTTAGTTAGTGGTGACACTCTTTGGATTTGGTTTGGAGTTAGGAGCGATATAGAAATTATATTCGAATTAAATGGAATTAAATAAAATTAAAATTAAAATAGAAATATGTATGTATATGCGTATACCTTATAACCCTCATCGTCATTTCTTAGCCGCCGCACTTCAAATTCAATGGCGTGAATTGTTCAATCCTTCCTCTCTAAATAACTTCAAATCCATTCAATAAAAAACTAAAAGAATTATAGAAATTAGTTCAAACGGAAGATAAAAATCTGTTGACAAATGAATTCCAATTTGTTGAAGGTTGTATCGATAATCCTTTAGACAAATTTGAAGAGGATTTTCTCCTTGTTAAATCCATATGGGTTTTGACTTTATCGTTCAAAATCCATCGAGTTTGAAGCCCTCGAAATCCGCGCCTTCTACCCGCCGCTGTGATCACCTCCGGCGATCGAAGTGGGGCCCACCACCGCCGTTCTGCGCTCACCTCAGAGCTAGAGAGTGTGGTCTAGTATGATCGTCCTCAGGTGCTACGGATCGGAAGAAATCATCTACCCTAGTTTTGAAGATTTCTGAAAAGTGTCGGCCGTTTAATATGAGTATAGAAGAAGGTTATTTTTTTATTTAATTAATTTAATTATTATATTTAAATTATTTACAAACTTCATAAAATCATATCTCGCTCATACGATAACGAAATTCGATGAAACAAGAAACATTGGAACCGTAAATTCGAGATCTACATTTCAGAAGAGAATGTAGAATTTTTGGAGCCTTCTTCAATTTTAGAAGAAATAAAAAGCAATGTGAGATTTATAAATCCGAATTAAATAAATAAAATTGTATTAGGTTGCAAACGGAGTTTAGAAACTCCCGACACCCGTCGTCCGCAGACCATAGACGACTTGATTGTATTGTGATATGGAATTGGTTGATTTTTGGTGATTGATTGTGACTGAAATGAAATCGATCGTGTTTGTGGAAAATTCAGTTGTGTAGAAAAAAAATTGTATTAGGAAAAATAAAACCTTTGTATTGCCGCGAGGCCTTATTAGCGCGAGGAGCCGTACCAGGGATGGTGTCAGTTTTAATTACCCTGCCGTTATGCTGTCGAAATTTTCTGAAATTTTCTTGTATTATGAAATATTCATGTTGTTATATAAATTTGTGTGAATAATATGAAAATTAGATTTTTATTACATATATATGAATATAAAAATGATCATTATATGTCAACTTAAAATTCATATTTTTGTTGTAAGTCAAAAATGGTCATTTGTTCTATAAAAATGCCTTACTTTAAAATTTACGTTTTTAATGTATATTAAACATTAAAATAAAACATTTTTATATAAAAATGTATTTACATTGAAATTTACATTTCTAATGTAAATAAAATTTTAAAAATGTCCATTTTTATATAAAATGGTTTTCTTTGAAATTTACATGTTTAATGTAAACGAAACTTTAAAAATGATCATTAGTTAAATAAAAAGGTGTTACATTGAAATTCATATTTTTAGATGTGAATGAATCATTAAAAATATTCATTGGGTTGAAATGAAAATATAGTAACAATAAAAATTTACATTTTATTGTATTTGAGAAAACACTAAGATTTACATTTTCAATGTAAATGAAGACATTAAAAAGTATCATTGTCATATAAAAATGTTTACATTCAAATATCATTTCTAATGTAAATGATGACATTAAAACGAAACATTATGATATTAAAGTGTATTTACATTTTATTTTATCATTTTTAATGTATAGGAAACATTAAAAAGAAACATTATGATATTAAAGTGTATTCACATTTGATTTTATCATTTTAAATGTATAGGAAACATTATGATATTAAAGTGTATTCACATTTGATTTTATCATTTTTAATGTATAGGAAACATTAAAAAGAATCATTATGATATTAAAGTGTATCCACATTTGATTTTATCATTTTTAATGTATAGGAAACATTAAAATGAAACATTATGATATTAAAGTGTATTCACATTTGATTTTATCATTTTTAATGTATAGGAGACATTAAAAAGAAGCATTATGATACTAAAGTGCATTCACATTTTATTTTTTCGTTTTTAGTGTATACGAAACATTAAAAATAAACATTGTTATAATGAAAATGTTTTACATTGAAATTTACAGTTTTATGTAAATGAACTTTTTAAAAATAGCCATTGCAACAATAAAAATGTTACATTGAAAATATAATTTCTAGTGTAAGTGAAACATTAAAAAATTACATTTCTTTTATGAAAGAATAAAAGATTACAATTTTTTTTAATGTAATGAAAGAATGTATAAAAAATCAAATTTTTCAATGTGATGAAAGAACGAATAAAAAAATTACATTTTCAATGTAATGAAAGAATGAATAAAAAGATTACATTTTTAATTTAATAAAAGAATAAATAAAAAAATTATGTATTTAATGTAATAGTAGAATGAATAAAAAGATTACATTTTTAATGTAATGAAAGGATGAATAAAAGATTACATAAGAAGACTACAATTTAATGTAATAAAAGTTTACATAAGAAAAATTACATTTTTAATTTAATAAAAGAAAGATAAGGAAAATTGCATTTTTAATGCAATAGAAGCTTTCACATAAAAGAAATCAATGTTGAAATGAAAATGTTTATAACATTAAAAATTACATTTTTAATATAATATATGATTTCACATAAAAGAAATCAATGTTGAAATGAAAATGGCATTGAAATCGTTGAATGATTTACAATTATATATTTATATATAAATATAAATTAAAAAAAACGAATCACGTTGCTGTAGTTCGTGATTTGAAATCGTAACTTCGAACGATTATACCGAAAGATCCAACCGTCGGATTTTCCCAAAACTAGAACCGTTGGGTTCGCTTTTGAAAGATCTTTCCAAAGATATAAAATTTTCTAAGATCCAATGGTTAGATTTTGAGAAATGTGTAAATCTAATTTCGATGAAAACAACGCCAAGGCCGCATTGTAACGACCCGGAAAATCTGAACCAATTTAAATTTTTTAAATTGGCGATTTTAGTGGATTTTAAATATTTAAAACAAATATTTTAAATAATAAAATGAAAAGTAAGTTGAATTGACATTTGAAAAGGAATATAATTAATTCTAATTTTAAACAAGGCCTGAAATGGCGCGGTAGTTTCAAAATTTGAATTCAAACTTCGACTGACTGTACCGGGTGCAAAACAAAACGGATTTGAGTGAAACCAAAAATATTTAAATCTGTTAGTGGATATCTTTCTAACGAATCTGAAAAATCGAAGTTTCATAGAGGGAAGCAAAAGTTATGGCCAAATGAATTTTCTGAAAGGTCGCTATGGAGTTTATCTAGCCCGAGAAATTGGCCATTTTGCAAACAACCTCGGAATTCGACGAAACCACTTTTGTTGGATACGGAATGTAAAATTATTGCTAGGTTTCAAATTTCGTAATTTTTGAAGTTAATATGTGAGCGTGGAAAAGGAAAACGTGTTTTGGTTAATTACAGTTAAATTGGATCGACCAGAAAATGGCCATTTTGCAAACGACCTCAGAATTCGATGAAACTAGTTTTGTTGGTCGCCAAAACATAGCTAGATTTATTTTTCTAGAATTTTTCGAACCAGTATGTGGCCCCGACAAATTGAATTGTACGTTCAAATTAAATATTGAATGTTTTATATTTTAATTTGAAGTAAAACTTAATGTAATAGTCAAATGGGCCTACGAAACATATCCCATTGTGTTCGGAATGGGGGTAAAACGCTAGGGACGATAGTCGTTGGATTTGGATTGGGGTTCTAGGGGGCAAGGGGTATTTTTGGATTTTTAAAACTTTATAAATAAAAAAAATGATTCGTCCACATCAGATCGCCCCCCCCCCCCGATATTCTCTCTCCCCATAAAGCGAACGGCGGCCCCCCTTCTTCCCTTCTCTCCTTTTTTCCTCCTCCACAACGCACGATAGGCCCTGCCACCACCCACGTTCGAAAGCCCTCTCCTTCCTCTCCACATCCATACCCGCTACCCCCTCCACCGTGCTGTGTGCCTCGATAATCGAGGCCCTGAAATTGCGCCGCATCGACGTCTGTAGCTTATCAGAGCCGCCACCTATCCAACCACCACCACCATCGCAAGAAAGCTCGCTCCGCCCTCGACAACGCTGTACCCTCTGATCGTGCCACCGCTTCACGGTTTTTGCGATAATTGAAAACCTAGATTCGAACAGGTTTAGAAAGGTATGGTTTATTTTATTTAAAACAGTTTTAACACTTTAAAACCATTGGAAACTTCTAAAAATCACATCTTTTTGCTATGTGATCGAAATTCAGTGAAACAAGAGACACCGGGAACGTGAGGACGTCTTCTACATTTTAGAAGAGACCGCATATTTTTCTGAGCCTTCTGCAATTTTTGGAGGAGTGGAACCCAATGTGAGATTTCTAAACTATAAACGATATGGAAAACGACAACGTATAAATTATATAGTCGATGTATGAGTTATATAAGCATTGTACACCTCTTGTATAAGCGTTGTATAAGTTGTACGTTCGACATATAATTTATATATGCGTTGTAAGAATTATATATGTGTTGAATAGAAGTGAAATGCTGATATATATATATATATATATATATATATATATATATATATATATATACGCCCCTCGTCCACAAACCATGGACGATATTTATTGGTTGTGATTGGTGTAAAAAATTGATTGATAGCGAATGGTTGATTGGAATTGTGTGTGGTTGAAATTGATTGATTGTGGTTGAAAAATACCCGTTTGTGGTTGAGAATTATTTGGTTGAAACCACATAGGATTAGTTTGTGGAAATGAAAAAAAAATATACATGCCGCCTGCGTGCAAACTAGATGCATGAAATCCCCATTGTCAAAAGCTGCGAGACTTTAAGGTAGAGCGAGGAGCCGTACTAGGGATGTCCCCGGTTTTAACAACCCTGCTGTTACGCTGCCAAAATTTCGAATAATATTCATGTGTTAGAATTATTTTCATATGTTGAAACTATATTCGTGTGTTGGATAGAAATTCATGTGTTGAATAGAAATTCTTTCGTTGAATAGAAATTCATGTGTTGAAAAATAGTCGTGTTTTGAAATAAATTGTTTTATAATAAAAATCATATTTTTATCATCTATATGAACTATGTAAAATAGTCGTGTTTTAATATAAATTGTTTTATAATAAAAATCATACTTTTATCATCTATATGAACTATATAAAATAGTCGTGTTTTGAAATGAATTGTTTTACAATAAAAATTACATTTTTACTAAAGACATGAATAGTTAAAAATAGCGAAGTGTTGAAATAATTGTCGGTTTGATAAAAATATCATTTTCATCAAATGTATGAAAAGAATATAGTTTTGAAATCAAGGAATTGATAGATATATATATATATATATATATATATAATTGAAATATATTGAAAAACGAAGCTGCAGTTCGTGTTTTGAAACCGTGATTTCAAATGACTAGTGCGGGAGATCCGACCATCGGATTTTCCCAAAACCTTTGGGTTCTCTTTGGAAATATCCTTTCAATGACACCCACTTTGTGAAGATCCAACGGTTGGATTGTCTGGAATGTTTAATTCAAATCTGAAGAAAAACAGCGCCAGAATCGATTATATATATATATATATATATAATTATATTGAATTGAATAACGACGCTGTAGTTCGTATTTTGAAATCGAAACTTCAAACGAGTGTACCGGGAGATCCGACCGTCGGATTTTCCCAAAACTAGAACCGTTGGATTCATTTTGAAAAGATCTTTCTAAAGATGTAAATTTTGGGAAGATCCAACGGTTAGATTTTCAAATATGTGTAAAACAAATCTGAAGAAAAACAGTGCCACGGCCGCGTTATGGCCCGAAGCGTCATTTGAGTAAATTGGCTATTTTAAAATAAACAAAAATAGCGATAAATCATTATAAAATATTATAAACGATATGGATGTGAAATTTAGAAACTAACTGAAGGTTGGCTAAGTCGAATGGTTTCCTGGGTTTTGATCTAATGTTGGTTTCGGCCTTCGGGATTAATATTTGGGAAATCATTCTCTTACTGATTTACGGTTGGTGACTGATGAATTGAAATGAAGCGTGTGTTGTGTTTGTGTATCACTTTTTAATTACATACGCGAGTTGCCCAGAAAGACCGGGTTTATCCCATTCTTAATAACTGAATCGATGATAAGAAATCGAAGATGAAGACGGTGGTTGAAGACCGGAGATCTTCACCTCGTTTGGATGGTAACTGATGTCCTGATTGGGAGGCATCCCGAAATATGGACAATGAGGGGTGATCGTCTAGACGTACGTGGAGATCGATGGGTATGCGAGGTATATAGTGCCTCCGGTTTCGTTCAGACCCAGAAGGGACGTGCAAATGGACTGTGTGTCTAACATTGTAATTCATTCTGTGTGATTGATAGACATTAGTTGCATGGTGTGAATTGCCTGTGTGGCATGCTAAGATGCAGTGATTAGGGCTTCTGTTGAAAAGCAAAGTCTTGTGGTGATGATCAAAGCAGAGCCTGTGTGGCGTAGCTTTGTGTATAACGTGAATTCACGAGCCTCACACCCCGGTATGAACCACAAACGGGAGAGGACCTTGGGGAGGACTTGCGTTTCTTTCTAGTTAGAGGTGTTGTCGGTGCTTGAACTGGCCGACATTTATATTATTTTCACCTATATGATTATTGCTATTGCGAGGCGCCTCGGTTATACCGGCGATCAGGGACCGATGGAGTCATTCGTTGGCTCATTTACGCCCCAAAGGGCGGGGAAACGCAGTGTTTAGGAATTTTAATCCACATCGGTGGACTGGCCCTATCGCTCCAAGGGCCCACCTGAGTCTGGGTCCTGAGACATGGGTTAAATTGTCTCGAAGTCGGTAAGGACTATCTTTTTCCTAGGTTCATGGCGGAAATCCAATTTCCAAATACGTGATTGTGCGGTTTTGATTGTATCTATATATATGGCGACATGATATATGGTACCCATGCCGTCTATGATTGATAGTTATGGTTCGAAGTTGTTTTGAAACATGTAAACAATAGTAATAATATCAGATGCTTTTTTTTATTTGTATCAAGCATATTTCGGCCATTATAAGGTAAAACTCTATCCTACGGTTTGCGTTGCATTGTGTGATGGGAATTGAGTCTTATAATGGTTTCATTTTTATAAAAAGCATTGCGATGTTTAAAAGAATTATTTGTTTTAAAGCAATGTCAATCCAATGGAGTAAACCCGTTCCACGAAAGTGGCGTGGTCCTGTGATTAGCCAATTGTATAATGTGTTAAGTAGATTTCTCATACCAGTCCCATGACTGACTCGTAGTTTGTTTCACTTGCAAACTCGGGTACCCCTTTTTCTACACAGGCAACCTTGTATTCAAGTTTTATCTGGCTCTTTCTGGATAGCTAGAGCTGAAGATGGATTCTATCATTTATCTATTTTATGCTGTTCAGCTCCTATTGTACATATTATGTTTGTTTTCCGCTGTAGACATTTATGTATAGTTGAACTGTATTTGTACTAAGTATGATCCTGTATACTGTGTAACTCTGATGATTATGTTTATCTAGTATATTATTTATACTTTATCTGGTGTATTTATTTATTTTTGTTCTGGTATTATCTGTTTATGTGTTATATTCCAAAGATTACCCTCGCCTCCATCAGTACAGGGTTTGGGGTCGTCACATCGTGGTATCAGAGCTTTGGTTAAGCTTAGTGCTAGAATATAACATATTAGCTAACTCGTCAGAAATAGAACCAGTAGTGTTCTAAGACGGGTAACTCAATACAGATAGGATCGGTAATATCCTAGTACTAGTATGAGTATAGCAGAATGAAATAACACCCCAGTAGACACATTTACATTCAAGTATTTGTTTCTATATTTTGAATTATCTTTTCTGTTGACCTGACACTTTGTCTGCTAATTGCAGACGCTCTAGGAAATGAGTGTCAGAAACAGAAGAAGGGATAGTGACCCTGATATAGAAGCTCTATTTATGAAATATAGAAATCTGGGTGGAATACCATTCTTGGGCGTAGAATCTATTATGAAAACACAAGCTTGGATTCGTTCTGCTGAGAAGATCTTTAACGGTTTAAAGATGAGGGATGACCAGAAAAGATTACTGGCATCCCGGGCACTCAAAGACGAAGCCTTGTTCTGGTGGGATTCGGTTATAGAGAATAATCCAGAGGGTGATATCACCTTCTGGATTATTTTAAAGTGATTTTCCTACAAAGATTTACTCCTCCTGAAGCAACTGAGCGGCTATGTGATGAATTTTCTTATCTGATACAAGGAGATATGACCATTCCAGAATATCATAAGAAATTCAATGAACTTTCTCACTTTGCCCCTCATCTGATTCAAGATCCAAAGAGGAAAAATTTGAGGTTCATTCATGGCCTGCAAAGGAAATATCAGAATAGCGCAATGAGGAATGTGAAGCTTTCTTTTTCTGAAATGATATACATGGCTTATCAGTATGAGGATCTCGACAAGAAAGGTATGTTGCGCTACGAAGAGGAAGTCAGTTCTAGTAACAAAGGTGAGTCTGAAACTGATCGTCCTGAGGCCAATACGATGTCATAGGTCAGTAAGAAGCCCAGTGCCAAGAGGAAAAGGGCTAAATCTGAGAAAAAACCAATAACGACCGCCGTATGCAATAACTGCCACAAGCAAGGGCATTTCCAAGGAAATTGCAGATCTTTAAAGAAAATAAAGAAGAATGAATCTAATAAAAGGACTCATGAGGGCAAATGATGCCATAAGTGCCATCAGGCTAGTCATATTGCGAAAAAATGTCAGATATCATAGAAATCTGAAGCAGTACATATAAATGAAGTGGCAGAAGTGCCTGCATCTTCGTCTGCTCAGGAAAGGGCTGATGTTTTGGAAGGCACGCTTAATGTCAAAAGTAGTCCAGTTAAAGTATTGTTTGATACTGGCGCGTCGCGAAGCTTTATTGCAAAGAATGCAGTTAAGAAATTGGATTTGAATTTGAAGAAGCACAAAGAACCAATGACTGTCCATAATCCGGTTGGGAATTCTCTCGATCTCAGTTGGGTTTGTGGGGTGCCTGTCTCTTTTTCCTTTTATAAGTTCCCTACCATCTCCATCGTCATGAATTTTACTGAATTCGATCTTATTTTGGGATTGGATTGGTTAACCAAATATGAAGCAGAGGTTAGATGTGCCGAGAGAGTGGTTAAGGCAAAGGTCCAATCAGGAAATTATATAACCAAACCATGTTAAAGCCCGAATTCAAATAGAAAAGATTTCTGGTCAGCTCTTGATGTTTCTCCTGCTCAAATAGAAAATGTCCCAGTAGTCACAGAGAATATTCCCGACCTCGCAAAGGATATTCCTATCGTCAAGAATTATGCGGATGTGTTCGAAGAAGTTGTTCGCTTACCTCCGCAGAGAGAAATAGATTTCAAGATCACTTTGATCCGAATGCAAGGCCGATAGTTCACGCTATTCGAACAATGTCCTTGAAAGAGAAAGAGGAATTAGACAATCAAACAAGGCAACTTATATGGAAGGGTCTAATCAGGCCTAATTTCTCTGATTGGGGAGCAGCAGTGGTGTTTGTTCCAAAGTCTGACGGTACTCTGCGACTCTGTGTGGATTATCGTGATTTGAACAAGCAGACAATAAAGAATAAATATCCATTGCTGCGAATCGATGATTTATTGAATCGTCTGAATGGAGCACAAGTATTTTCAAGGATGGACCTAGCTACAGGCTTCCATCAGCTTCGTATTGCCGAAGAGCGTGTTCCTATGACAGCATTCAGAGGTCCAAACTTATTCTATGAGTGTTTAGTAATGCCGTTCGGCTTATGTAACGCTCTAACATACTTCGTCGATTTAATGAATCGAGTGTTCAGGGGAGTCTTGAATAAGTCTGTTCTGGTTTTTATTGATGATATTCTAATCTTCTCTAAATCAAAGGCCAAACATGAAAAACATTTGGAGCATGTTCTAGAAATTCGGAGAAAGAATGTATTGAAAGCTAAACTGTCCAAATGTATATTCTGGCAAAATGAAGTGAAGTTTCTTGGCCACATCGTAGCGAAAGAAGGAATTGCTGTGGATCCAAGTAAAATCACGGCTATTCAAAATTGGAAACACCCCAGTACTCCCATAGAAGTCCGAAGTTTTCTTGGACTGGCTAGTTATTACCGGTAGTTTGTTAAAAACTTTTCGAGGATGTCTGGTCACTTAACAAAGCTTACAAAGAAGCACGCAAAATTCAAGTGGACTCCCGAATGTGAGGAGGCTTTTGAGGATCTAAAGTTAAGATTAACAACGGCTCCTGTGTTAACGATAATCGATGGCAATCAGGACTTGAAAGTCTGGACAGATGCGTCTAGAGAAGGCCTTGGTGCAGTGTTAATTCAAAGAGGTCAAGTGATTGCTTATGCTAGCCGTCAGCTGAAGCCACATGAAAAGAATTAAGTTACTCATGATCTTGAGTTGTTGTCTATTGTATTCGCTTTGAAAATTTGGAGACACTATCTTCTGGGTGAGAAATTCGAACTGTTTACCGATCACCAGCCGCTAAAGTATCTGTTCACTCAGAAAGACTTGAATCTGAGGCAGCAACGTTGGCTGGAGTTCCTTGCAGAATACGATTTTGAGATTCTATACACTCCAGGGAAAGCCAATGTCATGGCCGATGCGTTAAGCCGAAAGAATGTAATGATCGCCAGTTTTATTATTACGACTTCATTGATTAATAAAATATCTGCTCTTCAGAAGGATGATCACTTCATTCAGAAGATCAAAGAGATAATTCCAAAAGGCGAATCCTCGAGTTTTCAGGTTGATAATGATGGGATTCTAAGGCTAAAAGGTCGAATTTGTGTTCCTAACATTCCTGAGCTCCGAAAGGAAGTACTGGATGAATGCCACAAGTCAAAACTTAGTATCCATCTGGGAGTAAGCAAAATGTATAATGACATCAAACTCACTTTCTGGTGGAAGTCGATGAAGAGAGACGTTTCTTTATATGTTAGCCGATGCCCTACTTTCCAACTTGTCAAAAGCGACCAACAGAAACTTGCTGGATTGTTGCAACCGCTGGACGTTCCAGGTTGGAAGTGGGAATATATTTCCATGGACTTCATAGATGGTTTGCCCAGAACCAGAAAAGGAAATGACAGTATTTGGGTGATCGTAGATCGCTTCACGAAGACCGCCCATTTCATACATGTCAGATCAAATAGAACTGCTCAGACTCTGGCGCAGATATACTTCAAGGAAATTGTTAGACTACACGGAGTGCCGATCAGTATAGTTAGTGATAGAGATCCGATATTCACTAGCAAGTTCTAGGAGGCATTTCAAGTAGAACTGGGAACAAAGCTGAACTTGAGCACCGCTTATCATCCTCAGACAGATGGTCAGACTGAGAGGGTGAATCGTATACTAGAAGATTTATTGCGGGCTTGTGTTCTCGATTTCGGTGGATCATGCGAAGACCATTTACATTTGGCAGAGTTCTCGTATAACAATAGCTACCAGGCGAGCCTGACAATGTCACCATTCGAAGCATTGTATGGTAGACCGTGCCAATCTCCTGCTTGTTGGGTCGAACCTGGTAATAGACTTGTAATGGGACCTGATATGATCCGAGAGGCTGTAGACAAAGTCGATTTCGTTAAGAAACGATTACTCGCCGCTCAAAGCCGACAGAAGAGCTATGCTGATAAGAGAAGAAGAGATATATCGTTTGCTGTTGGCGACTATGTATATTCGAAAGTATCGCCGATGAGAGGAGTTATCCGGTTTGGTAAAATGGGGAAATTGGCGCCCAAATTCATTGGTCCGTTTCCTATTCTAGTACGGATTGGAACTCTCGCTTATAGGGTTTAATTGCCTGATTGGTTGCCTGGAGTACATGATGTATTTCACATTTCTCAACTTCGAAAGCACGTTCATGATCCAGACTTGATCGTGGAAGAAGCAGTGCAACAGGATATTGAAATTACTGCCGAATTGGCTGTGAGAAGAGAGCCGCTAAAGATTATCGGCAAAGAAACCAAAGAGCTGAGGAACAAGAAGGTTCACTTAGTCAAAGTGCAATGGAGTGGAGATCCGCGAGATTGTACTTGGGAAACTGAGGAGAGCATTCAGAAAGCCTATCCTAAGTGTCGAGTGGATATCTCTGATTGACTCCGGTGCAAGGTACATTTACCATATTTTGAAATTTCCATTTTGTTCTCTACTTTGTAGCTATTTTCTTTTCATGGGTGTGAACTTTTAATTCTATAGTTTGATTAATTTAAAAAGAGTATAGGAATTGATTATTATATTTTTGAAAAGTTAAAAAATAAATTTGGTTGTTATTTGTATTGTGTGATTGTGAATTTAATTAGTTAAATTATTAAAATGATAGTTAATTTAATCAAGAAGAGAAAGAATGGTAGACTTTATTCGATTAAATCACACGTTGAACTTATTTAAAAATAGATAAAAATATATATACATGTGCATTATATATGTTTGAATAGGAAATTGGATTAGCTGTTGAGTAAAGAATTTAATTGCGTGCCCGACAAATAGGTAAACCTTAATGAGTTGGATGCGAAATATTAATATATCAACTCCTGTGAATGCCATTGGATGGGGAGTGCTGGTTGTTCTGCGTACAATAATAAACATCGCCATAGGATAGTAACAATTAATTTTGAACTACGCTGCATGGCATACTTCTCGAAGATAGGCATACTTCATCATATACCACATAAGCATTTGGAGCTTGTGTGATGAGGTGGAAAATTTACCATATGAGCGAGAGGCTTATATGGCGATGACTATATTTTACAGTTTGAACTGATGACTGATATGGACCACATAAAATTGTAACGATGAAATTGCCAGATTAATAAAAATCCCACGCGGGCCTGGAGTTGACAATAATCACGTCTCTCTAGTCATTAGATACAAAACATGGATTATTTATTTCCCACACGGGACGAGGTGACGAGAATTTATTCTCTGGAGCAATTAAAAATACACACTCCCTTAGGCTTTGACAGGGTGACAAGAATTTATTCTCTGGAGTTATTATCTATACACGCTCCCCTGTAAACACCAGAATATATCACTATAAATATGTGTATGCTTTATAGGATTTATTGGGTACCTAATACGGCCCAATAAATTTCCGAACCCCTCCCCGTACAAAGGAGGTTATGGCGAAATTTTTCGAAAATTCCGGGTGTTAACCAATTTTTTTAAGAATTTGAAAATTCTCTGAAACTGAAAATTTGGAGAATGGAAGCCAGAATGAACATAGAGTTGATTAATCAAACCAATTTCGACTTTGTTCCTTTTCGGGGACGAAAAGTTTTAAGTGGGGGAGATTGTAACGACCCGGAAAATCTGAACCAATTTAAAAATTTTAAATTGGCTATTTTAGTGGATTTTAAATATTTAAAATAAGTATTTTAAATAATAATGATGAAAAGTAAGTTGAATCGACATTTGAAAAGGAATATAATTAATTCTAATTATAAACAAGGCCTGAAATGGCGCAGTAGTTTCAAAATTTGAATTCAAACTTCGACTGACTGTACCGGGTGCAAAACAAAACGAATTTGAGAGAAACCAAAAATATTTAAATCTGTTAGTGGATATCTCTCTAATGAATCTAAAAAATCGATGTTTCATGGCGGGAAGCAAAAGTTATGGCCAAATGAATTTTCTGAAAGGTCGCTATGGAGTTTATATAGCCCGAGAAATTGGCCATTTTGCAAACGACCTCGGAATTCGACGAAACTACTTTTGTTGGATCCGGGATGTTAAATTATTGCTAGGTTTCAAATTTCGTAATTTTTGAAGTTAATATGTGAGCATGGCAAAGGAAAACGTGTTTTGCAATTATAGTTAAATTGGATCGACCAGAAAATGGCCATTTTGTAAACGACCTCAGAATTCGACGAAACTAGTTTTGTTGGGACCGTATCGTCAAAACATAGCTAGATTTATTTTTCTGGAATTTTTCGAACCAGTATGTGGCCCCGACAAATTGAAATGTACGTTCAAATTAAATATTGAATGTTTTATAGTTTAATTTGAAGTAAAACTGACTGTAACAGTCGAATGGGCCTACGAAACATATCCCATTGTGTTCGGAATGGGGAAAAACGCTAGGGACGACAGTCGTTGGGTTTGGATTGGAGTTCGTAGGAGGCAAGGGGTAATTTTGGATTTTTAAAACTTTATAAATAAAAAAATGATTCGTCCACATCAGATCGCCTCCCCCCCAATATTCTCTCTCCCCGATAAAGCGAACGGCGGCCCCACTTCTTCCCTTCTCTCCTTTTTTCCTCCTCCACCATGCCACGATAGGCCCTGCCACCACCCACATTCGAAAGCCCTCTCCTTCCTCTCCACATCCATACCCGCTACCCCCTCCACCGTGCTGTGTGCCTCGATAATCGAGGCCCTGAAGTTGCGACGCGTCGACGACTATAGCTCATCAGAGACGCCACTGATCCAAGCACCACCACCGTCGCCAGGAAGCTTGCTCCTCCCTCGACAACGCTGTACCCTCCGATCGTGCCACCGCTTCACAGTTTTTGCGATAATTGAAAACCTAGATTCGAACAGGTTTAGAAAGGTATGGTTTATTTTATTTAAAACATTTTTAACACTTTAAAACCATTGCAAACTTCTAAAAATCACATATCTTTGCTATGTGATCGAAATTCAGTGAAATCAGAGACTCCGGGACCATGGGGATGTCTTCTACATTTTAGTAGAGACCGCATATTTTTCTGAGCCTTCTGCAATTTTTGGAGGAGTGGAACCCAATGTGAAATTTCTAAACTATAAACAATATGGAAAACGATGATGTATAAATTATATAGTCGATGTATGAGTTATATAAGCATTGTACACCTCTTGTATAAGTGTTGTATAAGTTGTACGTTCGATATATAAGTTATATATGCGTTGTAAAAATTATATATGTGTTGAATAGAAGTGAAATGCATATATATATATATATATATATATATATATATATATATATATATACACACCCCTCGTCCGCAAAGCATGGACGGTATTTATTGGTTGTGATTGGTGTAAAAAAACTGATTGATAGCGAATGGTTGATTGGAATTATGTGTGGTTGAAATTGATTGATTGTGGTTGAAAAATACCCGTTTGTGGTTGAGAATTATTTGGTTGAAACCACATAGGATTAGTTTGTGGAAATGAAAAAAATATACATGCCGCCTGCATGCGAACTAGATGCATGAAATCCCCATTGTCAAAAGCTGCGAGGCTTTATTGTAGAGCGAGGAGTCGTACTAGGGACGACCCCAGTTTTAACTACCCTGCCGTTATGCTGCCGAAATTTCGAATAATATTCATGTGTTAGAATTATTTTCATATGTTGAAACTAAATTCGTGTGTTGGATAGAAATTCATGTGTTGAATAGAAATTCATTCGTTGAATAGAAATTCATGTGTTGAAAAATAGTCGTGTTTTGAAATAAATTGTTTTATAATAAAAATCATATTTTTATCATCTATATGAACTATATAAAATAGTCGTGTTTTGAAATAAATTGTTTTATAATAAAAATCATATTGTTATCATCTACATGAACTGTATAAAATATTCGTGTTTTGAAATGAATTGTTTTATAATAAAAAAATACATTTTTACTAAATACATGAATAGTTAAAAATAGCGAAGTGTTGAAATAATTGTCGGTTGGATAAAAACATCATTTTCATCAAATGTATGAAAAGAATATAGTTTTGAAATCGAAGAATCGATATATATATATATATATATATATATATATATATATATATAATTGAAATATATAAAAAAATGAAGCTGCATTTCGTGTTTTCAAACCGTGATTTCAAATTACTAGTACGGGAGATCCGACCATCGGATTTTCCCGAAACCGAAACCGTTGGGTTCGCTTTGGAAATATCTTTCCAACGACACCCACTTTGTGAAGATCCAACGGTTGGATTGTCTGGAATGTTTAATTCAAATCTGAAGAAAAACAACACTGGAATCATATATATATATATATGCATATATATATATATATATATAATTATATTGAATCGAATAACGACGCTGTAGTTCGTATTTTGAAATTGAAACTTCAAACGATTGTACCAGGAGATCTGACCATCGGATTTTCCCAAAACTGGAACCGTTGGATTCGTGTTGAAAAGATCTTTCTAAAGATGTAAATTTTGTGAAGATCCAACGGTTAGATTTTCAGATATGTGTAAATCAAATCTAAAGAAAAACAGCGCCACGGCCGCGTTATGGTCCGAAGCGTCGTTTGAATAAATTAGCTAATTTAAAATATATAAAAATAGCGTTAAATTGTTATAAAATATTATAAATGATATGGATGTGAAATTTAGAAACTAACTGAAGGTTGGCTAAGTCAAATGGTTTCCTGGGTTTTGATCTGATGTTGGTTTCGGCCTTCGGGATTAATATTTGGGAAATCGTTCTCTTACTGATTTACGGTTAGTGACTGATGAATTGAAATGAAGCGTGTGTTGTGTTTGTGTAGCACTTTTTAATTACATACGCGAGTTGCTCAGAAAGACCGGGTTTATCCCATTCTGAATAACTGAATCGACGATAAGAAATCGAAGATGAAGACGGTGGTTGAAGACCGGAGATCTTCACCTCGTTTGGATGGTAACTGATGTCCTGATTGGGAGGCATCCCGAAATATGGATAATGAGTGGTGATCGTCCAGACGTACGTGGAGATCGATGGTTATGTGAGGTATATAGTGCCTCCGGTTTCGTTCAGACCCAAAACGGACTTGCAAATGGACTGTGTGTCTAACATTGGAATTCATTTTGTGTGATTGATAGACATCAGTTGCATGGTGTGAATTGCCTGTGTGGCATGCTAAGATGCAGTGATCAGGGCTTCTGTTGAAAAGCAAAGTCTTGTGGTGATGATCAAAGCACCGCCTGTGTGGCGTAGCTTTGTGTATAACGTGAATTCGCGAGCATCACACGCCAGTATGAACCAGAAACGGCAGAGGACCTCAGGGAGGACATGCGTTTCTTTCTAGTTAGAGGTGGTGTCGGTGCTTGAACTGGCCGACATTTATATTATTTTCACCTATGTGGTTGTTGCTGTTGCGAGGCGCCTCGGTTATATCGGTCGATCCGGGACCGATGGAGTCATTCGTTGGCTCATTTACGCCCCAAAGGGCGGGGAAACGTAGTGTTCAGGAATTTTAATCCACATCGGTGGACCGGCCCTGTCGCTCCAAGGACCCACCCGAGCCTGGGTCCTGAGACATGGGCTAGATTGTCTCGAAGTCGGCAAGGACTATCTTTTGCCTTGGTTCATGGCGGAAATCCAATTTCCAAATATGTGATTGTGCGGTTTTGATTGTATATATATATATGTATATACGGCGACATGATATATGGTACCCATGCCATCTATGATTGATAGTTATGGTTCGAAGTTGTTTTGAAACATGTAAACACTAGTAATAATATCAAATGCTTTTGTTTTATTTGTATCAAGCATATTTTTTCCATTACAAGGTAAAACTCTATCCTCCGGTTTGTGTTGCATTGTGTGATGAGAACTGAGTCTTATAATGGTTTCATTTTTATAAAAAGCATTGCGGTGTTTAAAAGAATTTTTTTTTAAAGCACTGTCAATCCAATGGAGTAAACCCATTCCATGAAAGTGGCGTGGTCCTGTGATTAGCCAATTGTATAATGTGTTAAGTAGATTTCTCATACCAGTCCCATGACTGACTCATAGTTTATTTCACTTGCAAACTCGGGTGCCTCTTTTTCTACACAAGCAGCCTTGTATTCAGGTTTTATCTGGCTCTTTATGGATAGCTGGAGCTGAAGATGGATTCTATCATTTATCTATTTTATGCTGTTCAGCTCCTATTGTAATATTATGTTTGTTTTCCGCTGTAGACATTTATGTATAGTTGAACTGTATTTGTACTAAGTATGATCCTATATACTGTGTAAATCTGATGATTATGTTTATCCAGTGTATTATTTGTACTGTATTTGGTGTATTTATTTATTTAATTTTGTTTTGCTATTATCTGTTTATGTGTTATATTCCAAAGATTACCCTTGCCTCCGTCAGTACGGGGTTTGGGGTCGTCACACGCATAATTACCTGAAGCGTCGTTAGTTTAAAAATGGCTATTTTTATATAAATAAAAATAGTGATAAATCATTATAAAATATTATAAACGATATGGAATGAAAAGAATTGATTTGAATTATAAATATTCGCAAATTATTTGAAAAGACTGATTTAAATCTCATTTCAAATAATTATACGATGATTAGAAGTCGAAGATTTGAAGATAGTGGATTGAAGACCGGCGATCTTCACAACAAATGGATGACTACTGACGCCCTGGATCGGTTAGCTCCCAGGAAGGGGTTACAGTGGCAGTTGTCCAGACGTACTTGTTGATTGTCCGGATTTTGAGAGCATCTCTTCTGTACTGGATATATGGAACAAGGAATAAGGTGTCTCCAGTTCCGTTCAGACCCAGAACGGACTTGTAAATGGATGTATGTCTGACATTGGGTTTTATTCTATGCTGATCAATTTCTATTTAATATATATATCTGTTTGGTGACGGAGAATTTATTCTCTTGCTTAACACCCTTCTCGGAGACGTACAAGCTCAGAGGTTATATATTGGTAGACATCAGTCGCATGGCGTGAACTGTCGTGACATGCCAAGATGCAATGATCAAGGCTTATTATTGAAAAGCAAAGCCTTGTGGTTGATGATCAAAGCACTGCTTTAAATTAGCATAACTTTGTGTATAGCGTTACTTTGCGAGTCTCACACCCCGGTATGAACCAGAAACGGAAGAGGACTGCAGGGGGGACATACATTTCTTTCTAGCTAGAAGTAGTGTCATGGTACGGAGCCCAGACATTTCTACTTATGCGGATAATGGAATGAGGTGCCTCCATTTTGATTCCTTAGTGGCTCGATATTTACGACCCGTAGGGAAGGGAAATGTATTGTTCAGGAACTACCAATCCAATAAAGTATTTGATGACCGGCCCTGAATATCCAAGGTGCAGTTTCGACTGATCCTGAGGATCAGGCTAGAGAGTTCCGAATTCGGTAAGGACGATCCCTTGCCTTGGTTCATAATGGAAATCCAACTTCCAATACGACACCAAGCGATTTTGATTTTACAACTAGTATGGCGATGTAACAACCCGAAAAATCTGAACCAGTTTAAATTTTTTAAATTGGATATTTTAGTGGATTTTGAATATTTAAAATAAATATTTTAAATAATAACGATGAAAAGTAAGTTTTAATCGATGTTTGAAAATGAATACAATTATTTCTAATTATAAACAAGGCCTGAAATGCCGCGGTAGTTTCAAAATTTGGATTCAAACTTTGACTGATTATACTGGGAGCAAAACAAAACGGATTTTAGTGAAACCAAAAATATTCAAATCCGTTAGTGAATATCTTTCTAACGAATCTAAAAAATAAAAGTTTCGTAGCGGGAGTCAAAAGTTATGGCCAAATGAATTTTCAGAAAGGTCGCTATAGAATTTATATAGACCGTGAAAATAGCCATTTTGCAAACGACCTCAGAATTCGACGAAACCACTTTTGTTGGATCCGGGATGTCAAATTATTGCTAGGTTCCAAATTTCGTAATTTTTGAAGCTAGTATGTGAGCGTGACAAAGGAAAATGTGTTTGGTTGATTTTTGTTAAATTTGATCGACCAGAAAAGAGCCATTTTTCAAACGGTCTCAAAATTCGACGAAACTAGTTGTGTTGGGACCGTTTCGTCAAAACATAGCTAGATTTATTTTTTGGGAATTTTTAGAATCAGTACGTGGCCCCCGCAAATTGAAATGTACGTTCAAATCAAATATTGAATGTTTTATATTTTAATTTGAAGGAAAACTGAATGAAATAGTCGAATGGGCTTCGAAACATATCCCATTGTGTTCGGAATGGTTTTTTAACTAGGGACGACAGTCGTTGGGTTTGGATTGGACTTCGTAGGAGATAAGGGGTATTTTAGAAATTTAAAAATATATAAATAAATAGAAAAATCCTCATTGGCCATAATCATTCTCTCTCCCCCCGACACCTTCGACGCACGACGGAAAAGTTTCAAAACCTTCTCTCTTCAAATTCTCCCAATCCACTTCACGAAATCCACTACTGTAGTTATGGATTTTGTAGTACGCTTCAAGATCTACACATCCATATAGAATTTGTGATTTATAGTCTCGTATTTGGAGAGAATCGACGCCAGGAAGTTCGGGCGTTCAAACTGCCGCGGCGCCGCCTATAGGCCACCGAAGTGGGCCCCGCTCCAGGCGCCAGTGCGCCTCTCTCCCCTCTTCCTCGCTGTGAAGGCCGATCGTCTATCTGCTTCACCATTTGATCGAAAAGTTCAAACCTAGTTTGAAGAATTCAGAGAGTGTAACGGCTGATAATTATTTAATCTATTCTATAGCACTTTAAAGCGCCACGGTTTTTGATTTCACTGTAAAAATCATATCTTTCTCGTTTGTTGACGAAATTCAGTGAAACAAGAGACAATGGACTCGTGCGGACGTCTTATACATTCTAGAATAGACCGGATATTTTTCTGAGCCTTCTGCTATTTTTGGTGGAGTGGAACCCAATGTGAGATTTCTGAATTATAAACGATATGGAAATGACGTTGTATAAATTATATATTCGAAGTATGAGTTATATAAGCGTTGTACACCTCATGTATAAGCGTTGTATAAGTTATATATGCATTGTAAAAATTATATATATGTTGAAATAGAAGTGAAATATACTTATATAAATATACATATATATACGCCCCTCGTCCACAAACCATGGATGATATTTATTGGTTGTGATTGGTGTGAAAATTGGTTGATAGCAAATAGTTGATTAGAATTGTTTGTGGTTGAAATTGATTGATTATGGTTGAAAAATACCCGTTTGTGGTTGAGAATTATTTGGTTGAAACCACATAGGATTATTTTGTGGAAAAAAAAACATGTCGCCTGCGTGCGAACTAGATGCATGAAATCCCCATTGTCAAAAGCTGCGAGGCTTTAAGGTAGAGCGAGGAGCCGTACTAGGGATGGTCCCGGTTTTAACTACCTTGTCGTTATGCTGCCAAAATTTTCAATAATATTCATGTGTTAGAATTATTTTCATGTGTTGAATAGAAATTCATGTGTTGAATAGAAATCCATGTGTTGAACGACATTCGTGTTTTGAAAAAAATTGTTTTATAATAAAAATCATATTTTTATCATCTATATGAACTATATAAAATAGTCGTATTTTGAAATAAATTGTTTTATAATAAAAATCATATTTTTATCATCTATATGAAGTATATAAAATAGTCGTGTTTTGAAATAAATTGTTTTACAATAAAAATCACATTTTTATTATATACATGAAGTGTTAAAAATAGTGAAGTGTTGAAATAAATGTCTGTTGGATAAAAATATCATTTTTATCAAATGTATGGAAAGAACATGGTTTTGAAATCGAAGAATAGATTATATTTATATATATGTATATATATATATATATAATTAAAATAAATCGAATAACGAAGATGCAGTTCGTGTTTTGAAACCGTGATTTCAAACGATTAGTGCGGGAGATCTGACAATCGGATTTTCCCGAACCGAAACCGTTGGGTTCGCTTTGGAAATATCTTTCCAACAATACTCACTTTGTGAAAATCCAATTGTTGGATTGTCTGGAATGTTTAATTCAAATCTGAAGAAAAACAGCGCTAGAATCGACTATATTTATATATATATTTATAAAAATATAATTAAATTAAATCGAATAACGACACTGCAGTTCGTATTTTGAAATCGAAACTTCAAACGAGTGTACCGGGAGATCCGACTGTCGAATTTTCCCGAAACTGAAACCGTTGGATTCGTTTTGAAAAGATCTTTCTAATGATATAGAATTTGTGAAGATTCAACAGTTAGATTTTCAGATATGTGTAAATTAAATCTGAAGAAAAAACAGCGCCACGGCCGCGTTAGGGCCTGAAGCGTCGTTTGAATGAAATGGCTATTTTTAAAATAAATAAATATAGCGATAAATCGTGATAAAATATTATAAACGATATGGAATGGAAATAAACTGATTTCGCTCGGTTTATGTGATATCTGATGGTTGAATGTGTTTGGCGTGAATTGTTGTTGAATAATTTAACCATTTAAATGAATTGATTTAAATTCTAAATATATGTGAATTATTTGAAAAGAACAAGTTAAATCTCATTTCAAATAATTGATCGGCGATAAGAAGTCGATGAGGAAGATGGTGTTTGAAGACCGAAGAGCTTCACATCGGTTGGGTGATAACTGATGTCTTGATTGGGGGGCATCCTGAAATATAGATAACAAGTGGTGATCGTCCAGACATACGTGGAGATCGATGGGTATGCGAGGTATATAGTGCCTCCAGTTTTGTTCAGACCCAGAACGAACTTGCAAATGGACTGTGTGTCTGACATTGGATTTTGTTCTGTGCTGATTGATCTTTATTAAATATATATCTGTTTGGAGGCGGAGAATTTACTCTCCTACTTAACGCCCCTCTTTGAGACGTACGAGCTCAGAGGTTATATATCGATAGAAATCAGTCGCATAGCGTGAATTGCCTGTGTGGTACGCCTAAATGGCAGATGATCAGGGCTACTATTGAAAAGCAAAGTCTTGTGGTTCATAATCAAAGCACGGCCTATGTGGCATAGGTTTATGTATGACGTGAATTCGCGAGCCTCGCACCCCGGTATGAACCAGAAATGGGAGAGGACATCAAGGAGAGCATGCGTTTCTTTCATGCTAGAGGTGGTGTCAATGCTTAAACTGGCTGACATATATATTATTTTCACCTGTGTGGTTGTTGCTGTTGCAAGGCGCCTCGGATGTATCGGTGACTATGTGAAGCCGATGGAGTCATAGTGCTCATTTATGCCCCAAAAGGTGGGGAAACGTAGTGTTCAGGCATAATAATCCACATCGGTGGACCGACCCCGACGATCCAAGAGGCAGTTGCGGCTGTTCCTGAGGCTCGAGCTAGAGAGTCTCGAAGTCAGTAAGGACTATCTTTTGCCTTGGTTCATGACAGAAATCCAATTTCCAAATACGTGACTTTGTAGTTTTGATTGTATGCCTATATATGGTGACATAGTGGTATGGGGCATTAATGTCGTCTATGATTGATACTTATGATTTGAAATTGTTTTTGGAAATGTATAAACACTAGTAATAATATCAAATGGTTTTGTTTTATTCGTATCAAGCATATTTTGGCCATTATAAGGTAAAAACTCTATCCTCCGGTTTGCATTGCATTGTGTGATAGGAACTGAATCTTATAATGGCTTCATTTTTATAAAAAGCATTGCGATGTTTAAAAGATTTACTTGTTGTAAAGCATTGGCAATCCAATGGAGTAAACCTGTTCCGCAAAAGTGGCGTGGTCCTGTGATTAGCCATATTATAAAATGTGTTAAGTAGATTTCTCATACCAGTCGACTGACTCGTAGTTAGTTTCACTTGCAAACTCGGGTGCCCCCTTTTTCTACACGGGCAGCCTTGTGTTTAGGTTTTAGCAGGCTCTTTCTGGATAGCTGGAGCTGAAGATGGATTCTATCATTTATCTATTTTTATGCTATTCAGCTCCTATTATACATATTATGTTTGTTTTCCACTGTAGACATTTATGTATAGCTGAACTGTATTTGTACTAAGTATGATTTTGTATACTGTGTAACTCTGATGATTATGTTTATCCAGTGTATTATTTGTACATTATCTGGTGTATTTATTTAATTCTGTTCTGCTATTATCTGTTTATGTTTTATATTCCAAAGGTTGCCCTTGACACCGTCATACGGGGTTTTGGGGTCATTACAACGTGGTATCAGAGCTTTGGTTAAGCTTAGTTCTGGAATATAACATATTAACGAACTCATTAGAAATAGAACCAGTAGTGTTCTAGGACGAATAACTCATTACAGTTAGGATCAGTAATATCCTAGTATGAGTATAGCAGAGTGAAATACACCTTGATAGACACATTTACATTCAAGTATATATTTCTATGCTTTATAATATCTTTTCTGTTGACCTGACACTTGGTCTGCTATTTGCAGAAGTACAAGAAAATGAGTGTCAGAAACAGAAGGAATGCAGAACCAGATCTAGAGGCTCTATTTAAGAGATATCGAAATCTGGGTGGAGCACAATTCTCGGGCAATGAATCGATTATTCAAACTCAAGCTTAGATGAGTTCTGCTGAAAGAATTTTTGAGTGTTTCCAGCTGAGAGACGATCATAAAAGATTAGTGTCATCTTGGGCACTCAAAGAAGAAGCTTTAATCTAGTGGGAAACATTCACTAAGGATAATCCAGAAGGTGATATCACCTGGGATAGTTTCAAAGAGATTTTCAGTGAAAGATTTACTCCTCCAGAAGCAACTGAGCGGTTATGTGATGAATTCTACTATTTAATACAAGGAGATATGGATATTCCAGAATATCATAAGAAATCCAGTGAACTTTCTCACTTTGCCCCTTATCTAATTCAAAATCCAAAGAGGAAGAATCTGAGATTTATTAACGGGCTTCAATGAAAATACAGAATAAAGTAATGGGGCATGTGAAGCTTCCTTTTTTTGAAATGATATACATGGCTTAACAGTATGAAGATCTAGATAAGCGAGGTCTTTTAGTTGATGAAGAGGAAGTCAGTTCGAGCAACAAAAGGAAAACTGAAACTGATAGCCCAGAGACAAGTACACAGGTTGATCCAGGTACGAAGTCTGAGTTCAGAAAGAAGCCTAAATTCAATCGAGAAAAGGTTAAGTCTGAGAAAGAACCAGTAATGATTGTTGTATGCTCTAACTGCAATAAGCAAGGACATTTCTCGATAAGTTGCAGGGCTTTAAAGGAGAATGAATCTAAATCCAAGAACAAGTCTCAAGAAATTAGAAAATGCAATCTTTGCCATTAGGCTGGTCATGTAAAGCAAGATTTCTGGCTGTTAAAAGGGACCAAAGTGCATGTGAATGAAGTGGCAAAAACTTCAGCACCCTCGGCTAGTCAGGGAAGGTCTGATGTTTTAGAAGGCACGCTTACAGTCAAGAACATTCCAATTAAAGTACTGTTTGATACAGGCGCGTCAAGAAGCTTTATTGCAAAGAATGCAGTTAAGAAGTTGGATTTGAAATTGAAAAAGCTCAAAGAACCCATCATTGTCCATAATCCGGTTGAGGGTTCTATGGATCTTAGTTGGATTTGTGTGGTACCTATCTCTTTTTCCTGTTATATGTTCCCTACTATCTCCATCGTCATGAATTTTACTGAATTCGATCTTATTTTGGGATTGGATTGGTTAACCAAATATGTGGCAGAGGTTAGATGCGCCGAGAGAGTTGTTTGGGCAAAGATTAAATCAGGGAATTATATAACCATACCATGTGAGGGTCCGAATTCTGATAGAAAAGACTTTTGGTCAGGTCTTGATGTTTCTCCTGCTCAAATAGAAAATATTCCTGTAGTCACAGAGAATATTCCAGACCTCATAAAAGATATTCCTGTCGTAAAGAATTATGCTGATGTGTTCGAGGAAGTTGTTAGCTTACCTCCGAAGAGAGAAATTGATTTCAAGATTGCTTTAATTCCGAATGCAAGGCCAGTAGTGCACGCTATTCGGAGAATGGCTCGAAAGGAGAAAGAAGAATTAGACAATCAAACTCGACAGCTTGTATGGAAGGGTCTGATCAGGCCTAGTTTCTCTGATTGGGGAGCAGCAGTGATGTTTGTCCCGAAGTCAGACGGTACTCTTCGACTATGTGTAGATTATCGTGACTTGAATAAGCAGACATTAAAGAATAAATATCTGTTGCCGCGAATCGATGATTTATTGGATCGTCTGAATGGAGCACAAGTATTTTCCAGGATGGACCTAGCTACAGGCTTCCATCAGCTTCGTATTGCCGAAGAGTGTATTGCTATGACAGCATTCAGAGGTCCTGATTTGTTCTATGAGTGGTTAGTTATGCCGTTCGGCTTATGTAACGCTCCAACATACTTCTTCGATTTAATGAATCGAGTGTTTAGAGGAGTCTTGAATAAGTTTGTTCTGGTTTTTATTGATGATATTCTAATCTTCTCTAAGTCAAAGGCCGAACATGAAAAACATTTGGAGCAAGTTCTAGAAATTCTGAGAAAGAATGTCTTGAAAGCTAAACTTTCCAAATGTATATTCTGGCAAGATGAAGTAATGTTTCTTGGCAACGTCTTATCAAAAGAGGGAATTGTCGTGGATCCAAGTAAAATCACCGCTATTCAAAATTGGAAGCAGCCTAGTACTCCGACAGAAGTTCGAAGTTTTCTTGGATTGGCTAGTTATTATCAGAAGTTTGTTAAAGATTTTTCGAAGATATCTAGTTCCTTAACGAAGCTTACCAAGAAGCACGCAAAATTCAAGTGGACTCCCGAATGTGAGGAGGCTTTTCAGAAGCTGAAATTAAGATTAACAACTGCTCTAGTGTTAACGATAATGGATGGCAATCAAGACTTGAAAGTCTGGCAGATGCCTTTAGAGAAGGCCTTGGTGCGGTATTAATGCAAAGAGGCCAAGTTGTTGCTTATACTAGCCGTCAACTGAAGCCACCTGAAAAGAATTACGTTACTCATGATCTTGAGTTGTTTGCCATCGTATTTGCTTTAAAAATCTGGAGACACTATCTTCTGGGTGAGAAATTCGAACTGTTTACAGAACACCAGTCGCTAAAGTATCTATTCACCCAAAAAGACTTGAATCTGAGGCAGCAACGTTGACTAGAGTTCCTTGCAGCATACGATTTTGAGATTCCGTACACTCCAGGGAAAGCCAATGTCGTGGCCGAGGCGCTAAGTCGAAAGAATGCAACAATCGCCAGCTTTATTATTACGACTTCCTTGATTGACAAATTATCTATTCTTCAGAAAGATGATAATTTTATTAAGGATATGATCAGAAGGATTCAGAAAAGCGAACCCTCGTGTTTTCAAATAGATAATAATGGGACCCTGAGATTGAGAGGAAGGATTTGTGTTCCCGACATCCACGAGTTAAAAAGGGAAGTGTTAGACGAGTGTCACAAGTTCAAGCTGAGTATCCATCCAGGTGTGACCAAAATGTATAACGATCTCAAGCGAACATTCTGGTGGAAGGCTATGAAAAGGGATGTTTCAATATATGTTAGCAGGTGCTGTACATGCCAACTAGTCAAAAGAGACCAACAGAAACTTGCTGGATTGTTGCAACCACCGAACGTTCCAGGTGGGAAGTGGGAACATATTTCCATGGACTTCATAGATGGTTTCCCCAGAACAAGGAAAGGAAATGACAGTATTTGGGTGATCGTAGATCGCTTCACGAGGACCGCCCATTTTATACCTGTCAGATCGAACAGAACTGCTCAGAGTCTGGCACAGATATATTTCAAGGAAATTGTTAGGCTACATGGAGTGCCGATTTGTATAGTTAGTGATAGGGATCCAATATATACTAGCCAATTCTGGGAGGCATTTCAAGTAGAACTGGGGACAAAGCTGAATCTAAGCACCGTCTATCGTCCCCAAACAGATGGTTAGACTGAGAGGGTGAATCGTATTTTAGAAGATCTATTGCGGGCTTGTGTATTTGATTTTGATGGATCATGGGAAGACCATTTACATTTGGATGAGTTCACTTACAACAACAGCTACCAAGCGAGCCTGACAATGTGACCATTCGAAGCATTGTATGGTAGACCGTGCCGATCTCCTGCTTGTTGGGTCAAACCTGGTAATTGACTAGTATTGGGACCTGATATGATCCATGAAGCTGCAGACAAGGTCGATTTCGTTAAGAACGATTACTCGCCGCTCAAAGCCGACAGAAGAGCTATGCTAATTCGATAAGAAGAGTTTTGGCTTTTTCTGTTGGAGATTATATGTATCTAAGGGTTTCTCCGATGAGAGGAGTGATTCGATTTGGCAAAACTGGGAAGTTGGCGCCAGATTTATTGGACCATTTCCTATTCTAGAACGGATTGGAACTCTTGATTATAGAGTTAAATTGCCTAATTGGTTGCCTGGAGTACATGATATATTTCACGTTTCTCAACTTAGAAAGCATGTTCATGATTCAGACTTGGTTGTGGAAGAAACCGCACAACAGGATATAGAAATTACTCCAGAATTGGCTGTGAGAAGAGAGCCGCTAAAGATTGTTGGCAAAGAAACCAAAGATCTGAGGAACAAGAGGGTTCACTTGGTCAAAGTGCAATGGAGTGGAGATCCGCGAGATTGTACTTGGGAAACAGAGGAAAGCATTAAGAAAGCCTATCCTAAGTGTAGGGTGGATATCTCTGATTGACTCTGGTGCAAGGTACATTAATCATATTTTGAATTTTCTATTATGTTCTCTACTTTGTGGTTATTTTCTTTTCATGGATGTAAACTTTTAATTCTATAGTCTGATTATTTTAAAAGAGTATATGAATCGATTAGTATATTTTTGAAAAGTTAAAAACAAATTGATTGTCGTTTGTGTTGTGTGATAGTGGATTTGATTAATTAAATTATTAGAAAGATAGTTAATTTAATCAATGAATGAAGGGTAAATCTATGCAATTAAATCGCGTATTGAACTGATTTAAAAATAGATAGAAATGTATACATGTGCATTATATATGTTGGAACAGGTAAATGGATTAGCTGTTGAGTAAAGAATTTATTTGCATGCCCGACAAATAGGTAAACCTTAATGAGTTGGATGCGCAATTTTATTATTATATCAACTCCTGTGAATGTCATTGGATGCGGAGTGCCGGTTGTTCTGTGGGTAATAACAAATGTCGTCATAGGATAGTAACAATTAATTTTGAACTACACTACATTGCATAATTCTTGAAGATAAGCATACTTCATCTTATACCACATAAGCATTTGGAGCTTGTGTGACGAGGTTGAAGATTTACCATACGAGCCAGAGGCTTGTATGGCGATGACTATATATTACAGGTTGAACTGATGACTGATATGGACCATATAAAATGTAATGGTAAATTGCAAGATTAATAAAAACCCCACACGGATCTAGAGATGACAATAAACACGTCTCTCTGGTGATTAAGGCAGAAAAACCATTTATATGGTGACGAGAATTTATTCTCTGGGGTTATGATCTATACACACTCCCCTGTGGACACCGGAATATATCACTATAAATATGTGCATGCTTATTAGGATTTATTGGGTACCTAATACGGCCCAATAAATTTCCAAACCCTTCCCCGTACAAAGGAGGTTATGGTGAAATTTTTCGAAAATTTAGGGTGTTAGCCAAATTTTTGAAGAATTTGAGAATTCTCAGAAACTGAAAAGCTGGAGGATGAAAGCCAGATTGAAAGTAGAGTTGGTTAATGAATCCACTTTCGACTTTGTTCCTTTTCGGGGATGAAAAGTTTTAAGTGGGGGAGATTGTAACAACCGGGAAAATCTGAACCAGTTTGAAAATTTTAAATTGGCTATTTTAGTGGATTTTAAATATTTAAAATAAATATTTTAAATAATAATGATGAAAAGTAAGTTTGAATCGATGTTTGAAAATGAATATAATAATTTCTATATATAAACAAGGCCTAAAATGGCGCGGTAGTTTCAAAATTTGAATTCAAACTTTGACTGATTGTACCGAGAGCAAAACAAAATGGATTTTAGTGAAACCAAAATTATTTAAATCCATTAGTGAATATCTTTCTAAAGAATCTGAAAAATCGAAGTTTCGTAGCGGGAGTCAAAAGTTATGGCCAAATGAATTTTCAGAAAGGTCGCTATAGAACTTATATCACCCGTGAAAATAGCCATTTTGCAAACGACCCCAGAATTCAACGAAACCACTTTTGTTGGATCCGGGATGTCAAATTATTGCTAGGTTTCAATTTTCATAATTTTTGAAGCTAGTATGTGAGCGTGGCAAAGGAAAATGTGTTTGGTCAATTTCTGTTAAATTGGATCGACCAGAAACGGGCCATTTTTCAAACGGTCTCAGAATTCGACGAAATTAGTTTTGTTGGGACTGTATCATCAAAACATAGCTAGATTTATTTTTCAGGAATTTTTAGAATCAGTATGTAGCCCCAGCAAATTGAAATGTATGTTCAAATCAAATATTGAATGTTTTATATTTTAGTTTAAAGGAAAACTGACTGAAACAGTCGAATGGGCCTTCGAAACATATCCCATTGTGTTAGAAATGGGGGTATTTAGCTGGGGACAACAGTCATTGGGTTTGGATTGGAGTTCGTAGGAGATAAGGGGTATTTTAGAAATCTAAAAATATATAAATAAATAGAAAAACGCTCATTGGCCAGAATCATTCTCTTCTCCCCGACACCTTCGACGCACGACGGAAAAGCTTCAAAACCTTCTCTCTTCAAATTCTCCCAATCCACTTCACTAAATCCACTACCACAGTTATGGATTTTGTAGTACTCTTCAAAATCTACACATCCATATAGAATTTATGATTTGTCGTCTCGTATTTGGAGAGAATAGACGCCAGGAACTCCGGGCATTCAAACCGCCGCCGCGCCGCCTATAGGCCATCGAATTGAGCCCCGCTCCAGGCGCCAGTGCGCCTCTCTCCCCTCTTCCTCGCTGTGAAGGCCAATCGTCAATCCGCTTCACCGTTTGATCAAAAAGTTCAAACCTAGTTTTGAACAATTCAGAGAGGTAATGGCTGATAATTATTTAAACTATTCTATAGCACTTTAAAGCGCTACGGTTTTCGATTTCACTGTAAAAATCATATCTTTCTCGTTTGTTGACGAAAATCAGTGAAACAAGAGACAGTGGACTCATGCGACGTCTTCTACATTCTATAAGAGACCGGATATTTTTCTGAGCCTTCTGCTATTTTTGGTGGAGTGGAACCCAATGTGAGATTTCTGAATTATAAACGATATGGAAATGACGATGTATAAATTATATATTCGAAGTATGAGTTACATAAGCGTTGCACACCTCATGTATAAGCGTTGGATAAGTTATATATGCGTTGTAAAAATTATATATGTGTTGAAATTGAAGTGCAATATACTTATATAAATAAATATATATATATATACACGCACCTCGTCCACAAACCATGGACGATATTTATTGGTTGTGATTGGTGTGAAAATTGGTTGATAGAGAATGGTTGATTAGAATTGTTTGTGGTTGAAATTGATTGATTGTGGTTGAAAAATACCTGTTTTTGGTTGAGAATTATTTGGTTGAAACCACATAGGATTAGTTTGTGGAAAAGAAAAAAAAAATAAACATGCCACCTGCGTGCGAACTAGATGCATGAAATCCCCATTATCAAAAGTCGCGAGGCTTTAAGGTAGAGCGAGGAGCCGTACTAGGGACGGTCCCAGTTTTAACTACCTTGTCGTTATGCTACCGAAATTTTCAATAATATTCATGTGTTAGAATTATTTTCAAGTGTTGAATAGAAATTCATGTGTTGAATAGAAATCCATGTGTTGAACGACATTCGTGTTTTGAAATAAATGTTTTATAATAAAAATCATATTTTTATCATCTATATAAACTATATAAAATAGTCGTGCTTTGAAATAAATTGTTTTATAATAAAAATCATATTTTTATCATCTATATGAACTATATAAAATAGTCGTGTTTTGAAATAAATTGTTTTACAATAAAAATCACATTTTTATTATATACATGAAGTGTTAAAAATAGTGAAGTGTTGAAATAAATGTCTATCGGATAAAATATCATTTTTATCAAATGTATGGAAAGAATATGGTTTTGAAATCGAAGAATAGATTATATTTATGTATATAAATATAACTAAAATAAATCGAATAACGAAGCTGTTGTTCGTGTTTTGAACCGTGATTTCAAACGATTAGTGCGCGAGATCCGACCATCGGATTTTCCCGAAACCGAAACCGTTGGGTTCACTTTGGAAATATCTTTCCAACAATACTAACATTGTGAAAATCCAACGGTTGGATTGTCTAGAATGTTTAATTCAAATTTAAAGAAAAACAGTGCCAGAATCGATTATATATATATGTATATATATATATATATAATTAAATTAAATCGAATAACGACACTGCAGTTCGTATTTTGAAATCAAAACTTCAAACGAGTGTACTGGGAGATCCGACCGTCGGATTTTCCCGAAACTGAAACCCTTGGATTCATTTTGAAAAGATCTTTCTAATGATACAAAATTTGTGAAGATCCAATGGTTAGATTTTCGGATATGTGTAAATCAAATCTGAAGAAAAACAGCGCCACGGCCGCATTATGGCCTGAAGCGTCGTTTGAATGAAATGACTATTTTTAAAATAAATAAAAATAGCGATAAATCATGATAAAATATTATAAATGATATGGAATGGAAATAAACTGAATTTTCTTGGTTTATGGGATATTTGATGATTGAATGTGTTTGGCGTGAATTGTTGTTGAATAATTTAATCATTGAAATGAATTGATTTAAATTCTAAATATACGTGAATTATTTGAAAAGGCCGTGTTAAATCTCATTTCAAATAATTGATCGACGATAAGAAGTCGTTGAGGAAGACGGTGGTTGAAGATGCTTCCCGAAATATAGATAACAAGTGGTGATCCTCCAACGTACGTGGAGATCGATGGGTATGCGAGGTATATAGTTCCTCTGGTTTCGTTCAGATCTAAAACGAACTTGCAAATGGACTGTGTGTCTGAAATTGGATTTTGTTCTGTGTTGATTGATCTCTATTAATTATATATCTGTTTGGCGGCGGAGAATTTATTCTCCTGCTTAACGCCCTTCTCTGAGACGTACAAGCTCAAAGGTAATATATCGATAAAAATCAGTCGCATAGCGTGAATTGCCTATGTGGCACGCCTAAGTGGCAGATGATCAGGGCTTCTGTTGAAAAGCAAAGTCCTGTGGTTGATGATCAAAGCACTGCCTGTGTGGCATAGCTTTGTGTATAACGTGAATTCGCGAGCCTCACACCCCGGTATGAACCAGAAACGGGAGAGGACAACAGGGAGAGCATGCGTTTCTTTCTAGCTAGAGGCAGTGCCAGTGCTTAAACTGGCCGACATATATATTATTTTCACCTATGTGGTTGTTGCTGTTGCGAGGCGCCTCGGATGTATCGGTGACTATGTGAAGCCAATGGAGTCATAGTGCTCATTTACGCACCAAAGGGTGGGGAAACGTAGTGTTCAGGCATAATAATCCACATCGGTGGACCGACCCTGAAGATCCAAGGGGAAGTTGCGGCTGTTCCTGAGGCTTGGGCTAGAGAGTCTCGAAGTCGGTAAGGACTATCTTTTGTCTTGGTTCATGATGGAAATCCAATTTCCAAATACGTGACTTTGCAGTTTTGATTGTATACCTATATATGGCAACATAGTGGTATGGGGCATTAATGCCGTCTATGATTGATACTTATGATATGAAATTGTTTTTGGAAACATATAAACACTAGTAATAATATCAAATGCTTTTGTTTTATTTGTATCAAGCATATTTTGGCTGTTATAAGGTAAGAACTCTATCCTCCGGTTTGCGTTGCATTGTGTGATGGGAACTGAGTCTTATAATGGCTTCATTTTTATAAAAAGCATTGCGATGTTTAAAAGATTTACTTATTGTAAAGCACTGGCAATCCAATGGAGTAAACCGGTTCCACGAAAGTGCCGTGGTCCTGTGATTAGCCATATTATAAAATGTGTTAAGTAGATTTCTCATACCAGTCCCATGACTGACTCGTAGTTTGTTTCACTTGCAAACTCGGGTGCCCCCTTTTTCTACACGGGCAGTCTTGTATTCAGGTTTTAGCAGGCTCTTTCTAGATAGCTGGAGCTGAAGATGGATTCCATCATTTATCTATTTTTATGTTGTTCAGCTCCTATTGTACATATTATGTTTGTTTTCCGCTGTAGAAATTTATGTATAACTAAACTGTATTTGTACTAAGTATGATCCTGTATACTGTGTAACTCTGATGATTATGTTTATCAGTGATATTATTTGTACATTATCTGGTGTATTTATTTAATTCTGTTTTGCTATTATCTGTTTATGTGTTATATTCCAAAGGTTACCCTTGACACCGTCATACGGGGTTTTGGGGTCGTCACAGGCGACATAGTATATGATAACTATGTTGTTTATGATTGATATATTATGATTGAAATGCTTTTGAAACATATATGTACTAATAATAATATCAAATCCGATTTATCGTATCAAGCATTTTTGACCATTATAAGGTAAAACTCTATTCTCCGGTTTGCGTTGCATTATGTGATGGGACTTGAGTCTTATAATCATTTCATTTTTCTAAAAAGCATTGCGTTATTTAACGATTTATTTTATTTATGCACTGACAGTCCAATGGAGTAAACCCATTCCACGTTAGCGGCGTAGTCCTATGATTAGCCTTATTATTAAATAGGTTAAGTAGATTTCTCATACCAGTCCCATGAATGATTGGTAGTTTGTTTCACTTTGCAAACTCGGGTGCCCTCTTTTCCACATGGGCAGCCTTGTATACAGGTTTTAGCGGATTCATTCTGGATAGCTATGGAGCTGAAGATGGATCCTATCATTTCTATTATGCTGTTCAGACTTCATTTAGTATATTATGTTTGATTCCGCTACAGACATTTTATATTAAATCATAAACTGTATTATGTACTAAGTATGATCCTATTATGCTGTTAACTCTGATGGTATATTATTCCCAGTGTAATTTGATGTACATTATCTACTGTAATTCTATATTTTTGTTCTGCTGTTACTGTTTATGTGTTATATTCCAATGATTATCCTTGCTTTCGTACTATGGGAGTTTGGGGTTATCACAGTTGGTATCAGAGCTTTGGTTAAACTTAGCACGGAATATAACATATTAACAAACTTGACAGAAATAGAATCAGCAGTATTCTAAGGCGAATAACTCATTATAGATAGGACTAGTAATGTCCTAGAGTGAGTAGAGCAGAATAACACACACCCCCATAGATGCATTTGTATTTGAATATATGTCTCTATACTTTACAATATCTTTTCCGTTGACCTGACTCTTTGTCTAACATTTGCAGACATAGTAGAAAATGAGTGGCAGAAATAGAAGAAGTAGTTCTATGGTTCAGCAATCTAATGAAGCAGTAATCCTCCCACAACCAGAACCAGATCTAGAAGCTTTAGTAAAAAGGTACCGAAATCTGGGTGGAGTACTATTCTCCAGCAAAGAGTCTGTTATTGAAGCACGGGCATGGATACGTTCTTGTGAGAGAATTTTTGAAGGCTTAAAGCTGAGAGATGATCAGAAGAGATTAATAACATCTTGGGCACTCAAAGGCGATGCTTTAATATTGTGGGAAACTGTTACTAAAGAAAATCCAAAAGGTAATATTACCTAGGATAAATTTAAAGAAATGTTCACAGAAAAATTTATTCCTCTAGAAGCAACTGAGCGACTATATAATGAGTTTTATAATCTGAAACAAGGAGACATGACCATTCAGGAGTATCAGAATAAATTCAATGAACTTTCTCGCTTTGCCCCAGAACTAACTCGGGATCCTATAAGGAAGAATATGAGATTTATCCATGGACTTCAAAAGAAATATGAAGGTAGAGTACTTGCTCATGTAAACCTTCCATTTTCTGAGATGATACAAATGGCTTATTGATATGAGTATATTGATGAGCAAAATGGTTCAAAAGAGGAGGAAAGAAGTTCTAGCAGCAAAAGGAAGCTTGAAACTAATAGCCCTGAGGTGAGTACAAAGCCTGAAGTCAGTAAGAAGCTTAAAGCTGATAAGAAAAGGGTTGGATCCAAGAAGGAACCATTAACAACTGCCACATGCTGTAACTGCAGTAGGCAAAAACATTTGTCGAAAAATTGCAAATCTTCGAAGAAACGAAAGAATCATGGATCTAAATCCAATAACAAGTCTCAATAGACCAGGGAATGCAATCTGTTCCATAAGTCAGGTCATATAAAGCGAGATTGCCGACTTTTGAAAGCGACCAAGGTAGCTCAAGTCAATAACACGATAGATGCAGTGATGCCCTCAACTATTCCGCAAAGGCCAGATGTTTTGGAAGGCACTCTCACTATCAAAAATATCCCTATTACACTATTGTTTGATACGGGCGTGTAACAACCCACATTCTACGTATCGAAGGATCATAGGATATTTATTTCTTTTACATACGAAGTCGTATGGTTATGTAACTTTGGGAGATGACTATTGGGGTCATTTCCATGTTCATGATTTTTGCCGATTTTTAAATGACCGTTTTGCCCCGAGATGATCTTGTTTCGGCCATAACTTTTGATTAGAAAGGAGTTTTGACCTGAAACCACTTCCATTAGATCAAGATGATGGTTTACCTTTCTGTGGAGTGGTCATATTAGCGAAACGGACTCATCTTTTGGGAGATATGGCTGAAACAAGTTTCGGATGGTGAAAAATAGCTTAACCGGGCCTAATTTGGGTGATTACTGAGTGTGCCCATAACCCATTTCGGGATTAGGGTTAGGCTGATAGGGTTAGGAAATTCAGTTTCTATCATTTTCCAGCTGCCACTTTTTGTTCCTTCAAGTTTAGCCATGGCCTCCACTTTCTAAAACACCACAAATCACCTTCTAATTGCTAATTAAGCCAAATCTACATCAAATCAAAGCGGATTAGTACAAGAATCGAGGTAGAACTGCTGTATAGCCTTGGGAACAGCGCCAAATAGAGAATCATTTCAGATTTGGTAATTTGTTCGTGGCTAAAGTGAGTGATTTGCATAGTTCCTCACTAATTATGGTTAATTAAGGGTAATTAGTGATAATTAGCGAATTCATACATGTTAAAAATCTGGAAAAATATTGATAAATTTCGAAATATTGTTTTAGGTCTCTATTAGAGAATTTGGTTATTTTGGTTAAGTTTTACTAATCCTATCCTTAGTTTTGCTTAATCATGCTTAAGGGAAAAATATGTGATTTTGGCTATGTTTGATCCGTTTTAACCTATCAAATTGTCGTTTTGGTGTTAGTGGTCAATTCTATATTTTGCTATGACTGTATTGTAAGTTTTTTGATTGATTATAAAAGTTAGATTGGTCGAAAACGCCGTTGAATGGCGTAAAACAGCTTGCCGGACTAAGTGCAGGAAATTAGCTGAACCAGATCGGATCGGAGGAGGGGAGCATGAACCGGACCGTAGAGCACCATGAAGCTCCGACCCAACCCGATCGTTGAGCACTACCCGATTCGAACTGCTCATGACAAGGACACCACGAACCAATGAGGACTCGACCATTAGCAAGTGGAGGACCCCGATCCGAAGAGGCTCACGACCCGAACTGGAGGACCTTCCAAGAACCAATCTGCCCCGAAGGGACTTGTCACGAAACAAGATATTGAGTACAAACTGGAGGCGCTCTGAACCGAACTGACCTGGATGGGGGAAATCCGACCCGACCCGATGTGGATGATCATAGATAGGACTACTTCAAGGAGCATGATCCGAAGCAT
The DNA here is from genome assembly GCA_030737875.1 of Allium sativum. Lineage (NCBI taxonomy): Eukaryota > Viridiplantae > Streptophyta > Magnoliopsida > Asparagales > Amaryllidaceae > Allium > Allium sativum. The sequence continues at coordinate 115,421,303 of CM060921.1, forward strand.
AGTAAAGAGGAGCATGCCGAATCGATCCGGAGAAGGCCAAAACCCAAGATGCAAAGGTAGCCCAAATGGGAAGTTTTACCCAGGATCCAGTTGGGAACCAACGGGTCAACTTCATGAGTTGGGATTTGCTGCGGGACATGTGCAAAGGGTTTATCGATGTTCATAGCTTTAACTCACGACCAAGACAAATGTTAGGCTACATATCAGTGCAGTGGGGTAGTTATTACTCCATGGGGCAGAGTGATCGTAGCATGGCTATGAGCCAGTGCAGTGGAGTTTTCATGACTCCATGGGGGCAGAGTGCACATAGCAAGGATTAGTGGCCATGGATCAGTGCAGTGGTGTCATTATGACTCCATGGGGCAGGGTGATCATAGCAAGGAATGGGTGGTCAGAGCGGTGGATATCGTATGCTTTACGCACTGAGTGAGAGATGTGAGGATGGTTGTTATGCTTGGTTGTTTTCCATCACTATGACATGCACACCCCCACCCCCATATTCTTTACACCTTATGTTTAATGGCACCCTAGAGTACTGAGCGGTATGTTGTGCTTACTCTTTAGTTTCAGGTTCAGGTATGGTATGGTATACCTGTTATTGTTCTGTTTTGATGCTTATCGCTCATACCAGACTTTTGTCTGACCTAGAGTTTTATGTCTCTTCTTATTACTTTGGGTACTCTTAAACGGGCAGACTAGAGACAGATTAGGTGGTATGCACGGGTAGCTGTAACGGAGATGAGCAAGAGGCTTCCACGTATGATATATATAGATATTCTCCCTGTGTCGTTGCTGGTCTCTACTTTGGGCATTAGTAGTGTACCTTTACTTTCTTTTGCTTTTGAGACAATTTTAAAGTTGTAATAATGATGATGTGGAACATAATTTGTAACTGGATTTTCCGCTGCTATGATGTTTAATTTTCAGCTTATGCACTGTCTCACCTGTTTGTGTCAATGTATGTTATTATTATATTTTATTCCATGCGCTGTGAGATATTCTGCAGGTTCCTTGTTAGTTCAAACTCCGTTTTCTTTCTTTAGCAACCGTCCCATGCTAGTTGGACATTGGCACAACGCACTTTCATGGGAAATGTTGGCTGGTGCAGGGCGGGCCGTCATAGGGCGCGTCACAAAGGTTTATCTCAAGCAATACAGTTAAGAAGTTGAAATTAAAATTAAGGAATCTTAAAGAATCGATCAGAGTTCATAATCCGGTAGGAGGTTCTCTTATTCTCGGTTTGTACTGTAGAGTGCCCATTTCCTATTCTTGTTACAAGTTTTCCTTTGATTTAATTACTATGGGTTTTTCGAATTTGATCCTCAGGTTGGATTGGTTGACCAAATATGAAGCCGAAGTTAAATGTGTTGAGAGGGTTGTTATAGCCAAAACAAAGCTTGGGAATATTGTTATACAATGCATAGGCTCAGATTCAGATAGAAAAGGATTTTGGGCTGCCTTGTGGTTACCCCCACTGCTCTTGAAAATATTTTTGTCATCAAAAATTATGCGGATGTGTTTGAAGATGTTAATAGCTTACCTCCATGAAGAGAAATTGACTTCAGGATTGATTTAGTTCCGAATGCAAGGCCAGTTGTGCATCCTATTCGAAGAATGACATGGAAAGAGAAATAAGAATTGGGCAATCAAACTAAACAACTTTTATGGAAAGGTCTGATCAGACCTAGCTTTTCCAATTGGGGTGCAGCAGTAGTGTTTGTCCCAAAGTTATAGGTACTCTTAGATTATGTGTTAATTACTGAGACCTCAACAAAGAGACACTCAAGAATAAATATCCATTACCCCGTATAGATGATTTATTGGATCGTTTGAATGGAGCAAAAGTGTTTTCTAAAATGGACCTAGCTACAAGTTTCCATCAACTGTGAATTGCCGAAGAATGTGCTCCTTTGACAGCTTTCAGAGGTCCAGACATATTTGATGAGTGGGTAGTAAAGTCGTTCGGCTTATGCAATGCTCCATCTTATTTTGTTGATCTAATGAACAGAGTATTTCGTGATGTCTTAAATAAACTTGTGCTGGTTTTCATTGACGACATCTTAATCTTCTCTAAGTCAACTGCCGAGTATGAGAAACATTTGGAATAAGTTTTGGAAATTCTGAGAAAGAATGTTTTAAAATCCAAATTTTTTAAATGCATATTCTAGCAAAAAGAGGTAAAGTTCCTCCGTAATGTAGTACCAAAGGAAGGAATTTCAGTGGATTCCAGTAAAATCACAGCCATTCAGGATTGGAAGCAGCCTAGCACTCCTACAGAAGTTTCTTAGGATTGGCTAGCAATTTTTGGAATTTCGTTAAAGATTTTTCGAAGCTATCTTGTCCATTGACGAAGCTTACCAAGTAGCATACAAACTTTAATTGGACACCTGAATATGAGACAGTTTTCCAAGAGCTGAAACAAAGGTTGACTACTGCTCCAGTGTTAATATTATTGATGGCAATCAAGATTTGAAAGTCTGGATAGATGCTTCTATTGAAGGTATTGCTGCAGTGTTAATGCAAAGAGACAAAATAGTTGCTTATGCTAGCCGTCAGTTGAAGCCGCATGAGAAGAGATACCCCACTCATGATATTGAGTTGTTAGTCATCGTATTTGCTCTAAAAATATAGAGGCACTATCTTTCGGGTGAGAAGTTCGAATTGTATACAGATCATAAATCCATGAAGTATCTGTTCACCCAAAGGGACTTGAATCTAAGACAGCAACGTTGATTAGAATTTCTTGGGGCCTATGATTTGGACATCTTGTATACTCCAGGGAAAGCCAAGGTTGTAGCCAATGTGCTCAGCAGAAAGAATGCAGCCGTTGCCAGTCTTATCATCTTCAATCTCATCATTACACCTACTATAATGACCCGGGGATTTCACGATCCTGGATATAGGCATACAACACAATGTCGACTAATCAAGCATCGGAAACACCGGATAGTCCATGAAAGAAATTACAGGGTGAGAATAGATAAGATAGAAACATAGAATAGAAGAAGAAGAAGAACATACAACATCAGAGTAACACGAATCTCACAGCGGAACGAACAACATATAATAGATAACATATCTAAAATCAGTATAAGTATACAGTAACATTTCAGAGTACAACACTTACAACACAGCGGAAATAACAATAGTTATAAAATCCTGAAGCCTCCTGCTCCAAGCTCTCCAAGTATGTATGTAAAATCCTGACTACTTGACTGCCCATAAAAATTAGGCACCCAAGAGTTTAGGGAAAACAAAACAAAGTAAACTCTGGGCCAGTCATGGGACTGGTGTGATTAAAACAATTTAAAACAGTTTGAGCAATTAAACGATATCTCATAAGACCACGCCGTATAACGGAACGAGTTTTTCCCTTATGAGAATCCAAATCAATTTGATTTAACTTTCAAATCATTTTGAAAGAAATGATAAACTTTTATATCAAAACTCTTTTGATATTATAATTGTAATATCCCAGAATTTTAACTAAGTTTGATTTGGATTTTTATTTATAAAATTTTATTTTCTGAATGTAAATTGATTTTTATAAGATTTGAATATAAATTTTAACATTGAATAAGTATTTTGTTTTATTAAATATGATTTTATATAAGAAAAATAAACTTATTTTGAAATTTTATAATTAATTTATAAGATTTATGTTTAAGTAATAATATTTTCTAATTTTGATAATATTGATTTGTAAAATATGAATTTGGTAAAGGAGCATTTTTTTTATGATTTTTTCAAGAATGATCATTATCTTATTTATTTTGATAAATTATAATGGTATTTATAAAATTGTATAAGAATTGTTATCTATTTATTTGTGACTTAAATAAGTGTTAGAAAAGCATTTCAAGTTAGTAACACAAAATAAGTGTTAGAAATAATGTCGCAAAATGATTTAATATGAATGTAACATGTGTCCTAAAGAGGTGTCACCACCTTATTCACTTAAGGAACATGTGTTAACATGCATGAATCAAAAACATAAGGAAAGGACAAGTGTCCTATGAGGTGTAAGCTCCTTATACCTTTAAGTTTCCTATATAAACCCACCTTAACCCTCTCTTTTCACCATCCTTCTCCATTTCTCGCTTCTTCCATTTTCTTTCATCCTTCTCCCCTTCTTATCCATGGCTTCCTATGCCACTCACCTCTCATCTTCGTTTCACCATTTTGCTTAGCCTTTTTCCTCCTCCTCTTATAAAGAGATAAGATTAATATATCTATATATATTGGCAAAGAAGATGGTGCACAGAAATACTGTCTGAGGGTTCGTTCAGCTAGGATCGTCTACGTGAAGTTTTGGAAAGCTGTTCGGTGAGAACTTCTAATTAAATTATTTATTTAAATTAGTAGTGATCAAATAATTAGTTGTTATTGAATAATTATAATTAGTTGAGATTAATTATAGTTAATTGTTGGTTGGATATGGATGTTCTTATGTGAATGGATGTGCATGTAATTAGATGACACTGAACACTGAAGCGTTATTGACCGTAACGCTTGTGCACAAACTGAATTGTATGTGTATGGGTGATGATTATAATTTTATGATCATCCGATTTATATGGTTGATTTATTTTGCATGATGCACAAACAACACTATGGTTGTGGAATCATGCAGGTAATCGATTAAAATCTCCTTCCATGTAAATGAAGAATTATTTTTCAAATATTGAAATATTTTTCTTTTAAGTAAAATTTTAATTTGATAGGGTTTGGAAATTTAAGTATAATATTTTATTATACCAGAACGTTCTAGGATGACAGAGAGGATAGTGTCTAGGCTTGGGTTTGGAAATGAAGTTTCCTGCTCTCCCTGGCTATCCCTAACTGATCCGACGAATGGGAAGGTTAATTTGAAGTTATTTCAATTTAGAAATGAATTGGAATTAATGAAAATTGAACTTTAGATACAAAATAATTTGAAAAGTAAATCTAAATGATTTTAAAAGGGTTATATAAGGATATAACGATTTTCTAAAATATTTTGAAGTATCGTAGAATAATGGTTATTATGGTAAAAATAGAGCGTGTCGCATAACGACAATTTACGTATTTTAGATGCAAACTTTAAACGCTTATAACTTTTGCAATCTAAATCGGATTTCCATGAAACGAAAAACATTTGATTTATATAAACAAGAACTTTCAAATGAGTGAAAGCAGATTTTGAATTCGAGTTATAATTTTCATGTTATGTTTGAAACCGTTTTGGAAAAGATCGATGTAAGAACAATTGTTGCCCATAACCATAAACAGCTATTTTTAAATTATTTAAAAATATGGAAAAAAATTGTAAAATCATTACAAATTATGAAAAGGTGTTTTCAATTGTAAAGTTTAAGTTTTGGCTAAGATAAACGATATTTTGATCAAAATAGTTAAGATAACTGTTTTGTAACACTTTTGTAACACTTTTGGAACGCTATTGTAACGCTTCTTTGAAAACAATCTATTTTGAAGTTTTAACCCGTAAACGATTTTCCGAACTATAAGTAATGATTTGTCGAATGTTTTCAAAGGTTTAAGAGTATTAGAAATATTTTATATGGAATTTAAATTGATACTAATACGGGTTTTTAATACTAAATTATTGGATATGGTTGGAGATAAATCTTCGGATGTTTGATATTAGTTCGGTAAATGAAAACTCTTATTATCTGAGGAATTTAAAAGGTAATTCACCATTATTCCGCTTATAATATGAGTTGGATACGGAAATTAATATTGAAGATAAGTTGATGGCATTTCTATCCAGATCTAATGTCAAAGAGCTGAATAAACCTTTCAATTAAGATACAAGTACTCACCTTGATTGAAATAAGCTAGATAGAAATAATCTTCGATATTTGGTATGAACCTCATGATGTAAATGTATACTATCTGGGGAATTTGAAAGATATTATTATATCGTTATTCCACTTATAGTATTCGTTGATTATGAGAATTTATATCGAATATAAGTGGATAAAATTTCTGTGTAATTTATGATTCAATGTCGATTGATTTGGGTTCTATCGTGAATCGTATCTTCAATAATACCATTCTCGAAACCCAATAAGATTGAGTTGTGGAAATTCGTATCGTAATTGGAATTTAGTCAAAATCTTCGATCCGAGGGAATTAAAAGTAAGAAATTGAAGCGAAGGTATACTCTTTGATTTCAAAGAAGAATTTAAGATGATAACGAGATGTACAAAATTATAGAAATTCAAATCTTTAGTTGTAAATGAATTGATAACTATGTGGAAGGAGATTTGAATTGAAAAGCCTGTGTGAACCATAGCTACTGTTTAAAGTACGCTTATTACTTGGAAAGACCGGGATCGAGCATATGTTCGAAAACCATTCCAAGTAATAATACGACGTTATGAAGTAATTCAAGACTTGGTAAACGACGAATGAAGACCGGGAATATTTGAATTGTTTAGATTGATTGTTGATTAATGTCTCGGTTGGGTAGGCCACCAGATACGAGATGTGAGTTGCATGAGACCTGAACAAATTTAAGTATTTCCGGATTGTTCCGTTCAGACCCAGAACGGTCTTGTATGGATGGTGTGTCTGACATTGAAATTGACTGCATAGCACTGGTTTCTGTTAATGAATATCGGATTTGTGGCAATATATTATCCTCGTCTCTAAGTCATATGAACTTAGAGGGTATGCATTGATTGAAATCAGTGATATGTCGTGAATTGTCAATGTGACATACCCAAGTTATGAAACGAGCTAGTGATGATCAAAGAATGGCTTATCGAAGCATAGCTTTGTGTATGACGTGACATCGACAAACCTCACACCCCGGATGATGAGAAACTGGCGGTTAGGTTGAGTATATATATGAATTGATGATGACCGCTGCAGTAGTGGGAAACCACTTATGACTTATGGAATATGGTATGTTCGAGGGGCCGTGTTTGGTCGAAAACCGTTGATCTAACTCGCGATTTGTATTGGTGTCCGCGTCTGGATGAAAAACCCTTTATTACATTTCGTTTGTGTTCCGATTGATCTTTCGTGCCAGGAATCATCAAGTTGGAAACCCAAATCTCCAATATGAGCCATACGATTTTGATTGCACATATATATATGGCGACATAATATTATGGGTATTTTGCCGTCTAGGATTAATACATTTATTTGCCAAATGTTTTCCTCATTATATATGTATTATGTTTTTGAAAGAGGATTTTTACATATGAAAGCATGTTTGGTTATCATAAGATAAAACTCGCCCATCTGGTGTGCGCTTGCATTGTGTGATGTGGGACGAGCTTATGATAGCTTCATTTTCAAAAGTCATTGCGCATTTATATGCACGGGTGTTCACATGGAGTAAACCCGTTCCGCATTAGCGGCGTGGTCCGGTGAAATTCCCAACTTTAAAATGAACCTAATAATAACTGTTTTGAGTTCTCACACCAGTCCCATGACTGACCTGGAGTTTATTGTTCCGTTCTAAACTCTGGGTGCCCATAAACTTTCACACGGGCAGCTAGTAGTTTAGTTTTGCAGTTTTTAGTTCGCTTGAGCAAAGTTCGGAGCGCTTTCTAAGTTGGAGTACACGATGGAGTTTGGAGCTTCCGCTATATCATACGGTTTTCTTCCGCTGAGAGTATATTTTCTTTTCTTCCGCTGTATATGTTGTAACTCTGATATTCTATGTAACTCTGATGTAACATTGTATTTCGCAATGAAAAATTCTGTTATTTTGTTCAATATATGTATGCACCCATAACAATTCGTCTTTATGAACGGTTTGAGTCAGTTTAATTACCGGCAAGAACTGGGCAAAAAGGCGGGTCGTTACAGTTGGTATCAGAGCTTTGGTTATACAAAGCTATGGGGTACGTACATATTTGGACAATAGAATACGACTCCTCAGAGTTATATTATCTCATTAGAGATAGGGTTAGAAATACCCTAGAATGAGATTTTGGAATATTATGATCGAGAGAGCGTACTCTGAAAATAAAGTGTTTTAAAGAACAAAATCATTTTTAATGATAACTTTAGTATGAAATCTTTGGGTATTTTATTGGATGTCACGATTGGACTATCGAGTATGTAAGAGTTTTAAATATACGTCTGATCAACGTATATGCGAAATCAATATATACTAGATAGATATAGAGCCACACTCTAGTCGCCCGGGGATGATCTGATGATGATTGCAACATCATCAGTACTCATTTTCGAGTTTCGAAAGTTGGATGACTATATGACTCCAGTTAAGACGTCAAGGGATACTTAAATTATTTCAATAGGTTGGAACTTTTAAGAGGGAATTTAATATGTTATAAATTCAAACTATTTTTGTAATGACCCACCTTTTTGCCCAGTTCTTGCCGGTAATTAAACCGACTCAAACCGTTCAAAAAGACGAATTGTTATGGGTGCATACATATATTGAACAAAATAACAGAATTTTTCATTGTGAAATACAATGTTATATCAGAGTTACATAAAATATCAGAGTTACAACACATACAGCGGAAGAAAAGAAAATATACTCTCAGCGGAAGAAAATCGTATGATATAGCGGAAGCTCCAAACTCCATCATGTACTCCAACTCAGAAAGCGCTCCGAACTTTGCTCCGGCGAATTAAAACTGCAAAACTAAACTACTAGCTGCCCTGTGAAAGTTTATGGGCACCCAGAGTTTAGGAAGGAACAATAAACTCCAGGTCAGTCGTGGGACTGGTGTGAGAACTCAAAACAGTTATTATTAGGTTCATTTTAAAGTTGGGAATTTCAACAGACCACGCCGCTAACGCGGAACGGGTTTACTCCATGTGAATACCCATGCATATAATTACGCAATGACCTTTCTAAAATGAAGTTATCATAAGCTCGTCCCACATCACACAATGCAAGCGCACACCAGATGGGTGAGGTTTATCTTATGATAACCAAACATGCTTTCATACGTAAAATCCTCTTTCAAAACCATAATATATATATAGTGCGGAAAACATTTCTCAAATAAATGTATTAATCCTAGACGGCATAATACCCCATCCTATTATGTCGCTATATATATATATATATATATATATATATATATACACAAACCAAAATCGTGTGGTACGTATTGGAGATTTGGTTTCCAACTTGATGATTCCTGGCACGAAAGATCAATCGAAACACAAACGAAATGTAATCAAGGGTTTTTCATCCAGACGCGGACACCAATACAAATCGCGAGGTAGATCAACGATTTTCGACCAGACGCGGCCCCCCGAACATACCCTATTCCATAAGTCATAAGTGGTTTCCCACTGCTGCAGCGGTCATCATCAATTCATATATATACACAACCTAACCACCAGTTTCTCATCATCCGGGGTGTGAGGTTTGTCGATGTCTCGTCATACACAAAGCTATGCTTCGATAAGCCATTCTTTGATCATCACTAGCTTGTTTCCTAACTTGGGTATGTCACATTGACAATTCACGACATATCACTGATTTCAATCAATGCATACCCTCTAAGTTCATATGACTTAGAGACGAGGATAATATATTGCCATAAATCCGATATTCATTAACGGAAATTAGTGCTATGCAGTCAATTTTAATGTCAGACACACCGTCCATACAAGACCGTTCTGGGTCTGAACGGAAAAACCCGAAAATACTTAAATTTGTTCAGGTCTCATGCAACTCACATCTCGTATCGGGTGGCCTACCCAACCGAGACATTAATCAACAATCAATCTAAACAATTCAAATATTCCCGGTCTTCATTCGTCGTTTACCAAGTCCTGAATTGCTTCATAACGTCGTATTATTACTTGGAATGGTTTTCGAACATATGCTCGATCCCGGTCTTTCCAAGTAATAAGCGTACTTTAAACCGTAGCTATGGTTCACACAGGTTTTTCAATTCAAATCTCCTTCCACATAGTTATCAATTCATTTACAACTAAAGATTTGAATTTCTATAATTTCGTACATCTTGTTATCATCTTAAATTCTTCTTTGAAATCAAAGAGTATACCTTCGCTTCGATTTCTTACTTTTAATTCCCTTGGATCGAAGATTTTGACTAAATTCCAATTACGATACAAATTTCCACAACTCAATCTTATTGGATTTCAAGAATGGTATTATTGAAGATACGATTCACGACAGAACCCAAATCAATCGTCATTGAATCATAAATTACACAGAAATTTTATCCACTTATATTCAATATAAATTCTCATAGTCAACGAATACTATAAGAAGAATAACGATATAATAATATCTTTCAAATTCCCCAGATAGTATACATTTACATCATGAGGTTCATACCAAATATCGAAGATTATTTCTATCTAGCTTATTTGAATCAAGGTGAGAACCCGTATCTTAATTGAAAGGTTTATTCAACTCTTTGACATTAGTTCTGGATAGAAATACCATCAACTTATCTTCAATATTAATTTCCGTATCCAACTCATATTATAAGCGGAATAACGGTGAAATACCCTTTTAAATTCCTCAGATAATAAGAGTTTTCATTTACCGAACTAATATCAAACATCCGAAGATTTATCTCCAATCATATCCAATTATTTAGTATTAAAAACCCGTATTAGTATAAATCTAAATTCCATATAAAATATTTCAAATACTCTTAAACCTTTGAAAACATTCCACAAATCATTACTTATAGTTCGGAACATCGTTTACGGGTTAAAACTTCAAAATAGATTATTTTCGAAGAAAGCGTTACAATAGCGTTCCAAAAGTGTTACAGAACAATTATCTTAACTGTTTTGATCAAAATATTGTTATTCTTAGCCAAATCTTAAACTTTACAATTGAAAACACCTTTTCATAATTTGTAATGATTTTACAATTTTTTTCCATATTTCTAAATAATTTAAAAATAGCTGTTTATAGTTATAGGCAACAATTGTTCTTACATCGATCTTTTCCAAAACGGTTTCAAACATAACTTGAAAATTATAACTCGAATTTAAAATCTGCTTTAAATCATTTGAAAGTTCTTGTTTATATAAATCAAATGTTTTTCGTTTCATGGAAATCCGATTTAGATTGCAAAAGTTATAAGCGTTTAAAGTTGCATCTAAAATACGTAAATTGTCATTATGCGACAAGCTCTTTTTTTACCATAATAACCATTACTCTACGATACTTCAAAATATCTTAGAAAATCATTATATCCTTATATAACCCTTTTAAAATCATTTAAATTTACTTTTCAAATTATTTTGGATCTAGAATTCGACTTCATAAATTCCAATTCATTTCTGAATTGAAATAACTTCAAATTAACCTTCCCATTCGTCGGATCAGTTAGGGATAGCCAGGGAGAGCAGGAAACTTCATTTCCAAACCCAAGCCTAGACACTATCCTCTCTCTTATCCTAGAACGTTCTGGTGTATATTATATTATTAATATAAAGAGACATCGTTCATATTCAAATTTCAAAATCTCATTTCGAATTTAAATTGAAAATAATATGTTTTACCAAAACTGGTTTCAGATAGATATAAAGATCGTTGTACAGAATCAATAGATAATTCAAATAATTTCCAATCCTAATTCAATATTTAAAAAGTTAATATTTAATTCAAAACTAACGATTTAAATATTATTTAATGATTGAACAAAATCGTATATAGGAAGGAGATTTTAAATCGATCACCCATATATTTCCACAACCACGGGGTGTGTGTATAATATCATGCAGTGCAATCATATTTATCCAAATGAACCATATAACCAGATGGATACGAATTCATTCATCACAAACAAACAGTTTAACGGTGAACAAGCGTTACGGTCAATGACGCTTACCAGTGTTCAGTGTATTATCTAACTACATGCACATCCATTCACATAATAACATCCATCACACAATCATCATCAACAAATTTTAATTATCTCAGCTAATTATAATTAACTAATTTAAACAAATAATTTTAAATTATAAGTTCTCACCTAACAGCTCTCCAAATCTTCACGGTAGGCGAGCCCAGTTGAGTGAATCGTCGGACAGTATTTCGGCGCAGCGTCTTCTTCACAAAATATATATAATATAATATACACTAATCTCTCTTTATATTATAAGAGGAGGAGGAGGAGAAATGACGAACTTTGGCAAGGTGGTGGTGGAAAGGAGGAAGACTTATGCCATGGAAACCATGGCCATAAGCTTTAAGAAGAAGAGAGAAAGAAAAGAAGTGAGAATGAATGAAAAAGTGGAAGACAAGGGTGGTATTTATAGGAAAAGAGGAGTAAGGAGAGAGTGACACATCATAGGACATGTGTATTATATGCGTGGAATGTTGCATGCAAAATTACAAGTGTCTTAACACTTGTAAAAAAAAGAAGGAATGTGTTTTTGGTAGCTTTTACCTTAAACGTTATGAAAACAAAGAGCAACGCCTAATACTAATGCTATTAATTTATGTTATCTTTTGACAAATCCGATCGAACGACAAATAATATCAGCAAAATCCAAACTTATTAATAATCATTCTTGTAAAATCATAAAATAAATCGTCCTTTACCAAATTCATATTTTACAAATCAATATTACCAAAATCAGAAATTATCATTACTTAACATAAAATCTTATAAATTTAATACAACTTTTAAAAATAAGTTTTTCTTACAAAAATCATATTTAATATAACAAAATACTTATTCAAAGTAAAAATTTATATTCAAACCTTATAAAATCAATTTATGTTCAGAAAATCAAAAATTATAAAAATCCAAATCAAACTTAGTTAAAATTCTGGGATGTTACATTCACCCCCCCTTAGAAACTTTTCGTCCTCGAAAAGGAAGTCGGGTGAATTTAAACTCCTTTACAAATTTTTAAATTCCAATTTCTCTCTCAACATACCAGATATGTAATGGTCAGAACCAAGGCTCATATCATTCAAATTTACACTAAATTTATAGTCTAAGGAAACTTCTATGATCTCGTGATTACTAGGGTCGTCACTGGTCATGATTAAAATCAAATTATCTGAGTTAGATCCAGAGTTGCTACCATTACCACAAAAGAGAAACTGGAATAGATATTGTCTAGCACTTAGAAGTCTATGACCCTAAAAATTTAAAGTTTAGAAATTGTCTTTCTAACTTACTCTTACGGAACCCATGTTTTTCTTATCAATTATAAGACTAAGTGCTTTAATTAGAAATTTAAATCCAAGTTCTCAAATAAATCTTTTCCCCTAATCATTCAATTATCTTGCAAAATAACATCTTGGCTAAATTCAGTATTAGAAATTCTATTGCTCTCAACACAAATCAAGTTCAATTTTAGAGATAATTCAAAATACTGGTTTCAATCTAAATTAATTCACTTGTCCATGGCTTTATCAGAGCAGGGAAAAAGGAAGAATTCCGAAATAAAGTTGAATAATGAAAATTCGGGGTGATATTCAAAATATGACAATGGGTCGAGCAAAACCCAGCGACAAGGGAAGAGATAGAATTATATTTCCGAAATACTCATTTTATTTCAAATTTTCATTTCAATCGTTTCCAAATTAACCCATTTATAAGTTAACTTTTATACTCATTTAATATTCAAATTTTTGTTTTCATATTCACCTAATCGAACTTTAAAATTCAAAATATATAAAATCTCTTTTTCATTCTTGTTAAAATATCATGTCTTGTTTAGAAACATTTTCTTACTTAACTAGCCGTACAATCTCTTAAAATAGTTTTATTTAAAAATACCATCACGCTTCCTCTGCACACTCTAATTATGCGTATATTCAAATTAGTATTGGTAAAACATCCCAAAACATTGATTTCAAAATTTCCGGAACCAAATCCTCAAAATTAATATTTAAAAATCCAATTTTTCTTGCATAAGTTGGATTCTATATTTCAAAGAAAGCTCATTTATTGAGGTTCTGTTACAAAATATCTTGGACAAATTAAAGTTATCAACATGGTTTCACACGGCACAAAGAGGCATACATAGATCAAGTCAAAATTCCATGTGCTCAAGTCAAGTAAAGATGCATAGAAGTTCCATGCTAATTTGTGCATGAAAGGTATACATAGACCAAATCAGGTTTCATGAGCTTGGAATAGAAATTCAACATCTAATGAGCATCAATAGGTGCAAAGGTTCGAATCAAATACTTGGCCGAATGCACATGATACAAAGGTACGAATGACATTACTCAATAGCAAATGGTTGGAATTTAAATGGACAGTCTAGCCCAAGATGGGGACTCACATGCAAACAAGGATACAAATTCTAATAGTTCAATCATGGGATACTTGTTAAATTTCATAATTTTCCTCTTGAATAAATCTTAATTTAACAACCTCATTTTCTTCTATTGTGTCTCAAGTGAATACTTGTTGAGAAATTTTCGTTTGACCCACTCATTCATGTTGGTTTCTCTTAACAAGGGAAAATATAAAATTCAATTGATTTGTTCAATACATATCCCATTTTATCATATTAACCTTGTTTCTCAAAATTCGTATAGCTTCAGGTGGGAAAATCGGTCTTCTCCCCCACTTAAGACATTTACCATAAATTTATTAAATTGTATCGTCAAAACGAAATATGGGGTGAACCAAGCTCGCTTACGTGCATTTTTAAAATTTCACTTTTCAGTTCTTCAAGCGAGATTAGCTTCTAAAATATATCCTTGCGGTTTTGAAAAAATAGTCTGATTCACGCTTCTAATTATCAATTAAGTATGCGTTTAACTTAACTACCTTATGTTAAATTCATTTTTCGCATATCCCATTTCATAACATAATACATTCAATACTTCGAAAGTCATTTGTAAAATCAATTTTACAATTGTGAGGACGTCGCAAAACACTTTCGATTGTTTATCTATACAGCTTTAAGTACTTCTTGACGTCTCGATCAGAAACATATAGTCATCCCACTTTCGAAACCCAAAAATAAGACTGATGACGATCGATCAATCACCAGAATTATCCCCAAGCGACTAGAATGTGATTCTATATCCATCTAGTATATATTCGACTTCATATATACGTTAGCTAGACGTATATGCAAAATCCTTACATACTTGATCGTCCAACCTTGATGTCAAATAAATACTCGCAACCGTTTTTATTACACGCTGATTATCTTTCAAATCTGTAGCTTTGAATTAACGATCTTTTTATACAAATCTTTTATATATAGGCTGCAAAATATTTTGAAATTCTCATTCCAAGCTCGAAGTTTTTTTTTTCAATACGCTTGTTAAAGCCAATTCACGGATCGCTTATTTCTCGATAACTCCGAACAGATCGACGCTGGATTTTCGAAGTTTTATCTCAAAGAGCCCTTTTTATTTTGAAAGTATTTCCTTTAAAAATCTTATTTTCAAATCTTCTTCAAAATATTTTATTTCAAATAATTATTATTTTCAAAAATGATTTACTTGTACAAAAATACCTTATATAGATTTCAAAAATACGCTCTCTCATCATAATATTCCGAAATCTCATTCTTGGGCATTTCTAACCCTATCTCTAATGAGATACTATAGCTCTGATGAGTCATATCCTTTGTTCAAAATATGTTGTACCCGATAGCTTTGTATAACCAAAGCTCTGATACCAACTTGTAACGACCCGCTTTTTTGCCCAGTTGTTGCCGGTAATTAAACCGACTCAAACCATTCAAAAAGACGAATTGTTATGGGTGCATACATATATTGAACAAAATAACAAAATTTTTCATAGTGAAATACAATGTTATATCAGAGTTACGTAAAATATCAGAGTTACAACACATACAGCGGAAGAAAAGAAAATATACTCTCAGCGGAAGAAAATCGTATGATATAGCGGAAGCTCCAAACTCCATCATGTACTCCAACTCAGAAAGCGCTTCGAACTTTGCTCCGGCGAATTAAAACTGCAAAACTAAACTACTAGCTGCCCGTGTGAAAGTTTATAGGCACCCAGAGTTTAGGAAGGAACAATAAACTCCAGGTCAGTCGTGGGACTGGTGTGAGAACTCAAAACAGTTATTATTACGTTCATTTTAAAGTTGGGAATTTCACCGGACCACGCCGCTAACACGGAACGGGTTTACTCCATGTGAATACCCGTGCATATAATTACGCAATGACCTTTCTAAAATGATGTTATCATAAGCTCGTCCCACATCACACAATGCAAGCGCACACCAGATGGGCGAGCTTTATCTTATGATAACCAAACATGCTTTCATACGTAAAATCCTCTTTCAAAGCCATAATATATATATATATATATATATATAGTGTGGAAAACATTTCTCAAATAAATGTATTAATCCGAGACGGCATAATACCCCATCCTATTATGTCGCCATATATATATATATATACAAACCAAAATCGTGTGGTACGTATTGGAGATTTGGTTTCCAACTTGATGATTCCTGGCACGAAAGATCAATCGGAACACAAACGAAATGTAATCAAGGGTTTTTCATCCAGACGCGGACACCAATACCAATCGCGAGGTAGATCAACGGTTTTCGACCAGACGCGGCCCCCCCGAACATACCCTATTCCATAAGTCATAAGTGGTTTCCCACTACTGCAGCGGTCATCATCAATTCATATATATACACAACCTAACCGCCAGTTTCTCATCATCCGGGGTGTGAGGTTTGTCGATGTCACGTCATACACAAAGCTATGCTTCGATAAGCCATTCTTTGATCATCACTAACTCGTTTCCTAACTTGGGTATGTCACATTGACAATTCACGACATATCACTGATTTCAATCAATGCATACCCTCTAAGTTCATATGACTTAGAGACGAGGATAATATATTGCCACAAATCCGATATTCATTAACGGAAATCAGTGCTATGCAGTCAATTTCAATGTCAGACACACCATCCATACAAGACCGTTCTGGGTCTGAAAGGAACAACCCGAAAATACTTAAATTTGTTCAGGTCTCATGCAACTCACATCTCGTATCGGGTGGCCTACCCAACCGAGACATTAATCAACAATCAATCTAAACAATTCAAATATTCCCGGTACTACAACAAGAAACACTTTTCGCAACAGGCGATATCTGTTGCAATTAACCTATTGCAACAGGCCTGCGCCTGTTGGTATAGCCGAAGTTGCAAAAAGTCCGCAACATTTTCTGCCTGTTGCAATAAGATGTTGCGGTATACTTTTTTGCAACAGGCTTTTGCTGTTGCAACAGATCATCTTGCAACAGTATATGCCTGTTGCAATAGATCCATAAATCTATAAAAAAAAATACTACAGCTTATAGATATTACATATTAAATATGTTCATTTTAGTAATAGTGTATATCACAAAATGAAATAAACAAATAAAATTTTTATTTTAACAAAGTTTTAATAGTACAAACAATTACAACAAAAGATTCTATAATTTTCATATCTCCTATAACATTTCGGTAGGTCTTGTACACCACTGTACCACTCTTAAAGCATCTCCGGTAGGAAGTGCTTGGTTAATCCGTAATTTTCATATCTCTTGCTCCGAACCCTCCTGCTCTCAAAACATCATCTGCAGTTATTGTTGCTTCCATGTTGAATTCACAACTCTTTTCACCTGTATAATTGTTTGAATTCGGAGATTCTTTTATCTCGATTGGAAGCCTGTCCACTTCTCTTGTATTCACACTTTTGTTGCTGTTGTTTTCATCATTTTTGCCCGCAAAAAGGAAGACTGGGATTATGCTTTATCTTTCCACTAGCTGGCGGCATTCTCAAACTATAATATATTTCAATTTTATTGCTATAATTGGCTAAAAGTAGTGTGCGTTGACTACGTTTATCATTTAAGCTGCACCGATGCACAACATATAACACTAAATGTTTAATTGAAAGGAGAAAAAATCATAGAGATCGTGGAGAAACGAAAATGCAAAATGAAATGCTATTTGTAATGCACCTTTGGTTGCCAAATTAACATCCATAGGTTTATTGGTTTCCATTATCTTTAACTGTACATGCATACAAATCACATAACATGTTAACTGAGACCACCGTAGATTAATTCGCCTAAAAATAGAGGAAGAGAATGAGCCTGCATATAGGTAACATATGGAATAACAGACATAGAAGAGTAATACACATTAAGGTTTAGTCCCATGACATCAATCAAGAAGCTCAGCAGGGCAGGGATATCCACTGACTTGCTACATACATACGACATACATAATCCACATATGGATGACATGAGACCACACCTCCTTCAACTATTTAGGTTTTATTCCTGAAATATAAATTTAGTACATCAATTCGGGATGTTAATTAAGAAGCATACAGAAACGCAGTGCTTCAATTATAAAATCGGTTGTTTTATTCCAGAATCATATTACTGAGCCAAACATACGAAATCACACACAGTAGCTTCATTCTGCAAGTGCTTTGATAGCACCACTAACTGAAATCCAAGCAAACACTTACTAAAACTAATTTCACATATGCATATAATAATGATACCACCACTGTAAAAGCAGTCCTTAGTCAATTAAGCTAGCTAATGCACCCAATAGGTACAGATTGCATAAAGAATAGGTAAGGACAGAAAAGCATATCGTCTAAGCGTATACCTCAATTTCGAGCATTAAGATTCGATTATGGTGATGATCAATTATACTCGGCAGTTACGTCGAATTAGGGCTCCATCCAGTCTTCAGTTGGAGCAGCTTGGGATAAATGGAGTTTCAATGTCGAACTAGGACTACAAAAACAAATCTTTCCCAATTTTTGGGTCGTCCAACTCGGAACTAGGGTTAGGCAGTGGGGGAGTCCAAACTAGGGATATCTGGATTTCGAGTTCTAAGGGTCCCTAGATGCGGAAGTGTTAGGCGGCGAGGGTAGGATTAGAGGAGAAGGAAAGGGCGACGACAGAGTATGGAGATGAATGGCGAAGAGGTAAGCGGTGAATGGAGATTTTGGGGAGAAGCCGATTTTTTTTTTGTTCTCCAAGCGGCTGAGTAATAATTCAGCCACATTGGGGAAGACGCCACACGATTTTGAATATATTCCCAGAAGCAACTCTCGATGAAGGGAAATATTTTGGCTTAAATTTTGGCCTTGGAGCCAAAATTTTAGATATAGGCGCCAAAAGTTTAATAGTTTGGAGCCAACAAACTTTGCAGATAGGCAAGTGACGAAATGCAAAAAAGATATTTGCAAGTATCAATTAAGTAAATAAAGTTGCTATTGAAATCTAATGAATAAATACTAAACTTTAGTTACTTTTTTTTGCAAGGCGATTATACTTTAGTTATTAAACATTAGCATTGATTAATTATTAGTTATTTCATATTAATATGAATTATTTAAATAGCTAAACTTAAAATTTAAGGCAAGACCAAAAAACTATCGATTATAATTTACAAACATATATAAAAACATCAATTTTTAGAAAATTTTATATTTATTTAAACATTAAATTAATATAATTTTGAAAATACTTAAATTAAAGTAAAAACGACAATATCAACAATTACTAATAACAATTAATTAATTAATTCATAAAAATACCTCTTTCAAACACGAATTATAATTAATTCACATAAAAAATATTATTAATTATTAATTACTTTTTAATAATAATATTAATAAGGTATCATTTATTTTTTGATTATGAATTTATTTTTTATTTATACATATTCATATTTCAAATTAATTATTAATTTTTATCCATTATTTTATTATTATTATTATTATTTAGTAAATTTTTCTAACTGTTAGTTATTAGCATTTGTTAATTATTAATAATAATTATTACTTAATTATCAATTATAAATATTAATTTATAATGATTAAATTTTATTATTAATTATTAATCTTTTACATAATTACAAATAGAGTAATAATTATTCAAACTTAATTATTAAAAGTTAATAGTATATTTTTCGCAACTGGCTTTACCAGTTGTAAAAAAATAAAGTTATTGCAAGTGGAGAAAACAGTTGCTATTGATATTTATTCGCAACAGGCATGCAAGTGCAGTTGCGAATAATATGTTTGTTGCAACTGTTATGGAACCACTGTTGCAAAAAGTATGTTTTTGCAATAGGAAGACAAGCGCAGTTGCTAAAAATAGTCTTTTCGCAACAGAAAGAAAAAACCTGTTGCTAAATCTCATCTATTGCAACTGCTATAATAGGTCTGTTGCTAAATATCGTTTACCGCAATTGTCATGTGTCGCCTGTTGCAAATAGCTAGTTGCAATAGGGTATTTTTCTTGTAGTGCCGTCTTCATTCGTCGTTTACCAAGTCCTGAATTGCTTCATAACGTCGTATTATTGCTTGGAATGGTTTTCGAACATATGCTCGATCCCGGTCTTTCCAAGTAATAAGCGTACTTTAAACAGTAGCTATGGTTCACACAGGCTTTTCAATTCAAATCTCCTTCCACATAGTTATCAATTCATTTACAACAAAAGATTTGAATTTCTATAATTTCGTACATCTCGTTATCATCTTAAATTCTTCTTTGAAATCAAAGAGTATACCTTCGCTTCAATTTCTTACTTTTAATTCCCTCGGATCGAAGGTTTTGACTAAATTCCAATTACGATACGAATTTCCACAACACAATCTTATTGGGTTTCAAGAATGGTATTATTGAAGATACGATTCACGACAGAACCCAAATCAATCGTCATTGAATCATAAATTACACAGAAATTTTATCCACTTATATTCGATATAAATTCTCATAGTCAACGAATACTATAAGTAGAATAACGATATAATAATATCTTTCAAATTCCCCAGATGGTATACATTTACATCATGAGGTTCATACCAAATATCGAAGATTATTTCTATCTAGCTTATTTAAATCAAGGTGAGAACCCGTATCTTAATTGAAAGGTTTATTCAACTCTTTGACATTAGATCTGGATAGAGATACCAACAACTTATCTTGAATATTAATTTCCGTATCCAACTCATATTATAAGCGGAATAACGGTGAAATACCCTTTTAAATTCCTCAGATAATAAGAGTTTTCATTTACCGAACTAATATCAAACATCCGAAGATTTATCTCCAACCATATCCAATTATGTAGTATTAAAAACCCGTATTAGTATAAATCTAAATTCCATATAAAATATTTCTAATACTCTTAAACCTTTGAAAACATTCCACAAATCATTACTTATAGTTCGGAACATCGTTTACGGGTTAAAACTTCAAAATAGATTATTTTCGAAGAAAGCGTTACAATAGCGTTCCAAAAGTGTTACAAAAGTATTACAAAACAGTTATCTTAACTATTTTGATCAAAATATCGTTTATCTTAGCCAAAACTTAAACTTTACAATTGAAAACACCTTTTCATAATTTGTAATGATTTTACAATTTTTTTTCCATATTTTTAAATAATTTAAAAATAGCTGTTTATAGTTATGGGCAACAATTGTTCTTACATCGAACTTTTCCAAAACGGTTTCAAACATAACTTGAAAATTATAACTCGAATTTAAAATCTGCTTTCACTCATTTGAAAGTTCTTGTTTATATAAATCAAATGTTTTTCGTTTCATGGAAATCCGATTTAGATTGCAAAAGTTATAAGCGTTTAAAGTTGCATCTAAAATACGTAAATTGTCGTTATGCGACAAGCTCTATTTTTACCATAATAACCATTATTCTACGATACTTCAAAATATCTTAGAAAATCATTATATCCTTATATAACCCTTTTAAAATCATTTAAATTTACTTTTCAAATAATTTTGAATCTAAAATTCGACTTCATAAATTCCAATTCATTTCTGAATTGAAATAACTTCAAATTAACCTTCCCATTCGTCGGATCAGTTAGGGATAGCCAGGGAGAGCAGGAAACTTCATTTCCAAACCCAAGCCTAGACATTATCCTCTCTGTCATCCTAGAACGTTCTGGTGTATATTATATTATTAATATAAAGAGACATCGTTCATATTCAAATTTCAAAATCTCATTTCGAATTTAAATTGAAAATAATATGTTTTACCAAAACTGGTTTCAGATAGATATAAAGATCATTGTACAGAATCAATACATAATTCAAATCATTTCCAATCCTAATTCAATATTTAAAAAGTTAATATTTAATTCAAAACTAACAATTTAAATATTATTTAATGATTGAATAAAATCGTATATAGGAAGGAGATTTTAAATCGATCACCCATATATTTCCACAACCACGGGGTGTGTGTATAATATCATGCAGTGCAATCATATTTATCCAAATGAACCATATAACCAGATGGATACGAATTCATTCATCACAAACAAACAGTTTAACGGTGAACAAGCGTTACGGTCAATGACGCTTACCAGTGTTCAGTGTATTATCTAACTACATGCACATCCATTCACATAATAACATCTATCACACAATCATCATCAACAAATTTTAATTATCTCAGCTAATTATAATTAACTAATTTAAACAAATAATTTTAAACTATAAGTTCTCACCTAACAGCTCTCCAAATCTTCACGGTAGGCGAGCCTAGTTGAGTGAATCGTCGGACAGTATTTCGGCGCAGCGTCTTCTTCACAAAATATATATAATATAATATACACTAATCTCTCTTTATATTATAAAAGGAGGAGGAGGAGAAATGACGAACTTTGGCAAGGTGGTGGTGGAAAGGAGGAAGACTTATGCCATGGAAACCATGACCATAAGCTTTAAGAAGAAGAGATAAAGAAAACAAGTGAGAATGAATGAAAAAGTGGAAGGAAAGGGTGGTATTTATAGGAAAAGAGGAGTAAGGAGAGAATGACACATCATAGGACATGTGTATTACATACATGGAATGTTGCATACAAAATTACAAGTGTCTTAACACTTGTAAAAAAAAGAAGGAATGTGTTTTTGGTAGCATTTACCTTAAACGTTATGAAAACAAAGAGCAACGCATAATACTAATGCTATTAATTTATGTTATCTATTGACAAATCCGATCGAACGACAAATAATATCAGCAAAATCCAAACTTATTAATAATCATTCTTGTAAAATCATAAAATAAATTGTCCTTTACCAAATTCATATTTTACAAATCAATATTACCAAAATCCGAAATTATCATTACTTAACATAAAATCTTATAAATTAAATACAACTTTTAAAAATAAGTTTTTCTTACAAAAATCATATTTAATATAACAAAATACTTATTCAAAGTAAAAATTTATATTCAAACCTTATAGAATCAATTTGTGTTCAGAAAATCAAAAATTATAAAAATCCAAATCAAACTTAGTTAAAATTCTGGGATGTTACAATTTTAATAACCAGTAGGATTTTGAGGTAAATCCACTTTAAGATTGGGAAGCTAATGTGGGGAAATAAGATAATACATTAAGAAATTGTATCAAAAACAGCACCCATACTTCAAGTTAAACAAGTCATAACTAATGTCTGAATATGATCTAATAAGTTGTAACCAGAAAGATATTATATTTCTCAAAGAAAGTTAATATGTTAATGTAAGCAATAGATTTGGATAAAACCTTAACATAAATTGTAAATGAGAATATCCAAGAATATCTTAGCTATCAGAACCCCTTAAGAAATCTGAAGATGATTTAGACTTAAGTTAAGAATTTGTGTAAAGAGATGATTTTGACTTAAGCATGGGTTTATAAAAAAAAAAATTAAACCGTAACAAACATCGAAATAGGAAAATTTGGATCCTTGAATTATTAAATTTGAAGAAGTGAGTTCTGAAAATGATAAGATTAATATTTGAAACAAATCTAGCTTGAACATAATCAGGGTGCGCAGAGGAAGCGTGATGGTATTTTTTTTTAAATAAAACCGTTTTAAGAGATTTTCAGGCTTGTTGAGTAAGAAAAGTTTTCTAAACAAGATTTGATATTTTAAAAAAAAATGAAAAGAGTTATATATATTTTGAATTTTAATTGGATTTAGAAAAAGTGTTATTCGATTTGGTGAATACGACAACTAAAATATGAATATTAAATGAGTATAAGTTTAACTTATAAATGGGGTTAATATGAGATTATAATGAAAACAATTGGAATAAAAATTTGAAATAGAATGAGTATTTTGGAAACATAATTCTATCTCTTCCCTTATCGCAAAGTTTTGCTCGACCCATTGTCATCCTTTGAATATCACCTTGAATTGTCTGTCCAACTTTATTTCTGAATTCTTCCTTTTGGCTCTGCTCTAATAAAGCCAAGGACAAGTGAATTAATTTGGATTTGAAACCAGTATTTTTGAATTATCTATTAAATTGAATTTGAATTCGTATTGAGTGCGATAGAATTTCTAATACTAGATTTAACCAAGATGTTATTTGCAAGATAATGGAAAATTTTGGGAGAATTTATTGGAGAACTTGGATTTAATTTCTAATTTAAGCTCTTATAATTGATAAGAAAATCATGGGTTCCATAAGAATAAGTTAGGAAGATAATTTCCAAGCTTTAAAATATTCTTAGGGTCATAAGTACTGGAAAATATATATTCTAGTTTCTCCTTAGTAAGGGTAGTAGCCCTGAGTCTAACTTAGAGAAATTGATTATAAACAAGACCTGTGACGGCCCCAGAAAATCACGAGATCATAGAAGTATCCTTAGGCTCTACCTTTAGTGAGAATCAGACAGAGTACCCTGAAAATGATATGAGCCTTGGTTCTGACCATTACATTTCCGATGTATTTAGAGAGAAATTAGAATTTAAATTTTGTAAAGGAGTTTAAATTTACTCGACTTCCATTTCGAGGACGAAAAGTTCTAAAGGGGGGGGGGTGAATGTAACATCCCAGAATTTTAACTAAGTTTGATTTGGATTTTTATTTATAAAATTTTATTTTTTGAATGTAAATTGATTTTTATAAGATTTGAATATAAATTTTAACTTTGAATAAGTATTTTGTTTTATTAAATATGATTTTGTATAAGAAAAATAAACTTATTTTGAAATTTTATATTTAATTTATAAGATTTATATTTAAGTTATAATATTTTCTAATTTTGATAATATTGATTTGTAAAATATGAATTTGGTAAAGGATAATTTATTTTATGATTTTTTCTAGAATGATCATTATCTTATTTATTTTGATAAATTATAATGGTATTTATAAAATTGTATAAGAATTGTTATCTATTTATTTGTGACTTAAATAAGTGTTAGAAAAGCATTTCAAGTTAGTAACACAAAATAAATGTTAGAAATAATGTCGCAAAATGATTTAATATGAATGTAACATGTGTCCTAAAGAGGTGTCACCACCTTATTCACTTAAGTAACATGTGTTAACATGCATGAATCAAAAACATAAGGAAAGGACAAGTGTCCTATGAGGTGTAAGCTCCTTATACCTTTAAGTTTCCTATATAAACCCACATTAACCCTCTCTTTTCACCATCCTTCTCCATTTCTCATTTCTTCCATTTTCTTTCATCCTTCTCCCCTTCTTATCCATGGCTTCCTATGCCATTCACCTCTCCTCTTCCTTTCACCATTTTGCTTAGCCTTTTTCCTCCTCCTCTTATAAAGAGATAAGATTAATATATCTATATATATTGGCAAAGAAGATGGTGCGTAGAAATACTGTCTGAGGGTTCGTTCAGCTAGGATCGTCTACGTGAAGTTTTGGAAAGCTGTTCGGTGAGAACTTCTAATTAAATTATTTATTTAAATTAGTAGTGATTAAATAATTAGTTGTTATTGAATAATTATAATTAGTTGAGATTAATTATAGTTAATTGTTGGTTGGATATGGATGTTCTTGCGTGAATGGATGTGCATGTAATTAGATGACACTGAACACTGAAGCGTTATTGACCGTAACGCTTGTGCACAACTGAATTGTATGTGTACGGGTGATGATTATAATTTTATGATCATCCGATTTATATGGTTGATTTATTTTGCATGATGCACACACAACACTATGGTTGTGGAATCATGCAGGTAATCGATTAAAATTTCCTTCCATGTAAATGAAAAATTATTTTTCAAATATTGAAATATTTTTCTTTTAAGTAAAATTTTAATTTGATAGGGTTTGGAAATTTAAGTATAATATTTTATTATACCAGAACGTTCTAGGATGACAGAGAGGATAGTGTCTAGGTTTGGGTTTGGAAATGAAGTTTCCTGCTCTCCCTGGCTATCCCTAACTGATCCGACGAATGGGAAGGTTAATTTGAAGTTATTTCAATTTAGAAATGAACTGGAATTTATGAAAATTGAACTTTAGATCCAAAATAATTTGAAAAGTAAATCTAAATGATTTTAAAAGGGTTATATAAGGATATAACGATTTTCTAAGATATTTTGAAGTATCGTAGAATAATGGTTATTATGGTAAAAATAGAGCGTGTCGCATAACGACAATTTACGTATTTCAGATGCAAACTTTAAACGCTTATAACTTTTGCAATCTAAATCGGATTTCCATGAAACGAAAAACATTTGATTTATATAAAAAAGAACTTTCAAACGAGTGAAAGAAGATTTTAAATTCGAGTTATAATTTTCAAGTTATGTTTGAAACCGTTTTGGAAAAGTTCGATGTAAGAACAATTGTTGCCCATAACCATAAACAGCTATTTTTAAATTATTTAAAAATATGGAAAAAATTTGTAAAATCATTACAAATTATGAAAAGGTGTTTTCAATTGTAAAGTTTAAGTTTTGGCTAAGATAAACAATATTTTGATCAAAATAGTTAAGATAACTGTTTTGTAACACTTTTGGAACGCTATTGTAACGCTTCTTCGAAAACAATCTATTTTGAAGTTTTAACCCGTAAACGATTTTCCGAACTATAAGTAATGATTTGTGGAATGTTTTCAAAGGTTTAAGAGTATTAGAAATATTTCATATGGAATTTAAATTGATACTAATACGGGATTTTAATACTAAATAATTGGATATGGTTGGAGATAAATCTTCGGATGTTTGATATTAGTTCGGTAAATGAAAACTCTTATTATCTGAGGAATTTAAAAGGTAATTCACCGTTATTCCGCTTATAATATAAGTTGGATACAGAAATTAATATTGAAGATAAGTTGATGGTATTTCTATCCAGATCTAATGTCAAAGAGCTGAATAAACCTTTCAATTAAGATACGGGTTCTCACCTTGATTGAAATAAGCTAGATCGAAATAATCTTCGATATTTGGTATGAACCTCATGATGTAAATGTATACTATCTGGGGAATTTGAAAGATATTATTATATCGTTATTCTACTTATAGTATTCGTTGATTATGAGAATTTATATCGAATATAAGTGGATAAAATTTCTGTGTAATTTATGATTCAATGTCGATTGATTTGGGTTCTATCGTGAATCGTATCTTCTATAATACCATTCTCGAAACCCAATAAGATTGAGTTGTGGAAATTCGTATCGTAATTGGAATTTAGTCAAAATCTTCGATCCGAGGGAATTAAAAGTAAGAAATTGAAGAGAAGGTATACTCTTTGATTTCAAAGAAGAATTAAAGATGATAACGAGATGTACGAAATTATAGAAATTCAAATCTTTAGTTGTAAATGAATTGATAACTATGTGGAAGGAGATTTGAATTGAAAAGCCTGTGTGAACCATAGCTACTGTTTAAAGTACGCTTATTACTTGGAAAGACCGGGATCGAGCATATGTTCGAAAACCATTCCAAGTAATAATACGACGTTATGAAGCAATTCAAGACTTGGTAAACGACGAATGAAGACCGGGAATATTTGAATTGTTTAGATTGATTGTTGATTAATGTCTCGGTTGGGTAGGCCACCCGATACGAGATGTGAGTTGCATGAGACCTGAACAAATTTAAGTATTTCCGGATTGTTCCATTCAGACCCAGAACGGTCTTGTATGGATGGTGTGTCTGACATTGAAATTGACTGCATAGCACTAATTTCTGTTAATGAATATCGGATTTGTGGCAATATATTATCCTCGTCTATAAGTCATATGAACTTAGAGGGTATGCATTGCTTGAAATCAGTGATATGTCGTGAATTGTCAATGTGACATACCCAAGTTATGAAACGAGCTAGTGATGATCAAAGAATGGCTTATCGAAGCATAGCTTTGTGTATGACGTGACATCGACAAACCTCACACCCCGGATGATGAGAAACTGGCGGTTAGGTTGAGTATATATATGAATTGATGATGACCGCTGCAGCAGTGGGAAACCACTTATGACTTATGGAATAGGGTATGTTCGGGGGGCCGCGTCTGGTCGAAAACCGTTGATCTACCTCGCGATTTGTATTGGTGTCCGCGTCTGGATGAAAAACCCTTGATTACATTTCGTTTGTGTTCCGATTGATCTTTCGTGCCAGGAATCATCAAGTTGGAAACCCAAATCTCCAATACGAGCCATACGATTTTGATTGCACATATATATATGGTGACATAATATTATGGGTATTTTGCCGTCTAGGATTAATACATTTATTTGCGAAATGTTTTCCTCATTATATATCTGTATTATGTTTTTGAAAGAGTATTTTTACGTATGAAAGCATGTTTGGTTATCATAAGATAAAACTCGCCCATTTGGTGTGCACTTGCATTGTGTGATGTGGGATGAGCTTATGATAGCTTCATTTTCAAAAGTCATTGCGCATTTATATGCATGGGTGTTCACATGGAGTAAACCCGTTCCGCGTTAGCGGCGTGGTCCGGTGAAATTCCCAACTTTAAAATGAACCTAATAATAACTGTTTTGAGTTCTCACACCAGTCCCATGACTGACCTGGAGTTTATTGTTCCTTCCTAAACTCTGGGTGCCCATAAACTTTCACATGGGCAGCTAGTAGTTTAGTTTTGCAGTTTTTAGTTCGCTGGAGCAAAGTTCGGAGCGCTTTCTAAGTTGGAGTACACGATGGAGTTTGGAGCTTCCGCTATATCATACGGCTTTCTTCCGCTGAGAGTATATTTTCTTTTCTTCCGCTGTATATGTTGTAACTCTCATATTCTATGTAACTCTAATGTAACATTGTATTTCGCAATGAAAAATTCTGTTATTTTGTTCAATATATGTATGTACCCATAACAATTCGTCTTTATGAACGGTTTGAGTCGGTTTAATTACCGGCAAGAACTGGGCAAAAAGGCGGGTCGTTACAATAATAGTGTCTATCAACTACAATATAATTATCATTTTAAAGAACGCTTTCATCTCACGTTCCACATATATAGTATACAAACAAAACTGCGAGCACTTATTGGGTAATGGATTTCCAACTATAACAAGGTATGGAACCACCTTCCGATAGTGTACCTCTAGAGAGGAATACACTGGGTTTAACAAGAACATCTTGCAACCCGGCTACACATGACCGACTACTCATTTCGCTTAAGTGTATCGAATGTATATCACCAACGGTTGGGATCAACAACTGTTTCCCGATTGGGACAGCATCGATAATAGATTATAGAATGAAATGAATATCTCTAGATAGGTGATAATACACCCTACTTGGCAGCCAAAAACTTAGCCATGCTCCCTGCCCGATTTTTGTCATTACCGGTTGTGAGGCTAGAGGCCACGCTTATCTCTGACATATCACACATTTATTCGCTTTGAATGTCACATCGTCATACCCGCCAATTCACAAATTGATTTCCCCAAAAACACAACGGGTATACAACTAAGAGAAACGAATTCCTTCGCCACCAAACGTACAAACGTTTGAAGAGATCAACTTACGTGATCCATTAAATATACTCTGTCACACATTCTTCCATACAGGTCATCCTGGGATTAGACAGACCGAAGGTACTATTCTGTAAACAGGACAGCCCTTGCATAAGTCCGTCTTCAATTATCTTCATCATATTTGATCGCAACGCTAACGCCCATGCATAGTGGTTTTCAGGTCATGAATCTGATCCCGGTCTCTCCGTATTGACGATGGAAAAATGGTCAAAAACTTTGATAGTCGGTGAGTTAACTATCAAAGAAAAACACGTGTGCAAACAACGATATTATTCGTAGACGGAAATTATATCAATCAAACATCATTTAACATTTATCTCTTTAGTTCATTACTTTATCTCCTGTTTCCATATATTCAACATTTCTTATTGTAACAACCCACATTTTTGACCGTTCAAACCGACAATAAACCGTACATGTCGACCCAAACAAATCAAAAATATAGGTAGCTATTGGGTTAAGAAGAAAAGAGGAAAGAAAAGAAAATAATAAGAGAGTTCTCACAGCGGAAGGACAACATATAATAATAACTAACAGTTTAAAATAGTTGAACAATATACATTTGTCTATATCGTACAACGATTATCAGAGTTACATCTATAAATCTTTGCAGAGCACAACGAAAATAACATGGAGCGGAAATATATATAATGGATATATACAAAATCTTCGTCTTCGGCCTCCAAGGCAAAGTAATCTTCATTAACTGCAACATCTGCTGACCCGAGCGTATTACATAAAAGAAACACAAAAAACACTCGGATCAGCACTAAATCATTCTCATATTAGTCAAATCAGAATACAAAATAACATCAGTGTCATGGGTGCAGTAACTCAAGAGATGTTACTTGATTTTTCCATCTCTCAAGGATCCGTTAAACTAATACATAGATAGTACAATACGCAATTATAATAGTGTCTACACAGTAAAGTATAAATACTGAAAATAGCATAAGCGGGATTACATTTTTACCCTTACACCGTTTATAATACTGTAGTCTATACAGTACCGTAAACCCACCGTAAATGATTGCATCAGAGGGAACTCCATAGGTAAGATACAAATCAAAATCGTTTGGGGCTCGATAAGGATATATGACAAGGCACTCGAGGCAATGCCCATGGTAGGATTCTACCAATTGCACTCCCGGACCGGTGGTAACGCATAGCAGCCACTACTGCCCACCTCCGAACACACTCCCAAAGTCATAAACGGGCCCAAGTCTTCATCATCATCATAGTCATAGAAATATTATCGAAGATGTGTGTTCGATCAAAAGTGCTACCTCAATTAGTCACGGTATAGCTCTTGTTTTAGTCATTTCAATTCTGACCCGAAGGTCAGGGCTATTTCGTTGTCGTTCATCTTCTTCAATCCAATAATCGCCTCCAAGTCATCATATTCATCCTGGATACGAAATAACGTTCACAGTTGTCAAAGTGGTATCGACACTGACAGAGAGTATGCCTTATGTCGACTCTAGTCTCTTTAATAACTAACGCTTACGTTTTCTACATCGGTTGATGCTTTTATGTTTCATAAAGGTTAGCTTCATATCAAAATATCATATTCTGTTTCGAACCAAATCTATATTCAAATAGAATATAATCCCATAACAAAAAGTCATATCATACCAACCGATTATATTCTAAATTAAAATAAATTTCCATCTCCTTATATTATAATCATATAATATTTCAAAATCGACTTATATTCAATAGAATCTATTTTATCTCAAAGATTTCAAATTATTCCAATTTGATTTATGTTCGAAATCCATTCATATTCAAATAGAATATATACTATCACTTCAACTCATTTCAACCCGTTAGGAGCTCCATTCATATTCGAGTAGAATATAATTTACATTTCCATATCAAAAATCGATTTAGAAATCAATTCATATTCAAATAGAGTAAAATTTATCTCAACTCCATTTGAACATCAATTTTAGATCCAAACACTTCCTATTCGGAAGAAAATTATGATTATCTAATATAATTTGAAAATAGATGCTAAAAACAAAATGAAATTCTTTATATAAAATATATATATATAAAAAAAATTTAGCTAACATAAAATAAGATAATTTAAAACACTATGTATATAAGTAATTTAAAAGTTTTACTACTTAGTTTAAGTAATAAAATATAAAGAACAATTTAGTTGTAATAAAATAGTTTTATAGGAAAGTCTTAAATAAATAAATTTTTAAGAAAAGAAATAGTTATTTTAAATCAACCAGTGCAAATTATATAATAAAATTCTTTAAATAAAATCGTTCCTTTCTTCCAAACTTCAATACTTGAATCTAACTCCAGCCTCAATGGAGTTCATTAATTTCATATCTCATTTCCAACATCGTTCAAAAACAATCGTTCGATTTGAAGAATTCAAATCTATATTCAAAAGCTGAGTTAAAACAACTCAGAATACCCTCGATTTCCATTATTCAAAAATAAAATTCCACGAGAATTTATTACCCTCAAATCTACACTATAAATTTGAATAATTCAAAAACATATTGAAATCCCAATTTAAGAATTTCCACTTTGGTTTGGGATAAATTCCTTAACCCTTTTAATAAACTTTCCCAGTTTTCAAATCTTTAAAGAAAAATGGATTTATCGAGTATCGACATATCTCCCTTAAATGAAATTTCCGACCAAATAACATTTAAATATTTGAAATAATTTAACCAATTGATGTCTGTATATAATTATCTATATAATGGCCAAGTAATATTATATTTAGTTTCTCGATATTTTAGGGATGGATCTATCATTTCAATCCAAATCAGGGTCGCAGAGATTTATCATTTCACTCTACGTTCTTAATTTATTTTCATCGATGAACCCCGGGTTTATTGAATGCCCATAACATTAAGGTGAAAAATTGGGATTCATCGTAAATAATGAACACACGAACATCCATATACTGAAGTAAATAACATTTCAACAGTAGTCATTCAGTAATCACATCAACCAAGGCAACCATTACAACCATCATTTTCATGGTAAGTATCAGCTATGTCACTGGTTAACCAGTGTTGGTATCTTCTAATTAGAAATTGAATTGAATCTAAGTAACTAATTATTGATTTCATTTCTTGTTATACACTTGCATGTCAAATTTTAAGAAACACATCAAAAATCAAACACCACCATGCAACCAAGCTTATTTCATAATTCAATTTAATAAACATGAGAAGAATTCAGTTATTCGTGAGCGAAGAATCACTCACCTTTGCATCCATAGTTGATCGAACGTCCAACTAAAGGCCAAAAATTTACAGTCTTCAAATGCAGTGAAACCAGTGTCAAAAATGTCCGCAATCTCGCCATGATCCCAACGCACCCAACCGCGTCCAAATTCGATTTTGCATGTAAGAGTTATCAACGTTTTTAGCGTTTGGAATTTGAAACATATAAATAAATAAAATAATAATTCCTCACCAATAAAACTTTGACACCTTAGCAACCCCTTTGACCTATTCCCGCTCATCTCTCCCTATTCAATTCCACGACGGAAAAAGAACCCATTTCACCGAACTTTGCCCACCAAATTCAGCGAGCTCCGACCAACTGGAAGCTTCCAACCGCCGGCGAACTGAGCTCCGCCTCGAGGCGTTTCCGTCCATCCCATCGCGGTCAACTCCTGTGGCCCCTAGCCCAGACCGTTACCAACCCTAAACTGCCGTTTTCTGGCCTTTAACCACCGAATTGAACCTCCTCCGACCACGATACGATCGGCGACCACCACCTATGAACTCCCCAAGCCATCCTCAACACAACACATATCACCATTTCTTCGATTAACAAGCAAATCGAAAAGCCCCAGTTTTAGCTCTATGGTTCCGCAATTTCGTGACTTTGACCGAGTTTTCAGACCCAACCGAGTGTTGCATGTCGAAATAAATTATACCAGAGGCCTCATATCATCGAGAGCTTCGATTTGATATATAATAAGCTAGAGTTTGTGATGATTTGATTTCCAGCTTGTATTTTATTTTAGATCTAGGGTTTTGAAATTTATTTCTGCCATTAGAGAGCAAGAATAGGCAGATAAGAAAATACGTGAAGTGAGAAATGGCTGGTGAGGTGGATAAGGAATTTTATTAGCTTATATATAGAGGATCCAATAAGAGAAATAATACTTACTAAACTATATTGATTCCATTCACGTCCCGTACAATCAAACGATAAATCCGGTTATAACGAAAATTGAAACTCTATAAAAATTTACCGTCCCGAATCCGATGGCGCCAGTTTCGTCGAATTCCGAGACAGTCGCCAAAACAGTTAAATTTCAAAGTTAATTAAATAAATAAAATATTCAGTTATTCGATTAACTGTTTTAATTCAAATTTAAATATTTAAAATTTCCATTTTAATTTAATTATAACCCAAATAAATTTTACACATCGATTTCCCATATTTTAAATTCCTAAATTTGATTCCTCAGAATTTGAATTTGAATTTCAAATCTTTAACTTAAACAATTTATAATTTCACCATTTAATCAATTAAACTTGAATTTCCCTTTTTTACTTAAACCACTCATATTTACTTTGTTACTAAAATATTAAGTTCCAAATTATCATATTTCTAAAGAACTAAATTTGGAAATCTATTCATACTCAATTCAATAATCATCATAATTATTAACAACAAAATTTAATTTTCATCTAATATATTCCATTTTACTTATTTTAAATAGAAATTTAAATATACTGAAATTATGGGATGTTACATTCTCCCCCACTTAAAATCTTTTCATCCTCGAAAAGAGAACGAAACGATGTTAAGCACATATATATTTTAAATTCATTCTTAAAAATAGCCTTTTTATATTTGTAAAACACATAAATTTTTCTAACTCCCGAAATCACGGAAAATTTCGGCAGCATCTCCTTTGTACGGAGAGGTCCGGAAAATCACAATACATACATAAATCCAAATATTCATCTCATCACTCGATGAGGCATCCCAAAAATGGGAAAAACAAAATATAAAGCCACCAAAATCTTGTAACACACATACGTACCTTTCTTTAGCGTTTATTTGCATTTTTACTTACCTTAGCACTTAGTATTTAGCGCAAGCGAGCTCCGTAGCGTAGCGCGACTTCCTTCCACCTGCTACATACTCACATATCCATAAGAATCAACATATATACAATATATAGCAATTGTATACAACTTACACAACATATATCGACAATTTCAACTATAAAACCAAAATGTTAACGATAGACCAGCGAACAAATTAAGGGTTATCATCCCTTAGATGGGGAAATTTGACTAAAACATACTAGGTAAAAGTTGTTGCATTTGTTTTAGGCTTTCCGAATTGTCTAGATTCGTCGAATTCGGATAAATTGTTCAAAAGTTATGGACATTTTAGTGGGAGCGAACGCTCCAGCCCCCAAAATGAAAATTGCAGATCTGAGTTGTTCAACCCCGTTTTTAAACCTTAAACATCAAAAGTTTACTCAGTATATAAAGGAAAAGTTTTAATTCAGATCCTAGGCTTTCCGAATTGTACTCGCACATCGAAATCCGATGTTCCGTTAGGAAGTTATGGTCAAAACAATATAGGTATCCGCTTCAGATTTTTATTTTCTACGCGCTGAACTACAACTAACACTTGGATTTCAACCTAACAAAATTAGACAGGGTCCAATTAACAAAAGTTTTAGTTCAGTTTCTAAGGTTTCCGAAAAGTTTGGAATTGTCGAATTCCGATCAGCCCATAAAAAGTTATGACTATTCTACTACAGCCTATCGGACATTTCAGATTTTCGCATGAACATCGATCTATTTCATTTGGAGTTTCAATCTTTCCGAATTCAAAATTTTGTAAACCTTAAACACTTCAAAAATGTTATCACTTCAATGCTCAAGAGATGGGTTCTTATTTAATCGCTTACTCCTTCCCGACATACCTCCATTCATTTTCCCGTTTTATTACAAGTATAAACTTTAGATAAACTTGAAGTCATGCTATTTCTCGAACTAATTCGATCATACTAAATCATTAATTCATTTTCATGGATCGATTCTCCAATACCATTACTTATTTATTTTATTTTATTTTCTAAGTACTACTTCTTAACCGATCTTTATATGATCTTCTAAGTTACTCTTTTCGATTCGACTCACTTGACTCGGCTCCAACTCATTTCTTAAGTTTCATTCCCTTTACTTAATTTATTAACCTTATTCCTAATTTTATATTTAGTTCCAATTTCTCGATATCCTAGTTTAATAAATTAGAACATTGGTTTTTATATTCCTTATACCTTATTCCTAATTTCAACTCAATTAAATTTTACTCTATTAACTCAATTTATTCATTCGACTCTTAAATCACGAATTAAGTTAACAACGGTTATATGGCTCAATTTCTATTTAGTTCTCAATCCACTATTATTCAATTTTCTAAATTAAACTTTAGTTAACAAATTTCCTCTATTCAGTTAAGTTATATTTCATTTGACAATTGATTTATATTCCATTCGTTTATAGTTCGTACTCAGATTTACACTTGATATGTTGTCCCAAGGAGGTTTAGCCTATTTAGACTTCTATGCCTTCATTTCGCATTTACACTAATCCATAGAAAGTGGTTTCATCGAATTCGAAAACCGTTTGTAAGATTTCCATTTTTAAGAGCTTATATATATAAATAAAAAATATATAAATTCCATAGCGCTATTTCTAAATTTTTACTTAGTCATAACTTACCATTTATAAAGTGAAAACTAAATTTCTTACATTCATTAGAGAGATATGATCAATTCGATCCTAGCATTTCTTGTTTTATCCAATTCCGGCTTATATTGAATTTTATATAATTATTCAAAGTTAAAAATCGAATTTTCAAATTACCGCACCACTTCAGGCTCGCAATATAAATTTATAAATTTTCTAACTCAAGTTTAGTTTAAATAAATTAACAGTTGTTATTAGTCAAAGTAAACTCAATACTTGATTCCGGGTTACAAATCAAGTTTAAAATAACTTATATTTTTATACTATTTTATAGAAAATCATACCGTATGAAATTTTAATCCAAACCTTTAATTAACCAAGAACCTAAAATTTTAAATTCTAGCTTCAATTTGAATTCAACCTTTAAATAATATATATTTTAACACCATTACACAAAATTTATACCATATGGAGTTAAATCCAAAATCCTTTGTCAAAACCAATTATAATCATTGAGTGGTTTCTCCCCTACTTAGACTCTTCAGAATAAACGTCGATAATGCGTGCACTCATTACTGAAATCAGATCTGATGTACGAGAAGGGATTACACACTTGTTTCTTTAAAATCCTTAAACCATCGCCTTTCCGAAACACATACCAAAATACCATATTCCCAAAATTTCTTGTAAATCCATTTTCAAAATACCGAAATCAAGTCCTCAAGTCCATTTCTATCCTATTTCAAAAAAACTTCTCGGAGTCAAGTTTCAAGTTAAATTTTCATTTTAATCGCAAATCGTCTTGCAACAAATTTGATTTAAAGGTAACATTCCATTTCAAATATTTTCTAACTAGTTAATTTTCTCTTATTAAATTCATTATCTGATCAACCATAATAGATAATAACTTAATATTATGACCTACTAAGGACCAATGCATATACATTAAAAACCATAATAATATACTTAATATATTTATAAAAATATAATTGAAAACCTTATTATGTCAATTCAATCTATTTGACTATTTAGAAATTCCTATCGATTGTATGGCGTCCAATATATCGACCAGAATTCACAAATACTTAACAGAACGAGCCAACACAATATAAAACCATTTATATTAAAAATACGAGTACGCTCTCTCGTAGATACACTCAAACTTATTCTAGGGCATTACTAACCCTATCTCTAATGAGTTGATTCCTGAACAGTGCCAAGGTTATCGCTAACCTTCGCTCTGATACCAAATGTAACGACCCACATTTTTGACCGTAAAACCCAATAATAAACCAAACATGTCGACCCAAACAAATCACAGATATAGGCATCTATTGGAATAAGAAGAAAAGAAGAAAGAAAAGAAAGTAATAACAGAGTTCTCACAGCGGAAGGACAACATATACTAATAACTAACAGTTTAAAATAGTTGAACAATATACATTTGTCTATACCATACAACGATTATCAGAGTTACATCTATAGATCTTTGCAGAGCACAGCGAAAATAACATGCAGCGGAAATATATATAATAGATATATACAAAATCTTCGTCTTCGGTCTCCAAGGCAAAGTAATCTTCATTAACAGCAACATCTGCTGACCCGAGCTTATTACATAAAAGAAACACAAAAACACTCGGATCAGCACTAAATCATTCTCATATTAGTCAAATCAAAATACGAAATAACATCAGTGTCATGGGTGCAGTAACTCAAGAGATGTTACGGGATTTTTCCATCTCTCAAGGATCCGTTAAACTAATACATAGATAGTATAATACGCTATTATAATAGTGTCTACATAGTAAAGTGTAAATACTGAAAATAGCGTAAGCGGGATCACATTTTTACCCTTACATCGTTTATAATACCGTAGTCTATACAGTACCGTAAACCCACCGTAAACGATGGCATCAGAGGGCACTCCATAGGTACGATACAAATCAAAATCGTATGGGGCTCGATAAGGATATATGACAAGGCACTCGAGCAATGCCTAGGGTAGGATTCTAACAGTTGCACTCCCGGACCGGTGGTAACGCATAGCAGCCACTACCGCCCACCTCGGAACACACTCCCAAAGTCATAAACGGGCCCAAATCATCATCATCATCATAGTCATAGAAATAGTATCGAAGAAGTGTGTCCGATCAAAGGTGCTACCTCAATTAGTCACGGTATAGCTCATGTTTTAGTCATTTGAATTCTGACCCGAAGGTCAAGGCTATTTTGTTGTCGTTCATCTTCTTCGATCCAATAATCACCTCCAAGTCATCATACTCATCTTGGATACGTCATAACGTTCACAGTTGTCAAAGTCGTATCGACACTGACAGAGAGTATGCCTTATGTCGACTCCGGTCTCTTTAACAACCAACGCTTACGTTTTCTACATCTGTTGGTGCTTTTATATTTCACAAAGGTTCGCTTCATATCAAAATATCATATTCTGTTTCGAACCAAATCTATATTCAAATAGAATATAATATCATATTAAAATGTCATATCATACCAACCGATTATATTCTAAATTAGAATAAATTTCCATCTCCTTATATTATAATCATATAATATTTCAAAATTGACTTATTCAATAGAATCTATTTTATCTCAAAGATTTCAAATTATTCCAATTTTATTTATGTTCGAAATCCATTCATATTCAAATAGAATATATACTTTCACTTTAACTCATTTCATCCCCTTAGGAGTCCATTCATATTCGAGTAGAATATAATTTACATTTCCATATCAAAAATCGGTTTAGAAATCGATTCATATCCAAATAGAATAAAATTTATCTCAACTCCATTTGAACATCAGTTTTAGATCCTAACACTTCCTATTCGAAAGAAAATTATGATCATCTAATATAATTTGAAAATAGATGCTAAAAATAAAATAAAAATCTTTATATAAAACATATATTTATAATATAATAGCTAAAACAAAATAAGATAATTTAAAACACTATGTATATAAGTAATTTAAAAGTTTTACTACTTAGTTTAAGTAACAAAATATAAAGAATAATTTATTTGTAATAAAATAGTTTCATAGGAAAGTCTTAAATAAATAAATTTTTAAGAAAAGAAATAGTTATTTTAAATCAACCAGTGTAAATATATATATATAAATTCTTTAACTAAAATCATTCCTTTCTTCCAAACTTCAATACTTGAATCTAACTCTAGCCTCAATGGAGTTCATTAATTTCATATCTCATTTTCAACATCGTTCAAAAACAATCGTTCGATTTCAAGAATTCAAATTTATATCTAAAAGCTGAGTTAAAACAACTCAGAATACCCTCGATTTCCATTATTCAAAAATTAAATTCCATGAGAATTTATTACCCTCAAATCTACACTATAAATTTGAATAATTCAAAAACATATTCAAATCCCAATTTAAGAATCTCCACTTTGGTTTGGGATAAATTCCTTAACCCTTTTAATAAACTTTCCCAGTTTTCAAATCTTTAAAGACAAATGGATTTATCAAGTATTGGCATATCTCCCTTAAATGAAATTTCCGACCAAATAACATTTAAGCATTTGAAATCATTTAACCAACCGATGTCTGTATATAATTATCTATCCAATGGCCAAGTAATATTATCTTTAATTTCTCGATATTTCAGGGATGAATCTATCATTTCAATCCAAATCAGTGTCGCAGAGATTTATCATTTCACTCTACGTTCTTAATTTATTTTCATCGATGAACCCCGGGTTTATTGAATGCCCGTAACATTAAGGTGAAGAATTGGGATTCATCGTTGTTAATGAACACACGAACATCCATATGCTGAAGTAAGTAACATTTCAACAGTAGTCATTCAGTAATCACATCAACCAAGGCATCCATCACAACCATCATTTTCATTGTAAGTATCAGCTATGTCACTTGTTAACCAGTGTCGTTATCTTCTAATTAGAAATTTAATTGAATCTAAATAACTAATTATTGATTTCATTTCCTGTTATACACTTGCATGTCAAATTTTAAGCAACACATCAACAATCAAACACCACCATGCAACCAAGCTTATTTCATAATTCAATTTAATAAACATGAGAAGAATTCAGTTCTTCGTGAGCGAAGAATCACTCACCTTTGCGTCCATAGTTGATCGAACGTCCAACTAAAGGCCAAAAATTTACAGTCTTCAAATGCAGTGAAACTAGTGTCAAAAATGTCCGCAATCTCGCCACGATCACAAGCACCCAACCGCGTCCAAATCCGATTTTGCATGTAAAAGTTATCAACATTTTTAGCGTTTGGAATTTGAAACATATAAATAAATAAAATAATAATTCCTCACCAATAAAACTTTGACACCTCAGCAACCCCTTTGACCCATCCCCGCTCATCTCTCCTATTCAATTCCACGATGGAAAAAGAACCCATTTCACCGAACTTTACCCACCAAATTCAGCGAGCTCCGACCAACTGGAAGCTTCCAACCGCCGGCGAACTGAGCTTCGCCTCGATGCGTTTCCGTCCATCCCATCGTGGTCAACTCGTGTGGCCCCTAGCCCAGACCGTTACCAACCCTAAACTACCGTTTTCTGGCCTTTAACCACCGAATTGAACCTCCTCCGACCACGATACGACCGACGACCACCACCTATGAACTCCCCATGCCATCCTCAACAAAACCCATATCACCATTTCTTCGATTAACAAGCAAATCGAAAAGCCCCAATTTTAGCTCTAGGGTTCCGCGATTTCGTGACTTTGACCGAGTTTTCAGACCCAACCGAGTGCTGCATGTCGAAATAAATTATACCAGAGGCCTCATATCATCGAGAGATTCGATTTGATATATAATAAGCAAGAGTTTGTGATGATTTGATTTCCAGCTTGTATTTTATTTTAGATCTAGGGTTTTGAAATTTATTTCTGCCAATAGAGAGCAAGAATAGGCAAATAAGAAAATACGTGAAGTGAGAAATGGCTGGTGAAGTGGAAAAGGAATTTTATTAGCTTATATATAGAGGATCCAATAAGAGAAATAATACTTACTAAATTATATCGATTCCATTCACGTTTTTTCCCGTACGATCAAACTATAAATCCGATTATAACGAAACTTGAAACTCTATAAAAAATTTCCGTCCTGGATCCGATGGCGCCACTTTCGTCGAATTCCGAGACAGTCGCCATAACAGTTAAATTTCACAGTTAATTAAATAAATAAAATATTCAATTATTCGATTAACTGTTTTAATTCAAATTTAAATATCTAAAATTTCCATTTTAATTTAATTATAACCCAAATAAATTTTACACATCGATTTCCCATATTTTAAATTCCTAAATTTGATTCCATAGAATTTAAATTTGAATTTCAAATCTTTAACTTAAACAATTTATAATTTCACCATTTCATCAATTTAACTTTATTTTCCCTTTTTACTTAAACCACTAATATTTAATTTGTTACTAAAATATTAAGTTCCAAATTATCATATTTCTAAAGAACTATATTTTGAAATCTATTCATACTCAATTCAACAATCATCATTATTATTAACAACAAAATTTGATTTTCATCTTATATATTCCATTTTACTTATTTTAAATGGAAATTTAAATATACTGAAATTATGGGATGTTACACTTATTTTCTAAATTTGGAAGATATACGTTATTAATCATTGGAAGACATTTCCATCTCTTTTTCACGTATCACTATCATTCCAGTATTCTTTATCATCAAACATTTCATTTTCTATGATAAGAAAATATCTCTGATTATATTTGGAAAATGTTTCCAAAGCTCATTCATTTGATTTAAACCGATGTTTAAATAAAACAACGCTATGCCAACTCAAATCATTATACTCGTTAACTAAATTCACTTAACCAATCGTCACTACTGAACCTTAACCATTCCTTAGTTAAAAACGGAATCAATCAAGTTGTGGTATAACCGCCTCTCAGTCCATAACTGAACAACATTTCTAATTTCGAAAATAGACAAGTTCACCTTCTAAATCTTTAACCAACTTCCTTACGTAACTCTCGGATCTATTTATGAATCCACTTCTTTTATAGAAATTATTTGACTATAACAATAGTGTTACAATCTCATGCTTCCGAAATATAATAACTTAAGTATAACTTTTATCTGTTAATTTGGATAAATAAACAAAAAACTAATTTATTTATAAATAAATAAATCTTGATTAAAAACGGAAAGTGAATGGTACTTTCCCGAATTCGATATAATCGAATTCAATGTATAATTCTCTTTCGAATAATCTCTATTTGATAACTCCTTTTCCAATAAACCATATTCGATTAACTCTCTTCGAATAACTAATATTCGATACTCTCTCTTTCGAATAAACTATATTCGACTAACACCTTTCTTCGAACAAACTATATTTGATTTACTCCTTTTTGAATAACTTTATATTCGATTAATTCCTCTTCAAATAACTCTATTCAATTAACTCCTTTCGAATAACTAATATTCGGTTAACTCCTTTTGAATAACTAATATTCGATATCTCACTTTGAATAACTAATATTCGACAAATTCTTTTCGAATAACCAATATTCGACAACTCACTTCGAATAACTAATATTTGATTAACACACTTTCGAATAACTCTATTCAATAACTCTAATCGATTAACTCTAATCGATTAACTCTAATGAATTAACTCTAATCGATTAACTCTAATGATTAACTCTCTTCGATTAAATCTAATCGATTAACTATAATGAATTAACTCTATTGAATTAACTCTGATCGATTAACTCTTTCGAATAAACTATATTCGATAACTTCTTTTCTCTATTCGAATAGATATACCTGATTAACTCCTTTAACTTTATTGGAATAAACTATATTCGATTAACTCCTTTAACTTTATTCGAATAAACTACATTTGATTAACTCCTTTAACTTTGTTCGAATAAAACTATATTCGATTTACACCTTTCGAATAACTAATATTCGATTAACTCCTTTTTTCGAATAGCCAATATTCGACTAACTTTATTCGAATAACTAATATCCGATTAACTCTCTTCGAATAACTAATATTCGATTAACTCCTTTTTCGAATAACCAATATTCGTTAACTCTTTTCGAATAACCAATGTTCGATAACTCTCTTTCTTCGAATAACTATATTTGATTAACTCTACTCGAATAACTAATATTCAATTAATCCCTTTAACTCT
Source organism: Allium sativum (assembly GCA_030737875.1). Classification (NCBI taxonomy): domain Eukaryota; kingdom Viridiplantae; phylum Streptophyta; class Magnoliopsida; order Asparagales; family Amaryllidaceae; genus Allium; species Allium sativum. The sequence continues at coordinate 115,464,969 of CM060921.1, forward strand.
ATTCGAATAAACTAATATTCGGTTAATTCCTGTTCGATTAACTCTATTCGAATAACTCTAGTTCGATTTAACTCTATTTGAATAACTATAGTTTGATTTAACTCTATTTGAATAACTCTAGTTCGATTTAACTCTAATCGATTAACTCTAACTGGTTAACTCTAACTAGTTTTCTCTTTGTCCATATTCAGAATCAAATATCGATGTTGAAATCGATTATTACTTCTCTATATAAGTCGTGACTTACATATTCTATTTATCCAATGATAAATATTTTACTTAATTTATAAAACCTTGTTTATAAATTTGTCTTCTTACTTTATCTATTAAAATGGATTTCTCTTAAATATTCACTTTGAATTCATATTTTGTTATACCGGTGTGCGAAGCACGGGTCTAAACTTTCCTAGTGTAAAATTCTCTTTTTATACCATTCTATTAATTTTTCAAGTATTTCCTTTTATAATCTATTTATTTTCTAAATAAATATTTCCTTTATAATTCTATTTATTTTCTAAATAAATATTTCCATTTATAATCTATTTATTTTCTAAATAAATATTTCCATTTATAATCTATTTATTTTCTAAATAAATATTTCCTTTATAATTCTATTTATTTTCCAAATAAATGTTTCCTTTATAATTCTATTTATTTTCTAAATAAATATTTCCATCATAACTCTATTTATAAATGTTTTTTTTTACTAATATTTCCTTTTCAATTCTATTTGTAAATGGTTTACAAATATTTCCTTTTCTATTCGTTTCACAAATATTTTCCTTTTATGTATAAAATCCATAGATTTTATATAAATACTTTATTTTTAAAATACACTTTGAAAACCCCTTTTCTACATTCTAGTATTTCTTATGGTAATTAAAATACCAAATAACAATGATCGATACCATTCAAACACACATAATCAACAACATATTATATATCACATCATATATCACCGTATATGAAACAAAACAATATTTTAAATATTGAGGAATCCAGTTGGATTCCTCCAACCTGTTTCCCTGCATTACAGATGTTAAACTATATAATTAACATCAACTTCATTTCACTATGAAATATTCTGATAAACAGAATCAATATTTGATTAATGATTTATATATATATATATATATATATGTATATCTTCATCTATAATTTCAACCAATACATAAGCAATTCAACCAAACAGTCAACACACAGCAATTAATAATCATTTAGCAGTTCTAAAAATACGATATAAAAATATGAACTGGTAGAGTTGGTGAGTTTTACTCACATTGGATGATCATCGTTAATAACGATAACCATCGCTTGATTCAGACGGACATTTTATTTTGCTATAAATTGTAATAGGCTCCAACTGACTCCTAGTCAGTTCCATTGTGTCGTGTCCATCCATACGATCCTAATGGATCTTGTTTCACTGAATTCCGTTAACATATGACGAAGATATACATTTTATAAGTTACACTAGTATTTAAATTTAATTTAAACCTAAAACAATTGTTATTGGGCCTCTCACCCATTTAACCCGGCCCATACACCGTTGCAAGCCCAGACCTGCTTCCCTATTGTAACCCGTCTTCCCTAAATTAGTTTGAGCTCCAGGAAAACACTCCACCCATTGCCAATTTCCCTCTGATCCAATCTCCTCCTCTACACCACTAAACACCAAACCGAAGCCATCATTATTCTCAGGAACAAACCCTCTACTCGACCATCCCCTCATCTCCAAACTAGACGCCACCAACCCATTTTTGTCATTGCCAACACCTGCTGCTCATCCAAAAAGCAGCGACACCAAATCATGCCGATTTCCTCCAAATTTCGACCAACACTTGCCATTTTCCATTACAAACCCAAATAGAATACTCATTCCATGAATTACTGCATTAATCCAATGATTTATTGAACCCTAGCGATCGCTGTAGTAAAAGAAAACAACGAACGTTGGTTCGAACTTTCCCAAACTCATGCTAGATCAAATCCTACACTAATATGAATCCTACTGGACTAGTTTTGAGATTTATAGATTTTTATCTCATTTGATATTAATTTTTATAAACCCCGTTTTGATTTTGCTGTGAAGAAAGTGGCTGCGCAATGTCTGTTGACTACGGGATACATTAGCTACGGTTTAGATAGGATGGTGGACTATTTATAGGAGGAATATATATCTAGATTTTTGAGATTTTATCAATTATAATATTAATTTAATTTGAATTGTTACTTTTATTTATCGTTCAAAAATCCCTATGATCGCATATTATATCCAAAAATCATGAAAATGGACATATAGTTAGAGTTTGACATTACGGACCCAAAGAAGCTAGTTTCGTCGAATTCCGACTCTGTTTGCTCACATAGCGTATTTTTAACCATCTAAATACTAACTGTTTTCCACAATAAAAATCCGAATGGCCACACACTAACTCCAAAAATCACGAAACTTGGAATCTAACAATAATTTAACATTACGGATCCAAGAAAATTAGTTTCATCGAAAATGGAGGTCGTTTGCAAAACTGGCTATTTTTAAAGCTCTAATTAACCAATTTAAATATATAAATATATTTAAAAATAATTAAATTTAATATTAAAAAAATATTATCGTACATATTCACAATAAAATATCATATAGCTCCAAATGGATTTATAACTCGATATTCAAATCCCGGTTGAATCGATATTCAATTTATATTGAAATTCCTTTTATAATATAAATAAATCATTATAAATTATAAAGGAATTCCATAATGACTTTTTGAAAATTTGATTTGGATATAAATCTAAATCTACCCAACGAAATCCTGAATTTTCTCTTCCATTAGAAAAATATACTTACCAGCTCCGAAAGTTCCTTGTTTCACAGAAATCCGATTTAAAACAGACCCTGTATATTCAGTTGAAGTTCGAATCGCCAAATTACGAACTGCCACGCCATTTGGAGCTCGATTTTTATTATAATATAATTATACGTTCAAACTTCGTTCAAATAATATATTTGTTAATATAATTCAACTCCAAACTGAATTATATATTATAAATATCCAATTCACAAAATATGTTAATTCACAATTTCCGACTATTTCAGAATTAAATATATCATTCTATTGTTTATATTAATTAAATATTCCATATAATTTAATTCAACGACCGTTTAAATTCTCTGAATCACTATTTGAATAATTAAATAAATAAATTATTATCCGGTAAAATACGGGTCGTTACATTCTTCCCCCCTTAAAATAATTTCGTCCTCGAAATTGCTAAAGTTGAAAACAAACCCTATTGACTAGTACAAATTTATTTGTTTACTTATCAACTACAGTTTCAACTGAACCAATTTTATTTCAGTTAAAATATTAACTAATTCTTATAAACGAAAATTTTCAAAAATCCTGAAAATTTTCTAACACCCGAAATTTTTGAAAAAAAATCGCCAGCACCTTCTTTGTACTGGTCAATCAGTACAACTACAACTCGCCTCTCTGGGCCTTCTCCACCCCCAAAAGAAAATCAAACAGCCAAGCAACTTTCCAATTCGGCTCATAAATCACCAAACCGATATATAAATAAACTGGGACCTTTTTGTCGGGCATACCATTATATCCTTTCCATCCGTTACCAATTCTGCATATACCCATGTCATCCCAATCAAATTCCAATCTGTTTTTATGCACAAATACAACCATTCGCTTATACCTAAGTCGAATTTCATTTCAATCCCAAGTTCCATTCTCGATTCCAAACTCATAATCCATTAATAGAGTTCCATTTCAATTTCCTATCTCCCAATACAATTGTATTTGATATCATTCTAATCTAATTCAATTTCAATTACCACTTAACTAATTCCAGCTCGGTTTCACAAATATCTATTTAAATTTGTTTTTAATTCGAACAATTTCTTCCTTGGAGTTTTAAACAACTTACTCATCCAAAACAAAAATCAAATATTTGCTTTTGAAATCAAAACAACTTGTTTTCTCAAAACAATTCAAAAACAAAATCCTTGGTAGTAATCTTTCACTTAGCAACTCGAAAATGAACACTGATCACGTTACGCAGTCATCATCAGAATTATTTTCCAGCGATCGAAGTGAGTTCAATACTATATCACTTTTAAAACCATTTCTAAATACGTCCATTTTGAAATACATTTCAAAATACCATTCACACTGCTTGTAAAACAATTTAAAATCTCCCAGGATTTTAAAATTCTCATATACTCAATTCAATTCCATTTACAAACACTTTTCCCAATTTCTAATGTTTTAATTCCAATTCTAATTAAAAATTCGTATTTAACTTATAGGACTTCATATGTTTCTCTTATATGATTTTTGGTTGGTTATTTACATAACCATTTTAATTTATAATCTTACTCGATTATAATAATAACCAATATATCCAATATATTATAATTCCAATATGTATATATATTTTCTCTATATCAAAATATACTTTGGGTAAAATTATTTTCATTTACCCTCTTTTCTAAACATATCGTGTCGACCCATCGTATTCGAGTGTTTAGAAACTCCTACCGATACAGTGGATCAAACTGATCGATCAGAACCCTTAAACAACTCAATCAATAAATATCCACAATATAAAATCATTTTATATTGAACAACAAATACGCGCTCATATATATAATCTCAAAATCAGTCTGGGGTATTGCTGACCCTATCTCTATTGAGTCATGCCACAGAGCCAAGGTAATACTTAACCTTCAGCTCTGATACCACTGTAACGATCCAGGGTTTTCGCAATCCTGGATATCGGCATACAACACTATATTGACTATTCAAGCATCGGAAACACCGGATAGTCCATGAACGAAATTAGAGGGTGAGAATAGATAAGATAGAAACTTAGAATATAAGAAGAAGAAGAACATACAACATTAGAGTAACACAAATCTCACAGCGGAACGAACAACATATAATTGATAACATATCTTCTAAATAAAATCAGTATATGTATACAGTAACATTTTAGAGTACAACAGTTACAACACAACGGAAATAACAACAGCTATAAAATCCTGAAGCCTCATGCTCCAAGCTCTCCAAGTATATCTGCAAAATCTTGACTACTTGACTGCCCGTACAAAATTGGGCACCCAAGAGTTTAGGGAAAACAAAACAAAATAAACTCTAAGTCAGTCATGGGACTGGTGTGAGTAAAATAATTTAAAACAGTTTGAGCAAATAAACGATATCTCATAGGACCACGCCGTATAACGGAATGGGTTTTTCCCTTATGAGAATACAAATCAATTTGATTTAACTTTCAAATCATTTTGAAAGAAATGATAAACTTTTATATCAAAACTCTTTTGATATTATAATAGTGTCTATCAACCACAATATAATAATCATCTTGCAGAACGCTTTCATCTCACGTTCCACATATAAAGTATACAATCAAAACCCCGAGCACTTATTGGGTAATGGATTTCCAACTATGACAAGGTATGGAACCACCTTCTGATAGTGTACCTTTAGAGAGGAATACACTGGGTTCAACAAGAACATCTTGCAACCCGACCGCACATAACCGACCACTCATTTCGCTTGAGTGTATCGAATTTATATCACCAATGGTTGGGATCAGCAACCATTTCCCGAATGGTTCAACATCGACAATATATTATAGAATGTAATGAATATCTCTAGATTGGTGATAATACAACCTACTTGGCAGCCAACCACTTAGCCATGCTCCCTGCCCGATTTTTGTCATTTCCCGGTTGTGAGGCTAGAGGCCACACTTATCTCTGACACATCACACATTTATTCGCTTTGAATGTCACATCGTCATACCCGCCAAATCACACGTTGATTTTCCAAAAAATACAATGGGTATACAGCTAAGAGAAATGAATTCCTCCGCCACCAAACATACATACGTTTGAAGAAATCAACTTACATGATCCATTAAATATACTCTGTCAGTCATTCTTCCATACAGGTCGTCCTGGGATTGGAAAGACCGAAGGTACTATTCTGTAAATAGAACAGCCCTTGCATAACTCCGTCTTCAACTATCTTCATCATATTTGATCACAATGCTAACGCCCATACAAAGTGGTTTTCAGGTCATGAATCTAATCCTGGTCTCTCCGTATTGACGATGGAAAAAATGGTCAAAAACTTCGATAGTCGGTGAGTTAACTATAAAAGAAAAACACGTGTGCAAGCAACGATATTATTCCCAGATGGAAATTATATCAATCAAACAACATTTAACATTTATCTCTTTAGTTCATTACTTTTTCTCCTGTTTCCATATATTCAACATTTCTTATTTTTTAAATTAAGAAAATATACATTATACATCATTGGAAAACATTTCCATCTCTTTTTCACGTGTCACTGTCATTCCAGTATTCTTTATCATCAAACATTTCATTTTCTATGATTAGAAAATATCTCTGATTATATTTGGAAAATGTTTCCAAAACTCATTCATATGATTTAAACCGATGTTTAGATAAAACATCGCTTTACCAACTCAAATCATTATACTCGTTAACTAAATTCACTTAACCAATCTTCACTACCGAACCTTAACCATTCCTTAGTTAAAAATGGAGTCAATCAAGTTGGGGTATAACTATCTCTCAGACCTTAACTGAACAACATTTCTAATTTCGAAAATAGACAAGTTCACCTTCTAAATCTTTAACAAACTTCCTCACGTAACTCTCGGATTCTATTTACGAATCCACTTCTTTTACAGAAATTATTTGATTATAACAATAGTGTTATAATCCCATGCTTCCGAAATATAATAACTTAAGTATAACTTTTATTTGTTAATTTGGATAAATAAACAAACAACTAATTTATTTATAAACAAATAAATCTTGATTAAAAACGGAAAGTGAATAGTACTTTCCTGAATTCGATATAATCGAATTCAATGTATAATTCTCTTTCGAATAATCTCTATTCGATAACTCCTTTTCGAATAAACTATATTCGATTAACTCTATTCGAATAACTAATATTCGATAATCTCTCTTTCGAATAAATTATATTCGACTGGCACCTTTCTTCGAATAAACTATATTCGATTTACTCCTTTTCGAATAACTCTACATTCGATTAATTCCTCTTTGAATAACTCTATTCGATTAACTCCTTTTGAATAACTAATATTCGATTAACTCCTTTCGAATAACTAATATTCGATATCTCACTTTGAATAACTAATATTCGACAAATTCTTTTTGAATAACCAATATTTGACAACTCACTTCGAATAACTAATATTTGATTAACTCACTTTCGAATTACTCTATTCAATTAACTGTATTCAATAACTCTAATCGATTAACTCTAATTGATTAACTCTAATCGATTAACTCTAATGAATTAACTCTAATCGATTAACTCTAACAAATTAACTCTCTTCGATTAACTCTAATCGATTAACACTAATGAATTAACTCTATTGAATTAACTCTAATCGATTAACTCTTTTCGAATAAACTATATTCGATAACTTCTTTTCTCTATTCAAATAACTATACTCGATTAACTCCTTTAACTTTATTCGAATAAACTATATTCGATTAACTCCTTTAACTTTATTCAAATAAACTATATTTGATTAACTCCTTTAACTTTATTCGAATAAAATTATATTAGAGTAATTCCTTTCGAATAACTAATATTCGATTAACTCCTTTTTTCGAATAACCAATATTCGACTAACTTTATTTGAATAACTAATATTCGATTAACTCTTCTGATAACTAATATTCGATTAACTCCTTTTTCGAATAACCAATATTTGACAACTCTTTTCGAATAACCAATATTCGATAACTCTCTTTCTTCGAATAACTATATTTGATTAACTCTATTCGAATAACTAATATTCGATTAATCCCTTTAACTCTATTCGAATAAGCTAATATTCGATTAATTCCTGTTCGATTAACTCTATTTGAATAACTCTAGTTCGATTTAACTCTATTTGAATAACTCTATCTCAATTTAACTCTAATCGATTAACTCTAACTGGTTAACTCCATTTGGTTAACTCTAACTGGTTTACTCTAACCAGTTTACTCTTTGTCCATATTCAGTTTCAAATATCGATGTTGAAATCGATTCTTACTTCTCTATAGAAGTCCTGACTTATATATTCTATTTATCCAATGATAAATATTTTACTTAATTTATGAAATCTGGTTTATAAATTAATCTTCTTACTTTATCTGTTAAAACAGATTTCTCTCAAATGTTCACTTTGAATTCATATTCTGTTATACCCGTGTGCGAAGCACGTGTCTAAACTTTCTTAGTGTAAAATTCTCTTTTTATACCATTCTATTCATTTTTCAAGTATTTCCTTATATATTCTATTTATTTTCTAAATAAATATTTCCATTTATAATCTATTTATTTTCTAAATAAATATTTCCTTTATAATTCTATTTATTTTCCAAATAAATATTTCCTTTATAATTCTATTTATTTTCTAAATAAATATTTCCATCATAACTCTATTTATAAATGTTTTTTTACTAATATTTCCTTTTCAATTCTATTTGTAAATGGTTTACAAATATTTCCTTTTCTATTCGTTTCACAAATATTTTCCTTTTATGTATAAAATCCATAGATTTTATATAAATACTTTATTTTTAAAATACACTTTGAAAACCCCTTTTCTACATTCTAGTATTTCTTATGGTATTTAAAATACCAAATAACAATGATCGATATCATTCAGAACACATAATCAATAACATATTATATATCACATCATATATCACCATATATGAAACAAAACAGTATTTTAAATATTGAGGAATCCAGTTAGATCCCTCCAACCTATTTCCATGCATCACAGATGTTAAACAATATAATTAACATCAATTTCATTTCACTATGAAATTTTCTGATGAACAGAATCGATATATGATTAACAATTTATATATATATATATATATATATATATCATTATCTATAATTTCAACCAATACATAAGCAATTAACCAAACAGTCAACACACAGCAATTAATCATCATTTAGCAGTTCTAAAAATATGTTATAAAAATATGAACAAGTAGTGTTGGTGAGTTTTACTCACATTGGACGATCATCGTTAATAACGATAACCATCGCTTGATTCAGATGGACAATTTATTTTGCTATAAATTGTAATGGGCTCCAATTGACTCGTAGTCAGTTCCATTGTGTTGTGTCCTTCCATACGATCCTATTGGATCTTGTTTCACTGAATTCCGTTAACATATGATGAAGACATACATTTTATAAGTTACACTAGTATTTAAATTTAATTTAAACTTAAAACAATAGTTATTGGGCCTTTCACCCATTTAACCCAGACCATCCACCGTTGCAAGCCTAGACCCACTTCCCTATTATAACCTGCCTTCCCCAAATTAGTTTGAGTTCCAGGAAAACAATCCGCCCATTGCCAATTTCCATCTGATCGAATATCCTCCTCCACACAACTAAACACCAAACCGAAGCCACCATTACTCTCAGCAACAAACCCTCTACTCGACCATCCCCTCATCTCCAAACTCGACGCCACCAACCACTTTCCGGCAATGCCAACACCTGCTGCTCATCCAAAAAGCAGCGACACCAAATCATGCTGATTTCCTCCAAATTCGACCAACACTTGCCATTTTCCATTACAAACCCAAATAGGATACTCATTCCATGAATTACTGCTTTAATTCACCGATTTACTGAACCCTCGCGATCGCAGCAGTAAAAGAAAACAACGAACATTGGTTTGAACTTTCCCAAACTCATGCTAGATCAAAGCCTACACTGATATGAATCCTACTGGACTAGTTTTGATATTTTAGATTTTTATCTCATTTGATATTGATTTTTAAAAACACCGTTTTGATTTTGCTATGAAGAAAGTGGCTGCGCAATGTCTGTTGACTATGGGTTACATTAGCTAGGGTTTAGATAGGATGGTGGACTATTTATAGGAAGAATAAATATCTAGATATTTTGAGATATTTTCGATTTTTAATTTGTATCGTTACTTTTATTTGTCGTTTAAAAATTCCTATGATCACATATAATATACAAAAATCATGAAAATGGACATATAATTAGAGTTTGACATTATAGACCAAATGAAACTAGTTTCGTCGAATTCCGATACCGTTTGCTCACACTACGTATTTTTAACCATTAAAATACTGACTGTTTTCCACATTAAAAATCCATACGGCCACACACAGACTCCAAAAATCAAGAGACTTGGAATCTAACAATAGTTTGACATTACGGATCCAACAAAATTAGTTTTGCTAAAAACGGAGGTCGTTTGCAAAACTGGCTATTTTTTAAAGCTACAAATAACCCATTTAAATATATAAATATATTTAAAAATAATTAAATTAAATATTAAAAAAATAAATATTATCGTATATATTCACAATAGAATATCATATAGCTCCAATTGGATTTATAACTCGATATTCAAATCCCATTTGAATCGATATTCAATTTATATTGAAATTTCTTTTATAATATAAATAAATCGTTATAAATTATAAAGGAATTCCATAGAGACTTTTCGAAAGTTTGATTTGGACATAAATCAAAATCTACCCAACGAAACCCTGATTTTTCTCTTCCATTAGAAAACTATACTTACCAGCTCTGAACGTTTCTTGTTTCATAGAAATCCGATTTAAAACAGACCTTGTATATTCAATTGAAGTTCGAATAGCCAAATAACGAATTGCTGCGCCATTTGGAGCTCGATTTTAATTATAATATAATTATACGTTCAAACTTCGTTTAAATAATATATTCGTTAATATAATTTAACTCCAAACTAAAGTATATATTATAAATGATCCAATTCACACAATATTGTCAATTCACTATTTCCGACTATTTCAGAATCAAATATATTATTCTATTATTTATATTAATTAAATATTCCATAATTTAATTCAATGACCATTTAAATTCTCTGAATCACTATTTAAATAATTAAATAAATTAATTATTATCCGGTAAAATACAGGTCGTTACACCTACATTGATTGATAAGATCTCTGCTCTTCGGAAACATGATGAATTTATCTAGAGAATAAGTAAAAGAGTTCAGGAAGGCGAACCCTCGAGTTTCCAAATAGATAAAAAGGGATTTCTTAGGTTAAAAGGGCGAATTTGTGCCCCGAATATCCCTGAGCTCAGAAGAGAAGTAATGGACGAATGTCACAAATCCAAGCTTTGTATTCGTCCAGGGGTGAGTAAGATGTATCATGATCTCAAGTGCATGTTCTGGTGGAAATCTATGAAAAGAGACATTTCCATTTATGTTAGCAGGTGTTCCACTTGCCAGCAAGTCAAAAGTGATCAGCAGAAACCTGCCGGATTGTTACAACCACTAGAAGTTCCAAGTTGGAAGTGGGATCAAATCTCCATGGATTTTATTGATGGCTTTCCCCATACAAGGAAAGGTAATGATAGTATTTGGGTGATCGTAGACCGTTTCACGAAGTCTGCCCATTTTGTTCCTGTCAGATCTACTAGAACTGCTCAAAGTCCAGCGAAAATTTATTTTAGAGAAATTGTTCGACTACATGGAGTCCCCAGTAGCATTGTTAGTGATCGTTATCCGATATTCGCTAGTAAATTCTGGGTAGCATTCCAAGATGAGCTAGGGACAAAGTTAAATCTGGGCACCGCCTATCATCCTCAAATAGATGGCCAGACTGAGAGGGTAAATTGTATACTGGAAGACTTGTTACGAGCATGTATTCTTGATTTTGGTGGGTTGTGGGAAGATCACTTGCATTTGGTTGAGTTCTCTTATAATAATAGTTACCAAGCAAGCTTGCAAATGTCGCCATTCGAAGCATTGTATGGCAGGCCATGTAGATCTCCCACATGCTGAGTAGAACCAAGCAATAGACTAGTATTGGGTCCCAACATGATTCGTGAAGCTTCGGATAAAGTTGATTTTATTAAGAAGAGATTACTAACAACTCAGAGCTAACAGAAAAGTTATGCAGATTGAAGAAGAAGGGATTTAGAATTTGCTATTGGCGATTATGTGGACTTGAGAGTTTCTCCGTTAAGAGGAGTAGTTCGATTTGGTAAGAATGGGATGTTGGCTCCTTGATTCATTGGTCCATTCCCTATTCTGGAAAGAATTGGAACTCTCGCTTATAGGGTTCAGTTGCCTGACTGGTTGCCAGGGGTACATGATGTATTCCATGTGTCAACTTCGAAAGCATATACATGATCCAGACTTGATTATGAGGAAGCTGCATAGCAAGAGTTGGTGATTACCCCGAGCTTAGTAGTAAGAAGAGAGCCGGTAAAGATCATTGGCAAAGAAACCCGAGTTCTGAGGAACAAAAGATTTCATCAAGTCAAAGTGCAGCGGAGCGGAGATCCCAGAGACTGTACATAGGAGACCGAAGATAGCATTAAACAGGCTTATCCTAGTGCAAAGTGGATATCTCTGACTAGTTCTAGTGCAAGGTACATTTACAATATTTTACATTTTCTGTTTTGTTTCCTACTTTACTGTTGTTTCCTTTTCTAGGACGAATTTTTTTTAAGCGGGTGAGATTGTAACACCAGGAAAATCAGAACCAATTTATAATTTTATTTTGGCTATTTTATTGAATTTTAAATAGTTAAAATAATTTATTTTAAATAACAACGATTAAGAAAATGTATTCAAACCAAAGTTAAAATGTATATATTTATTTTAATTATAAAAGGAATTAGAAATAGCGTGGCAGTTTGAAAATTTGAATTTGAACTTTGACTGAATGTACAGGATGCAAAATAAATCGGATTTTAGTGAAACCAAAAATATTTAAATCCATGTAAGAGTACCTTTCCAACTATAACGACCCGAACTTCCCTGTAAAGGAAAGCCCGGATTGAGTTGAGAACATGAAAAATCAGAACACAAACAGAATAACATTTCATTTTTTATTACAGCAATTTACATCAGAGTACAAGAATATACAGAGTATGAACAAATAGTATTCATTTCATAAATATCAGAGATTTAGAAGTTACAATGCAGCGGAAAATAATACAAAACACAACTTGAAAGAATATACGGATACAGAGCATTCCGAATATCATTCCAGCTGTAAACAAGGATACTGTGAATATAAATCTACAAAACCAAAACTACTAGCTGCCCGTGTAGAATATAAGGGCACCCAGAGTTTATGTTAAAACAATAAACTTCAGGTCAGTCATGTGACTGGTGTGAGAACTAAAACAGTTATTTTAAACTTTACTTTAAAATCAAATATATCAAGGGACCATGTCGTCTAACACGGAACGGGTTTCCCTCCAAATATTCCAGTGCATATAACAAAACAGCGCAATGCTTTTTGGAAAAATGAAGTTATTATAAGACTAAGATCCCATCACACAATGCAACGCAAGCCGAAGGATAGAGTTTTGCCTTATACTAGCGAAACATGCTTGGTACGTTTAAAAAAAATCATTTTGATACTATTATAGTGTAAAGTGTATGAAAACTACTTCAAATATAAATGTATCAATCATAGACAGCATAGTGCCCTATCCCACTATGTCGCCATACCAGGCTCTACAATTTAAAACCGCAATGTCGTATTGGAAGTTGGATTTCCATCTTTGAACCATGGCAAGGGATCGTCCTCACCGCTTCGAGACAATCTAGCCCAACATCTCAGGCATGTACCCTGTCAAGCCTTAGGAGCCATAGGGCCGGTCCACACGAAGTGGGTTAAAATGCATGAACAATACGTTTCCCCGCTTATGGGGCGTAAAACTGGTAAGTATATCGACTAAACCATCCATCGGCCCTCGCAGTGACTGATATAACCGAGGCGCCTCGCTATCCATCATCCACATAAGTAAAACGTCAGGGCTTGCAAAACCCTAACACACTTCTAGCTAGAAAGAAACGCATGTTCCCTCTGGATCCTCTCCCGTTTCTGGTTCATACCGAGGTGTGAGGCTCGCGAATTAACACTACACAAAGTTATGCTATATTAAAGCCGTGCTTTGGTCTTCAACCACAAGACTCTGCTTTTTAGTAAAAGCCTTGATCATTTCCATTTCAGCATGCCACACAGGCAATTCACGCTATGCAACCAATAACTATCAATCACACAGAATGAAATCCGATGTCAGACACACGTCCATTTACAAGTTCATTCTGGGTCTGAATGAAACTGGCGGCACCTTATTCCTCGTCCCATATGTCCAATACAGGAGAGTGGCCATATTATAAACAAGTGCTACACAAACACAACATACGCCTCATTCCAATCTAGAATATTCATTTTTCAAAATATTAACATTTTAAGGAAAGGTTCCCATTAAATTCATCAAAGATAAATTATTTTAAATTTATTCTTTAATCTTCCTTTGGATATCATCTCAAACCATATTAAGCTTTTTCAAACTAGTCGGGATTAGCGCATCTTACCGAAGTAATCATTTATTTTATTTCCCAATCTCAACTTATTCATCCCATGGAGAAAAACTGGTAATACTTCATACCTAACACCACAGTGTTATCGGTAAATATTAATTACCATTTCACGTTCAAATCTAATTAAAGATTTAGTTATCACCTGGAGTAAAACTGGTTTTACTCCATTTTTGACCAATTCAATCTACTTAAAGATTCATTAAAACTCCACTTAGTTTTTATCTTCCCAAAAATCAATATTAATGATTATATAACTTGGGAAATCATATCCTATCTTTAACTGGGTTAAAAAACCAATGTCATTTAAAACACGGTTCACGATAAACCCAAAATCACATTCCATTTTATTCCAATTACTAATTATAACTGGAAATTCTAGCAAACTTAATTAAAAGACTATTCTTTTCACACGGGGTTTAAGAACAGTATTTTTGAAGATACCATTCCATCGGTCTTTAACCGTAAATTAGTTAGAGAACAATTCCCTAAGTATTAATCCCGAAGGCTGAAACCAACATCAGACCAATACCCAGAAAACCATTCACTTAGCTAATCTCCAGTTTTTTTCTAATTTTCTTAACTCCCTTGGGTTTAAGAACAGCATTTTTAAAGATACCATTCACGACAAACCCAAAATTCAATTCAATTCAATTCCAATTAAATATTAATTAATTAGTAAACTTCATTAAATCTATATAAAAAGATTTAATCTTTTCTCAACTGGG
Organism: Allium sativum; assembly: GCA_030737875.1. Taxonomy (NCBI): domain Eukaryota; kingdom Viridiplantae; phylum Streptophyta; class Magnoliopsida; order Asparagales; family Amaryllidaceae; genus Allium; species Allium sativum. The sequence continues at coordinate 115,480,199 of CM060921.1, forward strand.
TTTAAGAGCAGTGTTAGTGAAGACACCTTCCATGACAAACCCAAAATCCCATTTGATATTAAATACAAGGCTCTGAATAGAAAATATATCGACTTATATTCAATATCAAATTCTGAAATCAACAAATATCGTATTGGAATAACGATATATAGACCTTTCAGATTCCTCCACAATTTCAATATAATCACGGAATCCAATATCGAAATATTCCGGAGATAATTTCGATTCAAATCCATTCTAATTCATATATTGGAAATTCTGGTTATTTTTGAAACCATTTCAAATCCAATTTATTTATTTAAAAATACTAAGTTATAAATCTAGTTCATATCTTGTTCATTTCGATAAAAATATATTTTTGTCTTTTCCAATATGAAATTTTTCATTCCAAATCATTTATTATGATTTTACACAAATTATTGATATTTTTAATAATTTTATCAAGGCCCGTACAGTCGATTTCCATAAATGGTTATCGAACTGCACTTACAGCGACCTTTTTCAAATTTGATTTGGACATAATTCCAAATCCAACCGTTAGATTTCAAATTTATTATATTCATTGGAAAGCTCTTTCGATACTCGCCCAACGGTTCTGGTTTTAGCAGAATCCGACTGTCGGATCTCCCATAACGTCAATTCGAAGTCAATGGTCGAAATTCGTGAACAGTCGCAGCACGGCGCGTTCTATTCAGGCCATTTAGTATTAATATATAATATATATATATATATATATTATATATATTTCGTTGATTTCCATTTAAAACGTATTTTATAAATCGTTTTAAAATGATTCTATCTTCATTTTTCAATTTTAAATCAAAATGGAATATTCCATATCATTTACATATAAATGATAATATTTTCAAAACATTAGATTTTTGAAATCATTTTCTTTTCAATATTCATTATAAGAATGAATAAAATCAATAAATAAATATCGTTCACGTCAAAATGGCGTTAATCTAATCAACACTGCTTTATATATTTCAATAATTTCGTGTCCGTCCCAGATCGGACATCAAAATCGGATTTTGATCTTTTACTTAATATTATTTTAAAATATTCATCATTTTAAAATATTCATTATTTTAAAATATTCCTTCTTTCTGAACTGGAATCAAACACAGTTAATTACCATATATTGTTATTTATATGGATTTCATACACACGTGTACACAACAGTAATCAAACACAGTCAACCATCATCCAAAGTGCATTACACAACTGCATAAGCGTTAAATATAAATAATCAACGCTTACAACAGTCTGTCAACCCATCGATTGATATACAACTAAATATTGGGGTTAGTGTATGTCTAATTTCATCCCAATACCCGTGTGGGGTTTTAAAACAACAAACACTGACTATTATTTGTGCAGTTGGGCGATGTGTAAAATATATCGTCCCAATCCATATCAGTAAAATGTGTGTACATAAATAAATCGTCTGATTTGTAAATGAATATTTATTTTATTCAACACATGGATATTTTATTTTATTCAACTCATCAGAAACCAAATTCACGCCAACAAATCAATCCAAACACACAACCAAACAAGTCGTCCAAGGTCTGTGGGCGACCGGAAGCAGTTCATATATGCTGTTATGAAATAAATAGCTGTATAGGAATAATTTTAGTGAGGAGTTCTCACTTTTCAGATCCATTCCTCTGTTCTTAATTTCTGAACGGTTCGGATTTGGACTTGATTCTCATCAGTTCCATCGCACTCTATTTCACTCTGTTCATAGTAAAAATCTCATTTTTAAATGATGATCTTTATGAATAAAAATCACATTTTTAACATCGATCTATATAATTTAAAATCACATTCTTATTCTTATACTGTTCATATAAAAATCACCTTTTCATCTTCGCTACATGTATATAATTATCAAATTTTTACCATTGCTTCATGTATATAAAAATCTAATCTTTGCTAAGTAAAAATCATATTTTTAACCCGCTACTTCATATATAAAAACCATATTTTTATATTGTTAGTACATATATAAAAATCGAATTTTTATTCCCTAACCATATATGTTAAAATCGAATTTTTTTCATAAGCGTATATATAAAAATCGAATTTTTATTTCTAATATAAATACATAAAAATTGTATTTTTACTTCAAATCTAAACACATAAAAGTTGTATTTTTATCTCAAATCTATATATATAAAAATCGCCTTTTTATCATGCTATTATATATTTTTAAAGCGATGTTTGTATAGAAAAGATTATATTTTTAAATCGCAAATTTCATAATAAAAATCATATTTTTATTCTAACATGGTATACATAAAAATCCTAACTTTTCACATTTAAAAATCATAACTTTTCGTGTTATACATATAAATAAAAATCAAAATTTTATTACATTAAAAACCGAGAATAAATTCAACGCTTCATACATGTAAATCAAATTTTATTTTAAAGATTATTACATACAAAAAACTGAGATAAAGTGAATAAAAATTAAAAACACTACAATAAAAAACACTTTTCGCAACAGGCAATATCTGTTGCAGTAGACCAATCTCAACAGGCCCACGCCTGTTGGTATTGCCGAAGTTGCAAAAAGTCAAACAACGTTTTCTTCTTGTTGCAATAAGACGTTGCGGTATACTTTTTTGCAACTGGCCTTTGTTGTTGCAATAGATCATTTTGCAAAAACAAATAACAGTTGCAAACCTATTATAGGCATTCAACAAACAAGATACTACAACTATTTCTAACAGTTGCAATTTGATTATTTACAACACAACATGCCTGTTGCAAAATTCAAAAAACTCATTTGCCTACTAAATCCACCATCATTGCATTTAATAATATAATAATGAAAGCATATATTATCAAAAAATAAGTAAATATGCATTTCCAATAACATTCACTAAATAAGTAAACATATATTATCAAGAAATAACATATATTTTATTTTAACCGAAATTCAATACTACATACGATTGCAGCAAAAGTTCACAAAATTTCCACACACTATTCACATATAAAATAATTTCTATTCTCTACTTTAACAGATTTTCTGAAAATATTATTTGCTATGCAGCTCTATCAGAAGCATCCATCATCGTAAGAGAAAACACTCCATTGACGACCTCTTTACGTGTGTATGGTTCAACGAAGTGGTTCGTTTTACTTCACGAGATCAACTCAGCTTTCCATAGGTTCTATGACGCCTAAACATATCAGGAGTCGTCATGTTCCCAATATTTGTCCATGTTTCACTTTTTCCTAATGCTCAGAATCAAAGAAATAGAAATAGAAAAAGATAATTAATGAATCAGTTGACCTAAAAAAATTAAGCTAATAAAAAAAAGCTTGCTTAGCTGCAAATTTGACAATCGATTTTCTTGTCAATTTTAGCTGGCCAACTTGATTTTTCTGTCAGCTTCTGATTCTTGCCTGCGCAAGACCTGCATGAAATAATCATAAGATTGTGAACTAAACAATCTTTATGCACATCAAATGGGAAAACAATAAAAAATTTCCTTTTATATTTAGATGGATCAAACAGAAGAACAAAATAAGGCAAAACGACAGTGCAACTCTAACGGCTTTAGAATATCAGTACAATACTGGAAGCAGATAACCACCTAGTAAATCCATTGCTATAATAAAAGCTTATGAATAAAAAGAATTTACTTAATAAAAAAATACATCTACAATATCCAACAATCAAGAGACTGAGCTTCTTATGAAGTAGTTTCAAGAGGCTGTCATTATCTATGATAAGAGTCTGCAAGGAAATTGCTGTATTTTATGAATTTAATCTATTTCAATTGAAGATTCTGTATCTGCTATTTCATGTATCTTGTGTTTTAAATTATTAGAAGGTGCAAATACAGTAAATGTTACATCAAAATTCTCTTCTTAAGTTATAGTAAAAGACCAGAAGTTTCTCCTATTATTCATATATTTATGATTGCATTGGAAGACTGGGTGTTGGGTTTGATTTCAAATTTAGATCTTAAAGAATGCATAATATTTGTAATATATGTATTGTACTTGATGCAAGTACCATACATTTTTTTTAGGAAAAAAACAATTGAAATAACCAATAACAACCAACATATGACAACAGTAAGCATCAGTAATAAACATCCTCACAAACAATATCTTGAGAAAAATAAATAAATTATACTACCCTTTGAAATTAGATCCCATGCATTTCTAAAGTAGTCTATTAGGTTAAATTTTATACTAAAGGGTAACAATTAAATAAATTCCAGCCAGTGGTTCATGAAGCATTTGACTGTCTGTTGCACACTCAGCAGTGGTGAATAGCATGCAAGAAGTATGCTGCCATATTGCATGGAAAAACAATGAGTACAACATCTTACTAGCAATTGCACCATATTAACCATCTAGCAAAACTGAGGTGCTTGCTTAGACCCAGAACTGAAATTTAAAACTGAATTCAGCTTAGATTCTACTTTTTGAGAATCCAACTTAAATCCAAATAGAATGGGCCGATTTGAAAACAGGATTGAAATCATACAATTTTGATATTTATGTAAATAATGAGCTTGGTCACTTCTTTATGTGGACAGTTGTATCGATTTAATAAAATACCTTACATTACCTACATATCCGCTCCTAGTTTTCCCTTTAAACATATTTTTATAATAGATCAGTAGAGCGTTATTCTTAGAATTGACAAAATTCAGCCAGAATAAAATATGCTCACAAGATGACATTAATCAATTAAATCAAAATCAAAACTTACATGGCTGGATGATTTTTTTAGCATACCTTCCTAGAAGAGGAATGGAATGAAAGCAGGAAATTGATCTCGGTTTATGCGAAAATGCAGGTTGACTTCCAATAAAAGCCAAAGCTTCCATTGCGTGATTCATAATTCAACTCCTTTAATCTGAAACTATACTGGCCAATAAGCATTTATTATACCTACATTTTATACATGAAGAGAAATACAGTGAAGTACCTTCATCCACATGCATCAAGACTATCATAAACATATGAGCGATCTGATTCTCTAAGCATGAGTAAAAGAACCGCTGCCAGTTATTGTTATTTCCCCATATTCTTTAAAGCATTTGCGTTACCAGACTTCTCAATAGCATCAATGAATTCCATGACCTCGTCTTTGAAAGCTGTAGCAGGAGAAAATTTATGTGACATATATATCATTTGAGTCGTAAAATATAAACTATAAACTATAAACAGTTAAGAGAGGCATAAAGAGAAAATGTGACAGCCTTGTAATAATTATTAGACTGTTTATTAGCAGCAACTATCAATTCTGGGATGATCATGAGGCAGTTTTCTTCCTATAAATATAGTCGGAACAAAAAATTAATAAAAAGAAAAAAAGTGAGTCGCTTGCAACTCACCTCAGCACAAAAACATATACAGTTTATTTGCTACTCTCTAATATAATTGTTAATGTTTCATATCAACGTTCATTGATCTACTCTGGTATGCACTTTGTACATAGTTTAAAAATGCAAATATATGTATGCACTTTGTAAATGAATTTCACCTTGCGCAAATGAGATTTCCTTCGTAAACAAACCATATCCAACACTACGAGTTTGCTTGTTGTCTCACCATTACTATGGACCGAGATTTCGGCTTCTTAAATGCAAATTTTTCAGATAGATATGAAACTAAAGGCATCTATTTCTTCTTAATAAAAAAAAGAAATGATAATTTAAATAAAATTAGAACCTGGAAAAATGCTTATATGTTGCTGCTCCCATAACAAACTTGTTAATCCCATGCCAAGATATAAGTTAAATTTATCCTTTTGCAACATTATTTGAATCGAGCACAAGTCACAAGTTTCTCAACTTGTATCTGAATGAAGAAACCAAGTAATTAAGAGTATGAACAAACAAAATAAATTAAAAAATTATGAAGTTAATTCACCTTAAGTTCTTTTTTTTTGAATACAAAACAATTACGATGTTAATTCACCTTGAGTTTTTTTTTAAATATGAAACTAATAAATAAATATTCAGCTTGTGAATGCACCGAATCAAACCACATTAATAATACGAGACTAAATTATCATTGAAAATTAAGCAGTGCCTTAACATTTCAAACTACATCTAATCAGTCGAAGAAAAATCAACAGAAAATCAAGGACAAAGCGGAGGTAGATAAGTATCATGTAGCAAACTTGAGGCTTAACTAACGATTGGTAAATTTGGTGACGACAACCTTGGTGCCCTCGGATATAGCGTGCTTAACGAGTTCACCAGGAAGCACAAGGTGAACAAATGTCTGAATCGCCCTGGAGGTTATTGTTGGCTTCTTGTTGTACCTCACCAATTTAGAATATTCCTGAGCAAGCTTTTCAAATATATCGTTGATGAAGGAATTCATGATTCCCATGGGTTTGTTGGGGACCTTGGTGTAGGCTAACAATAAATGGAATGACTACACCAAGTTACCGTCAGTTTCACATAAATGATAACATTATTACTATTAATGATGAAAACAATAATGATGAAAACATAAATGGTAACTTTAATCTGTATCCCACTATTCGTCATGCATTGGTCTGTGTTACCATCAGTTTCACATCAATAAGTTTTAACCCTAGACAACAATACTTTGATAATAAGTTGGGTATCAACTACTAATGTGAAAACAATAATGATACTATCATCATAATGTAAATTAACATTTCCAATACAATAAATAAACATCAAAACATAACCCTTAACTGGTAACTATTGTACAGTTTCAAAAGGAAAGGAAAGCACTGATAATAATAACGCTACAACACTTCTTAGTGCATATCATGAGCCAAAGCTATTGGAATGCCATGTCTTTCCAGAAGCAACATAGGAATTCAGTAGTTTGCATATATAAATATTCAATATAAAAGCAAGCATCAGTTTGATCATAAATCAATGAAATGATACAAGAAAAAGTTGTTATGAATAAGATTAACCAACCTAATCCCGTATTGGAAGAATAGTGATTACAAATGTAAACTAACATTAAAGGTATAGTGCCGAACACTTTTTTGTTGATGCACCATTAAGGCAAGAGATTAGAATTGTTGGTAATGATGACAGTAACATAATTGGTATTTTATGCAAATAATTGGATAATTTCATAAGTGCATAACACTATAAGCAAATGCTTCAAATACCATTTGAAAACTTAACAAAAAGTCATGGATGACTTCAACTGGTAGCATCTAAAAAATGAATAAGAATTCAACTGGATGGTAAGGGAATATGATTAATAGCTATATTACACACCTTAAAAAATTGATTTCAGCAGTACAATTAAAAAAATAACTACGATGATGATGGTGATGATGATATACACAAAATGGCAATTAAATAAAGTACCTTTCGTCGTTTAAAACCTCTTCCTTTGGTTGCAGCAGTTGTGGTTGTAGGACTAATATTACCATCATTTTTTACTTTACTGAGGAGTAGTAGCTGCCATATATAAGATAATGAAATTTTAATATGTTTATAAAAATAGCTAAGATTATAGAATGATGAGAACTTAGTATCTGATGTAGAGTGAGTACTGTACGATGCCTTCGAAATAATGTTTTATGCTGGATCTTGGCGTACTAGCTTTCGTCTTCTGCTTGTGGAGGGGAAATAGTGTGATGGAGCAGTGCAAGCTCAAGCGCACTAAGCTGCACACTCTACTTCATGGATTTATGCAACACACCACAATATTCCTTGAGGTCCTCCACTAAAAGATGCACACTAAGCCAATTTTCATTCCAATAAATGTTGCACTTAATACACGCACTGGCACAAAGCTACACCTGCACAACACAAACGCACAAAGCTACACTTGCACATAATCATATTGCTATTTGCAACCCTTCATCACTTTCATCTTAATTTGATTTAATAACTTGGTATTTTAGAATTGTAGCATTTCAACTAGTAACCTCATTTACATCCTAGTAGTTCAACCACTCATGAATTAATAACAAACAAAAAATCTTTATCACTTCAAATTTCAGTAGAAACTTAATTTGACATAAGTATGTTTGCGAAGGCTTAATTGAGTTCCCATCCTTTGTGGACAACAGCTTGTTGTTACTGTTCGACTGCGGCCCAGTCGGATCATTAAAACTATGATTAAACAAATGCAGAGATATCAAAATTCGGGTTGCTTTCATAACCGCATATTTCTATGATTAAAATTTCCATGCATAAATGAATGAAAGAAACACCCAAAACATACATAGACCGATTGATATCAAAAATCAGGTTGCTTTTATTAGTTTATATAACCAGACTTCTAAAACTAAACTTTCCATGCATAAATTAATGAAATATCTAGTCAATTCCTTGATAAAATTTGAAGCAATGTTCCAAATTTTAAGCTTATGTGCATCGTCCTCTCATGACCACAAAAACACTCATTCAAACCATCTCGTTGAACACACAGCCCTTCCCACTGTAAACAACCATTTAACAAACTTCCACCACCTTCCTCCTCTAACCTAAAACATTCACTCAAACAGCCACACTTCCTTGGTAGTCTCATCACCACAACGCAAACAACAAGTTTAATTTCAGCCACTCTTCATCATCCTCCAAGCACCGGACTCAACCAAAGGCACCTACTCCATCACAGTCCCCTCCTGGTTCAGCCGCATGTTCCTTCTCTCAATAGGACTGACTTCATCATCATAAACCCACACACGTCTTCATAGTGAGCATCTCCTCCTTCCCCTTACTGCCTACATAACCCACCTCTGCAACCCAATCTACAACACTTTCTATCTTGCCAAGTCTATAGTGCCAGTCAGCCTCCATCACCTCAAAAACAACCAAACAACTTGCAATACAAATTCTATCTCTACTCCCCAACGAACAACAACCCAAAACTACCCCTGGCCGCCTTCGTTTAATGTACCATAATTGCATACAAACCTGAGTCCTCTTTCCCCTCACCAGAACGCATGCCAGAACTAGTTTCATTATCCTGTATTGCAAACCTATAGCATTCTTAAAAAAATAACCAGTAGCTTCCTTTTAAAAAAAATTTGAAGGCTTGTACAAACCTGTAAGTCAGTCACCTTGGCCTCCCGTTCCTTATCGTCACCGACCTCTAGTGACCTCTTCTGCGCATCGAACCATTAATCAGCCCCTCTCCTCCTCGTCTCATCGTGTAACTAAGTGAATCGAGAAGGAGTCTGATGAATAGGAAGGGCAATAGGCTAGATTGGAAGAGCAGAAAAGGTGGAGGGAGGCGAGATTGGGGAGGAAAGAACCAGGGCATTCGTGGATGGAGAGAAAGGGAATGATTTTGATTTTAGGGTTGGGGATTTTTGAAAGGCTAGCAGTTTAACGATGGTAGGACTGGAGAATTAGGTGTTTTGGAAAAAAAAGAAGGAGGTCAAATGAAAAAAAACGAGGGCGGGCATACAAAAAATGAGGCGGTCATATGAAGAACAAAGGCGGAACGGAGTAAATTTCGACCAGATGCTATTGGCATCAAACAATAAGAAGTACAATCGCCAAAAATATAGTTATGGCACAAAATGTCACTTGTAAAAATATTGTTATCGTAGTTGGTAGATTACAAATGCTAAAAATATGTATTTTGCAAATGGCACAAAAGCGCGATTTTTAATCATTAACTAAATTTATAATTATTAAATGTTACTACTAAATATTAACTGTAATTTACTAGTTATCAACAATTAATTACAATGGTTTGTTACATTTAATAAATAATAATTGACTATTATATTAACTAGTAATTATAAATTATTAATCCTCAATTACAATAATTGTGAAATCAATCAATTATCATTTATTTATTGGTTACAAATTATTTGATTGTCAATTATAAATGTCACTTTATAATAACTAAATTTTATTATTTAATAATAATTATTAAATATTAATCTTAATGATTATATAATTACTAGTAGTTAATTATTAAATAGTAAATATTTATTTAATTACTAATAGTTAATTATTTATTTATTATGAATTTATGAATTTATTTAATTATATCTTATATACTTAATATTTAAACACTCATATTTCAAATTAATTATTATCTACCTGTTTTTTATTATTAATTTATTATTATTACTTATTTATTTTATTATTTTTAAATGTTAATTATTATTATTTGTTAATTATTAGTTATTATTATTTAATTATAAGTTATAAATATCACTTTATAATACTTATTTTCTAATTTATCTTAATTATTATATAAATAACTAGCAGTTGATCATTTAACAGTAACTATTTAAAATTGATTATTAAAAGTCAATCATTAGAAGCTAATACTTATTTTTAATTGTATGTTTTTCGCAATTGGCTTTACCAGTTGTAAAAAAAATACAGTTATTGCAAGTGGCGAAAACAGTTGCTAAAAATATTTATTCGCAACAGGCTTGGAAGCGTAGTTGCAAATAATATGTTTGTTGCAACTGTTAGGAAGTATAGTTGCTAAAGTATGCTTTTGCAACAGGAACGAAAGTACAGTTGCTAAAAATACGCTTTTCGCAACAAGAAGAAAAAATATGTTGCTAAATCTCATTTACTGCAACTGCTATAATAGGACTGTTGCTAAATATCATTTACTGCAACTGCCATGTGTCGCCCGTTGCAAATAGCTAGTTGCAATAGGGTATTTTTCTTGTAGTGAAAAAACTTACTATTTTTTGGGTTTTGGGGGTGTGGAGGAGAGGCGCCAGGGTCTAGGATGTGGTGAAGGCTCGCACGGCGATCGGTGGTCCTCCTTGCTGGCAGTGGCGGCTCTCGAGCAAGGGCTTGGGGTGAGCGGCTCAGCTAGGGCTTGAATCTGAAGGGGGAAGAGAGGGAGAAGGCGTTGCATCTAGGGGGTACGCCGGTGTTAGCAACGACGGTGGGTGGCCGGCGCAGGGGCGCGGCGGTGCCTGGAGGGCGGTGGCGCAGTGAACGATGCACGATTTTGGGGGAATCAGGTTTTCCTCCATTGACCTCCTTTTTTTTCCTGAACGATGGAGAAAAGAAGTGGGGCTATTATATAATGTAACACCCTGTATGTTGAATAACTTGTTATAATATAAATCGGGGCAGGATTAAATTTTAAGATCTGAATCAGGGGAAACAGGCTATGCCATTGCGTTCGTCTCGGAAAAATACGCGAAATAGAGTTCGAGTTTTCGAAAATCGGAGTCCGTATGACCCAGTTAAGGCCCGAAGAAGTCTTCAGAAAATTCAAATTTCGAAAAACAGATTTCAAATGCAGAAATGAAGCTAGGCGGGAAAATCCCCGCCACACCCCATGTCGACTGGGGAGTCGACTTGGGAGTCGACACGACTGGACCCAAGTCGACTGCCCTGTCGACTTGGGAGTCGACACAGGTGGCCGGGCAGTTTTGCCTGGTGCACCATTTGAGTGAATTGGTCAGGTTTTGGGCTGTGTTTGGGGCTTGTGACGAAATCTGACGGCTCTAACCTAATCTAGGGTTAATCTAAGGGGCTAAACTACATCCTAAATCTATAAATACACCCTAAGACTACCCTAATCCATACTAAAAATAGATACAACGTCGTCATGCCGTCAAAATGCAAGTAGAAGGAGCCTCTGAAACACCCCACCTCCGTTAGGGTCACTCTCAAAGGGAATGCCCTAATTTTGGTGGAGGTTTATAAGTATAAGTCACAGACATACAAGACAGATATAAGAACACATATTTGTAAACAGCGGAAAAACAATAACTTTTATTTCATAAAAGCAAATACGTGCTACAACAACATCACCATAATTGTCTTACATCCTTTCCAAAAACATAACATAACTCCTTCATAATCTGTCTTGATTACATTATTTAAAGAAGCATAAATAAAACATAGATAAACTGCAAAAGCCCCATAGTGGTTGTCCAAAGCCATAGTTCAAAACGAAAAGGTCCAAGCAATACATTTCTCCTCTTCAAGCTGGATGTTAAGGCTGGTCAAGCTGCAGAGTTCCCTCCCTGTGGACCTGGGGGGGGGGGGGGGAAACGGAAGAAAAGATGACGAAAGAAAAGTAGAGTCAGACATAAAGCCTGAGTAAGTCTAGGACTATTCTGTCTATGAATAAAGAACTAGGTATGATAAGTATAAACAAGAAGTGGGAAAGCACTATAAACTTGGTTAAGTTGTCTAGGGTCGAATATACTATCGTACCCCATGTTAATCTCTGAACCCATATAAACTAGTTCCCAACTGGCACCCCATAATCAGGGTGATGTGATCCATTCTATGATGATCGGCTCCTACTCGCATAATTACATGTGTCTTACGGCCCCCGATGTTGTAGTTACCTATGCTGGTCCCACCATGGGGTGTATCAAGTCCCGTGGTGGCGGCCCGACACAATCCTAGAATGCACAGGTACGCTACTGGTGTCCAGTGCCTTATTTTTCTGCGCCGGAGTGTGTGCACGCCCGCACCCCGTTAGAACCTACACTGCTACACCACCGCCGTCGATTTGACCTCTTACAATCAGCCCAGTAATCGTGCCCCACCCTGCCTAGTTTCAGGGTATCATGATACACCTTCTAGGGTTACTGCTGAAAAGGGTCCCCCGTTACTAGGTTTTCTATCTCTAGCCAACATGCTAAGTTGGTTAAGTGTTTCCTAACCTAACCCCCACCAGTCCGTTTAGTTTAGCATGTTTCATTTTGATTAAGTCTTTAGTTCACTTAATCCTAACAATCCTGACTCAGCCTTAATTGTCTTATTAAAGCCTTGACCTCTCACATTAGACAGGTATTGTTGTGGCTGCCTGTTGCCGGTTGGTTCCGGGCAGTCTTACGCCACAACTCAGTCTAACCTCGGGTCCTTATTGGGCTCCATGTTTAACCTCCCACATTGGATAGGTATTGTTGTGACTACTGGACAGCCGGGCGGTTCCGGGCAGGTTTACATCACAACTCAATCCAACCTCGGGTTAAACACATCGTATGTTCTACATTTACATATTTTGTCTTTCTTCTTTATTTTCTTATATGTAAATATTTGCGGCCCATTATTAAGTTAATGGTGTAAAGGTTACACCAATCATGGGCCCAACCCATACTTGAATTTGGGCCCTTCTACTTTATATTTTCATTTATTAATAAATTTAACCCAACGTTATTTTCCCCCGTTTAACACGTCCGTTTATTATATATATGTTGGGCTTAGCCCTTTTTAAGCCCAACTTAGCCATGAGAAAAAGGGGAGGCTTAAAGCGTGATTACATACACAAAAAGGGGAATGTGAACACATGAACTTGCAACATAACGTTGGAACTACAAAACAGAAACTGGTGTACTTGCATAGTAGCATAAGTGACATGAATCAAAGCATGTAAACTTGTAGTTAAGTTAAGAATTTAAATTGGATATCATTATTGACACCAAGTCTTAACTACAACATAAACCTATATTTTTATTTAGGCATAATGTCAAACATAAGAAAATCATGTTCATAAGATTACTACATGTTTACAAAGGTGTTTACTTTTGTTACTAACACAAAAGTATAGTTCAAACTAATCATGATTTTAAATCTATTCACATGGCATAAATATTTCTAACATGAAATCATGATTTTTACTTTAGTCATGCAACTTGCAAAAGGGATTTTTGAATCTAACCTAGCTATGTACCACATATGTCATCATATAATTCTTGTTAACAATATGGATTTCAATTATGCAAAATATCAATCATAGCCTAGTCATATTCATAAGTTTGCAATTAGGTTTTCTAGTACAAAAGCATGGCTTAATACATAGATCATGGTGCCAAAATTTCAACATAGTTTCATATGAACTATAATAACCCAAATTTGTTCCAATTAAGTACAAAATGATTTATGTACAAAAATATACATTATGATGGCATAGTAGCAAAACCCCAAACTTGCATGAATTTCAATTAATCAACTACATACATGTAGCTTCAACATGGATTACATAATTTGCGAATATTCCAAACGTATACTTGCATAAAACTACCGCAAATATGTAGTTTTTATAATAAATAACATGCTTTGCGAATATCCAAGCGTATACAATATTCCAAATCGATAAGAATCATAGTAACACACAAATATGAATTGCTTTATCACCACAATCAAGTATACAAACCAACACAATTATTTGTTCATACCAAAATAATACTCTACTTACAATTGTGTGGCGAATTCTCCAATTTAGGGATTTGGAGATGCGATTCCTCGTTGATTTGATTTGATTAAGTTGCTTTATGCTTTAGAGTTTGCCTCCTAATCCTCTCTCCAATTGGTGGCTACTCTTAGTCGTTCCTCAGCAACATGACGGCTTTGTTCTTATTTTTGAATGAATAGATTAGGGTGAGTCTAGGGTCATTTTTATAGGGTTTGTGAACTGATTAGGACCATCGATGTTGCTTGGATTGATCGTAGCCATTCATTCGAAAGAGAGACCAATTAGAGCCTGCCACCTAGCCCTAATGACAAAGCAAGCTTCTGAAAATCGGCCAAACACAGACCTGGCCAGCCAGGACTAGACCAGACCTGGCCAACAGGTCATTTTTGACCTGGGCGCACTTGGCAGGTGCGCCAGGTCAAAAATGTACTGGCGCACTTCACAAGTGCGCCAGTGCATTTTTGTTCTGGCGCACTTCCCAAGTGCGCCAGTGCATTCTGACCCTTTTCCGGTTTTTCGCCCAACTTCGTTCGTCCATAACTTCTTCATACGATATCCGTTTTACGCAAACTCAGACTCTATCTCAAGCAGAATTCTGAGACGAATGCAATGGCGTATCCCGTTTCCCTTAATTCTTTGATTTGAAATTAATTATACTTTAATTTATGACTTTCACGGTTATAGAATACACGGGGTGTTACATTCTCCCCCACTTAAAAGGATTTCGTCCCCGAAATCTTCAAGTTAGGAGGAATGTATATCCTAACATCCAATCATCCATCTACTCATCCATCAAACACGAGCATCCATTGTCCTTAAAAGACTTCTAATGCTTCATGATCATATGCGAAGTGTGTGTGTACATGTACTTATCTAATGCAAAATCAGGCGGTCTACTGATTCAGTTGACCTCCTTAATGCGAATTATGTAGGTGCCATGAATCCATCATGTATGCAAATTTTCCTATTTATGATTTTACATGGGTGCACAATCATTCAATACAAATGCAACATCCACATGACAACACATTAAAGTTCAACCACATACGAATGCAAACATATATGCATATGCAATATGAAGTGACTGAGCCGATCTAAAACCTAGATTGTGTGTGTATATGCAACCACGAGCAACCACTAGCAATCACTTGCAACCACTTGCAACCATCATCCATAACATGTTTCAATTACATGTTTTCATCCAAAAGGTTTCTACCTAAAAGATAAGGTCGAGGAAATATACCTAAAAAGATAGATAAAAGCGCAACTTAAGGAAAAAGAAAGATCAAGGATGTACCCTCGAAAAGAAAAGGGTAGGCAGTGCGTATTCTAGCTTCAGTTTCCCAAGTCGTGTCTCCCTCGGCGTCGCTCCACTGAACTTTGACGAGCTTGACTTCGCGGTTGCGTAGCTTCTTCACTTCCGTTCCTATTATGCGGGTTGGAACTTTTCTTATGGTTGCTTCGCGTTCCACTTCGGCCTCTTCGAGGATGTTTGGCTCTACCACCTCAGCAGACTCATGTAGACATTTTCGGAGATGTGAAACGTGAAAAACGTTTTGGACTCCAGCCAACTTCTCGGGTAGCTCTAATCTATAGGCCATTTTCCCAATTTTCTCGATGATAGGAAATGGCCCTACGAACCTTGGTGCCAGTTTTCCTGTGGTTCCAAAACGAACAATGTTTCTTAGTGGTGATACCTTGAGAAAAACTCTGTCTCCAACCTCAAATTCAAGGTCGGTCCTTCTCTTGTCGGCATAGGACTTTTGTTTGTCTTGGGCCGTCTTCATCCTTCTTCGTATTAAGTCTACTTTCTCTGAAGTCTCTCGGATCATATCTGGTCCAAGTATGAGCTTATCAGTAGACTCCCACCAACAAGTGGGCGATCGGCACGGTCTTCCATATAAAGCTTCGAAGGGCGCCATTCCGATGGTTGCTTTATAGCTGTTGTTGTAGGCAAATTCCACCAAAGGAAGGTGGTCTTCCCATGTCCCTCCGAAGTCAAGGACGCATAGTCTTAAAAGGTCTTCCAAAACTCTGTTCACTCTCTCTGTTTGGCCGTCGGTTTGGGGAAGATAGGCTGTGCTCAAGCATAACTGCGTTCCTACTGCTTCTTGCAGACTCCGCCAAAACTCACTGGTGAAGATGGGGTCTCGGTCACTAACAATGCTAGATGGTATTCCATGGAGTCGAACGATTTCCTTGAGGTAAAGTGATGCTAGGGATGAGGCAGTTCTTTTACTTTTGACAGGTAAAAAGTGGGCGCTTTTAGTAAGCCTATCCACTATTACCCAAATGCTAGTGTTGCCTCTCCTAGACCTAGGCAGCCCATCGATGAAGTCCATTGAGATGCTATCCCACTTCCACTGCGGGACCTCCAGAGGATGTAGCAGTCCGCCAGGCTTTTTCTGTTCCGCCTTAACCTGTTGGCACACCATACACTTAGAAACGAATTCTGCCACGTCCTTTTTCATGCCGTTCCAGAAGAAAGTCCTTTTTATATCTTTGTACATTTTATCTCCGCCTGGGTGTATCGTCATCTTGGAGTGATGTGCTTCCTCGAGAACCTTCTTTATTAAATCTTTTGTCTGTGGGACGCACAGTCTTCCGTCTCGTCTTAGCAAACCTTTATCGTCGACGGAGTATCTGTTGAGGTGACTTGAAGTCTCACCCCTAATTAGCCTATCAATTATTTCCATAAGCTGAGGGTCTTCGCGTTGTGCCGCCCCTACTGAATCCACTAAAGTTGGGCGCACTTCGAGAGATGCTAGCAAGCCTGGTACAAAATCGGAGGAAGGCCTAAAGTCGAAGCTGGCTATAAACTCTAGGCTTTGTCTTTCAACAAACAACGGGCTTAAGGTCAATTTCTTTCGGCTCAACGCGCCTGCCACTACGTTGCCTTTGCCCGGAGTGTAGGAGATTTCGAAATCGTACGAGGCAAGAAACTCCATCCATCTCTGTTGCCTTAAGTTAAGATCCTTCTGCGAGAAAAGATATTTCAACGATTTATGGTCAGTGTAAAGTTCGAACTTCTCACCTAGGAGATAGTGTCGCCAAGACTTGAGTGCAAAGACGATGGCGGCTAACTCAAGATCGTGGGTTGGGTAGTTCTTTTCGTGCACCTTCAACTGCCTCCCGCCATAAGCTACTACCCTTCCTTCTTGCATTAAGACGGCGCCAAGCCCTGTCCCACATGCATCCGTATAAACAGTGAACATCTTGCTCCCATCTGGCAGCGTCAAAACTGGGGCTGTTGTAAGAGCCCTTTTCAGTCGTTGGAAAGCAAACTCGCAATTCAAGTCCCAATTGAACACTAGATTCTTCTTGGTCAATTTCGTGAGCGGAGCCGAGATTTTCGCAAAATCCCTCATAAACTTTCGATAGCAACCTGCTAGTCCTAGAAAACTTCGGACCTCAGTTGCATTCCTTGGTGTCTTCCAATCCTGTACCGCCACTACCTTAGCAGGGTCCACTGCTAACCCTTGTTTGGATACTATGTGCCCAAGGAACCTCACCTCTTCTCTCCAAAAGTGGCATTTGGAGAATTTGGCTTTTAGTTGATGGACTCGCAAAGTTTCCATGATTGCCCTTAAGTGTTGAGCATGTTCCTCTTCACTCTTTGAGAAGATAAGGATATCATCTACGAAGACCACTACGAATTTGTTGAGGAAATCTCTAAATACCCTACTCATCAGGTCCACGAAGTAAGCAGGTGCATTTGTCAAGCCGAAAGGCATGACAAGCCATTCAAAGAAGCCGTCTGGGGTTCTGAACGCCGTTTTATCGATGCTATCTTCAGCCACCCTTAGCTGATGAAAACCGGTTGCTAAATCGAGCTGGGAGAAAACAGACGCTCCTACAAGCTGGTCAAATAAATCGTCAATTCTAGGGAGAGGGTGCCTATTCTTTTTCGTTAGCTTGTTGAGCTCCCTATAGTCAACACATAGACGGAGTGAACCATCCGCCTTTGTAGCGAACACCACTGGAGCGCCCCATTCTGAAATGCTCCTCCTAATGAACCCCTTTTCTAGAAGCTCTTTAATCTGTTTACTGAGCTCTTTCCTTTCTCGTGGAGCCATGTGTCTAACGGGCAACGCAACGAGCTTTGCATTATCTACAAGATATATGCGGAAGTCTATTTCCCGCTTCGGAGGCAAGCCCTTCACCTCTTCGAAGACATCCGGATATTCCCGAACCACTCTAACTGATTGCAAATTTTCAACAGAGGCATCTAGCGATTCAAGATAACTAAGCATAACCGCATACGAGGGATTACAAGAAATTTCCAAAGTATTACCGAGCTGGGTTAGGAGCCTAACAACCCTTTTCTCACAATCAAGGATGGCCCCATTACTGGATAGCCAATCCATACCCAAAATCAAACCATAACCCGAAAAGCCCAAAACAAAGGCACTACATTGAAATTCTACACTTGGAATAGAAATTTTCAATCCCAAACAGATCATAGACAAATGAGCTGGGCCCCCAATTGGGTTTGAAACAATTAAGGGGTCCTCTACCATACTAGTTTTTAGGTGCAGAGATTCTACTAAAGCAGACGAGATAAAGGAGTGTGATGCGCCAGAGTCAAATAAAGTGCGAACGGGGTGATCATAAAGATAAACTACACTTTCTACAGAAGTATTTATACCTCGCTGTTGCAGAGGGGGCGCTTCCAGCACATGAACCTGTGCCCCTGGGGTGGATCCAGCCCTCTGCCCCTGTCCTCGTTTCTTTGGGCAGTCCTTAGCCCTGTGGCCTGTCTCACCACAAGAAAAGCACCCACCATTTTCCTTGGCCTTCTTTTTCCGGCAGTCCTTTACTAAGTGCCCCACTTTGCCACAGAAATTACACTTCCTCTTCTCTTTGTTGCCTTTCCCGCCCTTCTTAAAGTCTGTCTTCTTAGGCTGCAAACCCTCTTTCTTCCCTTGAGAGCTTTCTGCCTTTGTCTCCTTCTTGCCCTTATCCTCTTCGTTCAGCAATGCCATTTGCACCAATCTTTCATACGTGGCTCCCATGGGTATATGGGTCATGGCCAAACTGTGTAATGGCTCATTTAACCCTTTGACGAAACGGAGAGCCTTCTTGTGCGGGGTGTTGACTAGGTCAAGCCCAAACCTAGCCAGCTCATCGAACTGATTCACATACTCTCTGACTGTCTTGTTCCCTTGCTTAAGAAATAAGAATTTTTCCAACTGCAAACTTCTTTCCGCATCTGAGAGAAATTTAGTCTCAAACCTTGCCCTAAAGTCCTCCCATGTCTCCACTGGTCTTTCTGCATTAGTGACTTCCCACCAGTAGGAAGCCTCGCCCTTTAATAGCCATACTGCCAGTTGTACTTTTTGTCTATCTTCTACCTCAAAGATGATGAATAGGTCCTCAGTTTCTTTCAGCCAATTTCTAGCTGCCACGAAGGACTCAGTTCCATGGAAATCCTTTCCTCCCATAGCTTTAAAATCTTTACATATCTTAGCAAACGTGTTTCCCCGTGGAGGAGGTGGAGGAAAAGGTGCTGCTGCAGCTGGATGATTTCCTGCAGCTGGGGGAGGAGGAACGGTAGGACCTGGCTGAGTGGCCCTTGCTTCTAAGAACCGTCTAAACCAACCAGGTATTGGTACCCCTTCTGGCAAGTTAAGTTCTCCGGACATGCTGAAACAAAAAGGATAGATTCAAAACGAAGGATAAGAGATAGTACCTATGGCTTTGGAGGGGGACTTTGCCTTTTAAAATAAAATAATATTTTTCTTCTAAAAATGCTTCTTTAAATTTCCTTTATGAAAATAAATTTTTAGGAACTTTTTATCTTATCTGGTAAACCTATGCTCTGATACCAAGTGAAACACCCCACCTCCGTTAGGGTCACTCTCAAAGGGAATGCCCTAATTTTGGTGGAGGTTTATAAGTATAAGTCACAGACATACAAGACAGATATAAGAACACATATTTGTAAACAGCGGAAAAACAACAACTTTTATTTCATAAAAGCAAATACGTGCTACAACAACATCACCATAATTGTCTTACATCCTTTCCAAAAACATAACATAACTCCTTCATAATCTGTCTTGATTACATTATTTAAAGAAGCATAAATAAAACATAGATAAACTGCAAAAGCCCCATAGTGGTTGTCCAAAGCCATAGTTCAAAACGAAAAGGTCCAAGCAATACATTTCTCCTCTTCAAGCTGGATGTTAAGCCTGGTCAAGCTGCAGAGTTCCCTCCCTGTGGACCTGGGGGGGGGGAAACGGAAGAAAAGAAGACGAAAGAAAAGTAGAGTCAGACATAAAGCCTGAGTAAGTCTAGGACTATTCTGTCTATGAATAAAGAACTGGGTATGATAAGTATAACAAGTAGTGGGAAAGCACTATAAACTTGGTTAAGTTGTCTAGGGTCGAATATACTATCGTACCCCATGTTAATCTCTGAACCCATATAAACTAGTTCCCAACTGGCACCCCATAATCAGGGTGATGTGATCCATTCTATGATGATCGGCTCCTACTCGCATAATTACATGTGTCTTACGGCCCCCGATGTTGTAGTTACCTATGCTGGTCCCACCATGGGGTGTATCAAGTCCCGTGGTGGCGGCCCGACACAATCCTAGAATGCACAGGTACGCTACTGGTGTCCAGTGCCTTATTTTTCTGCGCCGGAGTGTGTGCACGCCCGCACCCCGTTAGAACCTACACTGCTACACCACCGCCGTCGATTTGACCTCTTACAATCAGCCCAGTAATCGTGCCCCACCCTGCCTAGTTTCAGGGTATCATGATACACCTTCTAGGGTTACTGCTGAAAAGGGTCCCCCGTTACTAGGTTTTCTATCTCTAGCCAACATGCTAAGTTGGTTAAGTGTTTCCTAACCTAACCCCCACCAGTCCGTTTAGTTTAGCATGTTTCATTTTGATTAAGTCTTTAGTTCACTTAATCCTAACAATCCTGACTCAGCCTTAATTGTCTTATTAAAGCCTTGACCTCTCACATTAGACAGGTATTGTTGTGGCTGCCTGTTGCCGGTTGGTTCCGGGCAGTCTTACGCCACAACTCAGTCTAACCTCGGGTCCTTATTGGGCTCCATGTTTAACCTCCCACATTGGATAGGTATTGTTGTGACTACTGGACAGCCGGGCGGTTCCGGGCAGGTTTACATCACAACTCAATCCAACCTCGGGTTAAACACATCGTATGTTCTACATTTACATATTTTGTCTTTCTTCTTTATTTTCTTATATGTAAATATTTGCGGCCCATTATTAAGTTAATGGTGTAAAGGTTACACCAATCATGGGCCCAACCCATACTTGAATTTCGGCCCTTCTACTTTATATTTTCATTTATTAATAAATTTAACCCAACGTTATTTTCCCCCGTTTAACACGTCCGTTTATTATATATATGTTGGGCTTAGCCCTTTTTAAGCCCAACTTAGCCATGAGAAAAAGGGGAGGCTTAAAGCGTGATTACATACACAAAAAGGGGAATGTGAACGCATGAACTTGCAACATAACGTTGGAACTACAAAACAGAAACTGGTGTACTTGCATAGTAGCATAAGTGACATGAATCAAAGCATGTAAACTTGTAGTTAAGTTAAGAATCTAAATTGGATATCATTATTGACACCAAGTCTTAACTACAACATAAACCTATATTTTTATTTAGGCATAATGTCAAACATAAGCAAATCATGTTCATAAGATTACTACATGTTTACAAAGGTGTTTACTTTTGTTACTAACACAAAAGTATAGTTCAAACTAATCATGATTTTAAATCTATTCACATGGCATAAATATTTCTAACATGAAATCATGATTTTTACTTTAGTCATGCAACTTGCAAAAGGGATTTTTGAATCTAACCTAGCTATGTACCACATATGTCATCATATAATTCTTGTTAACAATATGGATTTCAATTATGCAAAATATCAATCATAGCCTAGTCATATTCATAAGTTTGCAATTAGGTTTTCTAGTACAAAAGCATGGCTTAATACATAGATCATGGTGCCAAAATTTCAACATAGTTTCATATGAACTATAATAACCCAAATTTGTTCCAATTACGTACAAAATGATTTATGTACAAAAATATACATTATGATGGCATAGTAGCAAAACCCCAAACTTGCATGAATTTCAATTAATCAACTACATACATGTAGTTTCAACATGGATTACATAATTTGCGAATATTCCAAACGTATACTTGCATAAAACTACCGCAAATATGTAGTTTTTACAATAAATAACAAGCTTTGCGAATATCCAAACGTATACAATATTCCAAATCGATAAGAATCATAGTAACGCACAAATATGAATTGCTTTATCACCACAATCAAGTATACAAACCAACACAATTATTTGTTCATACCAAAATAATACTCTACTTACAATTGTGTGGCGAATTCTCCAATTTAGGGATTTGGAGATGCGATTCCTCGTTGATTTGATTTGATTAAGTTGCTTTATGCTTTAGAGTTTGCCTCCTAATCCTCTCTCCAATTGGTGGCTACTCTTAGTCGTTCCTCAGCAACATGACGGCTTTGTTCTTATTTTTGAATGAATAGATTAGGGTGAGTCTAGGGTCATTTTTATAGGGTTTATGAACTGATTAGGACCATCGATGTTTCTTGGATTGATCGTAGCCATTCATTCGAAAGAGAGACCAATTAGAGCCTGCCACCTAGCCCTAATGACAAAGCAAGCTTCTGAAAATCGGCCAAACATAGACCTGGCCAGCCAGGACTAGACCAGACCTGGCCAGCAGGTCATTTTTGACCTGGGCGCACTTGGCAGGTGCGCCAGGTCAAAAATGTACTGGCGCACTTCACAAGTGCGCCAGTGCATTTTTGTTCTGGCGCACTTCCCAAGTGCGCCAGTGCATTCTGACCCTTTTCCGGTTTTTCGCCCAACTTCGTTCGTCCATAACTTCTTCATACGATATCCGTTTTACGCAAACTCAGACTCTATCTCAAGCAGAATTCTGAGACGAACGCAATGGCGTATCCCGTTTCCCTTAATTCTTTGATTTGAAATTAATTATACTTTAATTTATGACTTTCACGGTTATAGAGAACACGGGGTGTTACAGCCTCCATCAAATTTTAGAAGAAGATAGCTTCTCAAATCAACTTCTAATCAACTCTAGCAACTTAATCTTCTTTATAGGAGTGCTAATCAAGAAGTTGTGAGTTTCTATGCCTTTAGCAAGCAATTGCTAAACTAATTATGATAGGATGTATTGAGGTTATGGTTATGAATGTGGATCAATGCAAGTTATGTTATCATATGCTATGTGCTTATGATGTTAGTTACGCAAGTTTTATGCTATATGTCCATGATGCTAGTTATGCAAGTTTTATGCTATATGTTCATGATGCTAGTTATGCAAATCACTATGATAAACATTGATCCATTATGACACCATGTTATGCAAGTTTGGTGTTTGATTATATGCAAGTTCATATATGACATGTTATGCAAATTTGGTGTTTGATTATATGCAAGTTCATATATGACATGTTATGCAAGTTTGGTGTTTTATTATATGCAAGTTCATATATGACATGTTATGCAAGTTTGGTGTTTGATTATATGCAAGTTCATATATGACATGTTATGCAAGTTTGGTGTTTGATTATATGCAAGTTCATATATGACATGTTATGCAAGTTTGGTGTTTGATTATATGCAAGTAACATGTGCAAGTTTACACCTTTGTATGATATGCATACATATGCAAGTTTATCCCTTTGTATGTCATGCATATATATGCATGTTTACCCCTTTTTATGATATGAGTAACATATGCAAGTTCATCCCTTTTTAGACCTATGACATGTATGCAAGTTTATCCCTTTATGATAGGTCTATGACATGAACATCTATGCAAGTTACCCTCTTTATGACATATGTGATTCATGCAAGTTTGGGTTGATTATTTATGCTAGTTGGGTTTGATGCTATGGTCATATATGCAAGTTGACACCTTTAAAACCCATGTTGAGGCTAATGTTATGCTAAGTTGAACCCATTGTATTTGTGATGAATCTTCCCTTTTAAGTATATCATGTTAGCGTATTACGTGGGGAACGATGGGGTTAATATTCATGTTAACAAAATTGTGGTGAAATTGGTATGATGTTGCTTACCATAAGTGGATGGACATAATTGAGTTGATTATTTATGCTAGTTGGAATTAATTAGGGAAAATTAATTCAAAATATGGGGTGATTAATTAGGTGTAATTAATCGACTAAGACACGAGGTTGGACCCTTTTGTACATAAGACTGCCCGGACCCGACCGGCAAATCCAGCGGCTACAAATGATTGGCCCAATGTGAGAGGTCTTAGGCATAAACTAAATACGTGACAAGTGTAAAGACACGAGGTTAGACTCTGTTATGGCGTAAGGCTGCCCGGACCCGACCGGCAAATCCAGCTACCAAAAAAGACAATCTAATGTGAGAGGTCTTTCCAAAGGTTACGTTCTTAATCAATTAAGAAACACTTAACTAGATAAGCATGTAGTGGGGCATGAGGGGTTAAGTGGGTGCCTTGGGTGGCATGTGGAAATCAAGTAAGTGCCTTGGGTGGCATGTGGAAATCTAGTGGGTTGCCTTGGGTGGCAATAGAAAATACGATTAGAATACTTAACCAAAGTGGAAACATGTAATTAAACATGATTAAAGGGTTAAGTGGGATACACTAGTGGGAGCAAGCTTAGGTGGGTAGCTTGTGGGGGCCCATTTCAACCAGTAACCCATATGTATCTTTGTGGGCTCGACCCATGTCGAGGACGGGACACGCGTACTGGGATTGACTATAAGAGGCCAAAACGGGTTAGCGATGGCAACGCAAGTCCAACGGGTTTCATATGCGTGTGTGGACCCGGGCTGGTAGGTAAGACGTTGTTGCATCGTGTAGGTATATGCCATGCATCAGTGTTGGTATCGGGTTGCCACTTTGGGGAATGATACAACCCACTGTGGGGCCAGCACGGGTATCTACGTTAGGGAGCCGATCGCTTGGGGAGTAGTGGGTACACGTAGTGGAGATAGGGGCAGACGGCACCTATGTGGTCAGCTAGGGGTACACGAAACTACTAGTTAAATTTTCTAAGTCCTTGGGTGGGATCAACCTTTAAGTTAGGAATGACTAGTTTGGTGCAGTGTAGTAATTATCCTTGGGTGGGTAGATGCGTCTTTACCGTTATCTTCGTTCTTCCTATGTCTAATTGGCTGCTTAGTGTAGTCATTTATCCCCAGTCGTTACCGTACCATGTTTATATCATACCCTAATTACTTTAATGATTGTATTGTTAAAGTTATAGGACTCGCTCAGAATTATGTCTGACCCTGTTGTTTTTATCTTTTTCCCAACCCTCAGGTTCTCAGAGTGGGCCTAGCACTAGTGGGCTTTGATCAGATTCCTTTATCTATCTTTTGGAGCTTGGACCGTTGATGTAAAGCTCAGCTTATCTTTTCTATTATGGCTATTAGTTATGTAGTGGGATTATGTACCTATGTTTTTATCAGGATGGATATTTAGTACTTGACTCTTGTTTTATGGTTCTGTTATTGTAACCAAACATGTTTACCTTCTGCTGCAATGAAATGATGTTTTAGTTAACAAGTATTATTTATATCTGTCTTGTTGTAATTTTTATGTTCTATATTCACTTAAAATACTCCACCGAAGTTAAGGCATTCCCTTAGTGAGTGACCTTAGCGGGTGTGGGGTGTTACACGTGGTATCAGAGCTGAAGGTTACCAGAACAGATAAAACTTTTAGAAAAACTATTTTTCTAAAAACATTTCCGAAGGAGTATTTTCAAAAACATGTCTTTTAAGAGAAAAGTTTTTGAAAGAAAAGCATAATCCCCAATAGCCATATCTTTATCTTCCGAATTCTCCGTTTTGAATCTTTCCTTTTTCGTTTCAGCATGGCTGAAGATCTTAACTTTCCGGAGGGTGTAGCGATACCAGTATGGTATAGGAGGTTGATGGAGGCTAGGGCCGCCGCTGCGGGTCCAACAGATGTTCCTCCACCACCGGTTGCACCCGATCTTCCTCCCCCTCCTCCTCCTCGCACGGATACTTTTGCTAAGACTTCCAAGGAATTTAAGGCTATGGGAGGGAAACCTTTTCAAGGATCAGAAACTTTTGTGGAAGCTATGGATTGGCTTAAGGAAACGGAAGAGTTGATAGACATCTTTGAGAGGGAAGAAGGAAAGAAAGTCAAGTTAGCTGCTTGGTTAATGAAGGGAGAGGCCTCGTTCTGGTGGGAGGTCACTAATGGAGAGCGCCCTGTTGACTCTTGGGCGGATTTCAGACAAAGGTTTGTGGCAAAGTTTCTCTCATGGGCGGAAGAAAATCTGTATACGGAAAGGTTCTTGACTCTAAAGCAAGGAAATCTATCAGTGAAGGAATATGTCAAGAAGTTTAATCAGTTGGCAAGGTTTGGCATAGACATGGTGAATACACCGGAGAAGAAGGCTTTGAGGTTCGTTAAAGGCTTGAATGAACCGATGCATGGATTGGCTATGACTCACATCCCTATGGGGGCCACCTTTGAGAAGCTAGTAGACATGGCACTTATGCATGAGAAAGAGAAGGGTCCCAATGCTAATAAGGCACCCAAGAAGAAAGGAGATCAGAAGAGACCTCAACAGCAACAGCAAAACAAGGGTGGGAAAGGCAATGGTGGCAAGGGAAAGAAGAAGTGCTTCAATTGTGGGACACCAGGCCACCTAAGCAAAGATTTTCGGAAGAAGAAGAAGACTGGCTGCTTCCACTATGGCGAAACAGGGCATCTAGTGAAGGACTGTCCTAAGAAGGGGCAGAGGACGGGATCTACCTCAGGAGGACAGGTGCAAGCTCTTATGGCACCAGGTCAGGCAAGGGGGCAAGCTCAGGCTCTCGCGGTTCCACCGATTCAGGAAAGAAGTAGAACTATTTCCGTTGAAAGTCTGGTTTTTCTGTTTGATCATCATGTCCGTACTTTATTCGACTCTGGCGCATCGCATTCGTTTATCTCATCATCATTAGTTGAGTCACTGCACTTAGACACCAGTCTAGTAGATGATCCCTTGGTTGTTTCAAACCCAATTGGGGGCTCCACTTATTTGTCCATGATATGTTTGGGTTTGAAGATTTCCATACTTAGCTTTGAGTTTAGATGTGATGCTTTTGTTTTGGGCTTCACGGGCTATGGGTTAATTTTGGGCATGGACTGGTTATCCAGTAATGGTGCCGTTCTTGATTGCGAAAGGAGAGTTGTTAGGCTCATGACCCGCTTGGGGAACACTCTCGAGATCTCTTGTAATCCCATGAATTCTGTTATGCTAAGTTATCTTGAATCGCTTGACGCTTCGGTTGGGAGTTTGCGATCTGTTAGAGTGGTCCGGGAATACTCGGATGTGTTTGAGGAGGTGAAGGGCTTACCTCCGAAGCGGGAGATAGACTTCCAAATATATCTGGTGGACAATGATAAGCCAGTATCTTTGCCATTGCGCCACATGGCTCCTCGTGAGAGGAGGGAACTCCATAAGCAAGTAGGGGAGTTGCTTGAAAAGGGGTTCGTAAGACGAAGTATATCGGAGTGTAGTGCTCCAGTGGTTTTTGCCACGAAGGCGGATGGGTCTCTCAGACTTTGTGTAGACTATAGAGAACTCAACAAGCTTACAAAGAAGAATAGACACCCATTGCCGAGGATTGATGATCTCTTTGATCAATTGGTTGGCGCCTCGGTGTTTTCGCAGTTGGACTTAGCCATGGGGTTTCATCAGTTGAGAGTGGCTGAGGATAGTATAGAGAAGACTGCCTTTAGGACTCCGGATGGTTTCTATGAGTGGCTTATGATGCCATTTGGTTTGACGAACGCCCCCGCATACTTTGTTGATTTGATGAGTTGGGTGTTCAGGGAGTACCTTAATAAGTTCGTAGTGGTCTTTGTGGATGACATCTTGGTCTTTTCTAAGAGTGAAGAAGAGCATGCCCTATATGTTAGGGAAGTGTTGGAGACTCTTCGAGCGCATAGCCTTAAGGCTAAATTCTCTAAATGTCACTTTTGGAGGAAGGAAGTGCGGTTCTTAGGGCACGTGGTCTCTAAGGAAGGGATAGTTGTGGATCCCGTGAAGGTAGTGTCCATCCAAGATTGGAAGGTTCCGAAGAATGCTACCGAGGTGAGGAGTTTCTTGGGGTTGGCTGGCTACTATAGGAAGTTTATCAAGGACTTCGCGAAGATATCAGCCCCATTAACTCGCTTGACAAAGAAGAATCTAGTCTTCACATGGGACGTAGATTGTGATGATGCATTCCAACGGTTAAAGAGAGCTTTAACCACAGCTCCAATCTTAGTGCTGCCGGATAGGAGTAAGCCATTTGAGTAGGTACACCCTAGATGATAAGGGGTGGTTGCGTAGAGACGGTAGACTTTGTGTACCGCAAGATGAGGGTTTGAGGAAGACTATACTTGATGATGCACATCGTTCGAAGATGACCATTCATCCCGGTGGAGACAAGATGTACCAAGACATGAAGCGAGTTTTCTTTTGGGCCGGTATGAAGAAGGATGTGGCCGAGTATGTCGCTAGATGCTTGGTGTGCCAACAAGTGAAAGCGGAGCAAAAGAAACCAGGTGGGTTGCTTCACCCATTGGAAGTTCCGCAATGGAAGTGGGATAGCGTCTCGATGGATTTTATTGATGGGTTACCGAGATCGAGGAAGGGTAATACGGGAATTTGGGTTGTGGTAGACAGACTTACTAAGAGCGCCCATTTCATACCCGTGAAGAGTAAAAGGACTGCTCCATGGCTAGCTTCAGTTTACCTTCGAGAGATAGTTCAATTGCATGGTGTACCTTCTATCATAGTGAGTGATCGAGATCCCATCTTCACTAGCGAGTTTTGGAAGAGTTTGCAAGAGGCGGTAGGGACTCAGTTGTGTTTGAGCACCGCATACCATCCTCAGACGGACGGCCAGACCGAGAGGGTGAACCGTATTCTAGAAGACCTTTTGAGGCTATGTATCTTAGATTTTGGAGGTACATGGGAAGAGCATCTCCCATTGGTGGAGTTCGCGTATAATAACAGTTTCAGTCTAGTATTGGTATGGCTCCTTTTGAAGCTCTTTATGGAAGGCCTTGTCGATCACCTACATGTTGGTGGGAATCTACGGATAAGATCTTGCTTGGGCCTGATATGGTTAGAGAGACTTCGGAAAAGATTGATTTGATTCGAAGAATGATGAAAGCGGCGCAAGACAGACAGAAATCTTATGAGGATAAGAGGAAAACAGATCTTGAGTTTGATGTTGGGGACATGGTCTTTGTTAAAGTATCTCCATTACGGAATGTTGTTCGCTTTGGGTCCGTTGGGAAGTTAGCACCAAGGTTTGTAGGACCGTTTCCTATTAAGGAAAGGATTGGACAGATGGCATATAGAGTGGATTTACCCGAGAGACTTAGTGGTGTACATGACGTATTCCATGTGTCACATTTGAGTAAGTGCCTACATGAGACCGCAGAGGTGGTAGAGCCGAACTTGCTTAGAGAAGTGGAGGTAGAGCGTGATGCGACGATTCGTCGAGCTCCTACTCGCATCCTTGGGTCAGAGATTAGGAAGTTGAGAAACAGAGAGGTTCAACTAGTCAAAGTGAAATGGGGAGATGATGAGAGCAACGCTACTTGGGAGACAGAAGCGAAGATGCGTTCACTGTACCCATTTCTTTTTGAGGGTATGTCTTTTAACTTTTCCTTTATCATTTGTCTAGTACTTATCTTATCTTTAGTATGTCCTTTCGTTAGTACCTTTAACCTTTAGATAGGGTAAACCTATGGTTGAAACATGTGTTTGAGACATGTTATGATTGATGGATGCATGTGGATTCAAGTGTTTGCTAGTGGTTGCTCGTGGATGCATATACACACACTTTAGACACTAGATCGGCTCAGTCACTTCATGTTGCATATTGCATATAACTGTGTGTAGGTAGCTATACTAATGGATGTATAATGGTTGCGTTATCATATGGATGATGCATTTTTTTGTGAATGATTGTGCACTCATGTACAGATAGTATGTGTCGATAGGGTTCTTTCGCATACATATTGGATGCATGGCACTATCATGGTTGGCATTAAGGAGGTCAACTGAATCAGTAGACCGCCTGATTTTGCATTAGACAGGGAACATATACACACACTTTTTGCATATGTTCATACAGCATTAGAAATTTTAAGGATAATGGATGCCAGTGTTTGTGAAACGACCCGTAACTTCCCCGTAAAGGAAAGCGTCGGATAGTTCGAGAACAAGCTACAACAGAACGCATACAGAAGAACATTTCATTGTATATTACAACAATGCATCAGATTACAAGAATATACAGAGTATAAATGAATATTACACATAAATATCAGAGATTTAAATTACATTTAAATACATCGCAGCGGAAAATAATACAATACACAACTAGAAGGAGATATACGGATACAAAGCTTTCCGGATATCGTTCCAGTTGTGAACCAGGATCCTGTGAATATAAATCTGCAAAACCAAAATTACTAGCTGCCCGTGTCAAAATAGGGGCACCCAGAGTTTAGGTTAAAACAATAAACTCCAGGTCAGTCATGGGACTGGTGTGAGAACTAAAACAGTTAATCTTTATTTTAAATCATTAGGTAAATCAAGGGACCACGCCGTATAACACGGAACGGGTTTCCTCCTAAGAATACCAGTGCAAAAACAAATAGCGCAATGCTAAATAAAGAAAAATGAAGCTGTTATAAGACCCAGGTCCTATCACACAATGCAACGCAAGCCGGAGGATAGGGTTTTCCCTTATAACAGCCAAAGAATGCTTAATACGTTTAAAACAAATCATTTGATACTATTATAAGTGCATAGTGTATAAAACAACTTCAAATCATAAGTATCAATCATAGGCGGCATGGTTACCATATATCATGTCGCCATACTAGTTCTACAATTAAAACCGCAAATGTCACGTATTTGGAAATTGGATTTCCGTCTATGAACCGAGGCAAAAGATAGTCCTCTACCGATTCGAGACGCTCTAGCCCGCCCCTCAGGATTAGAGCTCGAGTGACCCTTGGATCCTCAGGGCCAGTCCACCGATGTGGATTAAACTTAAACCCTGAACATGCGTTTCCCCACCCTATGGGGTGTAAATATGGTCCGTCTGCCGACCAGAATGCATCGGCCGAAACCGATATAACCGAGGCGCCTCGCAACAGCAACAACCACATAAGTCAAACTCGTCAGGGCGTGTAAAACCACTGACGCCACTTCTAGCTAGAAAGAAACGCATGCCCTCCCTGACGTCCTCTCCAGTTTTTGGTTCATACCGGGTGTGAAACTCGCGAAGCAAACGTTACACAAAGCTACGCCACAAAGGCCTTGCTTTGATCATCACCACAAGACTTTGCTTTTCAACAGAAGCCTCGATCAATTGCCACTTAGGCATGCCACACAGGCAATTCACTCCATGCGTTTTATATCCATCAATATATAACCCCTGAGCTCGTACGTCTCAGAGAAGGGCGTTAAGCAAGAGAATAAATTCTCCGCCGCCAAACAGATATATATTTAATAGAGATCAATCACACGGACTAAAATCCAATGTCAGACACACAGTCCATTTACAAGTCCGTTCTGGGTCTGAACGAAACCGGAGGCACCTAGTACCCCGCATATCCATCGATCTCCAAGTACGTCTGGACGATCACCAATTGTTTCCATCTTCTTGGGTGTATAGCCCAATCAAGATCATCAGCAATCACCCAAACGACGTGAAGACTTCTGGTCTTCGACCACCGTCTTCATCTTCGACACCACGTCGAATCAGTTATTCAGAATGGGATAAACCCGGTCTTTCTGAATAACTCGCGTATATATTATAAAAGTGTTACACAAACACAACATACGCCTCATTCCAATTCAGAATATTCTTTTATTCAAATATTCCTATACTTTGGGAAAAAGTTCCCATTAATTTTATCCAAGATAAATTCTTTAAATTTATTCTTTAATCTCCTTTGAATATCAATTCCAACTAGTCGGGATTATCGAACCACACCGAAGTAATCATTTATTTTATTTTCCCAATCCCAACCTATTCATCCCATGAAGTAAAACTGGTAGTACTTCATATCTAACACCACAGTGTTATCGGTAATTCAATTACCATTTCACGTTCAAACGTAATTAAAGATTTAACTATCGCTTGGAGTAAAACTGGTGATACTCCATTCTCGATCTTTTCAATCTATTTAAAGATTCATTAAAACTCCACTTAGTTTTAATCTTTAACTGGGTTAAAGAATCCGTGTCATTTAAAACACGGTTCACGATAAACCCAAAGCCACATTCATTAATTATCGGGTTAAAGAACGAGTGTTATTTAAAACACTGTCCACGATAAACCCAAAAATCAATATCAATTCAATTCCAATTAAATATTATTTAATTGGTACACTTCATTAAATCTAAATAAAAAGATTTAATCATTTCTCAACTGGGTTCAAGAACAGTGTTAGTGAAGACACCATTCACGACAAACCCAAATCACCTTCGATATTCAATACAAGGCTCTGAATAGAAAATATATCGGCTTATATTCAATATCGAATTCTACGACTAACAGATGCCGTATTGGAAATAACGATATAAATATATATCTTTCAAATTTCCATAACAACACCTATATAATCCCGAATTCCAACGTCGAAATATTCCGAAAACAATTTCGATTCAAATCCACTCCAATGCAATCATTGGAAATTCTGGTTATTTTTAAAACCCTTTTTCAAATTCAATTTATTTACTTAAAAATAAATAGAATTATATTTCTAGTTCAAAACTAGTTCATTTCGATAAAAACTATTTTTTTATCTTTTCAAATATGGAGTTTTTCATCCCAAATCTTCACAAATCATTTCTTATGATTTTACACAAATTATTACTATTTTTAATAATTTTATCAAGGCCCGTACAGTCGATTTCCATCAATGGCCATCGAACTGCACTTACAACGACCTTTTTCGAATTTGATTTGGACATAATTCCAAATCCAACCGTTAGATTTCAAATTTCTAATATTCATTAGAAAGCTCTTTTCGATACGAACCCAATGGTTCCGGTTTTAGGAGAATCCGACGGTCGGATCTCCCGTAATGTCCGTTTGAAATAAATGGTCGAAATTCATGAACTGCCGCGGCGCGGCGCGTTCTATTCAGGCCATTATATTATATATATAATATATATAATATATACTTCGTCGATTTCTATTTAAAACGAATTATATAAATAGTTTTAAAATTCATTTCAAAAGCAATTTCAACTTCCATTTCAATTCAAATCAAAATTGAATTCTTCTTTATAAATTCGTTTTAAAATTCATTTCTATTCAATTCAAATTTCAATTCAATTTGAATTCGTTTTCAATTCAATTCATTTCGAAATCGTTTTCAATTCACTTCATTTCGAAATCGTTTTCAATTCAATTCATTTCGAAATCGTTTTCAATTCACTTTGAAATCGTTTTCACTTCACTTTGAATTCGTTTTCAATTCAATTCATTTTGAAATCGTTTTCAATTCACTTCATTTCGAAATCGTTTTCAATTCACTTCATTTCGAAATCGTTTTCAATTCACTTCATTTCGAATTCGTTTTCAATTCACTTTGAAATCGTTTTCAATTCACTTCATTTCGAAATCGTTTTCAATTCACTTCATTTCGAAATCGTTTTCAATTCAATTCATTTCGAAATCGTTTTCAATTCAATTCATTTCGAAATCGTTTTCAATTCACTTCATTTCGAAATCGTTTTCAATTCACTTTGAAATCGTTTTCAATTCACTTCATTTCGAAATCGTTTTCAATTCACTTCAATTCGAAATCGTTTTCAATTCAATTCATTTCGAAATCGTTTTCAATTCAATTCATTTCGAAATCGTTTTCAATTCATTTCGAAATCGTCGATTTCGAAATCACTTTTCAATATTCATTTTAAAATGAATAAAGTCGATATAAATATCGTTCACGTCAAAATGGCGTCAATCTAATCAACACGGCTTCATAAATTTCTATTTTCAAATTTTCTTTATTTTTCAAATTGGAATGAGGCCCAATCAATTACCATATAAAATTAATTATATGGATTTCCATACAACACATGTATATAATAGCATTGAAAAATAATCAACCATCAACCAAAGTGCACTACACTGTATAAGCATCAAATATAGATATTCAACGCTTATAACAGCCTGTCAATCAATCGATCGACATATTTAATCAATCAGGATGAGTGAAATTCATATTTCATCCCAACACCCGTGTGGGGTTTCAAACAATCAAACACAGATTTTAGTTGTGCAGTTGGGCGATGTGTAAAATTTATCGTCCCAATCAATGTCATTCAAATAAGTGTACATAAACAAACCGTCTGGTTTGTAAATGAATATTTATTTATTCACATTCACGTTAAAAATTATATTTTTAACGATAAAACATTTTATTCCAACATATGAATTTCTATTCAATTCATTTATTCAATAAAAATGATATTTTTATTTTTCTAACATATTTTAGAAAATTTCGGCGGCATAACGGCACGATACTAGAAACGGGAGAAGGCCTAGCCTTATCCCCGGTCTAGTGAAGGCCCACGCCATTCACACATCAATCAAATCAATTCAATTCACCAAACAATTCAATTCAAACTAATTAGACTAACCAACTACACAACCAAACTATTTAACAAACAAGCCATCCATGGTCTGTGGATGACGGGTGTCGGGTGCTACTAAACACTGTCTGCATCCTAGTATATATATATAACTAGAAAAAGAATTTTGAGTGAGAAGTTCTCACCGATAGCTATCCAACTTCACGACACTTCTTTTATAGAAATCTTCTTCATCCTCGCCTTTTTATCGTCTTCTTGTGCCCGTAGTCACTATATATATAAAAATCACACATTTTTATATTTCGATGTCTTTAAAATAAAAATCACATTTTTATTTATTCACTTTCAATTTAAAAGTCATATTTTTATAATCACTTCATATATTTAAAAATCGAATTTTCACTTCGCTATTCAATATATAAAAATAAGCATATTTTCACAACGCTACTATATAGATAAAAATTATATTTTTATCACGCTATTTTCTATATAAAGATTTCGCCTTTTTAAATTTTACCACTTTATCTCAACGTAGATAAAATAAAAATCAGATTTTTATTTCGTTACATACACAAGGATGATATTTTTATATTCTCTATCTCATAAAGATTACATTTTTAATACTTTTAAAAATATAAAAATCATATTTTTACTTCTTCTACTTAATAAAGATCATATTTTTAATACTTTAAAAATATAAAAATCATATTTTTATTACTTTAAAAATATAAAAATCATATTTTGATTATCTTCCTTATATCAAAATTATATTTTTACTTCACTACTCCTCTCAAAATATCGTCTTTTATGTTTTAAAAATATCGTCTTTTATGTTTTAAAAATATCGTCTTTTATGTTATAAAAATATCGTCTTTTATGTTTTAAAAATATCGTCTTTTATGTTTTAAAAATCAAATCTTTTATGTTTTAAAAATATCGTCTTTTATGTTTTAAAAATCAAATCTTTTAGGTTTTAAAAATATCGTCTTTTATGTTTAAAAATATCGTCTTTTATGTTTTTAAAATCAAATCTTTTATGTTTTAAAAATATCGTCTTTTATGTTTTAAAAATCAAATCTTTTATGTTTGAAAAATCAAATTCTGAAAAATAACTAATAAAGTAAATAGGGTATATAAATAAAAACAAAATTAACAAAAACTTACAGTGTTCGATAAGGGGGGGGGGGAGGCGCGCTCGAGTTCAGGAGGGGGCTGCGGTGCCTGGCGTCGGTCGTGGGGGCCACAGGGGGTCGGGCGTCGCAGGCGAAGGGAAGGGGAGGAGGAAGAAGAAAGGAGGCGGGGCGTTGCGTCGATGGGTTCTTCGGTGCTGGAGAGGGCGAGTGGGAGGGAAGAGGTTCACGCGAGGGAGGAGAGAGACCCTGGCGGATGGCGCCGCCTTCAGCGGTGGCAGCGGCGGTGGAGGAGGTCGCTCCGCCCCTCCGTCCTCCTCGTTCTTTTTTTTGTTTTTTGTTTAACGAATGATAAAGGAGGGGGGGTCGGCTGATAAAGGAAAGGGGTTTTTTTAATTTTTTTATTTTTAATTATTTAATTATTTTATTTGCAAATAGTTGACTTTTACAAACGACCTCTAAACGAGGCCCACCGCCTGTCGTCCATAGCGTTTTACCCCCATTCCGAACACAATGGGATATGTACCGCAAGTTGATTTGATCGTTTGAATCAGTTTCCGTTTAATTTACCTTTAAATCATTATATTGAATTTTAAACGTACATTTCAAATTACCGGGGTCACATACGAACTCTATAAATTGGAGAAAAATATTTTCTAGCTTCGTATTGACGATACGGTCCTAACAAAACTAGTTTCGTCGAATTCTGAGACCGTATGAAAAATGGCCAATTTCCAGTCGATTAAAATCAACTGAAATGGTCAAAACGCGTTTTCTTTTGCCACGCTCACATATTGATTCGAAAAATTATGAAATTTGGAATCTAGCAATAACTCAACATCGCGGACCCAACAAAAGTGGTTTCGTTGAAATCCGAGGTCGTTTGCAAAATTTCCATTTTTAAGGGCCTGAATTCCATAGCGACTATTCAGAATTTTCAACTGGACATATCTTTTGATTCCCGCTACGAACTTTTGATTATTCGGATTCGTTGGAAAGATATTATCAATTAGATTCCATTATTTTTGGTTTCACTAAAATCCGGATTGTTTTGCACCCGGTACATTCAATTGAAGTTTGAAATCGAATTATCGAACTACCGCGCCATTTTCAATTCTATTTATAATTATATATAATTATTTATATTCTAACGACGACGTATATAATATATACATCGAATTCAATTCAAAATAAATTTCTCGTCGATATTATTTAAAATAATCCATTTTAAATATTCAAAATTCGCTAAAATTGCCAAAATAAAAATTTTAAACTGGCCCAGAATTTGCGGGTTATTATAGTTTGATGGTTTAGTAGATGGCTGTTTGGTTAGTAGGATACGTTCTTCTTGACTTAGAGATTTCAGGAAAGAAATCCTTTAAGTAGGGGAGAATGTAACACCCCGTATGTTGAATAACTTGTTATAATATAAATCAGGGCAGGATTAAATTTTAAGATTTGAATCAGGGGAAAAGGGCTATGCCATTGTGTTCGTCTCGGAAAAATACGCGAAATAGAGTCCGAGTTTTCGAAAATTGGAGTCCGTATGACCCAGTTAAGGCCCAAAGAAGTCTTCAGAAAATTCAAATTTCGAAAAACAGATTTCAAATGCAGAAATGAAGGTAGGCAGGAAAATCCCCGCCACACCCCAAGTCGACTGGGGAGTCGACTTGGGAGTCGACACGACTGGACCCAAGTCGACTGCCCTGTCGACTTGGGAGTCGACACAGGTGGCCGGGCAGTTTTGCCTGGTGCACCATTTGAGTGAATTGGTCAGGTTTTGGGCTGTGTTTGGGGCTTGTGACGAAATCTGACAGCTCTAACCTAATCTAGGGTTAATCTAAGGGCCTAAACTACATCCTAAATCTATAAATACACACTAAGACTACCCTAATCCATACTAAAAATAGAAACAACGTCGTCATGCCGTCAAAATGCAAGTAGAAGGAGCCTCCATCAAATTTTAGAAGAAGATAGCTTCTAAAATCAACTTCTAATCAACTATAGCAACTTAATCTTCTTCATAGGAGTGCTAATCAACAAGTTGTGAGTTTCTATGCCTTTAGCAAGCAATTGCTAAACTAATTATGATAGGATGTAATGAGGTTATGGTTATGAATGTGGATCAATGCAAGTTATGTTATCATATGCTATGTGCTCATGATGTTAGTTATGCAAGTTTTATGCTATATGTCCATGATGCTAGTTATGCAAGTTTTATGCTATATGTTCATGATGCTAGTTATGCAAATCACTATGATAAACATTGATCCATTATGACACCATGTTATGCAAGTTTGGTGTTTGATTATATGCAAGTTCATATATGACATGTTATGCAAGTTTGGTGTTTGATTATATGCAAGTTCATATATGACATGTTATGCAAGTTTGGTGTTTTATTATATGCAAGTTCATATATGACATGTTATGCAAGTTTGGTGTTTGATTATATGCAAGTTCATATATGACATGTTATGCAAGTTTGGTGTTTGATTATATGCAAGTAACATGTGCAAGTTTACACCTTTGTATGATATGCATACATATGCAAGTTTACCCGTTTGTATGTCATGCATATATATGCATGTTTACCCCTTTTTATGATATGAGTAACATATGCAAGTTCATCCCTTTTTAGACCTATGACATGTATGCAAGTTTATCCCTTTATGATAGGTCTATGACATGAACATCTATGCAAGTTACCCTCTTTATGACATATGTGATTCATGCAAGTTTGGGTTGATTATTTATGCTAGTTGGGTTTGATGCTATGGTCATATATGCAAGTTGACACCTTTAAAACCCATGTTGAGGCTAATGTTATGCTAAGTAGAACCCATTGTATTTGTGATGAATCTTCCCTTTTAATTATGTCATGTTAGCGTATTACGTGGGGAACGATGGGGTTAATATTCATGTTAACAAAATTGTGGTGAAATTGGTATGATGTTGCATACCATAAGCGGATGGACATAATTGAGTCAATTATGTACATCGTTAAATTGGAATTAATTAGGGAAAATTAATTCAAAATATGGGGGTGATTAATTAGGTGTAATTAATCGACTAAGACACGAGGTTGGACCCTTTTGTAGCATAAGATTGCCCGGACCCAACCGACAAATCCAGCGGCTACAAATGATTGGCCCAATGTGAGAGGTCTTGGGCATAAACTAAATACGTGACAAGTGTAAAGACACGAGGTTAGACTCTGTTATGGCGTAAGGCTGCCCGGACCCGACCGGCAAATCCAGCTGCCATAAAAGACAGTCTAATGTGAGAGGTCTTTACAAAGGTTACGTTCTTAATCAATTAAGAAATACTTAACCATATAAGCATGTAGTGGGGCATGAGGGGTTAAGTGGGTGCCTTGGGTGGCATGTGGAAATCAAGTAAGTGCCTTGGGTGGCATGTGGAAATCTAGTGGGTTGCCTTGGGTGGCAATAGAAAATACGATTAGAATACTTAACCAAAGTGGAAACATGTAATTAAACATGATTAAAGGGTTAAGTGGGATACACTAGAGGGAGAAAGCTTAGGTGGGTAGCTTGTGGGGGCCCATTTCAACCAGTAACCCATATGTATCTTTGTGGGCTCGACCCATGTCGAGGACGGGACACGCATACTGGGCTTGACTATAAGAGGCCAAAACGGGTTAGCGGTGGCAACGCAAGTCCAACGGGTTTCATATGCGTGTGTGGACCCGGGCTGGCAGGTAAGACGTTGTTGCATCGTGTAGGTATAAGCCGTGCATCAGTGTTGGTATCCTGTTGCCACTTTAGGGAATGATACACCCCATTGTGGGGCCAACACGGGTATCTACGTTAGGGAGTCGATCGCTTGGGGAGTAGTGGGTACACCTAGTGGAGATAGGGGCAGACGGCACCTATGTGGTCAGCTTGGGGTACACGAAACTATTAGTTAAATTTTCTAAGTCCTTGGGTGGGATCAACCTTTAAGTTAGGAATGACTGGTGTGGTGCAGTGTAGTAATTATCCTTGGGTGGGTAGATGCGTCTTTACCGTTATCTTCGTTCTTCCTATGTCTAGTTGGCTGCTTAGTGTAGTCATTTATCCCCAGTCATTACCGTACCAAGTTTATATCATACCCTAATTACTTTAATGATTGTATTGTTAAAGTTATAGGACTCGCTCAGACTTATGTCTGACCCCGTTGTTTTTATCTTTTTCCCAACCCTCTGGTTCTCAGAGTGGGCCTAACACTAGTGGGCTTTGATCAGATTCCTTTATCTATCTTTTGGAGCTTGGACCGTTGATGTAAAGCTCAGCTTATCTTTTCTATTATGGCTATTAGTTATGTAGTGGGATTATGTACCTATGTTTTTATCAGGATGGATATTTAGTACTTGACTCTTGTTTTATGGTTCTGTTATTGTAACCAAACATGTTTACCTTCTGCTGCAACGAAATGATGTTTTAGTTAACAAGTATTATTTATATCTGTCTTGTTGTAATTTTTCTGTTCTATAT
Source organism: Allium sativum (assembly GCA_030737875.1). Classification (NCBI taxonomy): domain Eukaryota; kingdom Viridiplantae; phylum Streptophyta; class Magnoliopsida; order Asparagales; family Amaryllidaceae; genus Allium; species Allium sativum. Next base: position 115,520,707 of record CM060921.1, read on the forward strand.
TCACTTAAAATACTCCACCGAAGTTAAGGCATTCCCTTAGTGAGTGACCTTAGCGGGTGTGGGGTGTTACATATAATATATAATTATATCTATTTATTTTATTCTCCTATAAAGTTGCTTTTTCATTTGATCTCCAATTCGAACCCAATGACTGTCGTCCCTAGCTAGCTAATTACCCCCATTCTGAACACAATGAGATATTTTTCAAAAATCTGGCTAACACCCTAAATTTTCGATTTTTTTTGCCATAACCTCCTTTGTACGGGGAGCATCGGGAAAATCCGCAAACCTCTACACAGGCCCTCTCATCTAAAAAAATAATCCAAATGGCTAGCCATTCGGCTCATAAAATCATCCAAACCCAATAAATTAGTAAACATATACCTATTTGTCGGGCATACAATTTTATTCCTCTGCTTATCTATAACGACCCGAACTCCCCCGGTAAGGAAAGCCCAGATTGAGATGAGAACAACACACATCGGAACGCAGACAGAAGAACATTTCATTGTTATTACAACAATTCCATCAGAATACAAGAATATACAGAGTATGAATAAATAAATTACACATTTGACAAATATCAGATTACAATAAATTACATAGCAGCGGAAAATAATACAAAACGCAACTGAAAGTAATACACGGATACAGAGCTTTCCGAGCATCGTTCCAGCTGTAAATCAGGATCCTGTGAATATAAATCTGCAAAACCAAAACTACTAGCTGCCCGTGTGGAAAATAAGGGCACCCAGAGTTTAGGTTAAAACAATAAACTCCAGGTCAGTCATGTGACTGGTGTGAGAACTAAAACAGTTATTTAAAACTTTACTTTAGAAGAGAGTAATTCAAGGGACCACGCCGTATAACACGGAATGGGTTTCCTCCCAAGAATACTAGTGCATTTAACAAAACAGCGCAATGCTCTTTGGAAAAATGAAGCTATTATAAGACCCAGGTCCCATCACACAATGCAACGCAAGCCGGAAGATAGGGTTTTCCCTTATAATAGCTAAACATGCTTGGTACGTTTAAAACAAATCATTTGATACTATTATAATTGTATAGTTTCAAAACAATTTCAATCATAAATATCAATCATAGACGGCATCGGTACCATATATCATGTCGCCATACTAGTTCTACAATTAAAACCGCAATATCACGTATTGGAAATTGGATTTCCGTCATGAGTCGAGGCAAGTGGCAAGCTCCTCTCCGATTCGACACACTCTAGCAAATGTCTCAGGACCCCACTATGATCCTTGGATCTTCAGGGCCGGTCCTCTCTTACTTTTGAGGATTGGCAATTCCTGAACACACGTTTCTCGGTCCTTACAGACCTATATCCGAGGCGCCTCGTATCCAACAACCACACAGGTGAAAAGTATATAAATGTCAGGGCTGGTAGGTAACTGACACCACCTTAGCTAGAAAGAAACGTCGTGCTCTCCCTGCAGTCACTATCCCGTTTTTGACTCATACCAAGGTGTGAGGCTCGCGAATTCACGCTATATACAAAGCTATGCCACACAGGCTGTGCTCTGATCATCAACCACAAGACTTTGCTTTTCAACAGAAGCCTTGATCAATTGCCACTTACGCGCGCCACACTGGCAATTCACTCCATGCGACTGATGTCCACCGATATACAACCTCTGAGCTCGTACGTCTCAGAGAAGGGCATTAAGCAAGAGAATAAATTCTCCGCCGCCAAACAGATGTATATTTAATAGAGATCAATCAACACAGAGTAAAATCCAATGTCAGACACACAATCCATTTACAAGTTCGTTCTGGGTCTGAACGAAACATGAGGCACTTTCCTCGCATATCCATCGATCTCCAAGTACGTCTGGACGATCACCAACTGTTTCTCTCCTCTTGGGTGTACAGCCCAATCGAGATCATCAGCAATCACCCAAACGATGTGAAGACTTCTGGTCTTCAACCACCGTCTTCATCTTCGACTTATCGCCGAAACGGTTATTCAGAATGGGTATAAACCCGGCCTTTCTGAATAACCCACGTATATAATAAACAAATGTTACAAAAACCCAATAAACGCCTCATTCCAATTCAGAATATTCTTTTATTCACAAAATCACATTCTTAGGGAATAGGTTCCCATTAATTTTATTAAAGATAAATTCTTCTAAATTTATTCTTTAATCTTCCTTTGGATATCATTTCAAACTAGTCCGGATTAGCGAACCACACTGAAGTAATTATTTATTTTATTTCCCAATCCCAACCAGTTTATCCCATGGAGAAAACTGGTAATACTCCATATCTAACACTATGGTGCTATCGGTAAAATTAATTACCATTTCATGTTCAAATCTAATTAAAGATTTAACTATCGCTTTGGAGCAAAACTGGTGGTACTCCATTCTCGATCACCTCTCAGATTTGATAATTTAAATTATCAAATCACATTTCAATCTAATTAAAGATTCATTAAAACTCCACTTAGTTTTAATCTTTTCAAAAATCAATATCCTGTCTTTAATTGGGTTAAAGAACCAATGTCATTTAAAACACGATTCACGATAAACCCAAATCACATTTGATAATAAGTACAGGGCTCTAAATAGAAAATATACAGGCTTATATTCAATATCAAATTTTGAAACCAACAAATATCGTATTGGAAATAACGATATAAATATATCTTTCAAATTCCCATAACAATATCTGTATAGTCAGGAAATCCAACATCGAAATATTCCGAAGGTAATTTCGATTCAACTCCAGTCCAATTCACGTATTGGGAATATTGATTATTTTTAAAATCACTTTCAAATACAATTTATTTATTTCAAAAAATAAATTGATTTTAATTCTAGTTCAAAACTAGTTCATTTCGATAAAAATATATTTTTATCCTTTCAAATGTGGAATTTTTCATCCCAGTTCTTTCCAATTCATATATTATGATTTTACACAAATTATCAATATTTTTAATAATTTTATCAAGGCCCGTACAGTCGATTTCCATCAACGGCCATCGAACTGCACTTACAGCGACCTTTTCCAAATCTGATTTGGACATAATTCCAAATCCAACCGTTAGATTTCAAATTTCTAATATTCGTTGGAAAGCTCGTTTTGATACGAACCCAACGGTTCAAGTTTTAGGAGAATCCGACGGTCGGATCTCCCGTAATGTCCATTCGAAGTCAATGGTCGAAATTCACGAACTGCCGTGGCGTGGCGCGTTCTATTCAGGCCATTATATATATATAATATATATATATATATATATATATATTATATATTTGGTCGATTTCCTTTTTAAAACATATTTTATAAATCGTTTCAAATTCGTTTTCAAAACCATTTCAACTCTATATTCAATTTCAAATCAAAATTGAATATTTCATATCATTACTATATAAATGATAATATTTTCAAAACGTTATATTTTGAAATCACTTCCTTTTCAATATTCATTATAAAAACGAATATAATGGATATAAATATCGTTCACGTCAAAATGGCGCAACTCTAATCAACATGGCTTTATATATTTCAATAAATACATTATTCTATTCAACAAATGAATATTTATTCTATTCAACACATGAATCTATATTTCTTTCAACACATGACTAATCTCAACACATGAGTACTTTCAACACACAACTACTTTTGTTATGTAAAATATTTTATAAACCTATGGTATCTATCGTTTGATTTTTAATCAGACTCCACCGTGAAGTAGATTCTAATTTTAAATATGATAAAGATGTAAATTTTATTGTTAAAATATTTTACTCAACACATGAATAGTTTCAACACATAAATATCGTCAACACATGACTATTTTTATATTCAACACATGAATTTTCTTTTATAATATTCATTATTTTCCCGATTCGAATGAGGCCCAATCAATTACCATATAACGTTAATTATATGGGTTCCATACAACACATGTACATAATAGCAACGATAAATAATCAACAATATTCCAAAGTGCACCACACAACTGCATAAGCATCAAATATAAATAATTAACGCTTACACAGCCTGTCGACCAATCGATCGACATACAATTAAATAATTGGGATTAGTGTACGCCAAATATCGTCCCAACACCCGTGTGGGGTTTCAAATCAACAAACACTGAATATTATTTGTGCAGTTGGGTGATGTGTAAAATTTATCATCCCAATCAATATCAGTCAAATCAGTGTATATAAACAAATCGTCTGATTTGTAAATGAATATTTATTTCTTTTCAGAAGAGTTTTATGCCGTTCCTTAACACATTAAAAATTATATTTTTAACGTCAAAAATATTTATTTCAACACTTTACTATTTTTAACTAACACTTTTTATTTTAGAAAATTTCGGCGGCATAACGGCACGATACTTGAAACGGAACAAGGCCAAGCCTTATCCCCAGTCTAATAATGGCCCACGCCATACCCAAATCAAATTATCTCAATTCGTTCATTTTCCAAACCAATTTCAACCAAATCACTCAATTCACAAATCAACCAAACATTCATGGTTTCAAACAAAGGTGTCGGGTGCTTCTATTAAGCACCGTCTGCATCCTAGTATATATTTCTAACTAGAAAATGAAATTTGAGTGAGAAGTTCTCACCTTGATTTTTCTCTAACGCCTTTTCTGAACTGCTGAATTTTTGATTGAGCTCCAGGCTTCACATACAAGCTCCAATCTTCAACCCATCTTTTTTTCTAGCACAAGCACGCCATTCTGAAAAATTTTTGCCTAAGGGTCTTTTTGCCGAAAATGCTCCAATTCGCCAAAATTCGCGAAAGTACACGAATTTTACCGCTTTCAGACAGCAGACTTTGAACGCGTTTTCCGAGCAGCTTCGAACTCCAAAACATGACTTTCATGTAGCCAAATCGAAGAGAATTTCGCGCTCTACAACTTTGGTCTAGAGGGACTTTGGCCAGAAACGCACCGTTTGAGAGATATAGGCCAAAACAGTCTGGGGTGTTTTGTGCAAAACGGGAATTTTGGTGAAAATGAGTTTTTGAGTGTAGCGGGGCCCACGGCCGGAGTTGGGTGGCCAGCGGGCGGTGGCGGGCCTGATGGACGTGGGGGAGGGTGCTAAGGGCGGTGGTGGGGCCCGTGGTGGCCGCGGTGGTGGTGGTTGGTGATTTGGGGGTTTAGGGTTCATGAAAAGAGGAGAGAGAAGGAGGAGGAGGAGGAGGAGGAGGGGGTGCGGGCGGCCGGCGGTGGGCGGTGGAGGCCGGTGGTGGCGCTGGTGGAGGAGGGCAGCAGGGTAGGGGGCGGTGGTGGTGGTGGCCATTTAGTTTCTTTTTGGAAGAAAGAGGAAGAAGAAGAAAGTGAGAAATGTAAAGGAGGAAAAGTGATTATATGCTCGTTTCTCGCCTATCGTCCGAACGCCGACGATATCCAACTGCCGCGGCTTTCGGACATGAGATAGTAGACGTGAAGACGAGTCAAACGAAACAAGTTTCGTCGAATTCCGAGTTCGTTTGACTGTTCAAAAAAAATCACGAATATGCTCAGATATTGCTCAAAAATGCGATTTTGGCGCACCTTTTCTTCTCGCACGCTCACACTGGATTTAACCATTACTAGACGATATGAATCCAGAAAAAAAGGTAGAATCGAATTCTGAGGTCGTATTAGTAATGTTCCTTTGTAAAATGACTGTTCGTTTTACCCTGAACTGTTTTAGCTCACACGGCCTCATACTGACTCCGTTCGATGCGCACTTTGGACATCAACAATAATTTGTCATTGTGAATCCATAAAAATTTATCTCATCGAATTCTGAGCTCATATGCAAAATTTCACTTTTTAAGGGCTATGTTTTGCTAACCAAAAAGCTCCAACCAATTGCCACTATTCCGGATATCGGAATATATCGAAGCTTATACTTTTCGGAGTTCTAAATGGCATTTTGAACTCAATGGAAGTGGTTTCGAGTCCAAATTCATCCGTATGCAAAATTGACTTTTTGGGCCATGTATAATTTACATAGCGACTATTCTGAATTTTCAACTGGGCATAACTTTTGATTCCCGCTACGAAATTTTGATTTTTCAGATTCGTTGGAAAGATATTCTCAACTAGATTCTAATATTTTTGGTTTCACCAAAATCCGGTTTATTTTGCACCCGGTATGTTCAATTGAAATTTGAAATCGAATTATCGAACTACCGCGCCATTTTCAATTCCTTTTATAATTATTTATATTCTAACGACGATGTATATAAATATATACGTTCGAATTATATTCAAAATAAATTTCTTGTCGTTATTATTTAAAATAATTCATTTTAAATATTCAAAATTCATTAAAATTGCCAAAATAAAAATTTTAAATTGGCTCAGAATTTCCGGGTTGTTACATTATCTTTCCTGCTATGACCTGTTTAATGTACATACATGTATATGCATGCAGTCTCAAACAATTTTCAAGTCAGTTCAATATTTTGATTCGATTTGGCTAATGGTTCAAAGTTTAATAAATCAAACCAATAATCAAACAACACAATCAGCAATCATTTAGTTGATTAGTTTTTCAAATGCATAACTTTAATATGTATTCAAAAATCATATTTTTGATGCCAATTCACAATAATAAGCTATATCTAGTTTTGGTTCTCACACCAGTCAATTGGAAATATATAGACATCCCACTTTTGAAACTCGAACATAAATACTGATGATGTCCGAACTATCATCAGAATCATCTCCCGGTAACTAGAGTGTGATTCCATATCTATCCAGTATATTTGAGGCTTCGAATACATATTAATTATGCGTATATTCAAAATCTCCATATACTCGATTGTCCAAAATCAATCTAAAATAAATATAAAATATGAATAATTTGGCTTAAATTTTCTAAACAAAATTTGTTTTCATTTTTTTTGGAAACAACACTCTTTACACTCGTTCTAGGATACCGCTAATCCTATCTCTAACGAGTCATTCCCATTGGATATTACTAATCCAAGCTCTGATGATGTAACACCCCTTGAATTCTATAACGTTAAGCTTCACGAATTAAAGTATAATTAATTATAAATAATGAAATCAAGGGAAATGGGTAACACCATTGCGTTTGTCTCTAAATTCTACTTGAGATAGAGTTCAGTTTGCGTAAAACGGATATCGTATAAAGAAGATATGGACGAACGAAGTTATGCAGAAAAACCGGAAAACGGGTCAGAATGCACTGTCGCACTTGTGAAGTGCGCCAGAACAAAGTTGAACTGGCGCACTTGGGAAGTGCGCCAGTACAATTTTGGCCTGGCGCACCTGCCAAGTGCGCCCAGGTCAGAAAGACCTGTTGGTCAGGTCCTGGCTGGCCTGCTCAGGGTCTGGTCGAATTCTGATGCTTGGCTGATGCACTAGGGCTTACGTGTCACCTCTTGATTGGCTATTTGAACTTTGTATGGTCTAGATTCATCCTATCTTCATCTGATGGCTCAAAACAATTTAAAATTCTATAAATACAACTCAAGTCTAACCCTAAATTCACACAAATAATAGAATACAAAAGCCGTCATGCTGCTGGAGAGGAACTAGGAATGGCCATTCAACGCAACTTTGCTACCCAAAGGAGAGCATCTCCAAATCAGAATAATAGAAATCAGAAAACAAGAATTCATCACACGTTGTAAGTATAGTGTCCTTTCAAAATATGAATAAAAAAACTATGATGTGATTCGATGTAAATGAAAATAGAATCGTGTTGTTATAAACTTTGTGTATTGTAATGGTTCTATCATGACTTGTGTATTGATGTTTGTGGCATAAATTGATTGATGCAAGCCTATTGAACAATTGTATATGAAAAACAATGGCACTTGCAAGCTTATGGCAAATACTAGAAATTGATCCCTTTTTGTATATGGCGATGGCATGGACTATGTATATTCCATTAGTCTAAATTAGAATTTGTGTAAACATGTTATAGACCTTTTATGCCTACATGACCCAAAACCTATGATATCATCCTTATGTTTATTGGCAAGTATAATTAGATCTATGTTTGCAAGTATAATTGGATGTATGTTTCATAAACTATGCAAGTTCATGTATATTTGCAAAATATAATTGGTTCTATGACAAACATCATTTGGGTTTCATAAACTATGCAAGTTCATGTTGAAATAGGCTATATGATTAGATGTAAAAATTGTACATTTTGATGAATATATATAACATGCTAGTTTTTGGTCGATATTATGCAAAGTTAACATGTTTAAACACAAGTTTGTATTTGCCTAAAACTATGCCATTTCATATGTCACCTACTTAGTCATACTTTGATTTGAATGCAAGTTCACATGACCCATGTTATATGTTAGTTGAATCGCCAAATTGCAAGTTCATGCGCCACACACCTTTATGTATTACATGTTCTTGATTTCCCCTTTTCCTCACGTTTATAAAGTTGGGCTGAATTGTGACAAGCCCAACACATGTTATAACTTTGCGAACAAACGGGGGTAATAGCGTTGGGTGTAAAATATGAAAACATATGTTGACATGTTTGGCACATGCCAATGATTATGACACATAAGCGGTATGAATTGAAATACCCAAAAATAAAAGATATGACATTTACATATAGTTGAAAAGTAATAAAATATGTAAATTTAGAAAACACGATATGCTTAACCCGAGGTTGGATTGAGTTGTGATGTAAACCTGCCCGGACTCGCCCGACTGTCCAGTAGTCACAACAATACCTATCCAATGTGGGTGGTTAAGCATTGAGCCCAACAAGGACCCGAGGATAGACTGAGCTACGGTGTAAACCTGCCCGGAACCGATCGGCATATCCAGTAACTGTAGAAATACATGTCTAATGTGAGTGGTCTGGTGCTCCTAAGAGGCTAAGGACAGATGGTAGGGTTAAGTCGACTATAACACTTAACCAAATTTGACATGTTAACAAAAATTGATGGGTGGGGTTAGGTAAATACAGACACTTAACCACTTAACATGTTTGACTAGAAAATCCTGGTAACGAGGGACCCGTTTCAGCAGTAACCCAAAGTTAGGTATCAACGGTACACTGAAACTAGGTAGTGTGGGGCACGATTTCTGGGCTAATTGTAAGCGGTCAAACGACGGCGATGGGTGCACAGTGCAGGTCTAACGAGGTGCGGGCATGCACACACTCCGGAGAAGACAACCAGGGCACTGGGGACAGCAGTAGTATAACCTATGTCTTCTAGTTTTGTGTCGGGGCCGCCATCCTGGGTCTTGATACACCCCATGGTGGGACCAACATAGGTATCTACAATTCTTGGGGGCCGTATGACACATGTTAACGCGAGTAGGAGCCGATCTTTAATAAGAATGGGGATCACTTCACCCTCACCATGGGGTGCCAGTTAGAATAAACTCGAATAGGTGCAGAGATATAGTATGGGTGTGATAGTACATTCGACACTTCCTTAGCCTGTGACACTTTCCTATTTTTAGTTTATATCCATCATATCCTTTTCTTATTCACATATTGAAGAGTTACTAGATTTACTCAGGCTTTATGTCTGACCCTATTTTCTTTTCGTCTCCTTATCTTTCGTCCCCCCCCCCCCCCCCAAGGTCCACAGGGAGGAAACATCTCAACTCAGTCAGGCTCTTTACAAGCATCTAGAACGTAGATGTATGATTTGGATGTTTCTTACTCGGGTAATGGCTTTGGATGTCACTATGGGGATTTTCGTCACTTTATTTATATTTTCAAGCTTCTTTAATAATCAAGGCAATTATGAGGTTGTAATGTTGAAAGTATTTTGAGACAATTATGGAAATCTTGGTTTGATACACGTATTGATGAAATAAAAGTTTGTTTGGTTTCCGCTTGTTAGCCTGCTTTGTGACCAGGCTATCCAAAGCCGAAGAACTCTATCAGGAAGGCCACTCAGGGCTTGAGTATGAACTGCCACAGATTGACATCTGCTTCGACGAAGTAACGAAGGATGGGAAAACTCGTATTTCTGTGCACATAAGCTTCGGTTTGGATTCCACCATTTCGGATCAAGCTAAAGCGAATATTTCTGAACAACCAAACCGGATCGGGTAAACCGGATCGGGTCATCCGGATCGGGTAAACCGGATCGGGTCATCCGGATCGGGTTATCTGGATCGGGCCAACCGGATCGGGTCTCTACCCCTAACCGAATTCTGGGCAGTTAAAGACCATTTCCCCATGTTCTCCACTACTTCCGAGATTTACTCTGAAGCTGCCACGTGGCCACTCAACCCTAACCGAATTTCTACCTATAAATACACATACAACACATCATTTAAGGGGACTTTTTGGCCTCAAGGAAGCTCTATCTATTTCGGCCATGGCTACCAACGAAGAACCTTCATCCTCTTTAATAAAATCAATGAATTCGGAGAGTATTATTAATTGTAATTGAGTGCTTGAGCGTCAATACTCTTTGTATTTGTAATTTCTGAATGAATTGAGAAACTATGAAGTGGATGTAGGCTTGTTAACGCTGAACCACTGTAAATTCCATGTGTTGATTGATTTTTCTTGCTTTTTTTTCATGATTCCTCATTGTTCTCTACAAAACATTATCAATTGGGTGTTAGAACCATTTTTTGGTCTAACATTTTGGTGCTTTCACTGTGAAGATTGAATCCTCATCTTTCTGGATTATTATTCTATTGTTTGGATCACCAAATCCGAAGAGATAATCCACGTTTTCCATGCCTACAAGAAAAGATAAAAAGCAACGGGCTTCTCGCAGGAATGAAGTGAGTGCAGAACAACAGGATGACAAGCAGGCTGCAGGTTTCGCTCCAGTCACTGGTTCAAGCATGCCTGGGTCAGGTCGGATCCGAACCGACCCGATACTGACACCTCGATCTGACCCGATCCCCTATCACCACGAATGAGAGCCCAGTACTCCAAGTTTTTGGCAAGCTTTATCATCGTATCGGATGTGTTCCCCCGACCTGAGCTGCAAAAGAGTGGCACCACGAACCGACCCGGGGACAGTGCTCCGACCCGACCCGTTGAGCAGGACTCGAATCCAGCTGCTGTTGATACCCCGACCCGACCCAATGATGCATCTCCGAACCGAACCGAAGAGGGTGCGACGACCCGAATCGCAGGAAAGTGGAGATGCAGGGTAGGGAAGACCGATCCGAACAGGAGGAGGAGATCCGAACCGGCTCTTTCATATATACCGAACCGACTAGCTAATGACGTCTCCGATCCGGCTCGGAGGAACTAGTCCGATCCGACCCAACCTGAAGACAATCTCCGAACCGTAAATTTTAAGGCATGATCCGATCCGACCCGAAACAGCTATTTTTGGAAAAAAAAATACATTTTTAAGATCATTTCAGAAAAGGCTCCATCTTCCAAAATCGAAAAAATCATGCGGTGCCCACATTTTCGATCTAACCGGTTAGGTCGATCGCCGCAGGGACTGCGGGGCCCCGGACCCCCGCTGCGCCCGGACCCGCTGACGGCCTCGCCTTCGGCTCGGAGCACGGCTCGCCTTCGGCTCGACGTATATTTTGACCAAAAGTAGTCATCAAAGTTTGTTAATGAAGATTAGACGGATAATCTAAGAATATGACAACAAGATGGCAACGACTGGGATTCTTCCCAGAGCCATGACATTTACTTGCATCAGTAAGCCAATGTGAGGAGCTGTCGATCAGATTCAGCTTACTATCAATGATAGTATACAAGACAATGCTTGTCCTATAGCAGCTTCCTCTTCCATAGCACTGATAGTGTATAAATTTCACTGATGCAACTACTGTTTCCCTAACGACCAGTGATTACCTTATTTATGTGACTTAAACCTATCCAATCGGCGGAGTACCGAATGACGGTTATATAGAATAGTCCGAGCACTACTCCAAAGATGATTCATATGATCTTAGTGACCATGATTGTCAGTAATGGGATACCAGAAAGCAGCTAAGGATCCCAACATTCCAAAGCTACACTTCAGTTGTAAGATGCGATGAATGAAATATGTCCCGCGGTTCACCTCCCGAAAAACTTGGCTAACCTTTCCAATGGCTATTTGCTGCCAACAACATCGATGAAGACTGATTTCCATCGAATAAGGGTTAGGTCAACATACTTTAGTGCCCAGAGTTAGGTACTAGTTGAACCACCACACGCCATGATTGGACCTACGGATCCTTTCCCTGATTATAGCAACTGGACTGCCCTCCAGCCACCATACAACCTTGGTCAAGTGATGAGAGCTCAAGATTAAAGCAGATACGAATCGACCATTAGCTCTCCACTTATCATTTCCATTGCAACATAACGCATGAATATTACTTCAAGTCTCGCAAGCTATGCTGTCGTACTCAAGCTTATATGATCAAGGTTTAGACTGACTAGCTTCAGCATAATTCAGAGCTTACATTGCACCCTAGTGTCTACTGCTTAGTCCCAATAGAAGCTGGAGCGGGAATGATCCGTGATGACCAAGTCACCGGAAGAGCCTTCTACATGGCTGGATAGAATATGCTATGCAATAGAGATGTCATGAAACCCAAAAATGCTTCCCCTCATGATGAGATCGAGTGTGAAATAGGCATGGGCTTAGCAAGCAAAGAAGACATCGCAGAAAGAGTTGCCCGATGATCTGCCTGAAGACATAGACCCTAGAAAAGATGAAGATTCGGGATGCAAGAGGGCAATGTCTAACGAAGCAACCTCCCAAAGATTGAAAAGCTCGTTTACAACTTGTTGATTGCTTCGGGAAAACTCCAACCATTGATCAGATGGAAGTTGATCTAGTGTTGGAGACTAAACATGAAAGAGAATCATTGACAACCCCCGTAAGAAACTTCCTACAACACGGAATGCTTCCGGCAGGGAGAATAAATGGCATATAATCGTTCGTTATGCCTCAAGATATGACATGCAAGGTGACATTGCTTATTTCTTTTGAAAGGTTGCCCCGAGATAGATATTAACGAGTCTCATTGCTCAATTCACTGCCTTGAATGATTCGACAAAATCACTAATCAGCCACCCACTAGTTGGGAGATGAACGCCAATGAAACTTTTGATGGATGACGTTTTGGAGTTAAAAAGAGAAGATTCACAATCTCACTCCCTTCATCGAGTATTAGTTAAGTAACTCGTGCCCCAGACGCTGGGGGCAACTGGAGATTCGAATGTCGATTGCTCATGGCTATATCATCTAATTCAAAGATGATATATCATGGGCTTGCATGATCGACTACCTCAGCCTTTCTCGAAGTAAAAGTTTAGAGCACTTAATCCTGGATATTGATTGATTATCTGTGCATTAGATCTTATTCCCGACATGGGATTGAAGGCATATTTACGGATGGGTGAGATATGACTATCCCCCTAGCAGCCATTTCCTATTTCCTAGCATGGAAAGTGCAAAAGTTATTATAAGCATGGGTCCATTATTATCCTGCCAATTACTGTCCTGGCACCAATGTGATGATATGCTACCATTAGCAATACATACATGACTCCCTGACATTCAACCCTTGCCCTTAATATGAAGACTAGAAGGCGATTCAAAGGAGATGCGAGCTCGTCATTCGCTTACAGTATTTATCTAACCGCCTTTGTCACTCAAAGACCACAATTAAGGTCTGTTCATTCTTGGGAACGCCATCCCCCGGCGATTTGAAAATACATTCGTCACCAGCTAAAGATCTTAGCTGCTATCCCCTGGCGGAGATTGGGCGAGGCAAAATGGGCCTGCAGATAGCTTGCAATGCCATTTTCGCACAGAATCATATTCATTCCTTTAATAGGATTACTTTTTAACAATGACTCTTATATTTACATGCTACTTGAGTTTTTGACATGACTAACTCATGCGATATGAATGATGCAGGTACCCGAAGTTTGGTGCTAATCACTCCTCCCATAGATTGATCGGAGGAATACAAAGCCTTGGCAAACGTCTTTTGAATGTTTGCCTGATTAACTCTACTCTTCAGAGATTGAATAGAAGTACTAACCTAGGACGAGTGTGATGGGTGTGCCATGATTGAAAGACCACTCGATCCATGACTCTAACTCTCACGACTCGAGAGAGAGTATAAAGGACGGGAAGACGACGTCCACAACTCTAACTCTCATGACTCGAGAGAGAGTATAAAGGACGGGAAGACGACGTCCATAACTCTAACTCTCACGACTCGAGAGAGAGTATAAAGGACGGGAAGACGACATCCACAACTCTAACTCTCATGACTCGAGAGAGAGTATAAATGACGGGAAGACGACATCCACAACTCTAACTCTCATGACTCGAGAGAGAGTATAAATGACGAGAAGACGACATCCACAACTCTAACTCTCATGACTCGAGAGAGAGTATAAAGAACGGGAAGACGACGTCCCCAAGGCGTGATGGTGCACCACGATTAAAAACCGCCTTGATTACACTCTACCCTTGGCATTCGACGGGAGAGTATAAAGGCGCCAAAGACTGGCACCGCAAGAACTCCTACCCTGCTGAAGGATCGGGGAGCAGACTTAAAGCTGAGTTGGAACTCTATCCTGGGCATACGACAGGAGAGAATAAAGGCATGTTGATTAAATGCCATAAAAGGGCTCCTACCCTGCTGTAGTACCGGGGGCAAGAGTGAAAGCTGAGCCCGAACCCTTCATGTCCGGACATGAGGGGCAATGCACTGTTGATCCTAATCAATCCCAAACAAGCCCTAGGCAGGCACTTTATTCATGATTGATTGGGGGCACACACACATCACCCCTTTAGATAAATTCTATATGATTTGCTAGATATTATTTGATTGCAGTGATTCTGAATTGGGACCCTTGCTTGATTGTGATGTGCTTTATTACCTATTACTTATAGATTTGCTCTGTTTACAGAGTGTAGGCTTGTACAAGATAACAAAATAAGAATGTGAGCGCCGCACTCGCGACAACCGCAACAGGCCGGTGGAAAACAAACAAAGGGCTACGTCCAGAAGGCTGACATTGATGCCTAATGATAAACTTCTCAGGAGACTCAAGGCGATGACAGAAAGGAGGCCTTGAGAGTGAATTGTTCAATGACGTGTGACATGACTTAAGGCAATGACCGAAAGGAGGCCCTAAGAGTGATATATCAAATCAACATACACACCCATGTGTGACTGGCCATAGCCCAAATGCAACAACGAGTGTTACCTCGCAAATACGTTGAATAGAAAACGTGATAACTCGAGCACATGGATAACTCAATCACATAAGCTTATAAAGCAATGTCTCTTTTCCATGCATCCATGTCTAAACTTGAATGGGAGGTGATACAACTACCGACCTTTCGCCATTACCCCTGGACTGGGGCCACATTGCTGCTTGAGGACCACGAAATGGATGCAAAATGAACGTCCATTTGCTAGTCCAGACCGAATTCCCAGTTGAAAGACCCCATATAAAGGAGGACGCCATTACTTTGACCTCTAACTTGCGAGGAGGCAAATTGCCTGACACTCAAACTCAAAGGCTAAGAAGAAGGAAGATAGAAATTTCTTCCGTGCTGAGGATATTGGCGCAGAAGGCGCTTGGAATGAAGGAAGTCAGCAAATTTTTTCTTGCAATGATCCCTTAGCATGTCAAGCTAGATATGAAATAGATGGTACCCTCGCTGATTTGAGAACTCAGATGGCTCAGTGAGACAAACTTCTCTGGAAACGACAAAAAATGATGGATAACTTTTTTACTTGGATAGATGGAAGGCCGAGTAACTACGGCTTACTCGCTGGAGCGAGCACCATGGAAATTCAAGCGACAAAGAACTTGGCTCAAACACTCCCTGCTCCATGGTCCAGATCGTATGGGACCCTAGGACAAGTTGGCATAGTTGTCTTTAATGAAACAAGATGCAACCAACCTCCTCCCAGGCATTTGTAGCATGCAACTTCCGACTGTAACATTTTGGATGAAAACGATGGATATGCAAGAGCCACCGAAAAATTAAACGAAGCCCAACCAACCTTTGCTCCAATTCGGAGGAATGTTTAAAATCCAGCTCAACCTCAACATGAGGCCCCGCATGTAGGGGGAAGATGAGAGCATTCGAGAAAGCTATAGTCTAACTTCATTGCCATCCGACTCCAAACCTCAAAGCTTGGATGGGGGACCAAGGACTAACATGAGCTGGACACGAATAAGTCATTTTCTATCAAACTCTAACTCACAACTCGATGAGGGAGTATGAATTCAAAGAATACGTGGATTTGATGACCACCGTTTAGTAAAATCCCCATGGATGGGGAGTACAGGATAAGAGCTTCGAACATCATCATCTGACTATCTGCCGGCTTTAGGCACATTTACGATTATATGAGCTTCACAATAACCCAGACTATAAGCAGAAGAATGGCTCCTCAAGAACAACCTGCATACATCCAAGTAGCAAATCACCATCCAGAATTAAAAAAAACAGAAGCCTGATTGACTGCTATTACATATGCGCAACCAAGAAGCCAGATACTGGCTTCCACCCAATTTAAGACTTCATACCGGGGGCACTAGCGCTAAATTAGGTAATTAGCGACAACTTCTCAAAGATGAGGGTCAAATTGGCAACATTAATTGAGGCTTCAACAGAGATCAGGCGAGACCCTGCATGCATTCCTTGAAAGATTCAACGTCGCAGTGGTATCGGTAAATCGACCTGGACCATATATAGCGTTGATTGTTGTAGTATCCGGTATTCTGGATATCTTAAACTTCAAAATCTCTTTGCATCGAGACCCACCAAGAGGACTTGGCGGATTCACCTCTGAAACAAACCTCGGTATCTCTCTACCATAAGATTCTCCTAGAAACGTTGGAAAATCCTATCCTGAGACAGACAGATTCGTGCAATAAGAGTGTGCTAATGTTGAAATGGATGATCTCAATGTCTTCACGACAGAATGGAGCACCATTTGACTCTTGAAATAATAAAGGAAAAAGAAAAGCTCCAGGAAAGACTAACAGGAATTTACAATTCTGGAAATGACCAATGTCATTAATCGGGCCCGCGGTCTTGATTGTCAAGCTTAATGGAACCAAGCATGGGAGATAGACTCAACAAGACTATGATGGCTATTTCGGATTATGCCAAAGCGTGAATGAAGGAGCTCGAATAACTCACTAACGACGTTCGCTCGCTTGCAAGATTGACGAGCTTACTCAACTCTGCAGCTGATGCGAGGTGAATATCTAAGTTTGCTGATATACTCAATAAGGCGATCACTGCTTTCTGGCTAAACAGATGGGTTGACCCCAACGCGAATGTGATTCGACCATTCGCATATACAACTCCAACCCTTGATGACTTGGGAATGTGCACATAACGACACAGGGTGATGAAACACCCCACCTCCGTTAGGGTCACTCTCAAAGGGAATGCCCTAATTTTGGTGGAGGTTTATAAGTATAAGTCACAGATATACAAGACAGCTATAAGAACACATATTTTTGAACAGCGGAAAACAACAACTTTTATTTCATTAAAATATGTGTTACACAAACCATGCCATAATTGTCTTACAAAATTTCCAAAATCATAACTGTCTTGATTACATTATTTAAAGAAGCATAAAGAAAACATAAATAAACTGCAAAAGTCCCATAGTTGCTGTCCAAAGCCATAGTCCAAAACGAAAAGATCCAAGCAATACATTCTTTCTCTTCAAGCTGGATATGAAGGTTGGTCAAGCTGCGGTATTCCCTCCCTGTGGACCTGGGGGGGAAACGGAAGGAAAGAAGACGAAAGAAAAGTAGAGTCAGACATAAAGCCTGAGTAAGTCTAGGACTATTCAGTCTATGAATAAAGAACTGGGTATGATAAGTATAAACTAGAAATGGGAAAGCACCACACACTTAGTTAAGTTGTCTAGGGTCGAATATACTATCGTACCCCATGTTAATCTCTGTACCCATATAAACTAGTTCCCAACAGGCACCCCATAATCAGGGTGAAGTGATCCATTCTATGATGATCGGGTCCTACTCGCATAGTTACATGTGCCTTACGGCCCCCGATGTTGTCGTTACCTATGCTGGTCCCACCATGGGGTGTATCAAGTCCCATGGCGGCGGCCCGACACAACCCTAGAATGCACAGGTATGCTACTGGTGCCCAGTGCCTTATTTTTCTACGCCGGAGTGTGTGCACGCCCGCACCCCGTTAGAACCTACACTGCTACACCACCGTCGTCGATTTGACCTCTTATAATCAGCCCAGTAATCGTGCCCCACCCTGCCTAGTTTCAGGGTATCATGATACACCTTATAGGGTTACTGCTGAAAAGGGTCCCCCGCTATTAGGTTTTCTATTTCTAGCCAACATGCTAAGTTGGTTAAGTGTTTTATAACCTAACCCCCAATCAGTCTGTTTAGTTTAGCATGTTCCATTTTGATTAAGTCTCTAGTCCACTTAATCCTAACAATCCTGACTCAGCTTTAATTGTCTTATTAAAGCCTTGACCTCTCACATTAGATAGGTATTGTTGTGGCTGCCTGTTGCCGGTTGGTTCCGGGCAGTCTTACGCCACAACTCAGTCTAACCTCGTGTCCTTATTGGGCTCCATGTTTAACCACCCACATTGGATAGTTATTGTTGTGACTACTGGACAGCCGAGCGGTTTCGGGCAGGTTTACATCACAACTCAATCCAACCTCGGGTTAAACCCATCGTATTCTCTACATATACATATTTTGTCTTTCTTCTTTATTTTTCTTATATGTAAATATTTGCGGCCCATTAAAAATCAATGGTGTGAAGGTTACACCAATCATGGGCCCAACCCATACTTGAATTTGGGCCCCTTTTCTTTATATTTTCATTTATTAATAAATTTAACCCAACGTTATTTTCCCCCGTTTAATACGTCCGTTTATTATATATATGTTGGGCTTAGCCTTTTTAAGCCCAACCTAGCCATGCGAAAAGGGGAGGCTTAAAGCGTGATTACATACACAAAAAGGGGAACGTGAACGCATGAACTTGCAACGTGACGTTGGAACTACAAAATAGAAACTAGTGTACTTGCATAGTAGTAACATATACTTTGGTCATAAAGCATAAGTGACATGAATCAAACCATGTAAACTTGTAGTTAAGTTAAGAATATCACTATTGACACATAGGCTTAACTGCAACATAAACCTATATTTTATTTAGGCATAATGTCAAACATAAGCAAATCATGTTTATAAGATTACTACATGTTTACAAAGGTGCTTACTTTTGTGACTAATACAAAAGTATAATTCAACTAGAATTAATCCAACTTAATCATGATTCTAAATCTATTCACATAACCATGGCACACATATACTTATGGCATAAATATTTCTAACATGAAATCATGATTTTTACTTTAGTCATGCAAACTTGCAAATGGGATTTTGAATCTAACCTAGCTATGTACCACATATGTCATCATATAATTCTTGTTAACAATATAGAACTAACATGGTTTTCAATTATGCAAAATATCAATCATAGCCTAGTCATATTCATAAGTTCACAAAGAGGTTTTCTAGTACAAAAGTATGGCTTAATACATAGATTATGATGCCAAATTTTCAACATAATTTCATATGGATTATAATAACCCAAATTTGCTCCAATTACTCCCAAAATGATTTTTGTATAAAAATACACATTATGATGGCATAGTAGCAAAACCCAAAACTTGCATGAATTTCAATTAAACAACTACATACATGTAGCTTCAACATGGATTACATAATTTGCGAATATTCCAAACGTATACTTGCATAAAACTACCGCAAACATGTAGTTTTTATAATGAATAACATGCTTTGCGAATATCCAAACGTATACTTGCATAAAACTACCGCAAACATGTAGTTTTTATAATGAATAACATAATTTGAGAATATCCAAACGTATACAATATTCCAAATCGATAAGAATCATAGTAATGCACAAATATGGATTACTTTATCACCACAAATCAAGTATACAAACCAACACAGTTATTTGTTCATACCAAAATAATACTCTACTTACAATCGTGTGGCGAATTCTCCAATTCAGGAATTTGGAGATGCGACTCCTTGTTGATTTGATTTGTTTAAGTTGCTTAATGCTTTAGAATTTGCCTCCTAATCTTCTCTCAAATTGGTGGCTACTCCTAGTCGCTCCTCTACAACATGATGGCCTCGTTCTTATTTTTGAATGAATAGATTAGGTAGAGTCTAGGGTCATTTTTATAGAGTTTATGAACTGATTAGGACCATCGATGTTGCTTGGATTGATCGTAGCCACTCATTCGAAAGAGAGACCAATTAGAGCCTGCCACCTAGCCCTAATGACAAAGCAAGCTTCTGAAAATCGACCAAACACAGACCTGGCCAGCCAGGACTAGACCAGACCTGGCCAGCAGGTCATTTTTGACCTGGGCGCACTTGGCAGGTGCGCCAGGTCAAAAATGTACTGGCGCACTTCCCAAGTGCGCCAGTGCATTTTTGTTCTGGCGCACTTCCCAAGTGCGCCAGTGCATTCTGACCCGTTTTCCGGTTTTTCGCCCAACTTCGTTCGTCCATAACTTCTTCATACGATATCCGTTTTACGCAAACTCAGACTCTATCTCAAGCAGAATTCCGAGACGAACGCAATGGAGTATCCCGTTTCCCTTAATTCTTTGATTTAAAATTATTTATTGTTTAATTTATGAATTTCACAGTTATAAAATACATGGGGTGTTACATTCTCCCCCACTTAAAAGGATTTCGTCCCCGAAATCTTCAAGTTCAGGAAGAATGTACATCTTAACGTCCAAACATTCATCTACTCATCCATCAAACACGAGCATCCATTGTTCTTAAAAGACTTCTAATGCTTCATGATCATATGCGAAGTGTGTGTGTACATGTACTTATCTAATGCAAAATCAGGCGGTCTACTGATTCAGTTGACCTCCTTAATGCGAATTATGTAAGTGCTATGAATCCATTATGAATGCAAATCCCCCTATTCATGATTCTACATGAGTGCACAATCATTCATACACATGCAACATCCATATGACAACACATTAAAGTTCAACCATATACGAATGCAAACATATATGCATATGCAATATGAAGTGACTGAGCCGATCTAAAACCTAGATTGTGTGTGTATATGCAACCACGAGCAACCACTAGCAATCACTTGCAACCACTTGCAACCATCACCCATAACATGTTTCAATTACATGTTTTCATCCAAAGAGTTTCTACCTAAAAGATAGGGTCGAGGAGATATACCTAAAAAAAGATAGATAAAAGCGCAACTTAAGGAAAAAGAAAGATCAAGGATGTACCCTCGAAAAGAAAAGGGTAGGCAGTGCGTATTCTAGCTTCAGTTTCCAAAGTCGCGTCTCCCTCGGCGTCGCTCCACTGAACTTTGACGAGTTTGACTTCGCGGTTGCGTAGCTTTTTCACTTCCGTTCCTAATATGCGGGTTGGAACTTTCCTTATGGTTGCTTCGCGTTCCACCTCTGCATCTTCTAGGATATTTGGCTCTACCACTTCAGCAGACTCATGTAGACATTTTCGGAGATGTGAAACGTGAAAAACGTTGTGAACTCCGGCCAGTTTCTCGGGTAGCTCTAATCTATAGGCCATTTTCCCAATTTTCTCGATGATAGGGAATGGCCCTACGAACCTTGGCGCTATCTTTCCTGTGGTTCCAGAACGAACAACGTTCCTTAGCGGAGATACCTTAAGAAAAACTCTGTCCCCAACCTCAAATTCAAGGTCGGTTCTCCTCTTGTCGGCGTAGGACTTTTGTCTGTCTTGGGCCGTCTTCATCCTTCTTCGTATTAAGTCTACTTTCTCTGAAGTCTCTCGGATCATATCTGGTCCAAGTATGAGCTTATCAGTAGACTCCCACCAGCAAGTGGGCGATCGACACGGTCTTCCGTATAAAGCTTCGAAGGGCGCCATTCCGATGGTTGCTTGATAACTGTTGTTGTAGGCAAATTCCACCGAAGGAAGGTGGTCTTCCCATGTCCCTCCGAAGTCAAGGACGCACAGTCTTAAAAGGTCCTCCAAAACTCTGTTCACTCTTTCTGTTTGGCCGTCGGTTTGGGGATGATAGGCTGTGCTCAAGCATAACTTCGTTCCTACTGCTTCTTGCAGACTCCGCCAAAACTCACTGGTGAAGATGGGTTCTCGGTCACTAACAATGCTGGATGGTATTCCATGGAGTCGAACGATTTCTTTGAGGTAAAGTGATGCTAGGGATGAGGCGGTTCTTTTACTTTTAATAGGTAAAAAGTGGGCGCTTTTAGTAAGCCTATCCACTATTACCCAAATGCTAGTGTTGCCTCTCCTAGACCTAGGCAGCCCATCGATGAAGTCCATTGAGATGCTATCCCACTTCCACTGCGGGACCTCCAGAGGATGTAGCAGTCCGCCAGGCTTTTTCTGTTCCGCCTTAACCTGTTGGCACACCATACACTTAGAAACGAATTCTGCCACGTCCTTTTTCATGCCGTTCTAGAAGAAAGTCATTTTTATATCTTTGTACATTTTATCTCCGCCTGGGTGTATCGTCATCTTGGAGTGATGTGCTTCCTCGAGAACCTTCTTTATTAAATCTTTTGTCTGTGGGACGCACAGTCTTCCGTCTCGCCTTAGCAAACCTTTATCGTCGATGGAGTATCTGTTGAGGTGACTTGAAGTCTCACCCCTAATTAGCCTATCAATTATTTCCACAAGCTGAGGGTCTTCGCATTGCGCTGTCCCTACTGAATCCACTAAAATTGGGCGCACTTCGAGAGATGCTAGCAAGCCTGGTACAAAATCGGAGGAAGGCCTAAAGTCGAAGCTGGCTATAAACTCTAGGCTTTGTCTTTCAACAAACAACGGGCTTAGGGTCAATTTCTTTCGGCTCAATGCGTCTCCCACTACGTTGCCTTTGCCCGGAGTGTAGGAGATTTCGAAATCGTACGAGGCAAGAAACTCCATCCATCTCTGTTGCCTCAAGTTAAGATCTTTCTGCGAGAAAAGATATTTCAACGATTTATGGTCAGTGTAAAGTTCGAACTTCTCACCTAGGAGATAGTGTCGCCAAGACTTGAGTGCAAAGACGATGGCAGCCAACTCAGCATCGTGGGTCGGGTAGTTCTTTTCGTGCACCTTCAACTGCCTCCCGCCATAAGCTACTACCCTTCCTTCTTGCATTAAGACGACGCCTAGCCCTGTCCCACATGCATCCATATAAACAGTGAACATCTTGCTCCCATCTGGCAACGTCAAAACTGGGGCTGTTGTAAGAGCCCTTTTTAGTCGTTGGAAAGCAAACTCACAATCCAAGTCCCAATTGAACACTAGATTCTTCTTGGTTAATTTCGTGAGCGGAGCTGAGATTTTCGCAAAATCCCTTATGAACTTTCGATAGAAACCTGCTAGTCCTAGAAAACTTCGGACCTCAGTTGCATTCCTTGGTGTCTTCCAATCCTATACCGCCACTACCTTAGCAGGGTCCACTGCTAACCCTTGTTTGGATACTATGTGCCCAAGGAACCTCACCTCTTCTCTCCAAAAGTGGCATTTGGAGAATTTGGCTTTTAGTTGATGGACTCGCAAAGTTTCCATGATTGCCCTTAAGTGTTGAGCATGTTCCTCTTCACTCTTTGAGAAAATAAGGATATCATCTACGAAGACCACTACGAATTTGTTGAGGAAATCTCTGAATACCCTACTCATCAGGTCCACGAAGTAAGCAGGTGCGTTTGTCAAGCCAAAAGGCATGACAAGCCATTCAAAGAAGCCGTCTGGGGTTCTGAATGCCGTTTTATCGATGCTATCTTCAGCCACCCTTAGCTGATGAAAACCGGTCGCTAAATCGAGTTGGGAGAAAACAGACGCTCCTACAAGCTGATCAAACAAATCGTCAATTCTAGGGAGAGGGTGCATATTCTTTTTCGTTAGCTTGTTGAGCTCCCTATAGTCAACACATAGACGGAGTGAACCATCCGCCTTTGTAGCGAACACTACTGGAGCGCCCCATTCTGAAATGCTCCTCCTAATGAACCCCTTTTCTAGAAGCTCTTTAATCTGTTTACTGAGCTCTTTCCTTTCTCGTGGAGCCATGTGTCTAACGGGCAACGCAACGGGCTTTGCATTATCTACAAGATATATGCGGAAGTCTATTTCCCGCTTCGGAGGCAAGCCCTTCACCTCTTCGAAGACATCCGGATATTCCCGAACCACTCTAACTGATTGCAAATTTTCAACAGAGGCATCTAGCGATTCAAGATAACTAAGCATAACCGCATACGAGGGATTACAAGAAATTTCCAAAGTATTACCGAGCTGGGTTAGGAGCCTGACAACCCTTTTCTCACAATCAAGGATGGCCCCATTACCGGATAGCCAATCCATACCCAAAATCAAACCATACCCCGAAAAGCCCAAAACAAAGGCACTACATTGAAATTCTACGCTTAGAATAGAAATTTTCAATCCCAAACAGATCATAGACAAATGAGCTGGGCCCCCAATTGGGTTTGAAACAATTAAGGGGTCCTCTACCATACTAGTTTTTAGGTGCAGAGATTCTACTAAAGCAGACGAGATAAAGGAGTGTGATGCGCCAGAATCAAATAAAGTGCGAACGGGGTGATCATAAAGATAAACTACACTTTCTACAGAAGTATTTATACCTCGATGTTGCAAAGGTGGCGCTTCTAGCACATGAACTTGTGCCCCTGAGGTGGATCCAGCCCTCTGCCCCTGTCCTCGTTTCTTTGGGCAGTCCTTCGCCCTGTGGCCCGTCTCACCGCAAGAAAAGCACCCACCATTCTCCTTGGCCTTCTTTTTCCGGCAGTCCTTTACTAAGTGCCCCACTTTGCCACAGAAATTGCACTTCCTCTTCTCTTTGTTGCCTTTCCCACCCTTCTTAAAGTCTGTCTTCTTAGGCTGCAAACCCTCTTTCTTCCCTTGAGAGCTTTCTGCCTTTGTCTCCTTCTTGCCCTTATCCTCTTCGTTCAGCAATGCCATTTGCACCAGTCTTTCATACGTGGCTCCCATGGGTATATGGGTCATGGCCAAACTGTGTAATGGCTCATTCAACCCTTTGACGAAACGGAGAGCCTTCTTGTGCGGGGTGTTGACTAGATCCAGCCCAAACCTAGCCAGCTCATCGAACTGATTCACATACTCTCTGACTGTCTTGTTCCCTTGCTTAAGAAATAAGAATTTTTCCAACTGCAAACTCCTTTCCGCATCTGAGAGAAATTTAGTCTCAAACCTTGCCCTTAAGTCCTCCCATGTCTCCACTGGTCTTTCAGCATTAGTGACTTCCCACCAGTAGGAAGCCTCGCCCTTTAATAGCCACACTGCCAGTTGTACTTTCTGTCTATCTTCTACCTCAAAGATGATGAATAGGTCCTCAGTTTCTTTCAGCCAATTTCTAGCTGCCACGAAGGACTCCGTTCCATGGAAATCCTTTCTTCCCATAGCTTTAAAATCTTTACATATCTTAGCAAACGTGTTTCCCCGTGGAGGAGGTGGAGGAAGAGGCGCTGCTGCAGCTGGATGATTTCCTGCAGCTGGGGGAGGAGGAACGGTAGGACCTGGTTGAGTGGCCCTTGCTTCTAAGAACCGTCTAAACCAACCAGGTATTGGTACACCCTCTGGCAAGTTAAGTTCTTCGGACATGCTGAAACAAAAAGGATAGATTCAAAACGAAGGATAAGAGATAGTACCTATGGCTTTGGGGGGAGACTTTGCCTTTTTTAAAATAAAATAATATTTTTCTTTTAAAAATTCTTCTTTAAATTTCCTTTTTGAAAATAAATTTTCAGAACTTTTTATCTTATCTGGTAAACCTATGCTCTGATACCAAGTGAAACACCCCACCTCCGTTAGGGTCACCCTCAAAGGGAATGCCCTAATTTTGGTGGAGGTTTATAAGTATAAGTCACAGATATACAAGACAGCTATAAGAACACATATTTTTGAGCAGCGGAAAACAACAACTTTTATTTCATTAAAATATGTGTTACATAAACCATGCCATAATTGTCTTACAAAATTTCAAAAATCATAACTGTCTTGATTACATTATTTAAAGAAGCATAAAGAAAACATAAATAAACTGCAAAAGTCCCATAGATGCTGTCCAAAGCCATAGTCCAAAACGAAAAGATCCAAGCAATACATTCTTTCTCTTCAAGCTGGATATGAAGGTTGGTCAAGCTGCGGTATTCCCTCCCTGTGGACCTTGGGGGGGGGGAACGGAAGGAAAGAAGACGAAAGAAAAGTAGAGTCAGACATAAAGCCTGAGTAAGTCTAGGACTATTCAGTCTATGAATAAAGAACTGGGTATGATAAGTATAAACTAGAAATGGGAAAGCACCACACACTTAGTTAAGTTGTCTAGGGTCGAATATACTATTGTACCCCATGTTAATCTCTGTACCCATATAAACTAGTTCCCAACAGGCACCCCATAATCAGGGTGAAGTGATCCATTCTATGATGATCGGCTCCTACTCGCATAGTTACATGTGTCTTACGGCCCCCGATGTTGTAGTTACCTATGCTGGTCCCACCATGGGGTGTATCAAGTCCCATGGCGGCGGCCCGACACATCCCTAGAATGCACAGGTATGCTACTGGTGCCCAGTGCCTTATTTTTCTGCGCCGGAGTGTGTGCACGCCCGCACCCCATTAGAACCTACACTGCTACACCACCGCCGTCGATTTGACCTCTTACAATCAGCCCAGTAATCGTGCCCCACCCTGCCTAGTTTCAGGGTATCATGATACACCTTATAGGGTTACTGCTGAAAAGGGTCCCCCGCTACTAGGTTTTCTATTTCTAGCCAACATGCTAAGTTGGTTAAGTGTTTTATAACCTAACCCCCAATCAGTCTATTTAGTTTAGCATGTTCCATTTTGATTAAGTCTCTAGTCCACTTAATCCTAACAATCCTGACTCAGCTTTAATTGTCTTTTTAAAGCCTTGACCTCTCACATTAGACAGGTATTGTTGTGGCTGCCTGTTGCCGGTTGGTTCCGGGCAGTCTTACGCCACAACTCAGTCTAACCTCGGGTCCTTATTGGGCTCCATGTTTAACCACCCACATTGGATAGGTATTGTTGTGACTACTGCACAGCCGGGCGGTTCCGGGCAGGTTTACATCACAACTCAATCCAACCTCGGGTTAAACACATCGTATTTTCTACATTTACATATTTTGTCTTTCTTCTTTATTTTTCTTATATGTAAATATTTGCGGCCCATTAAAAATCAATGGTGTGAAGGTTACACCAATCATGGGCCCAACCCATACTTGAATTTGGGCCCCTTTTCTTTATATTTTCATTTATTAATAAATTTAACCCAACGTTATTTTCCCCCGTTTAATACGTCCGTTTATTATATATATGTTGGGCTTAGCCTTTTTAAGCCCAACCTAGCCATGCGAAAAGGGGAGGCTTAAAGCGTGATTACATACACAAAAAGGGGAATGTGAACGCATGAACTTGCAACGTGACGTTGGAACTACAAAATAGAAACTGGTGTACTTGCATAGTAGTAACATATACTTTGGTCATAAAGCATAAGTGACATGAATCAAACCATGTAAACTTGTAGTTAAGTTAAGAATATCACTATTGACACATAGGCTTAACTGCAACATAAACCTATATTTTATTTAGGCATAATGTCAAACATAAGCAAATCATGTTTATAAGATTACTACATGTTTACAAAGGTGCTTACTTTTGTGACTAATACAAAAGTATAATTCAACTAGAATTAATCCAACTTAATCATGATTCTAAATCTATTCACATAACCATGGCACACATATACTTATGGCATAAATATTTCTCACATGAAATCATGATTTTTACTTTAGTCATGCAAACTTGCAAATGGGATTTTGAATCTAACCTAGCTATGTACCACATATGTCATCATATAATTCTTGTTAACAATATAGACCTAACATGGTTTTCAATTACGCAAAATATCAATCATAGCCTAGTCGTATTCATAAGTTCACAAAGAGGTTTTCTAGTACAAAAGTATGGCTTAATACATAGATCATGATGCCAAATTTTCAACATAATTTCATACGGATTATAATAACCCAAATTTGCTCCAATTACTCACAAAATGATTTTTGTATAAAAATACACATTATGATGGCATAGTAGCAAAACCCCAAACTTGCATGAATTTCAATTAAACAACTACATACATGTAGCTTCAACATGGATTACATAATTTGCGAATATTCCAAACGTATACTTGCATAAAACTACCCCAAACATGTAGTTTTTATAATGAATAACATGCTTTGCGAATATCCAAACGTATACTTGCATAAAACTACCGCAAACATGTAGTTTTTATAATGAATAACATAATTTGAGAATATCCAAACGTATACAATATTCCAAATCGATAAGAATCATAGTAACGCACAAATATGGATTACTTTATCACCACAAATCAAGTATACAAACCAACACAGTTATTTGTTCATACCAAAATAATACTCTACTTACAATCGTGTGGCGAATTCTCCAATTCAGGAATTTGGAGATGCGACTCCTTGTTGATTTGATTTGTTTAAGTTGCTTAATGCTTTAGAATTTGCCTCCTAATCTTCTCTCAAATTGGTGGCTACTCCTAGTCGCTCCTCTGCAGCATGATGGCCTCGTTCTTATTTTTGAATGAATAGATTAGGTAGAGTCTAGGGTCATTTTTATAGAGTTTATGAACTGATTAGGACCATCGATGTTGCTTGGATTGATCGTAGCCATTCATTCGAAAGAGAGACCAATTAGAGCCTGCCACCTAGCCCTAATGACAAAGCAAGCTTCTGAAAATCGACCAAACACAGACCTGGCCAGCCAGGACTAGACCAGACCTGGCCAGCAGGTCATTTTTGACCTGGGCGCACTTGGCAGGTGCGCCAGGTCAAAAATGTACTGGCGCACTTCCCAAGTGCGCCAGTGCATTTTTGTTCTGGCGCACTTCCCAAGTGCGCCAGTGCATTCTGACCCGTTTTCCGGTTTTTCGCCCAACTTCGTTTGTCCATAACTTCTTCATACGATATCCGTTTTACGCAAACTCAGACTCTATCTCAAGCAGAATTCCGAGACAAACGCAATGGCCTATCCCGTTTCCCTTAATTCTTTGATTTAAAATTATTTATTGTTTAATTTATGAATTTCACAGTTATAAAATACATGGGGTGTTACAGGTGACTAAGATTGTTGAACCTACATATCTAACCCGATGCGGTAGAAAAAAGTATAAAGGCTAAAAGATTGGATGTTCGATTGACCTATCATAACCCCCAACAATGCTGGGGGCATAAGCATTGACTTCGCTCGTCCTCCACTAATGCTAGGAACATCAACTTCAACCGACAGATTGACTTTAAACATGACCCTAACTCAATGCATGATTCAGAACATATACATTATATCTTTAAAATATGACATGATTCATCCCAACCATCCAAGTGAGCGAAATTACGGATCAAGCAAGAATTCAAAGACTTGATCTGCAACTGCATCAAATGGAGAGTATGATGAACTCCTCTGCTGCCTTACAATTGTGATAATCCTACCAGCTATAGGCTTGCATGTTTTCAACAACATCTCGTACTGACTCGTATGCGACCATGGGACTATAAAACAATCTAAAGTGATCATGGCTTTCGGATGCACTATTATGACGATTAGATGCAATCATGGAGTCCTAGATTAATATCCTGATATCGAGATAGTCCAAATCCAAGCAAAAATGAAAAATTCATATGCCGACTCTGATGCGCTCTATCCGAACGGTCCAGATGCTAGCTCAAGATACGAAGATTCTGACACCATACTATGACTTGGACGACTATTGTATACATTGACTTATACATTAAAGAAATCTTAGCTTAGTAATGCACTTGACTTGTTTAGGAAGATGGCGTCGTTTGGCATCAACTTTTACATGTACGATCTCACACGGGAGCCAAACATACCGCATGACCTATGATGAAGGAATTCTACCTCTTGATTCGACGAAGTCTAAACGATTACTTGATCAACTTGACCACTCTAGCCATGAAATTTGGCCCGATAAGCATCAATGGAAGCAATGCTGCATATGACAAGCCATTTACACAGAAAAAGATCCAAAAAGATTCATCTCGACTTATTCAAAGCACATCTTATTTGCAACAAGATGTACTTTGGGGGGCAAAATGTTAGCCTGCTTTGCGACCAGACTATCCAAAGCCGAAGAAATCTATCAGGAAGGCCACTCAGGGCTTGAGTATGAACTGCCAGAGATTGACATCTGCTTGGACGAAGTAACGAAGGATGGGAAAACTCGTATTTCTGTGCACATAAGCTTCGGGTTAGATTCCACCATTTCGGATCAAGCTAAAGCGAATATTTCTGACCAACCAAACCGGATCGGGTAAACCGGATCGGGTCATCCGGATCGGGTTATCCGGATCGGGCCAACCGGATCGGGTCTCTACCCCTAACCGAACTCTGGGCAGTTAAAGACCATTTCCCCATGTTCTCCACTACTTCCGAGATTTACTCTGAAGCTGCCACGTGGCCACTCAACCCTAACCGAATTTCTACCTATAAATACACATACAACACATCATTTAAGGGGACTTTTTGGCCTCAAGGAAGCTCTATCTATTTCGGTCATGGCTACCAACGAAGAACCTTCATCCTCTTTAATAAAATCAATGAATTCGGAGAGTATTATTCATTGTAATTGAGTGCTTGAGCGTCAATACTCTTTGTATTTGTAATTTCTGAATGAATTGAGAAGCTATGAAGTGGATGTAGGCTTGTTAACGCTGAACCACTATAAATTCCGTGTGTTGATTGATTTTTCTTGCTTTTTGTTCATGATTCCTCATTATTCTCTATAAAACATTATCAATTGGGAGTTAGAACCATTTTTTGGTCTAACACCGCTATTTAAAATATGTGTATTTATATCTGTCTTGAGTTCATCTGTGGCTTTTACTTATAAACCTCCACCAAAGTTAAGGCATTCCCTTTGTGAGTGACCTTAATGGAGGTGGGGTGTTTCACTTGGTATCAGAGCCAGGTTTACCAGACATGATAAAAGTTTAAAGTTTAAAGAAGCATTTTTTTTAGAAAAACTGTTATATTAATAAAAAGACAAAATCCCCCAAAGCCATGTGCCCTATCTATCCTTCTCTATCCTTCGTTTTAAATTTTTCCCTTTCTGTTTCAGCATGTCTGGAGACCTTAACCTTCCGGAAGGAGTGCCGATTCCTGGCTGATTTCGGAGGTACTTAGAAGCAAGGGCCAATGGCGCGGGCCCAGCAGACATCCCTCCTCCAGTGGCCACGGTTCCTCCTCCTCCTCCGCCTCCTCTTGGAAATGCCTTTGCAAAAACATGTAGAGACTTCAAGACTATGGGTGGAAAAGACTTTTATGGGACAGAATCTTTTTTTGGAGCAAGAAACTGGTTAAAGGAGACTGAGGATTTGTTTGTCATCTTTGGAGTGGATGACAGGCAAAAGATACGACTTGCGGTATGGTTACTTAAGGATGAAGCTTCCTATTGTTGGGAAGTTACTAATGCTCAGAGGGCGGTGGAAACATGGGAAGACTTCAGGACAAGGTTTGAGATGAAATTCCTCTCCCAAGCCGAAAGAAGCCTGCAAATGGAAAAGTTTCTAACTCTGAAACAGGGAAGCATGACGATCAGGGAATATGTTAATCAGTTTAATCAGCTGGCCAGATTTGGGCTAGACTTAGTAAACACCCAACACAAGAAGGCACTTCGCTTCGTCAAGGGTTTGAATGAGCCTCTACACAGCCTTGCCATGACCCATGTATCCACGGGTGCGACTTATGAAAGCCTAGTGGACATGGCGTTGCTACACGAGGAAGACCACAGCAAGAAAGAAACTAAGGGGGAAGAGAAGAAAGAAGGTCTACAAGTAAAGAAAACAGACTTCAAGAAAGGAGGGAAGAACAATAAGCCCCGTGAGAAGAGAAGGTGCAATTTCTGTGGCATTGTGGGCCATATATCAAAAGACTGCCGGAAAAGGAAGGCGAAGATGGGTGGCTGCTTCCATTGTGGAGAAACTAGACACCAAGCTAAGGACTGCCCAAAGAAGAAAGGACAGGGTCAGAAAGTCGGATCCACTTCAGGGGGTCAGGTTCATGCGCTAGTGGCACCTCGCCAGGAACGAGGTAGTAATATTTCTGTAGAAAGTGTAGTCTATCTTTATGATCATCCAGTTCGTACACTTTTTGAATCTGGCGCATCACACTCTTTTATTTCATCTGCCTTAGTAGAATCTCTGCATCTAGACACTAGTATGGTAGATGATCCCTTAGTAGTTTCAAATCCAACTGGGGGCTCCGCTTACTTGTCAATGGTTTGTTTGGGTTTGAAAATCTCTATTCTCAATGTTGAGTTTAGTTGTAATGCCTTTGTTTTGGGCTTCTCGGTATATGGTTTGATCTTAGACATGGACTGGTTATCCAGTAATAGTGCCATTCTTGACTGTGAGAAAAGAGTAGTTAGACTCTTGACTCGGCTTGGTAACACTCTAGAAATTTCTTGTAATCCCTTGAATGCTGTTATGCTTAGTTATCTAGAGTCGCTTGATGCTTCTTGTGACGGCCCGCAACCGCACCAACCGACATTTCCTCCAAAAGTGCGCTGTACACATGTCCAGTTAGCATGGAACGGGCCGTGAGAAGGAAAGGGAAGAAGGAAATGAACATACAAAGAACCTGTAGAATGTCTTACAGCGCATAGAACAAAATATAATAATAACATACTTGACATAAAACAGGAGAGACAGTGCATAAGCTGAAAATCAGAACTAAACATCATAGCAGCAGAAATCCAAAATACAGCTTATTACAACTTTCAAACTGTCTCAAATCAAAAGTAAGATAAAGGAGGTACACTACTAATGCCCAAGTAGCGACCACCACTGACACAGGGAGAATGTGTATATATATCATACGTGGAAGCCTCCTGCCCGCCTCCGAATCAGCTACTCGCGCATCACCAGCTAACCTGTCTCTAGTCTGCTCGTGTGAGCACCCAGAGTAATAAGAGGAGACATAAAACTCTGGGTCAGACATAAAGCCTGGTATGAGCGATAAGCATCTAAAGTGAACAATAACAGGTAGACTAAAACATACCTGAACCTGGACCTGCAACCAAAGAGTTAGCACTACATACTGTACAACACTCTAAGGTACCATATCAAACGGTGTAAAGATACGGAGGTGGGGGAGGTGTGCATGTCATAATGATAGCAAACAATCAAACATAGCATCCATCCTCACATCTCTCACTCAGTGCGTAAAGCATACGATATTCACCGCTTCGATCACCCAACATACCTTGCTACGATCACTCTGCCCCATGAAGTCATAAATGGCTTCACTGCACTGATAACGTAGCCACTAATTCCTCGCTATGTCCACTTGCCCCATGGAGTTATTCACCCCATCTGCGCTGGCTCATAGCCTTACCAATCCTTACTATGTCCACTTGCCCCATGGAGTTGTTCACCCCATCTGCGTTGGCTCATTGTCTTACTACGCATCACCTTGCCCCTCAGGTCATAATGACCCTACTGCACTGATAACGTAGTCTTGCTACCATCACCTTGCCCCTCAGGTCATAATGACCCTACTGCACTGATAAGTAGCCATCCTTCATTTTTAGTGGTGAATCGAAGTTATGAACATCGACAACTCCTCAACACACGTCCCGCAGCAAAGCCCAACCATGAAGTGAACTCATTGGTTCCCAACTGGATCCTGAGCTCTAACTTCCCATATTGGACTACCTTTGCATCTCGGGTTATTGGTCAATACTGGGTCGGGTCGGGTTTCTCCTCAAGCCATCGGTTCGGGTCGGGTATCCCCCATCGGTTCGGGTCGGGTCCTCTTCTGGTGCGGTTCGGTTATTTCTCCTCGGGTCGGGTCGGGTGCTTCACTTCGGATCGGGTCGAGTGCCTCTCCTCCAGTCCCTGCTTCCGCTCCGATTCGCCTCGTCATCCTTCACGCGCTTCGATCCGATCCATCCTCCTCTATCCGCTCCGATCCCTCCTCTTAAATCCGATCCGATCCCAGTTCAGTTAGCGTGGCCTTCCTTTTTGCCAATTTTCTCAAGTGTCAGGTTCCGATCCGATCGGGTTCCTTGCCCAGTTCAACATATCCGATCCGAGCCCCATATCCGATCCGATCCGAACCCTGCACTCTTTTCTGAGACTGTTCCAGCAAGTGTTTACGCCATTCGACGACGTTTTCGACCATTCTAACTATTGAAATCAATCACAAAGCATTTCATACAGTCATAGCAACATGCATAATCAGCCACAAACATCAAAACATCAATATAATAGATTAAAATGGATCAAACATACCCCAATATCCCATATCTCCCCCTAAGCATGTTTAGGTGAAACTAATGATAGGATTAGCAAAACTTAACCAAATTAACCCAAATTCATATCAGAGGTCTAAAACATCATTTAAGAATTTATGAACATTTTTCCCGAATTTTATCATGCTTAAATTCGCTAATTAACACTAATTACCCTTAACTAGCCATAATTAGTGTAAAACTATGCAAATCACTCACCTTAGCCACAAATAAACTAAGATCTGAAATAAATATCTGATTTGATGTGAATCTCTATGCTAAACAGCAGCTCCAATGTTGATTTGGTGTAGATCTTCCTTGATTAGGGGTTGCTAAGCCAAATCCTTGACCAAAAGGTGATTTGGAGGTGATTTAGAGGTTGGAGGCCATTTTTAGGGTTCCTTGGTGATAAGTGGAGGCTAGAAAACTGAAATGGAATGATCCTCTATCTCATTTCAGCCTCCCCATAACCCTAATCCCGAAATGGGTTATGGGCCTACTCACTAATCACCCGATTTGGCCCGGTTAAGCAGTTTTTCACCCTCCAAACCTTGTTTCAGCCATATCTCCCAAACGGTAAGTTTGTTTGGCTATTATGACCACTCTACGGAAAGGTAAACCATCAAACGAATCCAATGGAAGTGGTTTCAGGTCAAAATTCCTTTCCAATCAAAAGTTATGGCCAAAACAGTACCAACTAGGGGCAAAATGGTCATTTAAAAATCGACAAAAATCATGAACATGGGAAATGACTCTAATGGATGTTTCCCAAAGTTACATGACCATACGACTTCACATGGGAAAGAAATAAACATTCTACAATCCTATGATGTGTAGAATACGGGTCGTTACACTCTCCCCCCCTTAAGAAATTTCGCCCCCGAAATTCCCTAATCCAAACACACACAAAGGTCCCGCATGCCTATCCATCATAAAACAACAATCAAACATGCAAAACAAGCTAAGCAAGTCTACCCTAGCATGCGGAAAAACTAAATTACGAAGTAAATCTTACCAGGCAAAGAGTTCTGGGTATGCCTTCCTAATGCTCTCCTCTGTCTCCCAAGTACAATCATTCTCGTCCTCGCCCCACTGAAGCTTGACTAGCTTCACCGCCTTCCTTCGAAGTTGCTTCGTATCGTGCCCCACAATACGGATCGGCTTGCGGTTCCCAACCGCCTCGGGTTCTTCTTCGAAGTCCTCTAACTGATCAGGTGAAATAGTCATATCTGAGTCGTGAACGAACTTCCTTAGTTGGGAAACATGAAATACATTGTGAACTCTCGCCATTTTCTCTGGTAAGCCAACTCTATATGCCAAATTCACGACTAGTTCAAGAACAGGGAATGGGCCAACAAATCTTGGTGCCAACTTGCCTCTCCTGCCAAATCGTATCACGCTCTTTAACGGAGAGATCTTGACAAACACCGTGTCACCAACGGAGAATTTCAAGTCTCTTCTCCTCTTTTCAGCATAACTCTTCTGCCTATCTTGGGCAGCTTTCATTCGTTGCTGAATGATCTTAATCTTATCCGAAGTTTCTCTCACCACATCTGGTCCAAGCACAAATTTCTCGCCAGTCTCTATCCAACATGATGGTGAGTTGCACGGTCTTCCGTACAAAGCTTCATATGGAGCCATACCGATACTGGATTGGTAGCTATTATTATATGCAAACTCTACTAGATGCAAATGGTCATCCCATGATCCACCAAAGTCCAATATACAAGCTCTCAAGAGATCTTCCAATATACGATTCACCCTCTCTGTCTAACCGTCGGTCTGAGGATGATATGCAGTACTGAGATGTAATCCTGACCCTAGAGCCTCTTGTAAGCTTTTCCAAAACCCACTAGTGAACAACGGGTCTCGGTCACTCACAATGCTTTTAGGTACTCCATGAAATCTCACTACCCATTTCATGTACAATTCTGCCAACTTGGCTGCCGTTCTGGTCGATTTGACTGGTATAAATCTTGCGCTCTTAGTCAATCGATCCACAATTACCCAAATGCTATCATATCCCGATCTAGTCCTTGGTAAACCATCGATGAAATCCATCGAGACTTGCTCCCATTTCCATTCGGGAATCTCTAATGGTTGCAACAACCCACTAGGCTTCTTTTGCTCGACTTTAACTAGCTGGCAATTCATGCATTTGGATATAAACTTCCCAACGTCTCTTTTCATCCCTTCCCAGTAGTAAGTCTGTCTCATGTCTCGATACATCTTATTACCACCGGGATGTATAGTCAGTTTTGAGTGATGACATTCTCTAAGTACTTCATCCCTCAAACCATTTAAGTTGGGTACAACTAGCCTTCCATTCCTTCTAAGCCATCCATCTCGATCAAGCCCATACACATTCATCTCCTCACCGTCGATGTTCATCTCTAACTTGGAGATGATTTCTAATAGATTAGGATCGTCCCTCCGACTAGAACCAATCCGCTCTATCAAAGTGGGTATGATCGTCAAACTAGATAGCATGACTGGATCCAATTCGCACTTTGGTCTGAAATCAAACCCCGCGATATACTCCAGTTGCTTCCACTCAAGAAACATTGCCTCTAAGCTGGCATGTCTCCTACTCAAGGCATCGGCTACCGCATTACCTTTCCCAGGTGTGTATGCGATATCAAAATCATACGAAGCCAAGAACTCTAACCATCTTTGCTGACGGAGATTCAAATCTTCCTGAGAGAAGAGATACTTTAACGATTTATGATCGGTAAACAACTCAAATCTTTCTCCCAAGAGATGGTGTCTCCACATCTTCAGCGCAAATACAATCGCTGCCAGTTCCAAATCATGGGTAGGATACTTCTTCTCATGCGGCTTTAGCTGTCGACTAGCATAAGCTACAACCCTACCTCCTTGCATCAATACAGCACCCAGTCCGGTACCACAAGCGTCCGTGTATACCGTCATCTCTTCATTCCCTTTAGGAATGACTAACACTGGCGCACGCGTCAACTCCTCCTTTAGACTCTTGAAGGCATCCTCACACACTCCATCCCAGACGAAGGACTGATTCTTCTTAGTCAACTGAGTCAACGGTGCTGCTATCTTGGAGAAGTCCTGGATAAACTTACGATAATATCCAACTAATCCTAAGAAACTCCTTACATCTGTTGCATTCTTGGGCGTAGGCCAATCCTGTACCGTAGCCACCTTCGCAGGGTCCATGGCAATACCACTCTCTGAAACAACATGACCCAAGAATCTCACTTCCCTTCTCCAAAAATGACACTTAGAGAATTTCGCTTTCAATTGGTGTTTCCTCAACACCTCCATCACTATCCTCAAGTGCCCCTTATGTTCCTCCTCCGTCCTTGAGTAAACAAGGATATCATCCACGAACACAAGAACAAACTTATTCCACTGATCTCTGAATACTCGAATCATAAGTTCCACAAAATAGGCTGGTGCATTGGTCAACCCAAATGGCATGACCAACCACTCATAAAATCCAGACGGCGTCCTAAATGTCGTTTTCGGAACACTCTCATCCGCTACTCGTAGCTGATGAAATCCTGTCGCAAGGTCCAACTGGGAGAACAATCTTGCTCCTTCCAGTTGATCAAACAAATCATCTATCCGCGGTAGAGGATACTTATTCTTCCTCGTCACCTTATTCAACTCGCGATAGTCCACACACAAACGAAGGGAACCATCTGCCTTAGTGGCAAACAC
This sequence comes from Allium sativum, assembly GCA_030737875.1. Lineage (NCBI taxonomy): Eukaryota > Viridiplantae > Streptophyta > Magnoliopsida > Asparagales > Amaryllidaceae > Allium > Allium sativum. Next base: position 115,558,835 of record CM060921.1, read on the forward strand.
AACTGGTGCTCCCCTCTCGGAAACACTCCTTCTAATAAATCCCTTCTTCAAAAGATTGCTAACTTGCACCCCGAGCTCTCTCTGCTCCCTTGGTGCCATACGACGAAGTGGCATCACTATAGGTCTGGCAACTTTCACTAAATCAATACGGAACTCAATCTCTCGGTGTGGTGGAAGCCCGGTCACCTCCTCGAAGACGTCCGGATACTGGCCAACCACAGGCACATCTGACAACTCATCCTGCGGGATGTCGAGGGAATTTACAAAACTAGCCATAACCCCATCACTAGGTAGACTACCAAACACTACCCTCCGCCAATCATCCGCCCTCACTGTCACCAAAAAGCCCTCACAGTCTACCACCACCCCGTATCTTTGGAGCCAATCGACTCCCAATATAATGCCATACCTAGTAAAGCCCAAAACAAAGCAATCACATACAAACAAACATCCATGACTCGATAAGACCAAATTCCTGCAAATCATACTAAGGGCAGTCGAACCACCAATCGGGTTCGTCACAACCAATGGTCTATCGACTATCTCGGGTTCTAGTCCCAACCTATCTACCAGGTCACTAGATATGAAGGAACGGGAAGCCCCAGTATCAAACAAAACTCGAACTGGTACATCATAAATAGAAAGCATACCTTGAATAACAACATTCTTTCCTTTCTCCGCCGCAGTTGGGGCATTCGACGAAGAAGGAACAACATCAATAGCATATGCTTTCACAATCTGCTTCTCCTTAAGACGTTGCGGACACTTATCCTTCTGATGTCCCATTTGACCACAGTTGTAGCACTTCCGTTCCGCTGGCTTGGCCCGACATTCTTTAGCATAATGGCCCTTCTTTCCACAGCTGAAGCACTCAACATCCTTCGTTCTCTTTTTCTGGCCACCCTTAGATTGGTCCTGCTTCCTCTTATTCTGAGAGTTATTCTTGCCTCCACCTCCTGCTTGCGGCTTTGGCCCTTCTGCAGATGCAGCCTCAGTCTTTGACTTAGGGTAAAGACTCTCGGATCTCAAAGCTTTCCCCACGATCGATTCAAAAGTCTCATCGATGTGGTTGATAAGCCTTTCCCCCAAGTATCCATCCAAACCAGTAATGAACTTCTCATTCTTCTTCTCAGGAGTGTCAATGAGAGACAGTCCATACTTCGACAGAGTGTCGAACTCAGCAATATAGTCAGAAACTGCCCTGCCACCCTGCTTGAGTTCCAAGAACCTCTTGAACAATACTGACTTCTGGGCAGCTGGAATAAACTTCTCGCTAAAGCGAGCCTTGAACTGATATCAGGTAACCTGATCTTCTGGAGTAGTCGTTCTTATGGCATTCCACCAATTCATCGCTCGCCCTTGCAGCTGACGAGACGTTAGCCTTCTCTTCATCGCATCCTCAAGACCTAAGTCATCAAAGATACGGTCACAGCTATCCATCCAATCTTGAACATCTGTGGCCGACTCCGTTCCGTGGAACGGCTTTCCACCAAGATTAGTGTAATCCTTGCACAACTTGGCGAAATCGACCCTAGGCGCCTGCACTACTGGGCCAACACCAACCCCGGGATTGGGAACTGCCCCTTGCACTTCTCTAAGCATGTCTCTCATGAGGTTAGTAAACATTGCCCTCATGTCAGCGGCATTCCCTTGGTTGGTCCCTCTACCAGCACCCCTCGTGTCTCGGCTCATCGTCAATCTGAAAAAGGGAAACGATTAACGACCCCATAGTGGTGCTAGTGCAGTGCGACTTCATTCTTATACTACCAATAGTAGATATATATATATAACTTTTGAAAACCAAAGTAATTACAAATACGCGCTCTCGTATACGTACTAACTCTCCCTAGTGTCTTTCCCTAGGTTAACTACGCAACCTAGAGCTCTGATACCAAGTGTGACGGCCCGCCCCGCACCAACCGACATTTCCTCCAAAAGTGCGCTGTACACATGTCCAGTTAGCACGGAACGGGTCGTGAGAAGGAAAGGGAAGAAGGAAATGAACATACAAAGAACATGTAGAATGTCTCACAGCGCATAGAACAAAATATAATAATAACATATTTGACATAAAACAGGAGAGACAGTGCATAAGCTGAAAATCAGAACTAAACATCATAGTAGCGGAAATCCAAAATACAGCTTATTACAACTTTCAAACTGTCTCAAATCAAAAGTAAGAAAAAGGAGGTACACTACTAATGCCCAAATAGCGACCACCACCGACACAGGGAGAATGTGTATATATATATCATACGTGGAAGCCTCCTGCCCGCCTCCGAATCAGCTACTCGCGCATCACCAGCTAACCTGTCTCTAGTCTGCTCGTGTGAGCACCCAGAGTAATAAGAGGAGACATAAAACTCTGGGTCAGACATAAAGCCTGGTATGAGCGATAAGCATCTAAAGTGAACAATAACAGGTAGACTAAAACATACCTGAACCTGGACCTGCAACCAAAGAGTTAGCACTACATACTGTACAACAATCTACGGTACCATATCAAACGGTGTAAAGATACGGAGGTGGGGGAGGTGTGCATTTCATAATGATAGCAAACAATCAAACATAGCATCCATCCTCACATCTCTGACTCAGTGCGTAAAGCATACGATATTCACCACTTCGATCACCCAACATACCTTGCTACGATCACTCTGCCCCATGAAGTCATAAATGGCTTCACTGCACTGATAACGTAGCCACTAATTCCTCGCTATGTCCACTTGCCCCATGGAGTTATTCACCCCATCTGCGCTGGCTCATAGCCGTACCAATCCTTAATATGTCCACTTGCCCCATGGAGTTGTTCACCCCATCTGCGCTGGCTCATAGTCTTACTACGCATCACCTTGCCCCTCAGGTCATAATGACCCTACTGCACTGATAACGTAGTCTTGCTACCATCACCTTGCCCCTCAGGTCATAATGACCCTACTGCACTGATAAGTAGCCATCCTTCATTTTTAGTGGTAAATCGAAGTTATGAACATCGAGAACTCCTCAGCACACGTCCCGCAGCAAAGCCCAACCATGAAGTGAACTCATTGGTTCCCAACTGGATCCTGAGCTCTAACTTCCCATATTGGACTACCTTTGCATCTCGGGTTATTGGTCAATACTAGGTCGGGTCGGGTTTCTCCTCAAGCCATCGGTTCGGGTCGGGTATCCCTCATCGGTTCGGGTCTGGTCCTCTTCTGGTGCGGTTCGGTTATTTCTCCTTGGGTCGGGTCGGGTGCTTCACTTCGGGTCGGGTCAAGTGCCTCTCCTCCAGTCCCTGCTTCCGCTCCGATTCGCCTCGTCATCCTTCACGCGCTTCGATCCGATCCATCCTCCTCTATCCGCTCCGATCCCTTCTCTTAAATCCGATCCGATCCCAGTTCAGTTAGCGTGGCCTTCCTTTTTGCCAATTTTCTCAAGTGTCAGGTTCCGATCCGATCGGGTTCCTTGCCCAGTTCAACATATCCGATCCGAGCCCCATATCCGATCCGATCCGAACCCTGCACTCTTTTCTGAGACTGTTCCAGCAAGTGTTTACGCCATTCGACGATGTTTTCGACCATTCTAACTATTGAAATCAATCACAAAGCATTTCATACAGTCATAGCAACATGCATAATCAGCCACAAACATCAAAACATCAATATAATAGATTAAAATGGATCAAACATACCCCAATATCCCATATCTCCCCCTAAGCATGTTTAGGCGAAACTAATGATAGGATTAGCAAAACTTAACCAAATTAACCCAAATTCATATCAGAGGTCTAAAACATCATTTAAGAATTTATGAACATTTTTCCCGAATTTTATCATGCTTAAATTCGCTAATTAACACTAATTACCCTTAACTAGCCATAATTAGTGTAAAACTATGCAAATCACTCACCTTAGCCACAAATAAACTAAGATCTGAAATAAATCTCTGATTTGATGTGAATCTCTATGCTAAACAGTAGCTCCAATGTTGATTTGGTGTAGATCTTCCTTGATTAGGGGTTGCTAAGCCAAATCCTTGACCAAAAGGTGATTTGGAGGTGATTTAGAGGTTGGAGGCCATTTTTAGGGTTCCTTGGTGATAAGTGGAGGCTAGAAAACTTAAATGGAATGATCCTCTATCTCATTTCAGCCACCCCATAACCCTAATCCCGAAATGGGTTATGGGCCTACTCACTAATCACCCGATTTGGCCCGGTTAAGCAGTTTTTCACCCTCCAAACCTTGTTTCAGCGATATCTCCCAAACGGTAAGTCTGTTTGGCTATTATGACCACTCTACGGAAAGGTAAACCATCAAACGAATCCAATGGAAGTGGTTTCAGGTAAAAATTCCTTTCCAATCAAAAGTTATGTCCAAAACAGTACCAACTAGGGGCAAAATGGTCATTTAAAAATCGACAAAAATCACGAACATGGGAAATGACTCTAATGGGTGTTTCCCAAAGTTACATGACCATACGACTTCACATGGGAAAGAAATAAATAATCTACAATCCTATGATGTGTAGAATACGGGTTGTTACACTTCTGATGAGAATTTGCAATCAGTTAGAGTAGTTCGGGAATATCCGGATGTCTTTGAGGAAGTGAAAGGCTTACCTCCGAGGCGGGAAATAGATTTCCGCATATATCTTGTGGATAACGCAAAGCTTGTAGCTTTACCTGTGAGACACATGGCTCCAAGGGAGAGAAAGGAGCTCAGTAAGCATCTTAAAGAACTTCTCGAAAAGGGGTTCATTAGACGGAGCATTTCGGAATGGGGTGCTCCAGTGGTGTTTGCAACCAAAGCAGACGGTTCGCTTCGCCTTTGCGTCGACTATAGGGAGTTAAACAAATTGACCAAGAGAAATAGGCACCCTCTTCCCCGAATCGACGATTTGTTTGATCAGCTTGTAGGTGCGACGGTCTTCTCCCAGCTTGATCTGGCAACTGGGTTCCATCAGCTAAGAGTAGCTGAAGACAGCATTGATAAGACAACGTTCAGAACCCCAGATGGTTTCTTCGAGTGGCTTGTCATGCCTTTCGGCTTGACAAATGCACCCGCTTATTTCGTAGACCTAATGATAAGGATGTTCGGAGAATTCCTCAACAAATTTGTGGTTGTCTTCGTAGATGATATCTTAATCTTCTCAAAGAGCGAGGAATAACATGCTTAGCATCTAAAAGAAATCATGGATACTCTCCGTGCACATCAACTAAAAGCCAAATTCTTCAAGTGTCAATTCTGGAGAAAAGAAGTAAGGTTTCTTGGGCATATAGTGTCCAAAGAAGGGTTGGCTGTGGACCCCGCGAAAGTGGTGGCAGTACAAGATTGGAAGACACCAAGAAATGCAACCAAAGTTCGAAGCTTTCTTGGGCTAGCCGGTTTTTATCGAAAGTTTATTAGGGATTTCGCAAAAATCTCAGCCCCACTCACAAGGCTAACAAAGAAGAATCTGGCGTTCGCTTGGGATTTGGACTGTGACATTGCTTTCCAGCGATTAAAAAGGGCTCTCACAACAGCCCTAGTTCTGACCTTGCCAGATGGAAGAAAAATGTTCACAATATACACGGATGCATGTGGAACGGGACTAGGCGCTGTTCTAATGCAAGAAGGAACAGTAGTAGCTTATGGCGGAAGACAATTGAAAGTTCATGAAAAGAACTACCCAACCCACGATCTTGAGTTGGCCGCCATCGTCTTTGCACTTGAGTCTTGGCGCCATTATCTCCTAGGTGAGAAGTTTGAATTATACACTGACCATAAATCGTTGAAATATCTCTTCTCCCAGAAGGACCTTAACTTGAGGCAACAAAGATGGATGGAGTTTCTTGCCTCGTATGATTTTGAAATTTCCTATACTCCCGGAAAAGGCAACATGGTAGCAGACACGTTGAGCCGAAAGAAACTGACCCTAAGCCCTCTCTTTGTGGAAAGGCAAAACTTGGAGTATATAGCCAGTTTTAACTTTAGGCCCTCCTCGGATTTTATACCGGGTTTGTTAGCATCTCTCGAAGTACGCCCCACTCTCTTAGACTCAATAGGGGCAGCACAACGTGAAGACCCTCAGCTTGTTGATGTGATTGATAAACTTATTAGGGGTGAGACTTCTAGTCACCTCAGTAGATACGCCATCGATGATAAGGATTGGCTGAGACGAGATGGAAGATTATGCGTCCCACAAGCAAGGGAGTTAACAAAGAAGGTTCTTGAGGAAGCGCATCATTCCAAGATGACTATACACCCTGGCGGTGATAAGATGTACAAGGATATAAAAAGGACTTTCTTTTGGAGCGGCATGAAGCAAGACGTGGCAGATTTCGTTTCTAAGTGCATGACCTGCCAACGGATCAAGGCGGAACAAAAGAATCCTGGAGGACTACTTCACCCTATAGAGGTCCCATAGTGGAAGTGGGATAGCATTTCAATGGACTGCCTAGGTCGAGGAGAGGCAACACTAGCATTTGGGTAATAGTGGATAGGCTTACTAAGAGCGCCCACTTTATACCTATCAAGAGTAGGAGGACTGCCGCATCTCTAGCATCTCTTTATCTTAAGGAAATAGTTCGACTCCATGGGGTTCCCTCTAGCATTGTTAGTGACCGAGACCCTATTTTCACGAGTGAGTTTTGGCGGAGTCTGCAAGAAGCTGTAGGCACACAGCTATGTTTGAGTACGGCCTATCACCCCCAAACAGATGGCCAGACAGAAAGGGTGAATAGAGTTTTAGAGGATCTTTTAAGACTTTGCGTTCTTGACTTTGGAGGGACGTCGGAGGATCACCTTCCTTTAGTGGAATTTGCCTACAACAATAGCTACCATCGGCATGGCACCCTTCGAAGCCTTGTATGGAAGAGCGTGCAAATCACCAACTTGTTGGTGGGAGTCTACAGATAAGCTTATACTTGGGCCAGACATGATTCGGGAAACTTCAGGGAAAGTGGACTTAATACGTAGGAGAATGAAGACAACCCAAGACAGACAGAAATCCTACGCCGACGAAAGAAGGACCGACCTTGAGTTTGAGGTTGGGGACAAGGTTTTCCTTAAGGTATCCCCTTTAAGGAACGTCGTTCGCTTTGGATCCGCAGGAAAGCTAGCACCAAGATTTGTAGGACCGTTCCCTATCATTGAGAAGATTGGGAAAATGGCTTATAGAGTAGATCTGCCTGAAAGGTTGGCTGGAATTCAGAACGTCTTTCACGTTTCTCATCTCCGGAAATGTCTACATGAATCAGCGGAAGTGGTGGAGCCAAACATTCTAGAAGAAGCCGAAGTGGAACGCGAAGCAACTGTGAGGAGAGTTCCAAGTCGAATCGTAGGAACTGAAGTCAAAAAACTACGCAACCGCGAAGTGAAGCTCGTAAAGGTTCAGTGGAGCGACGCCGAGGAAGACGCCAGTTGGGAAACTGAGGATATAATACGCGTGGCATACCCTTTTCTTTTTGAGGGTACATCTTTGACCTCTCTTTTTCTTAAGTTGTGCTTGTATCTATCTTTTAAGGTATATCTCCTCGATATTATTCTTTATCCATAGGTAGAAACCCCTTTGGATGTAAACATGTATTTGAAACTTGTTATGGTTGATGGCTGCAAGTGGTTGCTAGTGGTTGCTTGTGGATGCATATACACACACAATCTAGGTCTTAGATCGGCTCAATCACTTCATACTGCATATGCATATGCGTATTCTTATTTGTATATGGTTGTAAACTTGATATGCTGTCATATGTTTGTTGAATTTATATGAATAGTTGTGCACTCATGTAGAATTATGAGTAGGAAGAATTTGCATACATAATGGATTCATGACACTTACATGATTCGCATTAAGGAGGCTAACTGAATCTGTAGACCGCCTGATTTCTGTATTAGATAAGGACATGTACACACACTATGCATATGATCATGAAGCATTAGAAGTCTTTCAGGGACATTGGATGCCCGTGTTTGTTGGTTGAGTAGATGAACTGTTGGATGGTAGGATATACATTCTTCCTAACTTGAAGATTTCGGGGACGAAATCCTTTTAAGTACGGGAGAATGTAACACCCAATGAATTCTATAACGTTGAGCTTCACGAATTAAAGTATAATTAATTATAAATAATGAAATCAAGGGAAATGGTTTACGCCATTGCGTTCGTCTCGAAATTCTGCTTGAGATAGAGTTCAAGTTTGCGTAAAACGGATATCGTATGAAGAAGATATGGACGAACGATGTTGGGCAGAAAAACTGGAAAACGGGTCAGAATGCACTAGCGCACTTGTGAAGTGCGCCAGAACAAAGTTGAACTGGCGCACTTGGGAAGTGCGCCAGTACAATTTTGGCCTGGCACACCTTCCAAGTGCGCCCAGATCAGAAAGACCTGCTGGTCAGGTCCTGGCTGGCCTGGTCAGGATCTGGTCGAATTCTGATGCTTGGCTGAGTCACTAGGGCTTACGTATCACCTCTTGATTGGCTCTTTGAACTTTGTATGGTCTAGATTCCTCCTATCTTCATCTGACGGCTCAAAACAATTTAAAATTCTATAAATACAACTCAAGTCTAACCCTAAATTCACACAAATAATAGAATACAAAAGCCGTCATGCTGTTGGAGAGGAACTAGGAATGGCCGTCAATTAGAAAGCCTAGATACAAGCCAACAAGCCTAAGAGACGAATCAAATTAAAAGAAGATCAAAGCTTAATCAAATAATTCAACGCAACTTTGCTACCCAAAGGAGAGCATCTCCAAATCAGAATAACAGAAATCAGAAAACAAGAATTCATCACACGTTGTAAGTATAGTGACCTTTCAAAATATGAATAAAAAAAACTATGATGTGATTCGATGTAAATGAAAATAGAATCGTGTTTTTATAATCTTTGTGTATTGTAATGGTTCTATCATGACTTGTGTATTGATGTTTGTGGCATAAATTGATTGATGCAAGCCTATTGAACAATTGTATATGAAAAACAGTGGCACTTGCAAGCTTGTGGCAAAGACTAGAAATTGATCCCTTTTTGTATATGGCGATGGCATGGACTATGTATATTCCATTAGTCTAAATTAGAATTTGTGTAAACATGTTATAGACCTTTTATGCCTACATGACCCAAAACCTATGATATCATACTTATGTTTATTGGCAAGTATAATTAGATCTATGTTTGCAAGTATAATTGGATCTATGTTTCATAAACTATGCAAGTTCATGTTTATTTGCAAAATATAATTGGTTCTATGACAAACATCGTTTGGGTTTCATAAACTATGCAAGTTCATGTTGAAATAGGCTATATGATTAGATGTACAAATTGTACATTTTGATGAATATATATAACATGCTAGTTTTGTGGTCGATATTATGCCAAGTTAACCTGTTTAAACACAAGTTTGTATTTGCCTAAAACTATGCCATTTCATATGTCACCTACTTAGTCATACTTTGATTTGGATGCAAGTTCACATGACCCATGTTATATGTTAGTTGAATCGCCAAATTGCAAGTTCATGCGCCACACACCTTTATGTATTACATGTTCTTAATTTCCCCTTTTCCTCACGTTTATAAAGTTGGGCTGAATTGTGACAAGCCCAACACATGTTATAACGTTGCGAACAAACGGGGGTAATAACGTTGGGTGTAAAATATGAAAACATATGTTGGCATGTTTGGCACATGCCAATGATTATGACACATAAGCGGTATGAATTGAAATACCCAAAAATAAAAGATATGACATTTACATATAGTTGAAAAGTAATAAAATATGTAAATTTAGAAAACACGATATGCTTAACCCGAGGTTGGATTGAGTTGTGATGTAAACCTACCCGGACCCGCCCGGCTGTCCAGTAGTCACAACAATACCTATCCAATGTGGGTGGTTAAGCATTGAGCCCAATATGGACCCGAGGTTAGACTGAGCTACGGTGTAAACCTGCCCGGAACCGACCGACATATCCAGTAACCGTAGCAATACCTGTCTAATATGAGTGGTCTGGTGTTCCTAAGAGGCTAAGGACAGATGGTAGGGTTAAGTCAACTATAACACTTAACCAAATTCAACATTTTAACAAAAATTGATGGGTGGGGTTAGGTAAATACAGACACTTAACCACTTAACATGTTTGACTAGAAAATCCTGGTAACGAGGGACCCGTTTCAGCAGTAACCCAAAGTTAGGTATCAACGGTACCCTGAAACTAGGCAGGGTGGGGCACGATTACTGGGCTGATTGTAAGCAGTCAAACGACGACGGTGGGTGCACAGTGCAGGTTTAACGGGGTGCGGGCGTGCACACACTCCGAAGCAGACAACCAGGGCACTGGGGACACCAGTAGTATAACCTATATCTTCTAGTTTTGTGTCGGGGCCGCCACCATGGGTCTTGATACACCCTATGGTGGGACCAACATAGGTATCTACAATTCTTAGGTGTCGTATGACACATGTTAACGCGAGTAGGAGCCGATCTTTAATAAGAATGGGGATCACTTCACCCTCACCATGGGGTGCCAGTTAGAATAAACTCGAGTAGGTGCAGAGATATAGTATGGGTGTGATAGTACATTCGACACTTCCTTAGCCTGTGACACTTTCCTATTTTTAGTTTATATCCATCATATCCTTTTCTTATTCACATATTGAAGAGTTACTAGATTTACTCAGACTTTATGTCTGAACCTATTTTCTTTTCGTCTCCTTTTCTTTCGTCCCCCCCCCCCCCAAGGTCCACAGGGAGGAAACATCTCAACTCAGTCAGGCTCTTTACAAGCACCTAGAACGTAGATGTATGATTTGGATCTTTCTTGCTCGGATAATGGCTTTGGATGTCACTATGGGGATTTTCGTCACTTTATTTATGTTTTCATGCTTCTTTAATAATCAAGGCAATTATGAGGTTGTAATGTTGAAAGTATTTTGAGACAATTATGGAAATCTTTGTTTGATACACGTATTGATGAAATAAAAGTTTGTTTGGTTACCGCTATTTAAAATATGTGTATTTATATCTGTCTTGAGTTCATCTGTGGCTTTTACTTATAAACCTCCACCAAAGTTAAGGCATTCCCTTTGTGAGTGACCTTAATGGAGGTGGGGCATTTCAGATGAATTCTTTTGTTTGGTTCTAATGTGCCTTGTTCTCCGAGCTCTGTACACCAAAGCTCTAATACAAAATATAAGGACCAGAACTTCCCCGTATAGGAAAGCCCGGATTTGAGAACATGACAAATTAGAAAACAAACAGAAGAACGTTTCATTGCTTATTAAAACAATTTATGTCAGAGTACAAGAATATACAGAGTATGAACAAATAATATTCATTTGTTAAATATCAGAGATTAACAAGTTGCAATGTGGCGGAAATAATACAAAATACAACTAAAAAGAATATACGGATACAGAGCTTTTGGAATATCATTCCAGCTGTAAACCAGAATCCTATGAATATAAATCTGCAAAACCAAAACTACTAGCTGCCTGTTTGGAAAATAGGGGCACCCAGAGTTTAGGTTAAAACAATAAACTCCAGGTCAGTCATGTGACTGGTGTGAGAACTAAAACAGTTATTCAAAACTTTAATTTAAATTCAGATATATCAAGGGACCACGCCGTATAATACGGAATGGGTTTCCTCCTAAGAATACGAGTACATATAACAAAACAACGCAATGCTTTTTGGAAAAATGAAGCTGTTATAAGACTCAGGTCCTATCACACAATGCAACGCAAGCCGGAGGATAGAATTTTACCTTATAATAGCCAAACATGCTTGGTACTTTTAAAACAAATCATTTTGATACTGTTATAGTGTAAAGTGTATGAAAACAACTTTAAATATAAATGTATCAATCATAGACGGCATAGTGCCCCATCCCACTATGTCGCCATACTAGGCTCTACAATTTAAAACCGCAATGTCGTATGGGAAGTTGGATTCCATCTATGAACCGAGGCAAGGGATCGTCCTCACCGCTTCGAGACAACCAAGCCCATGTCTCAGGCAAGTACTCTATCAAGCCTTAGGAGCCACAGGGCCGGTCCACACGAAGTGGATTAAAATGCCTGAACAATACGTTTCCCCGCCCTATGGGCGTAAAACTGGTCAGTATATTGACCAAACCATCCATTGGCCCCCGCAGTGACCGATATAACCGAGGCTCCTTGCTACCCATCATCCACATAAGTAAAACGCCAGGGCTTGCAAAACCCTGACATCACTTCTGGGTAGAAAGAAACGCATGTTCTCCCTGGATCCTCTCCCGTTTCTGGTTCATACCGGGGTGTGAGGTTCGCAAATTAACACTACACAAAGCTATGTTATATTAAAGTCGTGCTTTGATCATCAACCACAAGACTCTGCTTTTCAACAGAAGCCTTGATCATTTGCATCTCAGCATGCCACACAGGCAATTCACGCTATGCAACCGATGTCTATCAATCACACAGAATGAAATCCGATGTCAGACACACATCCATTTATAAGTTCGTTCTGGGTCTGAACGAAACTGGAGATACCTTATTCCTTATCCCATATGTCCAATACAGGAGAGAGGACATCGCATATCCGATGATCTCCAAGTATGTCTGGACGATCACCACTTATTACCTCATCGTGGGTGTACATCCCAATCAAGACATCAGTAATCATCCAAGCAAAATGAAGACCTCTGGTCTTCAACCACCTTCTTCATCGTCGACATACCGTCGAATCAGTTATTCAGAATGGGTTAAACTCGGCCTTCCCGAATAACTCGCGTATATTATAAACAAGTGCTACACAAACACAACATACACCTCATTCTAATCCACAATGTTCATTTATTCAAATATTCACATTTTAAGTGAAAGGTTCCCATTAATTTTATCAAAGATAAATTCTTTTAAATTTATTCTTTAATCTTCCTTCAGATATCATTTCAAACCATATTAAGGTTTGTCGAACTAGTTGGGATTAGCGCACATTTCCGAAGTAATCATCTGTTTTATTTCCCAATCCCAACTTATTCATCCCATGGAGCAAAACTGGTAATACTCCATATCTAACACCGCAGTGTTATCGATAAATATTAATTACCATTTCACGTTCAAATCTAATTAAAGATTTAGCTATCTCCTGGAGTAAAACTGGTGGTACTCCATTTTCGATCATTTCAATCTAATTAAAGATTCATTAAAACTCCACTTAGTTTTAATCTTCCTAAAAATCAATATTAATGATTATATAACATGGGAAATCATATCCGGTCTTTAACGGGGTTAAAGAACCAATGTCATTTAAAACACGGTTCATGGTAAACCCAAAATCACAATCCATTTTATTCCAATTACTAAATAAAACTGGAAATTCTAATAATCTTAATTAAAAGATTTATTATTTTCACACGTGGTTTAAGAACAACATTTTTGAAGATACCATTCCATCTGTCTCTAACAGTAAATTAGTAAGTAAACATTTCCCTAAGTATTAATCCCGAAGACCGAAACTAACATCAGATCAATACCCAGGAAAACTTTCACTTAGCTAATCTCCAGTTAGTTTCTAATTTTCTTAACTCCCTTGGGTTTAAGAATAGCATTTTTAAAGATACCATACACAACAAACCCAAAATTCAGTTCAATTCCAATTAAATATTAATTAATTGGTAAACTTCATTAAATCTTAATAAAAAGATTTAATCTTTTCTCAACTGGGTTTAAGTGTTAGTGAAGACACCGTTCACGGCAAACCCAAAATCCCATTTGATTTTAAATACAAGGCTCTGAATAAAAAATATATCGGCTAATATTCAATATCAAATTCTGAAATCAACTAATATCGTATTGGAATAACGATATATATATATATCTTCCAAATTCCTCCGCAATGTCCGTATAATCACGGAATCCCATATCGAAATATTCCAAAGATAATTTCGATTCAAATCCATTCCAATTCATATTTTGGAAATTCTGGTTATTTTTGAAACCATTTCAAATCCAAATTATTTATTTAAAAATATTGGATATAAATCTAGTTCATATATAGTTCATTTCGATAAAAATATATTTTTATCTTTTCAAATACGGAATTTTTCATCCTAGTTCTTTCCAAATCATTTATTATGATTTTACACAAATTATTGATATTTTTAATAATATTATCAAGGTCCGTACAGTCGATTTCCATAAATGGTCATCGAACTGCATTTACAGCGACCTTTTCCAAATTTGATTTGGACATAATTTCAAATCCAACCATTAGATTTCAAATTTCTTATATTCGTTGGAAAGCTCCTTTCGATACGATCCCAACAGTTCTGGTTTTAGGGGAATCCGAAGGTCGGATCTCCCGTAACGTCAACTCGAAGTCAATGGTCGAAATTCGCGAACGGTCGCGGCGCGGCGCTTTCTATTCTGGCCATTTAATATATATATATATATATATATATTATATTTCGTCGATTTCCATTTAAAATGTATTTTGTAGATCGTTTTAAAATGATTCTAACTTAATTTTTCAATTTTAAATCAAAATTGAATATTCCATATCATTAATATATAAATGATAATATTTTCAAAACATTAGATTTTTGAAATTATTTCCTTTTCGATATTCATTATAAAAATGAATAAAATCGATATGTAAATATCATTCACGTCAAAATGGCATTAATCTAATCAACACGGCTTTATACATTTCAATAATTTCGTGTCATCCCAAATCGAACATCAAAATTGGATTTGGATCTTTTACTGAATATTATTTTAAAATATTTATCATTTTAAAATAATCATTATTTTAAAATATTCCTTCTTTCTGAACTAAAATTAGACACAGTCAACTACCATATAATGTTATTTATATGGATTTCATATACACGTGTACACAACAATAATCAAACACAGTCAACCACCATCCAGAGTGCATTACACAACTGCATATGCGTTAAATATAAATAATCAACGTTTACAACATTATGTCAACCCATCGATGGACATAGAACTAAATATTGGGGTTAGTGCATGTCCAATTTCATCCCAATACCCATGTGGGGTTTTCAAACAATAAACACTGATTATTATTTGTGCAGTTGGGCGATCTGTAAAATATATCATCCCAATTCATATCAGTCAAATGTGTGTACATAAACAAATCGTCCGATTTGTAAGTGAATATTTATTTATTCAATATATGGATATTTTATTTTATTCAACACATCACAAACCAAATTCACACCAACAAATCAATCCAAACACACAACCGAATAAGTCATCCATGGTCTGTGGACGACGGAGAGCAGTTCGTATATGCAGTTATAAAATAAATAACTGTATTAGTGAGCAGTTCTCACCTTTGGGACATACTACTCCATTCTTAATTTCTGAATGGTTCGGATTTGGATTTGATTTCAGTCGATTCCATCGCACTCTGTTTCACTCTGTTCATAGTAAAAATCACATTTTTAAATGACGATCTTTATGAATAAAAATCACATTTTTAACATCGCTATATATAATTAAAAATCACATTCTTATTCTTATACTGTTCGTATAAAAATCACCTTTTCAGCTCCGCTACATGTATATAAAAAACAAATTTTTATCTTCGCTTCATATATATAAAAATCTAATCTTTGCTAAGTAAAAATCATGTTTTAACCCGCTACTTCATATATAAAAAACATAATTTTATATTGTTATTACATATAAAAAGCGAATTTTTATTCCCTAACCATATATATAAAAATTGAATTTTTATTTCAAGTCTAAACACATAAAAATTGTATTTTTATTTCAAATCTGTATATAAATATATTGTGATGACCCACCTTTTTTGCCCGATTCTAGTCGGTAGTTAAACCAACTTAAACCGTTCAATAAGACGAATTGTTATGGATACATACATACATTGAACAAAATAACAGAACTTTTCATATCATGATACAATATTACATCAGAGTTACACAGAATATCAGAGTTACGACATATACAGCGGAAGAAAAAGAAATGTACTCTTAGCGGAAGAACCAAATAATACAGCAGAAGCTCCAAATTCTAGTGTGGGCTTCAACTCGAAAGCGCTTCGAACTTGTTCCATTATCTCAACCGTAAAACTAAACTACTAGCGGCCCATGTGAAAATTTATGGGCACCCAGAGTTTAGAAAGGAACAATAAACTCCAGGACAGTCATGGGACAGGTGTGATTACATAAAACAATTGTTTCCAGGTTTTCATTCATTTTTTTTTAAGTTGGGAAATTCACAGGACCACGCCGCTAACGTGGAACAGGTGTACTCCATGTGAATGCCCGTGCATATAAATACGCGATGACTTTTTTAAAAAAATGAAGCTATCAGAAGCTCGTCCCGCATTACACAATGCAAGTGCACACCAGATGGGCGAGTTTTATCTTATGATAACCATACATGCTTTCATACGTAAAAAAATCCTCTTTCAATACTATCATATATAATGTGGAAATCATTTCGCAAATAAGTATATTAATCCTAGATGACATAATACCCCATAATATTATGTCGCCATATATATATATATATATATATATATATATATATATGTATATACACACATAGATATATATATATATACATACATACAATCAAAGCGTATGGCTCGTATTATGGATTTGGATTTCCAACTTGATGATTCCTGGCACGGAAGATCAATCATAACACAGACGAAATGTAATCATGGGTTTTTCATCCAGACGCGGACACCAATACAAATCGCGAGGTAATTCAACGGTTTTTGACCAGACACGGCCCCCCGAACATACCCTATTCCATAAGTCATAAGTGGTTTCCCACTGCTGCAGCCGCCATCATCAATTCATATATATACATACAACTTAACCGCCAGTTTCTCATCATCCGGGATGTGAGGTTTGTCAATGTCACGTCATACACAAAGCATGCCGAGAAAAGCGATGCCCTGATCGTACAAGCTCATTTCATTTTTTAAATATGTCATATTGTCCATTCACCACATGACCACTGATTCCCACCCATACATAACCACTTCGAGCTCATACGTCACAAACTAGATACATATCCATGGAAATCAGTGTTATGCGCTGGGCCTGAATGGAACAAATCCAAAAGTTCTCCTAATACGTTCGGACTTCCTGTTACTCCGGTAATAGGGGCATCTCTCTACTATAGCTATCAGTAAAGAAATCAATCATCATGCGGTCTATTCGATTTGTGAAGAACCACGGTCTTCATTCATCGATTCCAAGTCTTGAATTTGATTCATGCGTCGTATTATTACTTGGAATGGTTTTCGAACTTAAATCTAATCCCGGTCTTTCCAAATAATAAGCGAAATTTTAAAAACACAATTACGGAACACTCAGGCTTTCAACCAATCTCCTTCCATCTTGGATTTGTTAAATTAAACCCATTTTCAATATGACTTAAACAAAATCCACTCTTTAAAAACATATACTTTATCAAAGATACTTTAGCCTCAAACCTCAATTAACTTTTCGTTTGATAACCCATTATCCAAATCCAGTTTCATTTAAAAACCTTAATCTATATTTCAACCATAGTTCCCTAATTAAAACGTTTTTCCAACTTTCAAATTCTTTAATCTTGATTAAAAGATTATACTTCCTTCCCAATTCCTTGCTTCCAATTTCTTCAAATCAAAGATTTGATTAAATCCCAAATTACGATATGAATTTCCACAACTTAATCTCATTGGGTTTAAGAATGATATCATTGAAAATACCACTTATGGCAAAACCCAAATCAATTGATATTGAACATAAGTTACACAGAAATTGTATCTACTTATATTCAATATCAATTCTTATAATCAACGAATACCATAAGAGGAATATCGATATAATAATAACATCTTCAAAATTCCTCAAATAGTATACTTTTACACCACAAAATTTCATATCAAATATCCGAAGAATATTTCTATCCAACTTATCTTAATCAAATTCGGAAACTTGTATCATAATTAAAAGATTTATCCAACTCTTTGACAATAGATCTGGGTAAAAATATCATCAACTTATCCTCAATATTAACCTCCGTATCGAACTTATAATATAAGCGAAATAACGATGAACTACCTTTTAAATTCCTCAAATAGTAAAAGTAATCATCTACTGAATTAATATTAAACATTGAAGATTTATTTCCCACCATATCCAATTATTCAAAATTGGAAAACTTATTTTACTATTTAAATAAATAAATTTAAATCCCATATAAAATATTTTGAATACTTCTAAACCTTTGAAAACATCCTACAAATCATCTAAAAATGATTTTTCATAGTTCGGAATTTTTTTTGCGGGTTAAAAACTTCAAAATAGATTGCTTTTAATGAAAGCATTACAACAATGTTTCAAAAGTGTTGCAAAAGCGTTACGAAACCGTGCCCTTACAACGATCTTTTCCAAAACGGTTTTAAACATAGCTTGAAAATTATAACCCGAAATTAAATTTTGCTTTAGCCCATTTGAAAGCTCTCATAAGTAGGAATCAAACGTTTTTCGTTTTGTGGAAATCCGATTTAAATTGGAAAAGTTATAAGCATTTACATATTACGATAATACGACAAGCTATAATTTTGACAAAAATAATCATTATTCTTAAATACTTCAAAATACCTTAAAAATCATTATAAACTTATATAAATAATTTAAATTGACTTTTCAAATTATTTTGGATTTAAAACATAGCTTTTATTTTTTTACTAATAAATTAAATCACCATTCAAATAATTTCAAATTATATTTTTATTTAACCATCCCATCCGTCGGATCTGTTAGGGATAGCCAGGGAGAGCAGGAAACTATATTTCCAAACCCAAGCCTAGACACTATCCTCTCTGTCATCCTAGAATGTTCTGGTATTTATTTATTTAAAGAAACTCTATTAATATCTGTAAATTCATACATATTAACTTTTAGTTTCAATAATAATATTATTTCCAGTTTCAAAGGAGATTTTCCGATCACCAATGTAATGCTGTAATTGTTGTGTCACGGTGTGTGCAAAACAACATTAATAACCATTATACACGTCCATAGCAACCATCATCAACATAATTAATCAATAATAACTGTGCACTAACAATTAAAAGTGTGTGTGTGTTTTAATCTTCGCATCTATCATCCATCATAACAAACAACAACCATCATTAACCACTGACAATACATCACTATAGTTAAACTAGTCTAACTACTGATTAAATATATAAATTGTGGTTAAAGAGTTCTCACCAACAGCTTTCCAAAACTTCATGGTAGTCGAGCCTAACTGAGCGAACTGTTGGACAGTATTTCGGCGCAACATCTTCTTTACTAATATATATATATATATCTTTATAAGACAAGGAGGAGAAGGATGATGAACTTTGGCAAGGTGGTGGTGGTGGAGAAAAGGTGGAAAAGAGGAGGATTTATGCCATGGAAACCATGGCCATAAGCTTAAGGGAGATGGAGGAAGAAGAAAATTTTCAAGAGAAGAAAGGGAATGAGATGGTAAAGAAGGTAAGGGTGGTGGGTATATATAAGGGTGGAAAGGGTGTGGATTGCTTATGTGTCATAAATCTAAGGGTAGAAAATGTGTGGCTAAGATTCATTCTTACCTATCTTCATTTTTATCCAAAGTGTGCTTCTTCGTGTGTTTTCTCAAGCATCTTCGGGCCTTGAATCGGAGTATCTAACGATAACGGTTTTCAGAAATTCTTTCACCATATCGTCTGGTTTCTAACGATCTTCAATCCTATGTAAACAAATATGAAATCCGAATTCATTTACTATTTTAAATAATTTATTTTAGTTTTCTTTTGTTATTAACTTTTTATCTACGAATTCTCAAACCCCCAAAACTGGTACTCAACTAATATCCCCTATTCTGAATTTTTCTGGATAGGTCTCCGGTTTCAATTTTGTAGTTAGCACTATCAAATTCCAATAATCATCAAAATTTAGTTCAAATTTTGGCTTTTATTTTTTTATTTTCCACATACGAATCCTGTTTTACGCGAAACTTCCCTGAGTACTAAAATTCCTTATTTCGGATCCAACGAAGGTGTTCTTACGATCTAACGATATCCCGTTCTCAAGATATCCTCAAAATCGTCCGTTTTTAGTTCAAATTTTGAATCTTTTGTGAATTTAACATATCTAATGGATGCCATTTTTAACGAACTTGGTTGGTTACCTAATTTCATCATTCTGGATTTAAATACACTGATTTCATTGAAATCCGAGTTCGTTAGCTACTACTTCCTTAAGAAACTCCATACATGCATGTAGACACCTAAATATTGTCATTAAAATTTACCAATGCATGTGAATATAAATCACTAATTTATATATTTGTTGAATTTATATTTTTAGCTACATCTTAATGACACTTATAAATGTAGTAAATTTCCAATGTTTATGAATGTAACAAATATATTACTTAAGATTTATCGAAAATATCAAATTCATATCGTTTGTCAAATATAACCTTATAACAATGAGATTTTGGTACTTAACAAATCTTTATGTAAAACAATATATTTTATAAAACTAAATAGTTTTATCATTTAGCAATATTTTAAAAATATTTACTTAAAAAAATCTTGAAATTCAAAACAAAAATGTTTATTCAAACTCATATATTTATATAATATATTTTTTTTAATTAAAAACAACATTTGTGTTTAAACCTTATTAAACACGCTTGATATTCAGAAATTTGAAACTTTTATTATATCTTGATCATTGAAAAATCTTGGTTCGTTACGATCTCCACCACTTAAGAACTTTTCATCCTCGAAAAGGAGAGTTCGTAATATTATACATAAACAAATAAATCTTACCTAGAAATTTGTTTCAAAATTATTTACAAAATTTGCTAATCCTTGAAATTTATCAAAATAGCTTATAGGAACAAAATCTCCATATGATTAATTTGGTAAAACTCTTATATCAAATGTTTGTTTATACAAAACAAAGATCACGGTATTATAAAAATATAATTTGTTGGAAAGGTTAATTTAAGTAAGTTTGAACTTTAATTAACATTTGTAAGCATTTGATACCTCAGTGTGTTTTCTCCGACTTAGAATCCCTTTCCATTTCAAACCATTAAAATACTACATATTCCTTTCATGTAGAAAATCATACTTCACTTCGGGACTTTAAAACCAAATTTGATTTCAAAAATTTCAAATATACAATGATGAAATCTATATGTTATTAGTTTGAGAAGTTCATTCTCATGACAGGGCAACTGAGTATCACCCATCGTACAAATCTAATTCCACATCATAACCCAGTTTTAGTCATGGTTACTCGAAGAACCAAAACATTTGATATCCCGAAGTTGTAAATCATTTCGTAACCTTATTTTACAAATACTTGTCGTTTTCTAAACATTTCAAAATATTGGTATTCTAGTCGTTGAAATTTCATTTATTTTAAGTCATATTTTATTTGTCATATTCACAAAATCGAATAACCCTTTCCTTACTAATCCATTTGAAATCCAAAAGATTTAATTTTTCTTTCTTTCTCAAATATTTAAGCTTATTGGGGAAAATTTCTTTACTCAACTAGTCGAAAACTCATTTCATTTAAAATAACATCACGCTTCTGCTATGCTACTCTGATTCAACATATTTCAAACTAGTATTGTTTCTAGAATTTATTCAGTATTTAGGGTAAATTTTCATAATCAACTAATATTTATAAATCCAAATTCCTTGCATAAGCTAGACACTTATTTTAATGCTTTAAATTATTACACAACGTTTATTTATTGAGATTTTTGTTAATATAATATTTTGGAATAGATCACCATTTCTATTTTGAATTCAAACTTGGCTTCGTGCGAAAAATCAAATTTCATGTGCTCGAGTCTAGTTATGGATAAGAGTTCAGTATCGGAATGAGGGTTCGAATCGAATTACTTGACCAAGTACATAAGATAAAAGGATGTGAATGATGCATTTCAAGAATAAACGGTTCAAAAAGGAACTAGCATAGGTCAAGATAGAAAAACTCGAGTGCACTTAGTGATACGATTACTGGCAATTCAATTAAAGTAAATCTAATTTTAATATTTCCTTTGCGTCTTAGGCAATTTCTTGTTAGATAATTCAAATTGGGTTAATCATACTGTTTCAATAGGGAATAGTGGTTTTCTCCCCCACTTAAAATTTTAGTTACATTTTAAATCATATTTTTGAACAAATTCTTAACTTAAGTTAAAAATTACCTTTAAATTTCTTAAGTGTTTGCCTTGCTAAGATAACACTTCCAAGCAAATTGATTCAACTTGTAATTTATCTTCCACCATTCATGTTAGGTATAGGTTCAATCCTATAATTTGACACTCATCAAGGAGTATGATATCTTTTCTGATTACAACTTACTTAATTACAAAATTCATATTTAATGTTATTTATAAATCTGATCAACTATTCCTATAATTCTGTGGTATGGGTAAATTATCTTCTTACATGCATTTTCAACCATTCAATTCCCAATTCTTAAGTGATATTTTACTTTTAAAATATATCTTTTAATATTCAAGCACATAACGTTTACCATATTCAAGATTTTAAGGGTTCAAGTCCTAAAGTTTATAAGTTAATCTCAATTCCTTTTTCAAAATTTCTAGTTGTTTTTCCAAAATTAATTCCTATATTAATTTATCAAACCATTTTATTAAGATTTATTCAGTAAAACTCTTACTTGGATGATTTTAAATATTCCTAGACGTTTAAATCGAAATTATATAGTCATCACACTTTCGAAACTTGAAAACAAATATCAGTGATGTCATGCTTATCCCAGAATATATTTCCAAGTGACTAGAGTGTGATTCTACATCTATTTAGTATGTATAAGACTTTGTACATGCGCTGGCCAGGCGTATATTCGAAATCTTCTCATACCGAAAATTCAATCACGACGTCGAATACAATACTCAAAACCCTTATCTTCGATTATATTTCAAAATTTTATTTCAAAATACTTATCATTTTCAAAGCGATTTACTAGTTTCAAAAATACTTTATAATTTCAAAAATGCACTCTCTCAACGAAATATTCAAAAATCTCATTCTAAGGCATTCCTAACCCTATCTCTAATGAGATATTATAACTTTGATGAGTTTTATCCTTTGTTCAAACTATGTCGTACACCATAGCTTTGTATAACCAAAGCTCTGATACCAACTAGTAACGACCCGCCTTTTTTGCTCGATTCTCGCCGGTAATTAAACAAACTTAAACCGTTCAATAGGACGAATTGTTATGGATACATACATACATTGAACAAAATAACATAACTTTTCATATCATGATACAATATTACATCAGAGTTACACAGAATATCAGAGTTACGACATATACAGCGGAAGAAAAAGAAATATACTCTCAGCGGAAGAACCATATAATACAGCAGAAACTCCAAATTCTAGCGAGGACTTCAACTCAAAAGCTCTCCGAACTTGCTCCATGATCTAATACTGTAAAACTAAACTACTAGCTTCCCATGTGAAAATTTATGGGCACCCCGAATTTAGAAAGGAACAATAAACTCCAGGTCAGTAATGGGACTGGTGTGAGAACATAAAATAGTTGTTTTTAGGTTTTCATTCATTTTTTTAAAAGTTGGGAAATTCACCGGACCACGCTGCTAACGCGGAACGGGTTTATTTTATGTGAATGCCTGTGCATATAAATACGCGATGACTTTTTTATTTTAAAAATGACGCTATCATAAGCTCGTCCCACATAACACAATGCAAGCGCACACCAGATGGGCGAGTTTTATCTTATGATAACCAAACATGCTTTCATACGTAAAAAAATCTCTTTCAATACTATCATATATAGTGTGGAAATCATTTCGCAAATAAATGTATTAATCCTAGACGGCATAATACCCCGTAATATTATGTCGCCATATATATATATATATATATATATATATATATATATATATATATATATAATCAAAGTCGTATGGCTCATATTGGGGATTTGGATTTCCAAATTGATAATTCCTGGCACGAAAGATCAATCGGAACGCAGACGAAATGTAATCATGGGTTTTTCATCCAGACGCGGACACCAATAAAAATCGCGCGGTAGATCAACGGTTTTGACTAGACACGGCCCCCCGAACATACCATGTTCCATAAGTCACAAGTGGTTTCCCACTGCTGCAGCGGTCTTCATCAATTCATATATATACATACAACCTAACTGCCAGTTTCTCATTATCCGGGGTGTGAGGTTTGTCGATGTCACATCATACACAAAGCATGCCTAGAAAAGCAATGCCTTGATCGTACAAGCTCATTTCATTTCGTAAGTATGTCACATAGTCCATTCACCACATGACCACTGATTCCCACTCATACATAACCACTTTAAGCTCATACGTCACAAACTAGATACATATCCATGGAAATCAGTGTTATGCCGTCAATTACAATATCCGACACACAATCCATACAAGTCTGTCCTGGGTCTGAACGGAACAAATCCGAAAGTTCTCCCAATACGTTCGGACTTCATGCCACTCCGGTAATAGGGGCATCTCTCCACTATAGCTATCAGTAAAGAAGCCAATCAGCAGGAGGTCCGTTCGATTTGTGAAGAACCACGGTCTTCATTCGTCGATTCCAAGTCTTGAATTTGATTCATGCGTCGTATTATTACTTGGAATGGTTTTCAGACTTAAATCCGATCCCGGTCTTTCCAAATAATAAGCGCAATTTTAAAAACTCAATTACGGAACACTCAGGCTTTCAACCAATCTCCTTCCATTTTGGATTTGTTAAATTAAACCCATTTTCAATATATCTTAAACAAAATCCACTCTTTAAAAACACATACTTTATCAAAGATACTTTACCCTCAAACCTCAATTAACTTCTCATTTGATAACTCATTATCCAAATCCAGTTTATTTTAAAAATCTTAATCCATATTTTAACCATAGTTCCCTAATTAAAACGTTTTTCCAACATTCAAATTCTTTAATCTTGATTAAAAGATTATACTTCCTTCCTAATTCCTTACTTCCAATTTCTTCAAATCAAAGATTTGATTAAATTCTAAATTAAGATATGAATTTCCAAGACTTAATCTCATTGGGGTTCAAGAATGATATCATTGAAAATACCTCTTACTTCAAAACCCAAGTCAATTGATATTGAACATAAGTTACACAGAAATTGCATCTACTTATATTCGATATAAATTCTCATAATCGACGAATACCACAAGAGGAATATCGATATAATAATAATATCTTCCAAACTCCTCAAATAGTATACTTTTACACCATAGAATTTCATATCAAATATCCGAAGAATATTTCTATCCAACTTATCTTAATCAAATTAGGAAACTTGTATCATAATTAAAAGATTTATCCAACTCTTTGACATTAGATCTGGGTAAAAATATCATCAACTTATCCTCAATATTAACCTCCGTATCCAACTCATACTATAAGCGGAATAACAATGAACTACCTTTTAAATTCCTAAAATAGTAAGAGTCATCATCTACTGAATTAATATTAAATATCGAAGATTTATTTCCCACCATATCCAGTTATTCAAAACTGGAAAACTTATTTTTTAAATAAATCAATTTAAATCCCATATAAAATATTTCGAATACTTTTAAACCTTTGAAAACATCCTAAAAATCATTTAAAAATTATTTCTCATAGTCTGGAATTTTTTTTTGCGGGTTAAAAACTTCAAAATAGATTGCTTTTAATGGAAGCGTTATAACAATGTTTCAAAAGCGTTACGAAAGCGTTACAAAACTATGCCCTTACAACGATCTTTTCCAAAACGGTTTTAAACATAGCTTAAAAACTATAACCCGAAATTAAAATCTGCTTTACTCATTTGAAAGCTCTCGTAAATAGGAATCAAACGTTTTTCGTTTCGGGGAATTCCGATTAAAATTAGAAAAGTTATAAGCATTTACATATTGCCATAATACGATAAGCTCTGATTTTGCCCAAAATAACCATTATTCTTAAATACTTCAAAATACCTTAAAAATCATTATAAACTTATATAAATCATTAAAATTGACTTTTCACATTATTTTGGATTTAAAACACAACTTTTATTTTTTACTAATAAATTAAATCACCATTCAAATAATTTCGAATTAGATTTTTATTTAACCATCCCATCCGTGGGATCAGTTAGGGATAGCCAGGGAGAGCAAGAAACTATATTTCCAAGCCCAAGCCTAGAGACTATCCTCTCGGTCATCCTAGAATGTTCCGGTATTTATTTATTTAAAGAAACTCTATTAATATTTATAGATTCATACATATTAACTTTTAGTTTCAATAATAATATTGTTTCCAATTTCGAAGGAGATTTGCCGATCACCAATGTAATGCCGTAATTGTTGTGTCACGGTGTGTGGAAACAACATTAACAACCGTTGTACACGTCCATAGCAACCATCATCAACATAATTAATCAATAATAATTGTGCACTAACAATTAACAGTGTGTGTTTTAATCTACGCATCCATCATCCATTATAACAAACAACAACCATCATTAACCACTGACAATTCATCACTATAGTTAAACTAGTCTAACTATTAATTATATATATAAATTGTGGTTAAAGAGTTCTCACCAACAGCTTTCCAAAACTTCACGGTAGGCGAGCCTAGCTGAGCGAACCGTAGGACAGTATTTCGGCGCAACGTCTTCTTTACCAATATATATATATATATATATATATATATATATATATATATATATATATATAGACACACACACACTACTTAATAATCTCTCTCTTTATAAGACAAGGAGGAGAAGGATGATGAACTTTGGCAAGGTGGTGGGGGTGGAGAAATGGTGGAAAAGAGGAAGATTTATGCCATGGAAACCATGGCCATAAGCTTAAGGGAGAAGGAGGAAGAGAAGAAAGGGAATGAGATGGTAAAGAAGGTAAGGGTGGTGGGTGTATATAAGGGTGGTAAGGGTGTGGATTTCTTATGTGTCATAAATATAAGGGTAGAAAATGTGTGGCTAAGATTCATTCTTACCTACCTCCATTCTTATCCAAAGTTGCTTTTTCGTGTGTTTTCTCAAGCATCTTCGGGCCTTGAATCGGAGTATCAAACGATAACGGTTTTCAGAAATTCTTTCACCATAGCGTCTGGTTTCTAACGTTCTTCAATCCTATGAAAACAAATCTAAAATCCGAATTCATTTACTTTTTTAAATAATTTATTTCAGTTTTCTTTTGTTAATAACTTTTTATCTACGAATTCTCATACCCCCAAAACTGATACTCAACTAATATCCCCTATTCAGAATTTTTCTGGATAGGTCTCAGGTTTCAGTTTTGCCGTTAGCACTATAACATTCCAATTATCATCAAAATTTAGTTCAATTTTTGGCTTTTATTCTTTTATTTTCCACATATGGATTTTATTTTACGCAAAACTCCTCTGAGTACTAAAATTCCTTATTTCAGATCCAACAAAGGTGTTCTTACGATCTAACGATATCCCGTTCTCAAGATATCCTCAAAATCATCCTTTTTAGTTCAAAATTTGAATCTTTTGTGAATTTAACATATCTAACGGATGCCATTTTTGACGAACTTGGTTGGTTACCTAATTTCATTATTCTGGATTTAATTAAACTGATTTCATTGAAATCTGAGTTCATTAGCTACTACTTCCTTAAGAAACTCCATACATGCATGTAGACATCTAAGCATTGTCATTAAAATTTACCAATGCATGTGAATATAAATCACTAATTTATATATTTGTTGAATTTATATTTTTAGCTACATCTTAATGACACTTATAAATGTAGTAAATTTCCAATATTTATGAATGTAACAAATATATTACTTAAGATTTATCGAAAATGTCAAATTCATATCGTTTATCAAATATAACCTTATAAGAATGAGATTTTGATAGTTAAAAAATCTTTATGTAAAACAATATATTTTATAAAACTAAATAATATTATCATTTATCAATATTTTAAAAATATTTACTTAAAAAAAATCTGAAAATCAAAACAAAAATATTTATTCAAACTCATATATATAATATCTTTTTTATATAAAAAACAACATTTGCATTTAAATCTTATTAAATCCACTTGATATTCAGAAATTTGAAATTTTTATTATATCTTAATCATTGAACAATCTTGGTTCGTTACATATAAATCGCCTCTTTATCATGCTATTATATATTTTTAAAACGATGTTTGTATAGAAAAGATTATATTTTTAAATCGCTACTTTCATAAAAAAAATCATATTTTTATTCTAACATGATATACATAAAAATCCTAACTTTTCGCATTTAAAAATCATAACTTTTCGAGTTATACATGTAAATAAAAAACAAACTTTTTTTACATTAAAAACCAAGAATAATTTCAACGTTTCATACATATAATTCAGATTTTATTTTAAAGATTATTACTTAGAGAAAAACTGAAATAAATTAAATAAAAATTAAAAAACTTATTGTTTTTGGGTTCGGGGGGGGGGGGGGTGTGGAGGAGAGGCGCCATGGTCTAGGAGGTGGTGGAGGCTCGCGCAGTGGTCGGGGGTCCTCCTTGCTGGCGGCGGCGGTTGTCGAGCTATGGCTTGGGGTAGGCGGCTCAGCTAGGGCTCGAATCTGAAGGGGGAAGAGAGGGAGAAGGCGTTGCGGTCTAGGGGGGTTCGTCGGAGTTGGCAACGGCGGTGGGTGGCCGACGCTGCGGAGCGGCGGCGTTAGGAGGGCAGTGGCGCAGTGAAAGATGCATGGTTTTGGGGGAATGGGATTTCCTCCGTTGACCTCCTTTTCTTTGTTTTTTTATTCTGCACGATGGAGAAAAGAAGTGGGGCTATTATATAATTTATAATTATATTTAATTATTTTATTCTCCTATAACTTTGCTTTTTCATTTGATCTCGAATTCGAACCCAACGACTATCGTCCCTAGCTAATTACCCCTATTCCGAACACAATGGGATGTGTTTCATCAGCTGATTCGGCTACTTCGATCAGTTTTCATTTAAATTAAAATATAAATCTATATATTCAATATTAAACGTACATTTCAATTTACTGGGGTCACATACGGACCCCAAAAATTCCAGAAAAATAAATCTGGCTATGTTGGGACGATAGGTTTCAACAAAACTGATTTCATCAAATTTGGAGATAGTCTGAAAATTGGCCATTTTCTAGTTGATCCAATTTGAGAATAATTAACCGAACACATTTTCCTTTTCCACGCTCACATCTTGATTCCAAAAATTATGGAATTCTAAACCTTGTAACAAATTAACATTCCAGATCCAACCAAAGTGGTCACGTCAAAAACGGAGGTCATTCGCAAAATTGCTATTTTTAAGGGCTATATTTCCATAGCGACTATTCTGAATTTTCAACTAGACATAACTTTCTATTCCCGCTATGAAATTTGGATTTTTCAGATTCATTGGAAAGATATTTTCAAACAGATTCCAATATTTCCGGTTTCACTAAAACCTGGTTATTTTTAAATCCTGTACACTCATTTGAAATTTGAAATTGAATTTTAAAACTAACGCACCATTTCTAATTCCTTTTATAATTAAAATAAATATTCATATTCTAATTTCAATTCAAATTAATATATATACATTCCAATTCTATTCAAAATAAATTTCAAGTTGTTATTATTTAAAATAATTCATTTTAAATATTCAAAATTCATTAAAATTGCCAAAATAAAATTTTTAAATTGGTTCTGATTTTCCGGCTTGTTACACCAATGAATCTGAAAAATTTAAATTTCATAGTGGGAATCAAAAGTTATGGCCATTTGAATATTCAGAATACTGGAATTTAATATAATATATAACCCGTATAAATAGACATTTTGCAAACGACCTCCGTTTTCGACGAAACCACCCTGGTTGTATTTGGAATGTAAAATTATCGCGGGATTCCAATTTTCGTAATTTTTGCAATTAATATGTGAGCGTGACAACAGAAAATGTGTTTTGTTAATATCATTCATTTTCTATTGACCAGAAAATGGCAATTTTTCAAACGGTCTCCAAATTCAATGAAATTAATTTTGTTAGGACCGTATCGTCATAACATAGTGAGATTTATTTTTCGTGAATTTTTGGAGTCAGTATGTAACACCCCGAAAATTCTATAACTGTGTAATTAACAAATTAAAGTATAATTAATCTGAAATCAAAGAACTAAGGGAAACGGGATACGCCATTGCGTTTGTCTCGGAAAATACGCGAAATAGAGTCCGAGTTTTCGAAAAACGGAGTCCGTATGAAGAAGATATGGCCTTCGGAAGTTTTGAATTAAATTTAAAATTCAAAAAGAATAAAATAATTAAAAATCGGGCCCAATGGGCCAGGGCGGATAAACACCCGCCTAGGCCACCCAGGTCGACTGGGCTGTCGACCTGGGCTACCCATGTCGACAGGGCTGTCGACAGGGGTGTCGACCTGGTCGAGCCCAGCCAACCTGGCTGGCCAGGTCTGTGTTTGGTCGATTTTCTGTGGTCTGCTTTGTCACTAGGGCTAGGTGGCATGTTTAAATGGTCTCTCTATCGAATGAATGGCTACGATCAATCCTAGCAACATCAATGGTCCTAATCAGTTCCTAACCTCTATATAAACAACCCTAGACTAAACCCTAATCTATTCATTCAAAAATAAGAACATAGCCGCCATGTTGCTGAGGAACGACTAGGAGTAGCCACCAAATTGGAGAGAGGATTAGGAGGAAGATTCTAAAGCTTAAAGCAACCTAAACAAATCAATTCAACAAAGGAATTTGCATCTTCAATCCCTAAATTAGAGAATTCATCAAACCATTGTAAGTAGAGTATTACTTTGGTATGAATAAACAATTGTGTTGGTTTGTATGCTTGAATTGTGGCAATAAAGTTATTCATATTTGTGCGTTCTTATCAGTTTGAAATGTTATATACGTTTGGATATTCTTGAATTATGTTATTCATGTTATAAAGAACTACATGCGGTAGTTCTATGCAAGTATACGTTTGGAATATTTCGCAAATTATGTAATCCATGTTGAAGCTGCATGTATGTAGTTGATTTAAATTTATGCAAGTTTGGGGTTTTGCTACTATGCCATCATGATGTATATTTTTGTGCACAAATCATTTTGTAAGTAATTAGAACAAGTTTGGTTATTATAATCCATAGGAAATTATGTTGAGAATTTGGCATCATATATTAAGCCATGCTTTTGTACTAGAAAACCTATTTGCAAACTTATGAATATGGCTAGGCTATGAATGATATTTGGCATAATTGAAATCCATGATTAAGTCTATCTTGTTTACAAGAATTATATGATGACATATGTGGTACATGGCTAGGTTAGGTTCAAAAAGTCCCTTTTGTAAGTTTACATGACTAAAGTAAGAATCATGATTTCATGTTAGAAATATTTATGCCATGAACAAATATAACTATACTTATGCCATGCTTATGTTTGACATTATGCCATGTTTATGCTAGAAGTATTTATGCCATGCTTATGTTTGACATTATGCTATGCTTATGCTAGAAATATTTATGCCATGCTTATGTTTGACATTATGCCTAAATAAAAATATAGGTTCATGTGTCAATAATGATATCTCAATTACAAGTTCACATGCTTTGATTCATGTCACCTATGTTTTATGACCAAAGTATATGTCACTACTATGCAAGTACACCAGTTTCTATTTTGTATTCCCAACGTCATATTGCAAGTTCATACGCTCACCTTCTCCTTTTTGTGTATGTAATCACGCCATAAGCCTCCCCTCTTCGCATGGCTAAATTGGGTTTTAAAAGGCTAAGCCCAATATATATATATAAACGGACGTGTAAAACGGGGGAAAATAACGTTGGGTTAAAATTAATTAATGAATGAAAATATAAAATAGAAGGGCCCAAATTCAAGTATGGGTTGGGTCCATGATTGGTGTAACCTTTACACCATTAACTTAATAATGGGCCGCAAATATTTACATATAAGAAATAAAGAGGAATGACAAAATATGTAAATGTAGAACATACGATGTGTTTAACCCGAGGTTGGATTGAGTTGTGATGTAAACCTGCCCGGAACCGCCCGGCTGTCCAGTAGTCACAACAATACCTATCCAATGTGGGAGGTTAAACATGGAGCCCAGCAAGGACCCGAGGTTAGACTGAGTTGTGGCGTAAGACTGCCCGGAACCAACCGGCAACAGGCAGCCACAACAATACCTGTCTAATGTGAGAGGTCAGGGCCTTAATAAGACAATTAAGGCTGAGTCAGGATTGATAGGATTAAGTGAACTAAAGACTTAATCAAAATGGAACATGCTAAACTAAACGGACTGGTGGGGTTAGGTTAGAAAAACACTTAACCAACTTAGCATGTTGGCTAGAGATAGAAAACCTAGTAACGGGGGACCCTTTTCAGCAGTAACCCTAGAAGGTGTATCAGGATACCCTGAAACTAGGCAGGGTGGGGCACGATTACTGGGCTGATTGTAAGAGGTCAAAGCGACGGCGGTGGTGTAGCAGTGTAGGTTCTAGCGGAGTGCGGGCGTGCACACACTCCGGCGCAGAAAAATAAGGCACTGGACACCAGTAGCATACCTGTGCACTCTAGGATTGTGTCGGGTTGCCACTATGGGACTTGATACACCCCATGGTGGGACCAGCATAGGTAACTACAACATCGGGGGCCGTAAGACACATGTAACTATGCGAGTAGGAGCCGATCATCATAGAATGGATCACATCACCCTGATTTTGGGGTGCCAGTTGGAAACTAGTTTATATGGGTTCAGAGATCAACATGGGGTACGATAGTATATTCGACCCTAGACAACTTAACCAAGTTTATAGTGCATGCCCACTTCTAGTTTATACTTATCATACCCAGTTCTTTATTCATAGACAAAATAGTACTAGACTTACTCAGGCTTTATGTCTGACTCTACTTTTCTTTCGTCTTCTTTCTTCCGTTTCCCCCCCCCCCCAGGTCCTCAGGGAGGGAACGCAGCAGCTTGACCAACCTCAACATCCAGCTTGAAGAAGAGAAATGTATTGCTTGGACTTTCCTGTTTTGAACTATGGCTTTGGACAATCCACTATGGGGACTTTTGGCAGTTTATCTATGTTTTATTTAATCTTCTTTAAATAATGTACTCAAGACAGATTATGAAAGTGTTATGTTATGTTTTTGAAAGGATGTAAGACAATCATGGTGATGTTGTTGTAACACGTATTTGACTTTATGAAATAAAGTTTGTTGTTCTTCCGCTGTTTACAAATATGTGTTCTTATATCTGTCTTGTATATCTGTGACTTGTACTTATAAACCTCCACCAAAATTAGGGCATTCCCTTTGAGAGTGACCCTAACGGAGGTGGGGTGTTTCACTTGGTATCAGAGCAAGGTTTTACCAGATAAGATAAAAAGTTTTGAAAAATTATTTTCAAAAAGGAAATTTAAAGAAGCATTTTTAAAAGAAAAATATTATTTTATTTTAAAAAGGCAAAGTCCACTCCCCAAAGCCATAGGTACTATCTCTTATCCTTCGTTTTGAATCTATCCTTTTTGTTTCAGCATGTCTGAAGATCTTAACTTGCCGGAAGGGGTGCCAATACCTGGTTGGTTTAGACGGTTCTTAGAAGCAAGAGCCACTCAGCCAGGTCCTACCATTCCTCCTCCCCCAGCGGAAGGAAATCATCCAGCTGCAGCGGCACCTTTTCCTCCACCTCCTCCTCGGGGAAACACGTTTGCTAAGATATGTAAAGATTTTAAAGCTATGGGAGGAAGGGATTTCCATGGAACCGAGTCCTTCGTAGCAGCTAGAAATTGGCTGAAAGAAACGGAGGACCTATTCATCATCTTTGAGGTAGAAGATAGACAAAAAGTACAGTTGGCAGTGTGGCTATTGAAGGGTGAGGCTTCCTACTGGTGGGAAGTCACTAATGCTGAAAGACCAGTGGAGACATGGGAGGACTTAAGGGCAAGGTTTGAGACTAAATTTCTCTCAGATGCGGAAAGGAGTTTGCAGTTGGAAAAATTCTTATTTCTTAAGCAAGGGAACAAGACAGACAGCCATGACCCATATACCCATGGGAGCCACGTATGAAAGATTGGTGCAAATGGCATTGCTGAATGAAGAGGATAAGGGCAAGAAGAAAGAGGGTTTGCAGCCTAAGAAGACAGACTTTAAGAAGGGCGGGAAAGGCAACAAGGAGAAGAGGAAGTGCAATTTCTGTGGCAAAGTGGGGCACTTAGTTAAGGACTGCCGGAAAAAGAAGGCCAAGGAAAATGGTGGGTGCTTTTCTTGCGGTGAGACGGGCCATAGGGCTAAGGACTGCCCAAAGAAACGAGGACAGGGGCAGAGGGCTGGATCCACCCCAGGGGCACAGGTTCATGTGCTAGAAGCGCCACCTCTGCAACAACGAGGTATAAATACTTCTGTAGAAAGTGTAGTTTATCTTTATGATCACCCCGTTCGCACTTTATTTGATTCTGGCGCATCACACTCCTTTATCTCGTCTGCTTTAGTAGAATCTCTGCACCTAAAAACTAGTATGGTAGAGGACCCCTTAATTGTTTCAAACCCAATTGGGGGCCCAGCTCATTTGTCTATGATCTGTGTGGGATTGAAAATTTCTATTCTAAGCGTAGAATTTCTATGTAGTGCCTTTGTTTTGGGCTTTTCGGGTTATGGTTTGATTTTGGGTATGGATTGGCTATCCAGTAATGGGGCCATCCTTGATTGTGAGAAAAGGGTTGTTAGGCTCCTAACCCAGCTCGGTAATACTTTGGAAATTTCTTGTAATCCCTCGTATGCGGTTATGCTTAGTTATCTTGAATCGCTAGATGCCTCTGTTGAAAATTTGCAATCAGTTAGAGTGGTCCGGGAATATCCGGATGTCTTTGAAGAGGTGAAGGGCTTGCCTCTGAAGCGGGAAATAGACTTCTGCATATATCTTGTAGATAATGCAAAGCCCGTTGCGTTGCCCGTTAGACATATGGCTCCACGAGAAAGGAAAGAGTTCAGTAAACAGATTAAAGAGCTTCTAGAAAAGGGGTTCATTAGGAGGAGCATTTCAGAATGGGGCGCTCCGGTGGTGTTCGCTACAAAGGCGGATGGTTCACTCCGTCTATGTGTTGACTATAGGGAGCTCAACAAGCTAACGAAAAAGAATAGGCACCCTCTCCCTAGAATTGACGATTTGTTTGACCAGCTTGTAGGAGCGTCTGTTTTCTCCCAACTCGATTTAGCAACCGGTTTTCATCAGCTAAGGGTGGCTAAAGATAGCATCGATAAAACGGCGTTCAGAACCCCAGACGGCTTCTTTGAATGGATTGTCATGCCTTTCGGCTTGACAAATGCACCTGCGTACTTCGTGGACCTAATGAGTAGGGTATTTAGAGATTTCCTCAACAAATTCGTCGTGGTCTTCGTAGATGATATCCTTATCTTCTCAAAGAGTGAAGAGGAACATGCTCAGCACTTAAGGGCAATCATGGAAAATTTGCGAGTCCATCAACTAAAAGCCAAATTCTCCAAATGCCACTTTTGGAGGGAAGAGGTGAGGTTCCTTGGGCACATAATATCCAAACAAGGGTTAGCAGTGGACCCTGCTAAGGTAGTAGCGGTACAAGATTGGAAGACACCAAGGAATGCAACTGAGGTCCGAAGCTTTCTAGGACTAGCAGGTTTCTATCGAAAGTTTATAAGGGATTTTGCAAAAATCTCAGCTCCGCTCACGAAATTAACTAAGAAGAATCTAGTGTTCAATTGGGATTTGGATTGCGAGTTTGCTTTCCAACGACTGAAAAGGGCTCTCACAACAGCCCCAGTTTTGACGCTGCCAGATGGGAGCAAGATGTTCACTGTTTATACGGATGCATGTGGGACAGGGCTAGGCGCCGTCTTAATGCAAGAAGGAAGGGTAGTAGCTTATGGCGGGAGACAGTTGAAGGTGCACGAAAAGAACTACCCAACCCACGATCTTGAGTTAGCCGCCATCATCTTTGCACTCAAGTCTTGGCGACATTATCTCCTAGGTGAGAAGTTCGAACTTTACACTGACCATAAATCGTTGAAATATCTTTTCTCGCAGAAGGATCTTAACTTGAGGCAACAAAGATGGATGGAGTTTCTTGCCTCGTACGATTTCGAAATCTCCTACACTCCGGGCAAAGGCAACGTAGTAGCAGACGCGTTGAGCCGAAAGAAATTGACCCTAAGCCCGTTGTTTGTTGAAAGACAAAGCCTAGAGTTTATAGCCAGCTTCGACTTTAGGCCTTCCTCCGATTTCGTACCGGGCTTGCTAGCATCTCTCGAAGTGCGCCCAACTTTAGTGGATTCAGTAGGGGCAGCACAACGCGATGACCCTCAGCTTGTGGAAATAATTGATAGGCTAATTAGGGGTGAGACTTCAATCACCTCAACAGATACTCCATCGACGATAAGGATTTGCTAAGGCGAGACGGAAGACTATGCGTCCCACAGACAAAAGATTTAGTAAAGAAGGTTCTAGAGGAAGCACATCACTCCAAGATGACGATACACCCAGAGGGAGATAAAATGTACAAAGACATAAAAAGGACTTTCTTCTGGAACGGCATGAAAAAGGACGTGGCAGAGTTCGTTTCTAAGTGTATGGTGTGCCAATAGGTTAAGGCGGAACAGAAAAAGCCTGGCGGACTACTACATCCTCTGGAGGTCCCACAGTGGAAGTGGGATAGCATCTCAATGGACTTCATCGATGGGCTGCCTAGGTCTAGGAGAGGCAACACTAGCATTTGGGTAATAGTGGATAGGCTTACTAAAAGCGCCCACTTTTTACCTGTCAAAAGTAAAAGAACTGCCTCATCCCTAGCATCACTTTATCTCAAGGAAATCGTTCGACTCCATGGAATACCATCTAGCATTGTTAGTGACCGAGACCCCATCTTCACCAGTGAGTTTTGGCGGAGTCTGCAAGAAGCAGTAGGAACGCAGTTATGCTTGAGCACAGCCTATCATCCCCAAACCGACGGCCAAACAGAGAGAGTGAACAGAGTTTTGGAAGACCTTTTAAGACTATGCGTCCTTGACTTCGGAGGGACATGGGAAGACCACCTTCCTTTGGTAGAATTCGCCTACAACAACAGCTATCAAGCAACCATCGGAATGGCGCCCTTCGAAGCTTTATATGGAAGACTGTGCCGATCGCCCACTTGTTGGTGGGAGTCTAAGGATAAGCTCATACTTGGACCAGATATGATCCGAGAGACTTCAGAGAAAGTAGACTTAATACGAAGAAGGATGAAGACGGCCCAAGACAGACAAAAGTCCTATGCCGACAGGAGGAGGACCGACCTTGAATTCGAGGTTGGAGACAGAGTTTTTCTCAAGGTATCACCGCTAAGAAACGTTGTTCGCTTTGGAACCACAGGAAAGCTTGCACCAAGGTTCGTAGGGCCATTCCCTATTATCGAGAAAATTGGGAAAATGGCCTATAGGTTAGAGCTACCCGAGAAGTTGGCTGGAGTCCACAACGTTTTTCACGTTTCACATCTCCGAAAATGTCTTCATGAGTCAGCTGAAGTGGTAGAGCCAAATATCCTCGAAGAGGCCGAAGTGGAACGCGAAGCAACCATAAGAAAAGTTCCAACCCGCATATTAGGAACGGAAGTGAAGAAACTACGCAACCGCGAAGTCAAGCTCGTCAAAGTTCAGTCGAGCGACGCTGAGGGAGACGCGACTTGGGAAACTGAAGCTAGAATCCGTACAGCCTACCCTTTTCTGTTCGAGGGTACATCCTTGATCTTTCATTTTCCTTAAGTTACGCTTTTATCTATCTTTTTAGGTATATTTCCTCGACCGTATCTTTTAGGTAGAAACCCTTTGGATGGAAACATGTAGTTGAAACATGTTATGGATGATGGTTGCAAGTGATTGCTAGTGGTTGCTCGTGGTTGCATATACACACACAATCTAGGTTTTAGATAGGCTCAGTCACTTCATATTGCATATGCATATATGTTTGCATTCGTATATGGTTGAACTTTAATATGTTGTCATATGGATGTTGCATTTGTATTGAATGATTGTGCACTCATGTAGAATCATGAATAGGAAAATTTGCATACATAATGGATTCGTGGCACTTACATAATTCGCATTAAGGAGGTCAACTGAATCAGTAGACCGCCTGATTTTGCATTAGATAAGTACATGTACACACACACTTCGCATATGATCATGAAGCATTAGAAGTCTTTTAAGGACAATGGATGCTCGTGTTTGATGGATGAGTAGATGGATGATTGGATGTTAGGATATACATTCCTCCTAACTTGAAGGTTTCGGGGACGAAATCCTTTTAAGTGGGGGAGAATGTAACACCCCGAAAATTCTATAACTGTGTAATTAACAAATTAAAGTATAATTAATCTGAAATCAAAGAACTAAGGGAAACGGGATACGCCATTGCGTTCGTCTCGGAAAAATACGCGAAATAGAGTCCGAGTTTTCGAAAAACGGAGTCCGTATGAAGAAGATATGGCCTTCGGAAGTTTTGAATTAAATTTAAAATTCAAACAGAATAAAAAAATTAAAAATCGGGCCCAATGGGCCAGGGCGGATAAACACCCGCCTAGGCCACCCAGGTCGACTGGGCTGTCGACCTGGGCTACCCATGTCGACAGGGCTGTCGACAGGGGTGTCGACCTGGTCGAGCCCAGCCAACCTGGCTGGCCAGGTCTGTGTTTGGTCGATTTTCTGTGGTCTGCTTTGTCACTAGGGCTAGGTGGCAAGTTTTAATTGGTCTCTCTATCGAATGAATGGCTACGATCAATCCTAGCAACATCAATGGTCCTAATCAGTTCCTAACCTCTATATAAACAACCCTAGACTAAACCCTAATCTATTCATTCAAAAATAAGAACATAGCCGCCATGTTGCTGAGGAACGACTAGGAGTAGCCACCAAATTGGAGAGAGGATTAGGAGGAAGATTCTAAAGCTTAAAGCAACCTAAACAAATCAATTCAACAAAGGAATTTGCGTCTTCAATCCCTAAATTAGAGAATTCATCAAACCATTGTAAGTAGAGTATTACTTTGGTATGAATAAACAATTGTGTTGGTTTGTATGCTTGAATTGTGGCAATAAAGTTATTCATATTTGTGCGTTCTTATCAGTTTGAAATGTTATATACGTTTGGATATTCTTGAATTATGTTATTCATGTTATAAAGAACTACATGCGGTAGTTCTATGCAAGTATACGTTTGGAATATTTCGCAAATTATGTAATCCATGTTGAAGCTACATGTATGTAGTTGATTTAAATTTATGCAAGTTTGGGGTTTTGCTACTATGCCATCATGATGTATATTTTTGTGCACAAATCATTTTGTAAGTAATTAGAACAAGTTTGGTTATTATAATCCATAGGAAATTATGTTGAGAATTTGGCATCATATATTAAGCCATGCTTTTGTACTAGAAAACCTATTTGCAAACTTATGAATATGGCTAGGCTATGAATGATATTTGGCATAATTGAAATCCATGATTAAGTCTATCTTGTTTACAAGAATTATATGATGACATATGTGGTACATGGCTAGGTTAGGTTCAAAAAGTCCCTTTTGTAAGTTTACATGACTAAAGTAAGAATCATGATTCCATGTTAGAAATATTTATGCCATGAACAAATTTAACTATACTTATGCCATGCTTATGTTTGACATTATGCCATGTTTATGCTAGAAGTATTTATGCCATGCTTATGTTTGACATTATGCTATGCTTATGCTAGAAATATTTATGCCATGCTTATGTTTGACATTATGCCTAAATAAAAATATAGGTTCATGTGTCAATAATGATATCTCAATTACAAGTTCACATGCTTTGATTCATGTCACCTATGTTTTATGACCAAAGTATATGTCACTACTATGCAAGTACACCAGTTTCTATTTTGTATTCCCAACGTCATATTGCAAGTTCATATGCTCACCTTCTCCTTTTTGTGTATGTAATCACGCCATAAGCCTCCCCTCTTCGCATGGCTAAATTGGGTTTTAAAAGGCAAAGCCCAATATATATATAAACGGACGTGTAAAACGGGGGAAAATAACGTTGGGTTAAAATTAATTAATGAATGAAAATATAAAATAGAAGGGCCCAAATTCAAGTATGGGTTGGGCCCATGATTGGTGTAACCTTTACACCATTAACTTAATAATGGGCCGCAAATATTTACATATAAGAAATAAAGAGGAATGACAAAATATGTAAATGTAGAACATACGATGTGTTTAACCCGAGGTTGGATTGAGTTGTGATGTAAACCTGCCCGGAACCGCCCGGCTGTCCAGTAGTCACAACAATACCTATCCAATGAGGGAGGTTAAACATGGAGCCCAACAAGGACCCGAGTTTAGACTGAGTTGTGGCGTAAGACTGCCCGGAACCAACCGGCAACAGGCAGCCACAACAATACCTGTCTAATGTGAGAGGTCAGGGCCTTAATAAGACAATTAAGGCTGAGTCAGGATTGATAGGATTAAGTGAACTAAAGACTTAATCAAAATGGAACATGCTAAACTAAACGGACTGGTGGGGTTAGGTTAGAAAAACACTTAACCAACTTAGCATGTTGGCTAGAGATAGAAAACCTAGTAACGGGGGACCCTTTTCAGCAGTAACCCTAGAAGGTGTATCAGGATACCCTGAAACTAGGCAGGGTGGGGCACGATTACTGGGCTGATTGTAAGAGGTCAAAGCGACGGCGGTGGTGTAGCAGTGTAGGTTCTAACGGAGTGCGGGCGTGCACACACTCCGGCGCAGAAAAATAAGTCACTGGACACCAGTAGCATACCTGTGCACTCTAGGATTGTGTCGGGTTGCCACTATGGGACTTGATACACCCCATGGTGGGACCAGCATAGGTAACTACAACATCGGGGGCCGTAAGACACATGTAACTATGCGAGTAGGAGCCGATCATCATAGAATGGATCACATCACCCTGATTTTGGGGTGCCAGTTGGAAACTAGTTTATATGGGTTCAGAGATCAACATGGGGTACGATAGTATATTCGACCCTAGACAACTTAACCAAGTTTATAGTGCATGCCCACTTCTAGTTTATACTTATCATACCCAGTTCTTTATTCATAGACAAAATAGTACTAGACTTACTCAGGCTTTATGTCTGACTCTACTTTTCTTTCGTCTTCTTTCTTCCGTTCCCCCCCCCCCCAGGTTCTCAGGGAGGGAACACAGCAGCTTGACCAACCTCAACATCCAGCTTGAAGAAGAGAAATGTATTGCTTGGACTTTCCTGTTTTGAACTATGGCTTTGGACAATCCACTATGGGGACTTTTGGCAGTTTATCTATGTTTTATTTATGCTTCTTTAAATAATGTACTCAAGACAGATTATGAAAGTGTTATGTTATGTTTTTGAAAGGATGTAAGACAATCATGGTGATGTTGTTGTAACACGTATTTGACTTTATGAAATAAAGTTTGTTGTTCTTCCGCTGTTTACAAATATGTGTTCTTATATCTGTCTTGTATATCTGTGACTTGTACTTATAAACCTCCACCAAAATTAGGGCATTCCCTTTGAGAGTGACCCTAACGGAGGTGGGGTGTTTCACAGTATGTGGCCCCGGTAAATTAAAATATACGATCAAAGTTAAATAAT
The DNA here is from genome assembly GCA_030737875.1 of Allium sativum. Taxonomy (NCBI): domain Eukaryota; kingdom Viridiplantae; phylum Streptophyta; class Magnoliopsida; order Asparagales; family Amaryllidaceae; genus Allium; species Allium sativum. The sequence goes on from CM060921.1 coordinate 115,600,594, forward strand.
TAAATTTTTTATATTTAAATTTAACCAAAATCCTATCAAAATAAAATTGGCCTACGGGACATATCCTATTATGTCCGCAATGGAGGTATTTAGTTAAGGGCGACACTCGTTGGGTTTGATTTGGAGTTAGGAGCGATATAGAAAATATATTCGAATTAAATGGAATTAAATAAAATAAAAATAAAAAATAGAAATACGCATATATATGCGTATACCGTACAAACCTCATCGTCATTTCTTAGCCGCTGCATTGCAAATTTAATGGCGTGAATTGTTCAATCCATCCGCTCCAAATAACTTCAAATCCATTCAATACAAATCGATACTCCTTTAGACAAATCTAAAGACGATTTTCTTCTCATTAAATACATACAGGTCTTGAGTTTTATCATTCAAAATCCATCGAGTTTGAAGCCCTTGAAGTCGAGCCTTCTACCCGACCTTGTGATCACCTCCGGCGGTCGAAGTGGGGCCCACCACCGTCGTTCTGGCGCGCCTCGAAGCTGGAGAGTGTGGTCGTGTCTGATCGTCCTCAGGCGCTACAGATTGGAAGAAATCATCTACCTTAGTTTTGAATATTTCTGAAAAGGTCGGCTGTTTAATCTGAGTATAGAAGAAGGTTATTTTATTATTTAATTAATTTAATTATTATATCTAAATTGTTTACAAACTTCGTAAAATCATATCTCGCTCATACGACAACGAAACTCGATGAAACAGGAAACATTGGAACCATAAACTCGAGGTCAACAATTCAGAAGAGACTGTAGAGTTTTTGGAGCCTTCTACAATTTTAGAAAAAATAAAAATCAATGTGATATTTTTGAATCCAAATTAAATAAAAAATATTATATTAGGTTGCAAACGGAGTTTAGAAACTCCCAACGCCCTTCGTCCACAGACCATGGACGAATTGATTGTATTGTGATATGGAATTGGTTGATTTTTGGTGATTGATTGTGATTGAAATGAAATCGACCGTGTTTGTGGGAAATTTCGATGAAAACAGCGCTAGGGCTACATAATTACTTGAAGCGTCGTTTAATTAAAAATTGCTATTTTTATATAAATATAAATAGTGATAAATTGTTATAAAATATTATAAACGATATGGAATGAAAGGAATTGATTTGAATTATATATATTCACGAATTATTTGAAAAGACCGAGTTAAATCTCATTTCAAATAATTATACGACGATTAGAAGTCGAAGATATGAAGACGGTGGACTGAAGACTAGCAATCTTCACATCAAATGGATGACTACTGATGCCCTGGATCGGTTAGCTCCCAGGAAGGGGTTACAGTGGTAGTTGTCCGAACGTACTTGTTGATTGTCCGGATATGCGGGAGCCTCTCTTCTGTAATGGACATAGGGAACGAGGAATAAGGTGTCTCCGGTTCCGTTCAGACCCAGAACGGACTTGTAAATGGATGTATGTCTGACATTGGATTTTATTTTGTGCTGATCAATTTCTATTTAATATATATTTGTCTGGTGGCGGAGAATTTATTCTCTTGCTTAACACCCTTCTCTGAGACGTACGAGCGCAGAGGTTATATATTGGTAGACATCAGTCGCATGGCATGAACTGTCAATGTTGCATGCCAAGATGCAATGATTAAGGCTTATTGTTGAAAAGTAGCGTGACGATCCCAAAACCCCGTGACACGGTCTTAAGGATAATCATTGGAATATAACACATTAATCATCATTAGTAGATCACAGATAATAGCATAAACATAAAATAGAATAATTTACACACATATGACAACGGAATCATATAGATATCACCACATCAAAGAGCACAGTGCAGGATACAACTTAGTGCATAATAATACATAATCAGTCACCATCGGCCGAGGCGGAATCATACATAAAGAGTACACAAAATAAATATCAGTCTACATCGCCAATGGCAGAATCATAATACATATACTATAATGGCGGAAAGAGTCAAAGTCAGCACGGTGTAGTCAAGCCTCGCCATGAGCCAAAAGTGCACCAGATACCTGTAACTAGTCTGCCCGTGTGTAAATGAGGGCACCCGAGTTTGCAAGGTGAAACAAACTACGAGTCAGTCATGGGACTGGTATGAGAAATCTACTTAACTTATTAACAACAATAATAAGGCAAATCAAAGGACCACGCCACTTTCGCGGAATGGATTTACTCCAATGAGTGCTAGTGCATGAAATAAAGTAAATGATTAAATCATCCCAATGCTTATTATAAAATGAAGCCATTATAAGACTCAGGTGCCATCACACAATGCAACTCAAGCCGGAGGATAGAGTTTTACCTTATAATGGCCAAAAATGCTTCATACGTATAAAACAAAATTGTTTGATATTATTACTAGTGCATATATGTTTCAAAAGCAAATTCAATCATAAATATCAATCCTAGGTGGCATATCTACCATCTACTATGTCGCCATACTAGTAATACAATCACATCCGCATATTTCGTATTGGAAATTGGATTCCTTCATGAGTCGAGGAAAGGGACAGGCTCCTCTCTGATTCGAGACACTCTAGCAAATGCCTCGGGACCGCACACAGCAATCCCTGGATCCTCCAAGGCCGGTCCTCTCTTACTTTTGAGGATTGGCAATTCTTGAACACACGTTTCCCGGTCCTTACAGACCTATAATCGAGGTGCCTCATATTCCAACAACCACATAGTTGAAAAGTAGATATAAATGTCAGGGCAGGGAGGTCACTGACACCACCATAGCTAAAAAGAAACGTCGTGCACTCCTTGGGTCCTTCTCCCGTTTTTGACTCATACCGGGGTGTGAGGCTCGCGAATTCACGTTATACACAAAGCTACGTCACATAGGCCATGCTTTGATCATCAACCACAAGACTTTTCTTTGCAACAGAAGCCTTGATCGTATGCCACTTAGGCGTGCCACACAGGCAATCCACTCCATGCGACTGATTTCTATCAATACATAACCTCTGAGCTCGTACGTCTCAGAGAAGGGTGTTAAGCAAGAGAATAAATTCTTCGCTGCCAAACAGATATATATTTAACAGATATCAATCAGCACAGAACAAAGTCCAATGTCAGACACGCAGTCCATTTATAAGTCCGTTCTGGGTTTGAATGAAACCGGAGGCACCAAATTCCTCGCATATCCGTACAATCAACAGTATGTCTGGACGGCTACTACTTCAGCTCCTTCAGGTAGCTACTCCAATCACGAGCATCAGTAGCGCCCATCCATCCAATGTGAAAATCGTCGGTCTTCAACCGTCTTCGACTCTTCGACTTCTCAACGTCGATCGATTATTTGAAATGAGATGAACTCGGCCTTTTCAAATAACCCACGTATATATAGATTTTCAAATCAATTTATCCCATGGTTGGACTATTCAACATTCACATTTCAGTTGTTTAGTTATGATTTTCATGTTAAATACATTCAACCATCACACATCAAGCAAACACAACAAAATTGGTTTATTTTCACTCTATATCGTCTATAGTATTTTATAACGATATATCGCCATTTTTATTTATTTAAAACGGCCATATTTAATTAAATGACGTTTCAGGTCGTAACGATGCACTGGCGCTGTTTTTCACTAAATTTGTTTTACACATATCTGAAAATCTAACCGTTGGATCTTCACAAATTTTATGTCATTAGAAAGATCATTTCAAAACGAATCCAACGGTTTCAGTTTTGGGAAAATCCGACGGTCGGATCTTCCTCACTAGCCATTTGAAGTTACGATTTCAATTTACGAACCGCAGCGTCGTTATTCGATTTAATTTAATTATATATATATAAATATAATCGTTTCTTCCGCTGTTTTTCTTCAGATTTGAATTAAACATTCCAGACAATCCAACTGTCGGATCTTCACAAAGTTGGTGCTGTTGGAAAGATATTTCCAAGGCGAACCCAACGGTTGCAGTTTCGGGAAAATCCAATGGTCGGATTTCCCGCACTAGTCGTTTGAAATCACAGTTTCAAAACACGAACTGCACGTCCATGTTTCGTTTTAATTTTATTTATATTGATATATTTATATAAATATTGTTCATTCAAAAATTCCTATATTGTTTTCACTTCAAATATTTCAATAACGCCTTTAAATTTTAGAAAATTTCGCCATAACCTCCTTTGTACGGGACGGGCTGGGAAAATTCCCAAATAGCCACATGGGCGTCTCATGTCAAAAAGAAAAAGAAAAACCCAAGCGGCTAGCGAACAGGCTCATAAAATCATTACCCAAACAAACTGTAAACGTGTACCTATTTGTCGGGCACAAAATTTTATTCCTCTTCTCTAGCCTCTTTGCTATAACCTGTTCAATAAATATGCATGTACATATATGCAATTCTTATCACTTATCATTTTCCATTCAACTTCATATTTGATTCACTTTGGTTTAAAAACACCATTCATTCCAACGTTGCATGCATATGCAAAAATCATATCATTAGCTAATTAATGAATATTTCAACTCATGCATATTTATTTGAACAAGTGACTATTTTTAACACTTCACATTTCAAAATTGATAATTTTGGTGAACTAAAATATATTTCAACACATGACTATTTTATTTAGTTCCTATGCATGTTAAAAATAATATTTCTTTCACAAATATTTATTTCAACATTCGCATATCTTTAGCCTATCACATATATGATAAAAATGATATTTTTATCATTTAAAATATTTATTCAACACATGAATATTTTTAACACTTCATAGTTTCAATAAAAATGTAGTTTTTATTGTTCAATCTTTCTATTCAACACATGAACTTTTCCAATACACACACTTCTCAACACATGAGCACCTCCACACATGGATATTTTATATATGTTGTTCATATAAGAAAGATGAAATTTTTATTATTGAAACTATTTATATATAAGGCGAATATTTTACATACTTCATATATATTATAAAAATGTGATTTTTATTGTTTAAACACTTCATTCACTCACACATGAATTTAATTTTCACACATCACTTCTCAACACATGAGCATTTCCACACATGGATATAGTTTCAACACATGACTTTAATTTCAACGCATGAAGATAATTTCAACATATGAAAATATTTCTAACACAAGAATATTATTCAAAATTTAGGCAGCATAACGGCAGGGTAGTTAAAACCGGCACCGTCCCTAGTACGGCTCCTCGCTCTACCTTAAAACCTCGCGGTTTTTGACAATGGGGATTCATGCATCTAATTCGCACGCAGGCGGCATGTTTTATTTTTATTTCCACAATTATTTCCAATTCATTTCAATCACCAATGGGTATTTTTCAACCACAACCAATCCATATCAACCACAAACAATTATCCAACCGTTCGCATTTTCATCCAATATTTCACACCAATACACAACAATAAATATCGTCCATGGTTTGTGGACGAGGGGAGTGTATATATATATATATATTATTGCTATATTTCACTTGCATTTCAACACATATATCAATTATACTATGCATGTATAATTCATACTTCGCTTATATAGCTTACACATCGCATGTACATGAGGTATACAACACGTGTGTAATTTATATTTCGCTTATATAATTTATACACGAACATTTTCCATTCAAATTCATTTAATTTAGATTTCTCACTTTGGTTTTTGGAGTGCTAAAAATCGTAGATGACTCAGAAAAATCTGCGGTCTCTTCTATGTGGTAGAGAGCCTCCTTGCGGTCCCGATGTTTCCTGTTTCATCGAATTTCGTCAACACACCATAAAGATATGATTTTTCAAAGCTCATACATCAAAAAGGACTCACCTTTCACGATGGTTCAAAACTAGGGTTGCAGTTTTCGCGAGAACCGAGGCACGATAGGATGATCAGAGGTGATGACGTGGAAGAGGGAGGAAAGGGGAGTCGACGCAGGGTGGTTTGAGGTGGTTCGGTGGTCTCTGGCGATCAGGGTGGCGGTGGAAAGTGCTCGACTTTGGGTCGTCGATTCCGGCGATGGAGGTGGCGATAGGGGTCGGGTCGGATTGGAAGATGGGAGGGAGGCGCGTCGACTGGGGTAGGTGGCGGAGGCTGGAATCGCCTGTGGCGGCGGCGATTTGGAGGGGAAGTGTCGAACGACGTGAATCGTCGGTGGAGAGAGGGAAATGAGGGTTTCTGACGTTTTTTCATTTTTAAAAATAATGAAAGGAAAATTCTGATTGGCCCATGGTTTTAATAAATTTTTAAATAGTGTTTCTCCATACGGACACCAATTCAAACCCAACGACTGTCGTCCCTAGCTAATTACCCCCATCCCGGACACAATAGGATTTGTTTCGTTGGCCAATTCGACTGTTACAGTCAGTTATTCTTCAAATTAAAATATAAAACATTTAATTTTAACTTTGAACGTACATTTCAATTTGCCAGGGCCACAAACTGATTCGAAAAACTCCAGAAAAATAAATCTAGCTATGTTTTGACGCTACGGTACCAACAAAACTAGTTTCGTCGAATTCTGAGATCGTTTGAAAAATGGCCATTTTTTGGTCGATCCAATTTAACAGAAATTGACCAAACACATTTTCTTTTGCCACGCTCACATACTAGCTTCAAAAATTATGAAATTTGAAACCTAGCAATAGTTTGACATCCCTGACTCAAAAAAAGTGGTTTCGTCGAATTCCGAAGTCGTTTGCAAAATATCTATTTTCCAGGGCTATATATTCTATATAGCGACCTTTCTGAAAATTCATTCGGCCATAACTTTTGATTCCCGTTATGAAACTACGATTTTTCATATTCGTTAGAAAGGTATTGATAAACAGATTTAAATATTTTTGGCTTCACTAAAATCCGTTATATTTTCCACCCTGCACAGTTAGTCAAAGTTTGAATTCAAATTTTCAAACCGACTCACTATTTCTAATTCACTATTTTATTGAAATATTCTATTTCAATTATTCAAATTCCTTTGAAATAACCAATTTAAAATTTTCAAATTGGCTCGTATTTTCCGGGTTGTTACGATCTCCCCCACTTAAAACTTTTTGTCCTCGAAAAGGAAACAACGGTAAAGTAGGAAACAAAATGTAAATGCAAAGTATTGTAAAGGTACCTTGCACCGGAGTTAGTCAGAGATGTCCACTCTGCATTTGGGGTAAGCTTGCTTAATGCTTTCCTCAGTCTCCCAAGTATAGTCTCTAGGATCACTAATCCACTGCACTTTAACTAAATGAATCTTTTTGCTTCTTAGTTCTCTAGTTTCTTTGCCAACAATCTTTAATGGCTCTCTTCTGACTGCTAATTCTGGAGTTATGTCTATATCCTGTTGCGCTGCTTCTTCTACAACAAGATCCGGATCATGCACATGTCTTCTAAGTTGAGATACGTGAAATACATCATGCACTCCAGGCAACCAATCTGGTAATTGAACCCTATAAGCAAGAGTTCCAATTCGTTCGAGTATAGGAAAGGGACCAATAAATCTCGGTGCCAACTTCCCAGTTTTGCCAAATCTGATTACTCCTCTCATCGAAGAAACTTTCAAATAAACATGGTCACCAACAGCAAATGTCAAATTTCTTCTTCTAGAATCTGCATAACTTTTCTGTCGGCTTTGCGCGGTTCTCAATCGCTTTTTGATGAAGTCGACTTTATCAGATGCTTCTTGAATCGTATCGGGTCCTAACACAAGTCTGTTGCCAGGTTCTACCTAATATGCTGGAGATCTGCACGGTCTGCCATATAATGCTTCAAATGGCGACATTCCCAAACTTGCTTGATAGCTATTGTTATATGAGAATTCTGCCAAATGCAAGTGATCTTCCCATGATCCACCAAAATCAATTATACAAGCCCGCAATAAATCTTCTAGAATTCTATTCACCCGCTCAGTTTGGCCATCTGTTTGAGGGTGATAAGCGGTGCTCATATTCAGTTTCGTTCCCAATTCTGTCTGGAATGCCTCCCAGAATTTGCTAGCAAATATTGGGTCTCTATCACTGACTATGCTGATGGGAATTCCATGCAGCATAACGATTTCTTTGAAATATATCTGTGCTAGACTTTGAGTGGTTCTATTGGATCTGACTGGTATGAAATGGGCAGTCTTCGTGAAGCGATCTATGATTACCCAAACGTTGTCATTACGTTTCCTGGTTTGCGGCAAATCATCTATGAAATCCATGGAAATATGTTCCCATTTCCAACCTGGACTTCCAACGGCTGTAGCAATCCAGCTAGCTTCTGCTGGCCGCTCTTTACTAATTGACAAGTAGGGCATGTGCTAACATACAAAGAAATATCCCTCTTCATTGCCTTCCACCAGAAAGTGCGTTTGATATCGTTGTACATTTTACTCACACCAGGATGAATGCAAAGTTTGGATTTATGGCATTCATCTAGCACCTCTCTTCGAAGGCCTAGAATATTTGTAATGCAAATCCTATCATTTAACCTGAGAACCCCTTTATCGTCAATACGGAAACTTGTGGTTTCTCCTTCCTTGACCCTCTGACTGATTCTCTGAATGAATTCATCGTCTTTTTGAAGGGCTGAAATCTTATCAATCAATCCAGGCGTAATTATAAGATTAGCAATGATTGCGGTTTTTCTACTAAGCGCATCCGCTACAACGTTAGCCTTTCCCGGCGTATACAAGATATCAAGATCATACGCTGCAAGAAATTCTAGCCAACGCTGCTGTCTCAAATTCAGATCTTTCTGGGTGTGTAAATACTTCAATGATTGATGATTTGTGTACAGTACAAATTTCTCGCCCAATAAATAATGCCTCCAGATTTTTAACGCAAAAACGATAGCTAGCAACTCAAGATCATGAGTTACATAATTCTTCTCATGCGGTTTCAGTTGGCGGCTTGCATAAGCGACTACTAATTGGCCTCTTTGCATTAACACTGCACCAAGACCTCTAATAGAAGCATCTGTCCAAACCGTCAAATCCTGATTGCCATCAATAATGGTTAACACTGGAGCAGTTGTCAGTTTCGATTTCAATTCCTAGAAAGCTTCTTCACAGTCAGAAGTCCACTTAAATTTCTCTTGATTCTTCGTGAGCTTCGTTAACGGACCGGATATTTTCGAAAAATCTTTAACGAACTTTCGATAATAACTAGCCAACCCCATAAAAATTCTAACCTCTATTGGTGTAGTGGGTTGTTTCCAGTCTTGAATCGCTCTTATTTTGCTCAGACCTACAGAAATCCCTTTCTTTGACACGACATGGCCAAGAAACTTCACTTCTTCTTGCCAGAAGACATATTTAGAGAATTTGGCTTTGAAGACGTTCTTTCTTAGAATCTCCAATACTTGTTCTAAGTGTTTTTCATGCTCGGGTTTTGATTTGGAGTAGATTAAAATATCATCGATGTATACGAGGACAAATTTATTCACAACTCCCCTGAACACTCTATTCATTATATCGACAAAGTATGTTAGAGCGTTGCACAGGCCGAACGACATTACTAACCATTCATAAAATATGTCTGGACCTCTGAAAGCTGTCAAAGGAACACACTCCTCTGCTATTCTCAATTGATGAAAACCTGTAGCTAGGTCCATTCGGGAAAATACTCTCGCCCCATTTAATTGGTCTAGCAGATCATCGATGCGGGTAATGGGTATTTGTTTTCGAGCGTCTGTTTGTTGAGGTCTCGGTAATCAACACACAATCGAAGAGTACCTTCTGACTTTGGGACAAACACAACAGCTGCACCCCAATTAGAAAAGCTAGGTCTGATTAGACCCCTCCACAACAGTTGACGAGTTTGATCGCCTAAATCTTGTTTTTCCTTTGAAGTCATTCTGCGAATTGGATGTACCACTGGTCTGGCAATGGGAATTAGATCAATTCTGAATTCTATTTCTCTTTGTGGAGGTAAGTTTTCGACTTCATCAAACACATCTGCATAGTTTCTGACAATAGGAATCTTTTCTATGGAAGTGGGGATAACTTCTAATGCAGACCAAAATTCTTCTCTATCTGGATTCGAACCATGGCATGGTACAGTAATATATCCAAGCTTCGTTCGAATTTTAATGATTCTTTCTGCACACTTTACCTCAGCTTCATATTTCGTTAACCAATCCAGCCTGAGAATGATATCGAATTCGGGAAAGTCCATAATGACGAGATCAAAAGGAAACTTATAGAAAGAATAAGAGGCTGGCACTTTACAATATGAACTGAGAATAATAGAACCCCCTATCGGATTATGAACTTCAACTGAATCTTTAAGCTTTCTCTGTTTTAACTTTAATTTGTGCACTGTGTTACTAGCAATAAAACTATGCGACGCACCCGTGTCAAACAATACAGAAACAGGAATAATTTTAATTGTAAGGGCACCTCCTAAAACATTGGGTTTACCTGCTCCTTTGGAAGCAGCTGGCGGGCTCGACCCGTCATACACGTGAGCTACTGCGACCTTTTTCAGCAAAGGACAGTCTTTGACAAGATGATCCATCTTGCGGCAATTAAAGCAGGAGCGAGGGTTCTGAGAGCCCTGGCTTAAACCTTGTGAATTTGTCTTCTGCCTCTTCGGGGCTATGCACACATTAGAGAAGTGCCCCATTTTGCCACAATTATAGAAGCTTCCTTTTGGCGGCCTGCCAGTTTGTGGTTTCGAGGATGCTGCTTGGATTGACTCAGCTTGATTCACCGCAGGCTTGCGTTTGTTTCCGGCTTGGCTTTTAGCGCGATCCTGCTCCAGGTGCCTTTGGTCAAGGTCTTCGTAATTGCATGTCATTTCCACCAATTCATTAAATCCCAGCTTGACGTGGGCCATGGCTCTATCATGATACTGTCGCTTCAGCCCGAGGATGAACCTCTTATTCTTGGACTTTGCAGTGGCGACAAGCTTCGGAGCATAGGGGGACAACTGTGTAAATTTATTCAGATAATCCTGCACCGAAAGATCCCCCTGTTGGAGGTTGGCGAAGTCATCGTGCATGCGTTCTAGGGCTTGTTCCGGGACATATTTCTCTTTGAAGAGTTTTTTGAATCCGTCCCAGGTTCTACCAGCTTCTCTATTCCCGGCGGTAAGAGATTCCCACCATAGTTCAGCTTGTTCCTGCATAAGCCAGGCACCCGTAATAGCTTTATCTTGATCTCTAAGCCTTAGGCCTTCTAGTATTTTCTCGCATGTTTTGAGCCATGTAAGGGCCTCTATTACTATGCCAGTTCTCGAGAAGGTCTTGCCTCCTAGGTTTTTGTATCTCTTAGCTACGCGGTCCAGCTCGAAGTATTGAGCGGCCGGGGGTTGTATCAAGGGTCCTTCTTCAACTGGGACTTCTCCCCATCCTCTGCCACGGCCAGCACGGCCTCCTCTAGCGGCGGCTGCTCGGGTAGCCATTTTTCAAGTTCTGTATAAGCAAGAAAAGAGTCAGCTTACAGAAACGATAATTTATTGCATGGTTAAGCAAAAAATTTAAGGAATGATACGATGGACTGATCAAATTGTTTTTGCTATTCTGCTTGGCTCATTCTAGTACTTTACTAGTCCTATCTCTAATGAGCTACTCGCCTTAGAATACTACTGATTCTATTTTGACGAAGTGTTTAATGTGTTAGACTCCAGAACTAAGTTTAACCAAAGCTCTGATACCAGTTGTGACGATCCCAAAACCCCGTGACACGGTGTTAAGGATAATCATTGGAATATAACACATTAATCATCAGTAGAAGATCACAGATAATAGCATAAACATAAAATAGAATAATTTACACAGATATGACAGCGGAATCATATAGATATCACCACATCAGAGAGCACAGTGCATGATACAACTTAGTGCATAATAATACATAATCAGTCACCATCGCCCGAGGCGGAATCATACATAAAGAGTATACAAAATAAATATCAGTCTACATCGCCAATGGCGGAATCATAATACATATACTATAATGGCGGAAAGAGTCAAAGTCAGCACGGTGTAGTCAAGCCTCGCCATGAGCCAAAAGTGCACCAGATACCTGTAACTAGGCTGCCCGTGTGAAAATGAGGGCACCCGAGTTTGCAAGGTGAAACAAACTACGAGTCAGTCATGGGACTGGTATGAGAAATCTACTTAACTTATTAACAACAATAATAACGCAAATCAAAGGACCACGCCACTTTCGCGGAACGGGTTTACTCCAATGAGTGCTAGTGCATGAAATAAACTAAATGATTAAATCATCGCAATGCTTATTATAAAATGAAGCCATTATAAGACTCAGGTCCCATCTCACAACGCAAGCCGGAGGATAGAGTTTTACCTTATAATGGCCAAAAATGCTTCATACGTATGAAACAAAAGTGTTTGATATTATTACTAGTGCATATATGTTTCAAAAGCAAATTCATTCATAAATATCAATCCTAGGCGGCATAGCTATCATCTACTATGTCGCCATACTAGTAATACAATCACATCCGCATATTTCATATTGGAAATTGGATTCCTTCATGAGTCGAGGCAAGGGGCAAGCTCCTCCCTGATTCGAGACACTCTAGCAAATGCATCGGGACCGCACACAGCAATCCCTGGATTCTCCAAGGCCGGTCCTCTCTTACTTTTGAGGATTGGAAATTCCTGAACACACGTTTCCCGGTCCTTACAGACCTATAATCGAGGCGCCTCGTATTCCAACAACCACACAGGTGAAAAGTAGATATAAATGTCAGGACTGGGAGGTCACTGACACCACCATAGCTAGAACGAAACGTCGTGCACTCCTTGGGTCCTTCTCCCGTTTTTGACTCATACCGGGGTGTGAGGCTCACGAATTCAAGTTATACACAAAGCTACGTCACACAGACCATGCTTTGATCATCAACCACAAGACTTTTCTTTGCAATAGAAGCCTTGATCATATGCCACTTAGGCGTGCCACACAGGCAATCCACTCCATGCGACTGATTTCTATCAATACATAACCTCTGAGCTCGTACGTCTCAGAGAAGGGCGTTAAGCAAGAGAATAAATTCTCCGCCGCCAAACAGATATATATTTAACAGAGATCAATCAGCACAGAACAAAGTCCAATATCAGACACACAGTCCATTTACAAGTCTGTTCTGGGTTTGAACAAAACCGGAGGCACCAAATTCCTCGCATATCCGTACAATCAACAATATGTCTGGACAGCTACTACTTCAGCTCCTTCACGGTAGCTACTCCAATCACGAGCATCAGTAGCGCCCATCCATCCAATGTGAAGATCGTCGGTCTTCAACCGTCTTCGACTCTTCGACTTCTCAACGTCGATCGATTATTTGAAATGAGATGAACTCGGCCTTTTCAAATAACCCACGTATATTTAGATTTTCAAATCAATTTATCCCATGGTTGGACTATTCAACATTCACATTTCAGTTCTTTAGTTATGATTTTCATGTTAAATACATTCAACCATCACATATCAAGCAAACACAATAAAATTGGTTTATTTCCACTCTATATCGTCTATAGTATTTTATAACGATATATCGCCATTTTTATTTATTTAAAACGGCCATATTTAATTAAACGACGTTTCAGGTCGTGCCGATGCACTGGTGCTGTTTTTCACTATGTTTGTTTTACACATATCTGAAAATCTAACCGTTGGATCTTCACAAATTTTATGTCATTAGAAAGATCATTTCAAAACAAATCCAACGGTTTCAGTTTTGGGAAAATCCGACGGTCGAATCTTCCTCACTAGCCATTTGAAGTTACGATTTAAATTTACGAACTGCAGCATCGTTATTCGATTTAATTTAACTATATATATATATATATATATATATATATATATATATAAAAATATAATCGTTTCTGGCGCTGTTTTTCTTCAGATTTGAATTAAACATTCCAGACAATCCAACCGTCGGATCTTCACAAAGTTGGTGCCGTTGGAAAGATATTTCCAAGGCGAACCCAACGGTTGCGGTTTCGGGAAAATCCAATGTTCGGATTTCCCGCACTAGTCGTTTGAAATCACGGTTTCAAAACATGAACTGCACGGCCACGTTTCGTTTTAATTTTATTTATATTTATATATTTATATGAATATAGTTCATTCAAAAATTCCCATATCGTTTTCACTTCAAATATTTCACTAACGCCTTTAAATTTTGGAAAATTTCGCCATAACCTCCTTTGTACGGGAGGGGCTGGGAAAATTCCCAAATAGCCACATGGGCGTCTCATGTCAAAAAGAAAAAGAAAAAGCCAAGTGGCTTGCCAACAGGCTCATAAAATCATCACTCAAACAAAACAGTAAGCGTGTACCTATTTGTCAGGCACAAAATTTTATTCCTCTTCTCTAGCTTCTTTGCTATAACCTGTTCAATAAATATGCATGTACATATATGCAATTCTTATCACTTATCATTTTCCATTCAACTTCATATTTGATTCACTTTGGTTTAAAAACACCATTCATTCCAATGTTGCATGCATATGCAAAAATCATATCATTAGCTAATTAATGAATATTTCAACTCATGCATATTTATTTGAACAAGTGGCTATTTTTAACACTTCACATTTCAAAATTGATAATTTTGGCGAACTAAAATATATTTCAACACATGACTATTTTATTTAGTTCCTATGCATGTTAAAAATAATATTTCTTTCACAAATATTTATTTCAACATTCGCATATCTTTAGCGTATCACATATATGATAAAAATGATATTTTTATCATTTAAAATATTTATTCAACACATGAATATTTTTAACACTTCATAGTTTCAATAAAAATGTAGTTTTTATTGTTCAATCTTTTTATTCAACACATGAACTTTTCCAATACACACACTTCTCAACATATGAGCACCTCCACACATGGATATTTTATATATGTTGTTCATATAAGAAAGATGAAATTTTTATTATTGAAACTATTTATATATAAGGCGAATATTTTACATACTTCATATATATTATAAAAATGTGATTTTTATTGTTTAAACACTTCATTCACTCACACATGAATTTAATTTTCACACATCACTTCTCAACACATGAGCATTTCCACGGATGGATATAGTTTCAACACATGACTTTAATTTCAACGCATGAAGATAATTTTAACATATGAAAATAATTCTAACACATGAATATTATTCAAAATTTCGGCAGCATAACGGTAGGGTAGTTAAAACCGGCACCGTCCCTAGTACGACTCCTCGCTCTACCTTAAAACCTCACGGTTTTTGACAATGGGGATTCATGCATCTAATTCGCACGCAGGCGGCATGTTTTATTTTTATTTCCACAATTATTTCCAATTCATTTCAATCACCAATGGGTATTTTTCAACCACAACCAATCCATATCAACCACAAACAATTATCCAACCATTCGCATTTGCATCCAATATTTCACACCAATACACAACAATAAATATCGTCCATGGTTTGTGAACGAGGGGAGTGTGTATATATATATATTATTGCTATATTTCACTTGCATTTCAACACATATATCAATTATACTATGCGTGTATAATTCATACTTCACTTATATAGCTTACACATCGCATGTACATGAGGTATACAACACGTGTGTAATTTATTTTTCGCTTATATAATTTATACAAGACATTTTCCATTCAAATTCATTTAATTTAGATTTCTCACTTTGGTTTTTGAAGTGCTAAAAATCGTAGATGACTCAGAAAAATCCGCGGTCTCTTCTATGTGGTAGAGAGCCTCCTTGCGGTCCCGATGTTTCTTGTTTCATCGAATTTCGTCAACACACCATAAAGATATGATTTTTCAAAGCTCAAACATCAAAAAGGACTCACCTTTCACGATGTTTCAAAACAAGGGTTGTAGTTTTCGCGAGAACCGAGGCACAATAGGATGATCAGAGGTGATGACGTGGAAGAGGGAGGAAAGGGGAGTCGGCGCAGGGTGGTTTGAGCTGGTTCGGTGGTCTCTGGCGATCGGGGCGGCGGCGGAAAGTGCTCGACTTTGGGTCGTCGATCCTGGCGATGGAGGTGGCGATAGGGGTCGGAGTAGGGTCGGATTGGAAGAGGGGAGGGAGGTGCGTCGACTGGGGTAGGTGGCGGAGGCTGGAATCGCCTGTGGCGGCAGCGATTTGGAGGGGAAGAGTCGAACAACGTGAATCGTCGGTGGAGAGAGAGAAACGAGGGTTTCCGAAGTTTTTTTATTTTTAAAAATAATGAAAGGAAAATTCTGATTGGACCATGGTTTTAATAAATTTTTAAATAGTGTTTCTCCACATGGGCACCAATTCAAACCCAACGACTGTCGTCCCTAGCTAATTACCCCAATCCCGGACACAATGGGATTTGTTTCGTTGGCCAATTCGACTGTTACAGTCAGTTATTCTTCAAATTAAAATATAAAACATTTAATTTTAACTTTGAACGTACATTTCAATTTGCCAGGGCCACAAACTGATTTGAAAATTTCCAGAAAAATAAATCTAGCTATGTTTTGATGCTACGGTCCCAACAAAACTAGTTTCGTCGAATTCCGAGATCGTTTGAAAAATGGCCATTTTCTGGTCGATCCAATTTAACAGAAATTGACCAAACACATTTTCTTTAGCCACGCTCACATACTAGCTTCAAAAATTATGAAATTTGAAACCTAGCAATAGTTTGACATCCCGGACCCAACAAAAGTTGTTTTGTCGAATTCCGAGGTCGTTTGCAAAATATATATTTTCTAGGGCTATATATTCTATATAGCGACCTTTCTGAAAATTCATTCGGCCATAACTTTTGATTCCCGTTATGAAACTTTGATTTTTCAGATTCGTTAGAAAGGTATTGATAAACAGATTTAAATATTTTTGGTTTCACTAAAATCGGTTATATTTTCCACCCTGCACAGTTAGTCAAAGTTTGAGTTCAAATTTTCAAACTGACTCACTATTTCTAATTCACTATTTTATTGAAATATTCTATTTCAATTATTCAAATTCCTTTGAAATAACCAATTTAAAAAATTTAAATTGGCTCGTATTTTCCGGGTTGTTACAAGTAGAGCCTTGTGGTTGATGATCAAAGCACATCTTTAAATTAGCATAGCTTTGTGTATAGCGTTACTTCGCGAGCCTCACACCCCGGTATGAACTAGAAATAGGAGAGGACTGCAGGGCGGACATGCGTTTCTTTTTATCTAGAAGTGGTGTGATGTTATCGAGCCCAGATATTTTTACTTATGTGGATGATGGAACGAGGCACCTCGGTTTTGAGTCCTTAGTGGCTCTATATTTACGCCCCATAGGGCGGGGAAACGTATTGTTCAAGAATTACTAATCCACTAAAGTATTTGCGGACCGGCCCTAAAGATCCAAGGTGCAGTTGCGGTTGATCCTGAGGCTCAGGCTAGAGAGTCTCGAATTCGGTAAGGACGATCCCTTGCCTTGGTTCATGATGGAAATCCAACTTCCAATACGACAACAAGCGGTTTTTATTTTATATCTAGTATGGCGACATAATATTTGGTAGCTATGCCGTCTATGATTGATATATTATGATTGAAATGTTTTTGAAACATATATGCACTAATAATAATATCAAATATGATTTATCGTATCAAGCATTTTTGACCATTATAAGGTAAAACTTTATTCTCCGGTTTGCGTTGCATTGTGTGATGGGACTTGAGTCTTATAATGGTTTCATTTTTCTAAAAAGCATTGCGTTATTTAACAATTTATTTTATTTATGCATTGGCAATCCAATGGAGTAAACCCGTTACGTTTTAGCGGCGTGGTCCTGTGATTAGCCTTATTATTAAATAGGTTAAGTAGATTTCTCATACCAGTCCCATGACTGACTCGTAGTTTGTTTCACTTTGCAAACTCGGGTGCCGTCTATTCCACACAAGCAGCCTTGTATACAGGTTTTAGCAGATTCATTCTGGATAGCTATGGAGCTGAACATGGATCCTATCATTTCTATTATGCTGTTCAGACTTCATTTAGTATATTATGTTTGATTCCATTGCAGACATTTTATATTAAGTTGAAAACTGTATTATGTACTAAGTATGATCCTATTATGCCGTGTAACTTTGATGATATATTGTTCCCAGTGTTATTTGATGTACTTTATCTACTGTAATTCTATATTTCTGCTTTGCCGTTATTGTTTGTGTTTTATATTCCAATGATTATCCTTGCTTTCGTACTACGGGAGTTCGGGGTTATCACACATACACTAGATATAGAGTCAATATATCCTACCGTGGGTTAGCAACGCCTCAGATTGTGCTCCGATTCTGTTTTCTGTCATTTCCGATGTTGAGGTTTCGTTTGGCATCTTTCACACGAGTCTTCATCACTCGAATAGAACAAGAATTCCCAGATGGAATCTCACAACTCAATAGATCTTGGAATTACACACAGATCCCTTCACAGATATCAGAATCACACATGGATTCCAATACATCAACAGATCTTGGAATCACACATAGAATCTTTCATAGATCTTAGAATCACTATATGTGTTCAACCATCTCAACAGATCTCGAATCATAACATAGCCTTCACTTCACAAGCACTTCGAAACATAGAAATCGTATACTAGTTTTGAAGTGGTGTTCAATAAGTAAAACACTTACCTATCCATATCTCCTCAAATACAGTCGCTAAATTTAAGGTCAAGTTCTATAGTCAATTAATTGACTATCAATTCACACAATAGACTTTTGTATATGGAAAACAGCCTCGCTTAATTTCCATAACAAATGACTAAGCATCCAAAGCATTATCAAGTCACATAGCATGAAAAACAATCAAATCACTATCAAGTCACATAGCATGATAATAGTCAAAGCATGATTAACTCATTTAAATGGCTTCTAATTCCTCTTACATTTAATTAATCTTTCATTAATTAAAACTACTTTACTAGTAAAACTTATTTTATCTAATAAAACTTCACCTATCAAATAAGGCTTCACTTATCTAATAAGATTTCATTTATTAATCAATAACTTATAGTCGATTAATATTCCTTTAATACTAGTGTATATATTCAATGCATACATATAAAAGGTGTATATGTGTATATTCTACTAATTCACTATTCCTTTAGTCTTTGACACTTAAAAAGGTTTTAATATACTTAACCCTCCGGTATAAGTATATTCACAATTCAATTTCAAGATTTCTTTTCTAACTTCAATATTTCTAAACGTACTCATATACTTATCCCCCCGGTATAAGTATATCTACAATTCAATTTCAAGATTTCCTTTATAAATTCAATACTTCAAAATGTATTCTTACACTTATCCATCTGGTGTAAGTATATCTACAGTTCAATTTCAAGATTTCCTTTATAACTTCAATACTTCAAAATGTATTCTTATACTCATCCCTCTGGTATAAGTATATCTATAGTTCAATTTCAAGATTTCCTTTATAACTTCAGTATTTCAAAATATATTCTTATACTTATCCCTCCGGTATAGGTATATCTACAGTTCAATTTCAAGGTTTACTTTATAACTTTAATGCTTCAAAATGTATTCTTATACTCATCCCTCCGGTATAAGTATATCTACAGTTCAATTCAAGGATTTCCTTTATAACTTCAATACTTCAAAACATATTCTTATACTTATTCCTCCGGTATAAGTATATCTACTGTTCAATTTCAAGATTTCATTTATAACTTCAATACTTCAAAATGTATTCTTATACTTATCCCTCCGGTATAAGTATATCTAAGTTCAATTTCAAGATTTCCTTCATAACTTCAATATTTCAAAATATATTCTTATACTCATCCTTCTGGTATACATATATCTACAGTTCAATTTCAAGATTTCCTTCATAACTTCAGTACTTCAAAACGTATTCTTATACTTATCCCTTCTGTATAAGTATATCTACTGTTCAATTTCAAGATTTCCTTTATAACTTCAATACTTCAAAACGTATTCTTATACTCATCCATCCGGTTTAAGTAGATCTACAATTCAATTTCAAGATTTCCTTTAATATAATCAAAGAGGTTAAAACCATTGTTTAATAAAGAACCTCTTCTCTTTTATAAGTTAAACATCTTATTCAATATCTTTATCCTAAAAGATTTCTATACTTGTTTCTATCTTTAAAATCAGTTATTAAAGACCTAAGTTTATTCAAGATCATTAAACCGTATATTCCAGTTTTACATATTCCAAGCATTTAAAAATAAGTGTTGCTAAAACACTGTTTACAACAAACCCAAAATAAATCTTTATAATTATCTTTAAACGTTTGGTTAAAGATTCAATTATATTTACTTGGATGATATAATCTGAGAGGGTTAAAGATGAATGTAATTAACACATTGCCATAACAAACCCAAAACCATTTTATGCTTATAGAAATCACAGTTCACACACTTAACTCGTTTCTAACATTATCAACTTAACTATCCCTCAGTCAAGAGTGAGGCCAAGTAAGTTAGAGCACTGGTTGCATATCACCCCTTGCCTAGACACCCCATTCTTGACACTCACAGATAGATAAGCTTACTCACCGGCTTATTAGAATTAAGTACAGTATTCATGGTATTCAATAAACAGGTAAGTAATCAATATGATTAACACGCTTCCAACATTCTCAACCTACCTATTCCTCAGCCAAGAGGGAAGCCGGTAGGTTAGAGCTCTATTGCTATGTCCCTACTCGACATCAATCTTAACTCTCACAAATAGATGAGCCTACTTCGTTGGCTTATTAGTATTAAGCATTATCAATTACCTTTTAATCTAGTGACTTATTCATGAAAAGGTTTAGCAATTCAGAACCATTTCTAACCTTTGTTTTATTTGGAAAGATATTTTATAAGAAGATATTTTGAAAAGAAGATATTTTGAAATAAGATATTTAGAAGATATTTTGAAATAAGATATTTATAACATATTTTTAAATCCAAAAATCAAGGTTAAACGGGTACTTTTGCACTAGTGAAGTTTTAGTCATTTTTGATGGGTTACTTAACATCGAACGAAAAATTATCTATTTATTTAACATATAAAATTTGTAATGCACATAACGTTGATAGAATGGAATAATAAGAAGCGATGGAACCGTATACATGAGATCTACATCATGGAACAGATATGGATGCGATTGGAATCAACCGGGATTTTTAATTAAATTAAACACTCATTTAATTTAATTAAAACCAACATTTTAAACAATGGTATCAGCTCAAGGTGAGTTAAACTCACTCAATTCTCTCCACTTATATTTTATATAAGTCAAGTTTTTTAATTGTGTGTTATGGTTGCTAATGGTTGACTGTTTGTTTGTTTGTTAATAATATATATTTTTATATATTGATTTAACCGATGAAATTAAACAGTTGGTTAATTTTAGTGAAAAACAAAATCGATATTTTAACGATTGGACCCAACTGAGGTAACTTACCTTGTTGGTCACGTTTATAAAATAAACGTGTTAATTTAATGAATTGTTTGTTAATGTTAAATAAATTGGTTATTGTTAAATGGTTGTTATTTATTGTTATATTAGTTAAATTGAATTGATTGAATTTGTGTGATGTAACACATGTATATACAGGGAAGAACAGGTTGGAGTGTGACAACAAGGAATCTCGCTCGATCCGAATCAGTCGCTAAACTGATCTAGACCATTCGAAAAACGCCTGATTGTTTCGAGAACACGACAAAATAGAACGCAGACGGAAGAACATTTCATTGTATATTACAACGATGCACCAGATTACAAGAATATACAGAGTATAAATGAATATTACACAGAAATATCAGAGATTTAAATTACATTTAAATACATAGCAGCGGAAAATAATACAATACACAACTAGAAGGAGATATACGGATACAAAGCTTTCTGGATATCGTTCCAGGTGTAAACCAGGATCCTATGAATATAAATCTGCAAAACCAAAACTACTAGCTGCCCGTGTCAAAATAAGGGCACCCAGAGTTCAGGTTAAAACAATAAACTCTAGTTCAGTCATGGGACTGGTGTGAGAACTAAAACAGTTATTAATCTTTATTTTAAAGTTAGGTAAATCAAGGGCCCACGCCGTATAACACGGAATGGGTTTCCTCCTAAGAATACCAGTGCATAAAACAAACAGCGCAATGCTAAATAGAGAAAAATGAAGCTATTATAAGACCCGGGTCCTATCACACAATGCAACGCAAGCCGGGGGATAGGGTTTTCCCTTATAATAGCCAAACATGCGTAGTACGTTTAAAACAAATCACTTGATACTATTATAAGTGCATAGTGTATAAAACAACTTCAAATCATAAGTATCAATCATAGACGGCATGGGTACCATATATCATGTCGCCATACTAGTTCTATAATTAAAACCGCAAAATCACGTATTTGGTAGTTGGATTTCCATCTATGAACCGAGGCAAAAGATAGTCCTCAACCGATTCGAGACTCTCTAGCCCGAGCCTCAGGTCATAGCTCGAGTGACCTTGGAGCGACAGGGCCGGTCCACCGATGTGGATTAAAATTCCTGAACACTACGTTTCCCTGCCCTTTGGGACGTAAGTCTGGTCCGTCTGCCGACCAGAATGCATCGGCCGAAACTGATATAACTGAGGCGCCTCGCAACAGCAACAACCACATAAGTCAAACTCGTCAGGGCGTGTAAAACCACTGACGCCACTTCTAACTAGAAAGAAACGCATGTCCTCCCTGAGGTCCGTCTCCCGTTTTTGGTTCATACCGGGTGTGAAACTCGCGAAGTAAATGTTACACAAAGCTACACCACAAAGGCCATGCTTTGATCATCAACCACAAGATTTTGCTTTTCAACAGAAGCCTTGATCATTCGCCACTTAGGCATGCCACTTAGGCAATTCACTCTATGCGTTTGATATCCATCAGTATATAACCCCTGAGCTCGTACGTCTCAGGGAAGGGCGTTAAGCAAGAGAATAAATTCTCCGCCGCCAAACAGATATATATTTAATAGAAATCAATCACACAGACTAAAATCCAATGTCAGACACACAGTCCATTTACAAGTTCGTTCTGGGTTTGAACGAAACCAGAGGCACCTAGTACCCCGCATATCCATCGATCTCCAAGTACGTCTGGATGACCACCAACTGTTTCCATCTTCTTGGGTGTACATCCCAATCAAGATCATCAGTAATCACCCAAACGACGTGAAGACCTCCGGTCTTCGACCACCGTCTTCATCTTCGACTTATCGTCATATCAATTATTCAGAATAGGCTAAACCCGGTCTTTCTGAATAACTCGCGTATATTTTAAATAAGTGTTACACAAACACAACATACGCCTCATTCCAATTCATCAGTCACTAACCGCAAATTAATCAAGAGAATAATTCCCAAAATATTAACCCCGTAGGCCGAAACCAACATCAGATCAATATCCAGAAAACTATTCTGCTTAGCTAACCGACAGTTAGTTTCTAAATTTCACATTCATAGGGAAAGGTTCCCATTAATTTTATCAAAGATAAATTCCTTGAATTTATTCTTTAATCTTCTTTTGAATTTTGATTCAACTAGTCGGGATTAACGAACCTTACCGAAGTAATCATTTGTTTTAATTTCCCAATCCCAACCTATTCATCCCATGAAGTAAAACTGGTAATACTTCATATCTAACACCCCGGTGTTATCGGTAAATTCAATTACCATTTCACGTTCAAATCTAATTAAAGATTCAACTATTGCCTGGAGCAAAACTGGTGATACTCCATTCTCGATCATTTCAATCTGATTAAAGATTCATTAAAACTCCCCTTAGTTTTAATCTGTGACTGGGTTAAAGAATCCATGTCATTTAAAACACGATTCACAATAAAACCAAAATCACATCACATTTCAATCAGTCCCTAACCGTAAATTAGCAAGTGAGCAGTTCCCTAAGTATTAACCCCGAAGGCCGAAACCAACATCAGATCAATACCCCAGAAACCATTCAACTCAACTAATCTCCAGTTGGTTTCTAAATTTTCTTAACTCCTTTGGGTCTAAGAACAGTATTATTGAAGATACCATTCACGACAACCCAAAATCACATTTCATTAATTATCGGATTAAAAAACAAGTGTTATTTAAAACACTGTTCATGATAAACCCAAAAATCAATACCAATTCAATTCCAATTAAATATTATTTAATTGGTACACTTCATTAAATCTAAATAAAAAGATTTAATCTTTTTCTCAACTGGGCTTAAGAAAAGTGTTAATGAAGACACAATTCACGACAAACCCAAATCACATTTGATATTAAATACAAAGCTCTGAATAGAAATTATATCGGCTTATATTCAATACCAAACTCTACAACTAACAAATATCGTATTGGAAATAACGATATAAATATATCTTTCAAATTCCCATAACAATATCTGTATCATCATGAAATTCAACATCGAAATATTCCGAAGACGATTTCGATTCAAATCTATTCCAATTCAATTATTGGAAATTCTGGTTATTTTCAAAACCATTTTCAAATCCAATTTATTTATTTAAAAATGAATGGAATTATAATTCTAGTTCAAAACTAGTTCATTTCGATAAAAATCTATTTTTATCCTTTCAAATATGGAGTTTTTCTTCCCAATTCTTCCCAGATCATTTCTTATAATTTTACACAAATTATTACTATTTTTAATAATTTTATCAAGGCCCGTACAGTCGATTTCCATCAATGGCCATCGAACTGCCCTTACAGCGAACTTTTCCAAATTTGATTTGGACATAATTCCAAATCCAACCATTAGATTTCTAATTTCTAGTATTCGTTAGAAAGCTCTTTTTGATACGAACCCAACGGTTCCGGTTTTAGGAGAATCCGACAGTCGGATCTCCCGTAATATCCGTTCGAAGTCAATGGTCAAAATTCGCGAACTGCCGCGACGTGGCGCGTTCTTTTCAGGCCATTATATTATATATATAATATATACTTCATCGATTTTCTTTTAAAACATATTATATAAATCGTTTTAAATTCGTTTTCAAAACGATTTTAACTTCTTTTCAAATTCAAATCAAAATTGAATTTTTCCTTATAAATTCGATTTAAATTCATTTCAAATTGATTTCAATTCAAATTGATTTCAATTCAATTTCAGTTCGTTTTCAATTCAATTCAATTTCAATTCGAATTCATTTCTATTCGATTTCAATTCGAATTCATTTCTGTTCAGTTTCAGTTCGAATTTCAATTCTTTTCAAAATATCAGATTTTGAAATCACTTTCGATATTCATTAAAAAATGAATAAAATCGATATAAATATCATTCACGTCAAAATGGCATCAATCTAATCAACACGGCTTCATATATTTCTATTTTCAAATATTCTATTTCAAATATTTCTTTTTCAAATATTTCTATTTCAAAACTGGAATGAGGCCCAATCAATTACCATATAATGTTAATTATATGGATTTTCTACAACACATGTATACAATAACAACGATGAATAATCAACCATCATCCAAAGTGCATTCTACACTGTATAAGTATCAAAAATAAATATTTAACGCTCATAACAGTCTGTCAATCAATCGATCGACATACAACTAATTATTGGGATTAGTGTATGTCATCTATCATCCCAATACCCGTGTGGGGTTTCAAACAATCAAACACAGATTTTATTTTTGCAGTTGGGCGATGTGTAAAATTTGTCATCCCAATTAATATCAGTCAAATGTTTGTATATAAACAAATCGTCCGATCTGTTTATATTAGTTTACTTCATATACAATTTAAAAATTCTATTTTTGACCATAAAATATTTTCCACTATAAAATATTTTATTTCATTTCACATCACATCACACAATCAACTACACATCAAAATCAAACAAACATGCATACAAGCCGTCCATGGTCTATGGACGACGGGTGTCGGGTGCTACTAAACACCGTCTGCATCCTAGTATATATTTTAACTAGAAGATAAAATTAAAAGTTGAGAAGTTCTCACCAACTAGCTAAACCGAATGCCACGACTCTTCAAATGTAGAAGTCTTCGCCGTTCCTTCTTTCATCACTTTCGTCATCCATATTCACTACATATATAAATATCGAATTTTTACTTCGCTATTCAATATATAAAAATCGAATTTTTACCTTGTTAACTTCTATATAAAAATCGAATTTTTTACTTCGCTATTCAATATATAAAAATTGAATTTTTACCTTGTTAACTTCTATATAAAAATCGAATTTTTATATACGTTACTTAATGGTAAAAATCATTCCGTTTCTTTTATAAAAATCGAATCTTTTCCATTTTAAAAATCAAATCTTTTCTATTGTAAAAATCGCATCTTTTCTATTGTAAAAATCATAACTTTATGTGAAATAAAAATTAAAACTTTCTGCTTAATAAAAATCCGTTTTTATAGCTAACTAAAATCTGTTTTTATAGCTAACTAAATCAGTATTTATAAAATATATATAAAAAAACACTTACAGGATTCAAATCGAACGAAGGGGATAAGAGAAGGAGGTAGGAGGAAGGAGGGGGTGCTGGGGGACCCGCGGCGCTTGTCAGAGGGGGGGGTGCGATGGTAGGGTTTCACCGTGGGCTTCGGGGGAGACTGTGTCGCGTTTTGAGGTGGAGTAGAAGGTGCGGAGGGAGGGGGTTTCGGGGAAGAAGAGGGGAGGGGATGGAGGGGACGCCGCCGCTGCTGGAGGGGGCGCGATGAACGTCGGTGGTCGACATTGGTGGAGGCGCGATCGATTTTTAGTTTAGGTTTTTTTCTCTTTGGAAAAAGTAAACGGAGGGGGGGGGGGCTGATGTGAGAGTATAAAGAGAAAGGGGAATAATATAATAATAATATTTTTATTAATTTTAATTTTCAAAAGGTTGACTTTCTATTTGAGTTTGAAACGAGACCCAATGACTGTCGTCCATAGCGTATTACCCCCGTTCCGAACACAATGGGATATGCATCGTAGGCCAATTTGACTATTTGAATCAGTTTTCGTTTAAATTAAAACATAAATCTATATATAATCAATTTGAACATACATTTCGAATTAACGGGGTCACATACAGTCTCTAAAAATTCCCGAAAATATCTTCTAGCTTCGTATTGACGATACGGTCCTAACAAAACTAATTTCGTCAAATTTCGAGACCGTTTGAAAAATGGCCATTTTCAGGTCGATCGAAATTGACAAAACACGTTTTCCTTTGCACACTCACATATTGATTCGAAAAATTATGAAATTTGGAATCTAGCGATAATTTGACATCACGGATCCAACAAAAGTGGTTTCGTCGAAATCCCAGGTCGTTTGCAAAATGGCTATTTTTAAGGGCCAGAATTCCATAGCGACTATTCTGAAAATTCATTTGGACATAACTTTTGATTCCCGCTATGAAATTTTGATTTCCCGGATTCTTGGAAAGATATTCTCAATTAGATTCAAATATTTTTGGTTTCACTAAAATCCGGTTTATTTTGAATCTTGTATGTTCAATTGAAATTTGAAATCGAATTATCTAACTACTGCGCCATTTTCAATTCCTTTTAATTAAAATAAAATATTTATATTCTAACGACAACGCGTATAAATATATACATTCGAATTCTATTCAAAATAAATTTCTCGTCGATATTATTTAAAATAATTCTTTTTAAATAATCAAAATTCGCTAAAATTGCCAAAATAAAAATTTTAAATTGTCTCGGATTTCCGGGTTATTACAATCTCCCCCACTTAAAACTTTTCGTCCCCGAAAAGGAACGAAGCCGAAAGTTGTTTAACCAATCAACTCAACTTTCTTTATTTTCACTACGGCTTAAGTTCTTCAACTTTTCAATTTTTTCAAAAATTTGGCTAACACCCTAAATTTTCGAAAAATTTCGCCATAACCTCCCCTCCACAGGGAGCACCGGGAAAATCCCGAAATTGCCATACAGGCCTTCTGATCTCAAAAAGAAAAGGAAAAAGCCAAGCGGCTAGCCAATCGACTCATAAAATCATCATCACCCAAACAAAACAGTAAATTATGATAAACATGTACCTATTTGTCGGGCAAACAATTTTATTTCTCTGCTCTAGCCTCCTTGCTATGACCTGTTCAATGTAAGTACATGTATATGCAAGCAAATGCGACCAAATTTCAATATAACTCACTATTTGATCCGTGACGATCCCAAAATCCGTGTGACGGCATTAAGGATAATCATTGGAATATAACACATCAATCATCATAGCAGAGTACAGATAATAGCAAAAACAATAAATAGAATAATTTTACATAGATATGACAGCGGAATCATAACATGTAACAACATCAGAATAGCACAACGTAGGATATAACTTAGTAAATAAAAGGGAAATGATCAGTCACCATCGCCAGAGGCGGAATATATACATGCAGTGAGACATAATAAGGGTATCGGTCTACATTGCCGAAGGCGGTACATATACATACGATAACAAGTACTGGAAGTAAAGCAGTCGGCATCGCCTGTGGCGGAATCATAATATAAATACAATAATGGCTGAAAATGTCAAAGTCATCTCGGTGAAGTCAGCCTCGCCATGAGCAAAAAGTGCACTCCATACTAAAGTGCTGAGCCAAAAACAACCTGTCATCTGTGAACTAGGCTGCCTGTGTGAAAATAAGGGCACCCGCGTTTGCAAAGTGAAACAAACAACGAGTCAGTCATGGGGACTGGTATGAGAAATCTACTTAACAGTTTAAACAACAGTAATAAGCAAATCATAGGACCACGCCACTTTCGCGGAACGGGTTTACTCCAATGATTGCTGGTGCATTTAAAACAAAGTAAATTCTTTAAAACAACGCAATGCTTTTAAAAAGAATGAAGCCATTATAAGACTCAAGTCCCATCATACAATGCAACGCAAGCCGGAGGATAGAGTTTTACCTTATAATGGCCAAATATGCTTAATACGTGTAAAGCAAAATCATTTGATATTATTACTAGTGCGTATATGTTTCAAAAACGAATAGCATCATAAATATCAATCATAGGTGGCATAGCTACCATCTACTATGTCGCCATACTAGTTCTACAATTGAATCCGTTATTTCGTATTGGAAATTGGATTTTCGTCATGAGTCGAGGCAAGGGGCAAGCTCCTCTCTGCTTCGAGACACTCTAGCAAATGCCTCAGGACTATACACTCTGGGTAACCCCTGGATCCTCCAAGGCCGGTCCTCTCTTACGTTTGAAGATTAGTTATTCCTGAACACACGTTTCCCGGTCCTTACAGACCTATAATCGAGGCGCCTCGCATTCCAACAACCACATAGGTGAAAAGTAGATATATATGTTAGGGTTGGTAGGTCACTGACATCACCATAGCTAGAAAGAAACGTCATGCACTCCTTGGGTCCTTATCCCGTTTTTGACTCATACCGAGGTGTGAGGCTCGCGAATCCACGCTATACACAAAGCCAGGCTACGTAGGCCGTGCTTTGATCATCAAACACAAGACTTTGCTTTGCAACAGAAGCCTTGATCACAGCATCTTGGCATGCCACGTAGGCAATCCACTCCATACGACTGATTTCTACCGATATATAACCTCTGAGCTCGTACGTCTCAGAGAAGGGCGTTAAGAAAAAGAATAAATTCTCCGCCGCCAAACAGATATATATTTAACAGAGATCAATCAGTATAGAGCAAAATCCAATGTCAGACACACAGTCCATTTACAAGTCCGTTCTGGGTCTGAACGAAACCGGAGGCGTCAATTCCTCGTATATCCGTACAATCGACACATATGTTCAGACGGCTACTACTTCCGTTCCTTCACGGTAGCTACTCCAATCAGGAACCTCATCAGCACCCATCCAACCGATACGAAGATCGTCGGTCTTGAATCGTCTTTGTATTTTCCAATTCGAATCGTTCGATAAATTATTTGAAATGAGGGTTAGCTCGGCCTTTTCAAATAATTCACGTAATTAGAATTCAAATCAATTCTTTCCATGGTTATATTATTCAACATTCATATTTCAGTTCTTTAGTGTTATTTTCGTGTCAAACACATACAACCATCAAGTATCAAACAGATCAAGCCAAATTGGTTTATTTCCAATCTATGTTGCTTATAATATTTTATAATGATTTTTCGCCATTTTTATTTATTTAAAAATGGCCATAATTAATTAAACGACGTTTCAGGTCATGCCGTGGCACTAGCGCTGTTTTTCCACTAATTTGTTTTACACATATCGGAAAATCTAACCATTGGATTTCTACAAAGTCCATATCACTGGGAAGATATTCCCAAAGCGAACCCAACGGTTCCAGTTTCATGAAAATCCGACGGTCGGATCTTCCACACTAGTTGTTTGAAGTTACATTTTCAAAATTCGAACTGCAGCGTCGTTATTCGATTTAATTTAATTATATTTATATTTATATAAATATAAACGATTCTGGCGCTGTTTTTCTTTAGATTTGAATTAAACATTCCAGACAATCCAAACGTTGGATTTTTACAAGGTTGGTGCCGTTGGAAAGATATTTCCAAGGCGAACCTAGCGGTTGCGGTTTCGGGAAAATCCAATGGTTGGATTTCTCGTACTAATCGCTTCAAATTACGATTCCAAAACACGAACTGCACGGCTTCGATTCCTTTCAATTCTATTTATATTTATATATATAAATATAGTTCATTCCTTTATTTCAAAATAGTTCATTCATTTGTTTCAACATCGTTTTCACTTCAAATATTTCACTAACGCCTTAATATTTCGAAAAATTTCGCCATAACCTCCTTTGTACGGGAAGGGGTTTGGAAATTTATTGGGCCGTGTTAGGTACCCAATAAATCCTATAAAGCATCCACATATTTATAGTGATATATTATGGTGTTTACATGGGAGCGTTTATAGATAATAACTCCAGAGAATAAATTCTCGTCATCCTGTCAAGCCTGAGGGAGCGTGTATTTTTAATTACTCCAGAGGATAAATCCTCGTCACCTCGTCCCGTGTGGGAATAAATAGTCCATGTGCCGTATCTAATGACTGGAGAGACGTGATTATTGTCAACTCCAGACCCATGTGGTTTTTTTTATTAATCTGGCAATTTATCGTTATATTTTATATAGCCCATATCAGTCATCAGTTCAACCTGTAGTATATAATCATCGCCATACAAGCCTCTCGCTCGTATGGTAAATCTTCCACCTTGTCGCACAAGCTCCAAATGCTTATGTGTAATATGATGAAGTATGCCTATTGTCTAGGAGTATGCCATGTAGTGTAGTTCAAAATTAATTATTACTATCCTATGGCGATTTTTATTATTTCACACAGAATAACCAGCACTCCGCATCCAATGGCATTCACAGGAGTTGATATAAAAATAAAATTGTGCAGCCAACTCATCAAGGCTTACCTATTTGTCGGGCACGCAAATAATTTCTTTACTCTACAGCTAATCCATTTTTCCTGTTTGACACATGTATATATATGCAGAACAAAGCTAATAATAATATTTCTAACGAACTAATATTTATTTCAACACGTGTGTATTTTTATCAAAGCGTATACATGATAAAAGAAATATTTTTATCATCAAAAATATTTATTCAATACGTGAATGTTTTTAACACTTCATACTCCCAATAAAAATGTAGTTTTTATTGTCTATTCATTTTATTTTAAAATACGATAACATTCAACACAAGAATTTCAATTCAACGAATGAATTTCAATTCAACACATGAATATCCTCTATAGTTTGTATATATATAAAAATGTGATATTTATCGTTAAATCTATTTGTTTAAAATTCGAATAATATTCAACACATGAATTTCGATTCAACGAATGAATTTCAATTCAACACATGAATATTCTCTATAGTTGTATATATATAAAAATGTGATTTTTACAGTTAAATCTATTTGTTTAAAATTCGAATAATATTCAACACATGAATTTCAACTCGACGAACGAATTTCAATTCTACACATGAATATTCTCTATAGTTGTGTATATATATAAAAATGTGATTTTTTTCATTAAATCTATTTGTTTAAAATTCGAATAATATTTAACACATGAATTTCAACTCGACGAACGAATTTCAATTCAACACATGAATATTCTCTATAGTTTGTATATATATAAAAATGTGATTTTTATCGTTAAATCTATTTGTTTAAAATTCGAATAATATTCAACACATGAATTTCGATTTAACGAATGAATTTCAATTCAACACATGAATATTCTCTATAGTTTGTATATATATATATATATATATATAAATGTGATTTTTACTGTTAAATCTATTTGTTTAAAATTCGAATAATATTCAACACATGAATTTCAACTCGACGAACGAATTTCAATTCAACACATGAATATTGGTTTCAACATATGTAATTAATTTCAACAAATGAAAATTATTCTAACACATGAATATTTCAGAAAATTTCGGCAGCATAACGGCAGGGTAGTTAAAACCGGGACCGTCCCTAGTACGGCTCCTCGCTCTACCTTAAAACCTTGCGGTTTTTGACAATGGGGATCATGCATCTAGTTCGCACGCAGGCGGCATGTTTTATTTTCATTTCCACAATCCTATTCTAATTTGTTTTCAACCACAAGAGGGTATTTTTCAACCACAAAGGTATTTTTCAACCACAGAGGTATTTTTCAACCACAAACAATTATTTCCAACCATTCGTCATACCATATAATATCACGCCAATCACAAGTAATAAATATCGTCCATGGTCTGTGGACGAGGGGAGTGTATATATATATATATATATATATATATATACTATTTCTATAATTCACTTGCATTTCATCACTATTCAAAGCATATATGTTCATACAACGCTTGTATAATTTATACATCGCTAATATAACTTATACAACACATGTACATGAGGTATACAATGCGTATATAATTTACACTTCGCTTATATAATTTATACAACACGATTCCATTCACACAATTTAGTTTAGATTCCTCACATTGGTTTTTGAAGTGCTAAAAATCGTAGGAAGATCAGAAAAATCCGCGGCTTCTGCTAGATGGTAGAGAGCCTCCCTGCGGTCCTGATGTTTCCTGTTTCATCGAATTTCGTTAACACACTAAAAAGATATGATTTTTCAAAGTTTTGCAACACTTAAAAGTGTTATTTTTAATTCAGAAATTTCAAAGCAGAGTGCTTTTCAAACCTTCAAAACTAGGTTTTTAATCCACGATCAATCCGTGTTGTTTCGTCTCGATCGGATGCTGCGATGTCGAAGAGCTTCGAGTAGGCTTCTCGGCGCCTGTGGTGGCAGCGAACTCGGTGGCTCCAGGGACGATCGGCGGCGCTCCAAAGGTGCGGACTTCCTGGGCAAAATTCGAAGTCGATAGGGGATGGTTTTAGTCGAGGGTTGGTTTGATTGGAAGAGGGGAGGAAGACGATCGGAAATGCCAACTTGGGGCGGCGGCGAAATTGCCTGTGGCGGCGGCGATCGAGGTGGAAAGGTTTGAACGGGTTTCGCCGTTCGTTTCTGGGGTTGACCGACTTTTTTTTTGAGAGAGAAAATGAAAGATATTTTCTAATATATTAAAAATTTAAATTCCTATAATATCTTTTCTAGCCAACGTACACCAATTTCAACCCAACGACTATCGCCCCTAAAATACCCCCATTCCGGACACAACGGGATATGTTTCGTTGGCCAATTCGACTGTTACAGTCAGTTATTTTTCAAATTAAAGTATAAAACATTTTATATTCAATTTGAACGTACATTTCAATTTGCCAGGGTTACAAACTGAATCGAAAATTTCCAGAAAAATAAATCTAACTTTGTTTTGACGATACGGTCCCAACAAAACCAGTTTCGTCGAATTCTGAGCTCGTATGCAAAATGTCCATTTTCAGGTCGACCCATTTTAACAGAAATTGACCAATCACATTTTCTTTTGTCCCGCTCACTAGCTTCAAAAATTATGAAATTTGAAACCTAGCAATAGTTTGACATCCCGGTTCCAACAAAAGTGGTTTCGTCGAATTCCGAGGTCGTATGCAAAATATCTATTTTCAAGGGCTATATATTCTATATAGCGACCTTTCTGAAAATTCATTTGGCCATAACTCTTGATTCCTGTTATGAAACTTCGATTTTTCATATTCGTTAGAAAGGTATTCATAAACAGATTTAAATATTTTTGGTTTCGCTAAAATCTGTTATATTTTCCACCCAATACAGTCAGACAAAGTTTGTATTCAAATTTTCAAACTGCCTCACTATTCCCAATTCATTATTTTATTGAAATATGCTATTTCAATTGTTCAAATTCTTTGACAATAACCAATTTTAAAAATTTTAAATTGGTTCACATTTTCCGGGTTATTACAATCTCCCCCGCTTAAAACTTTTCGTCCTCGAAAAGGAAATAACAGCAAAGTAGGAAACAAAATGTAAATGCAAAGTATTGTAAAGGTACCTTGCACCGGAGTTAGTCAGAGATGACCACTCTGAATTTGGGGTAGGCTTGTTTAATGCTTTCCTCAGTCTCCCAAGTACAGTCCCTAGGATCACTACTCTACTGCACTTTGACTAAATGAGTCTTTTTGCTCCTTAGCTCTCTAGTTTCTTTGCCAACAATCTTTAATGGCTCTCATCTGATCGCTAAATCTGGAGTTATGTCTATATAATGTTGCGCTGCTTCTTCTACAACCAGATCCGGATCATGTACATGTTTTTTGAGTTGAGACACGTGGAACACATCATGCACTCCCGGCAACCAATCAGGCAATGAAACCCTATATGCCAGAGTTCCAATCCGTTCAAGTATAGGAAAGGGACCAATGAATCTCGGTGCCAACTTCCCAGTTTTGCCAAATCTGATTACTCCCCTCATCGGAGAAACTCTTAAATAAACATAATCGCCACCGGCAAATGATAAATCTCTTCTTCTCGCATCAGTATAACTTTTCTGTTGGCTTTGTGCGGTTTTCAATCGCTTCTTAATGAAATCGACTTTATCTGATGCTTCTCGAATCATATCGGGCCCTAACACAAGTCTGTTGCCAGGTTCTACCCAACATGCGGGAGATCTACACGGTCTACCATATAATGCTTCAAATGGAGACATTCCCAAACTTGCTTGATAGCTATTGTTATAAGAGAATTCGGCCAAATGTAAGTGATCTTCCCATGAGCCTCCAAAATCAATAACGCAAGCCCGCAGTAAATCTTCTAGTATTCTATTCACCCGCTCAGTTTGGTCGTCTGTCTGAGGGTGATAAGCGGTGCTTAGATTCAATTTGGTTCCCAATTCTGTCTGGAATGCTTCCCAGAATTTGCTAGTAAATAGGGGATCTCTATCACTGACTATATTGAGCGGCACTCCATGTAGTTTAACTATTTCCTTGAAGTAAATCTACGCTAAACTTTGAGCCGTTCTGTTGGATCGGACAGGTATGAAATGGGCAGTCTTCGTGAAACGATCTACAATCACCCATATACTGTCATTTCCTTTCTTAGTTCGAGGCAAGCCATCAATGAAGTCCATCTAAATTTGCTCCCACCTCCATCCTGGAATTTCTAATGGTTGTAATAGTCCAGCCAATTTCTGTTGATCGCTCTTAACTAGCTGACAAGTGGAGCATCTGCTAACATATAATGAAATATCTCTTTTCAAAGCCCTCCACCAGAATGTGCGCTTGATATCGTTATACATTTTGCTCACCCCGGGATGGATGCTTAGTTTGGACTTGTGACATTCATCAAGTATTTCTCTTCGAAGCTCTGGAAGATTTGGGATGCAAATTCTGCCCTTTAATCTAAGAACTCCACTGTCATCGAGTCGGAAACTTGTGGATTCACCCCCCTTGACTCCCTGACTGATTCTCTGAATAAATTCATCGTCTTTCTGAAGGGTCGAGATCCTGTCTATTAATGAAGACGTGATGGTAAAACTGGCGATGATTTCATTCTTTTTGATGAGTGCATCTGCTACAACATTGGCTTTTACTGGAGTGTATAAAATCTCAAAATCATATGCTGCAAGGAATTCTAACCAACGTTGTTGTCTCATGTTTAGATCCTTTTGAGTGAATAGATATCTCAATGATTGATGATCGGTAAATAGTTCGAACTTCTGTGGGGGTAGTAGGTTGTTTCCAGTTCTGAATCGCTGTAATTTTGCTTGGATCTATAGCAATCCCTTCCTTTGATACGACATGGCCTAGGAACTTAACTTCATCCTGCCAGAAGACACACTTAGAAAATTTAGCTTTCAAGACATACTTCCTTAGAATTATCAATACTTGTTCTAAATGTTTTGCATGCTCGCCTTCTGACTTGGAGTAGATTAAAATGTCATCGATGAAGAACAGAACAAATTTATTCAATACACCACGGAACACTCTGTTCATAAGATCGACGAAGTATGCCAGAGCGTTACACAAGCCGAACGACATTACTAACCATTCGTAAAATAAATCGGGACCACTGAAGGCTGTCAAAGGAACACAGTCTTCTGCTATATGTAATTGGTGGAAACCTGTAGCTAGGTCCATCCTGGAGAATACTGTTGCCCCATTTAATTGATCTAACAGATCATCTATCCGAGGCAAGGGATATTTGTTCTTCAGTGTCTGCTTATTGAGATCTCGGTAATCAACACAAAGTCTTAGAGTACCGTCTGATTTCGGGACAAATACTACTGCTGCTCCCGAAGCTGAAAAGCTCGGTCTGATCAGACCTTTCCAAAGCAATTCTCGAGTTTGACTACCTAACTCTTCTTTTTCTTTCGGGGCCATTCTTCTAATTGGATGAACTACTGGTCGGGCGTTAGGAATTAGATCTATTCTGAATTCAATTTCTCTTTGCGGCGGTAAGTTTTCTACTTCTTCAAACACATCCGCGTAGTTTTTGACGACCGGTATCTTTTCTAATGAAGTGGGAGTAACTTCTAAAGAAGACCAAATTTCTGCTCTGTTAATTTCTGAGCAATGGCATGGTATATATATAGGTCCAAGCTTCGTTTCGACTTTAACGATTCTTTCGGCACATCTAACTTCGACCTTATATTTTGTCAACCAGTCTAGCCCCAGTATAACATCAAATTCGGAAAGGTCCATGACAATCACTTAAAAAGAGAACTTGTAGCAAGAATAAGAGACAGGCACTCTACAATACTAACTGAGACTAACAGAACCTCCTATCGGGTTTTGAACTTTAATTGGTTCTTTAAGCTTCCTTGGATTCAATTTTAACTTGTGAACAATGTTACTAGAAATGAAGCTACGTGATGCACCAGTATCAAAAAGCACAGAAACAGGAATATTTTTAATGGTAAGGGTACCTCCCAAGATGTCGGGTTTACCTGATCCATCAATGATAGCTGGCGGGGTCTCCCCGTCATACACATGAGCCACTTGTGCATTCTGCTTCAGAGGACAATTCCTGCTATAGTGCCGTTTCTTATGGCAGTTGTAGCATTTGACTGAGCTGCGGTCTGGATTTTCCTTTAGCTTCTTTGGGGCTTTGCACACATTAGAAAAATGTCCGGTCTTCCCGCAGTTGTAGCAGCTTCCTTTGGGTATCTTCCCAGATTGCTGAGTAGCGGCCGCTGAAATGCTGGACTCGGGCTGATCTACTGTAGCTTTGCGCTTGTTTCCAGCTTGGCTTTTGGCGCGGTCTTGGTTGGAGTGTCTTTCATCCATAACTTCATAATTGCAGGCCATTTCTACTAATTCTGAGAATGAGAGTTTGATGTTGCTCATGGCTCTGTCATGGTACTTGCGTCGTAGCCCAAATATACACCTCTTGTTCTTAGCTTTGTTGGTCATAATAAGCTCTGGAGCGTAGCGCGACAGCTGAGTGAATTTATTACGGTAATCTTGGATAGAGAGATCTCCCTACTGGAGATTAGCAAACTGCTCTCGCATCCGCTCTAAGGCCTGCTCAGGTACAAACTTCTCGTTGAACATGGTCTTGAATTGCTCCCAGGTCCTAACAGTACCTGCCACATCTTCCGAGGTGATGGCATCCCACCACAACTCTGCTTCTTCCTGTAAGAGCCAAATACCTAGTCATGCTTTGTTGTTGGTCCCCAATCCCATGCCCTCAAAAATCTTTTCATAGGTCTTCAACCAAGCAATAGCCTCTGTCACTGTACCAAGGCCAGAAAAGGGTTTTCCCCCCAGGTTCCTATATCTCTTCGCTATTCTGTCTAGCTCAAAGTCCTGGGGTGCTGGTGGCTGTATAATAAGGTCCTCCTCAGCTACGGGGATATTCCCCCGTCCTCCTGCTATGCCTGCTCGGCCTGCACGACCACCTCTGGCTGCTGCTGCTCGTGTAGCCATCAGATAGACTACTATATAAGCAAGAAAAGAGTCAAGCTCACAGAATTGATAACTTTCATAAATGATAAAGCAGGGGAACATAAGGAAAGGTAATGATGTACTGATCAAATTGTTTTGCTAATCTTCTTAGCTCATTCTAGGACATCACTAATCCTATCTCTAATGAGCTACTCGCCTTAGAACACTACTGATTCTATTCTGACGAGGTGTTTAATGTGTTAGACTCCGGAACTAAGGTTAACCAAAGCTCTGATACCAACTGTGACGATCCCAAAATCCGTGTGACGGTATTAAGGATAATCATTGGAATATAACACATCAATCATCATAGCAGAGTATAGATAATAGCAAAAACAATAAATAGAATAATTTTACATAGATATGACAGCGGAATCATAACATGTAACAACATCAGAATAGCACAACGCAAGATATAACTTAGTAAATAAAAGGGAAATGATCAGTCACCATCGCCAGAGGCGGAATATATACATGCAGTGAGACATAATAAGGGTATCAGTCTACATCGCCGAAGGCGGTACATATACATACGATAACAAGTACTGGAAGTAAAGCAGTCTGCATCGCCTGTGGCGGAATCATAATATAAATACAATAATGGCGGAAATGTCAAAGTCATCTCGGTGAAGTCAGCCTCGCCATGAGCCAAAAGTGCACTCCATACTACAGTGTTGAGCCAAAAACAACCTGTCACCTGTGAACTAGGCTGCCCATGTGAAAATAAGGGCACCTGCGTTTGCAAAGTGAAACAAACAACGAGTCAGTTATGGGGACTGGTATGAGAAATCTACTTAACAGTTTAAACAACAGTAATAAGCAAATCATAGGACCACGCCACTTTCGCGGAACGGGTTTACTCCAGTGATTGCTGGTGCATTTAAAACAAAGTAAATTCTTTAAAACAACGCAATGCTTTTAAAAAGAATGAAGCCATTATAAGACTCAAGTCCCATCATACAATGCAACGCAAGCCGGAGGATAGAGTTTTACCTTATAATGGCCAAATATGCTTAATACGTGTAAAGAAAAATCATTTGATATTATTACTAGTGCGTATATGTTTCAAAAACGAATAGCAGCATAAATATCAATCATAGGCGGCATAGCTACCATCTACTATGTCGCCATACTAGTTCTACAATTGAATCCGTTATTTCGTATTGGAAATTGGATTTCCGTCATGAGTCGAGGCAAGGGGCAAGCTCCTCTCCGCTTCGAGACACTCTAGCAAATGCCTCAGGACTACACACTCTGGGTAACCCCTGGATCCTCCAAGGCCGGTCCTCTCTTACGTTTGAGGATTATTTATTCCTGAACACACGTTTCCCGGTCCTTACAGACCTATAATCGAGGCGCCTCGCATTCCAACAACCAGATAGGTGAAAAGTAGATATATATGTCAGGGCTGGTAGGTCACTGACATCACCATAGCTAGAAAGAAACGTCATGCAATCCTTGGGTCCTTATCCCGTTTTTAACTCATACCGAGGTGTGAGGCTCATGAATCCACGCTATACACAAAGCCAGGCTACGTAGGCCGTGGTTTTATCATCAAACACAAAACTTTGCTTTGCAACAGAAGCCTTGATCACAACATCTTGGCATGCCACATTGGAAATCCACTCCATACGACTGATTTCTATCGATATATAACCTCTGAGCTCGTACGTCTTAGAGAAGGGCGTTAAGCAAAAGAATAAATTCTCCGCCGCCAAACAGATATATATTTAACAGAGATCAATCAGTATAGAGCAAAATCCAATGTCAGACACAGTCCATTTACAAGTCCGTTCTGGGTCTGAACGAAACCGGAGGCGTCAATTCCTCGTATATCCGTACAATCGACACATACATTCAGACGGCTACTTCTTCCGTTCCTTCACGGTAGCTACTCCAATCAGGAACCTCAGCAGCGCCCATCCAACCGATGCGAAGATCGTCGGTCTTGAATCGTCTTTGTATTTTCCAATTCGAATCGTTCGATAAATTATTTGAAATGATGGTTAGCTCGGCCTTTTCAAATAATTCACGTAATTAGAATTCAAATCAATTCTTACCATGGTTATATTATTGGACATTCATATTTCAGTTCTTTAGTGTTATTTTCGTGTCAAACACATACAACCATCAAATATCAAACAGATCAAGCCAAATTGGTTTATTTCCAATCTATGTTGCTTATAATATTTTATAACGATTTTTCACCATTTTTATTTATTTAAAAATGGCGACGTTTCAGGTCATGCCGTGGCACTGGCGCTCTTTTTCCCCTAATTTGTTTTACACATATCGGAAAATCTAACCGTTGGATTTCTACAAAGTCCATATCACTGGGAAGATATTCCCAAAGCGAACCCAATGGTTCCAGTTTCGTGAAAATCCGACGTTCGGATCTTCCACACTAGTCGTTTGAAGTTACGGTTTCAAAATTCGAACTACAGCGTCGTTATTCGATTTAATTTAATTATATTTATATTTATATAAATATAAACGATTCTGGCGCTGTTTTTCTTCAGATTTGAATTAAACATTCCAGACAATCCAACCGTTGGACTTTTACAATGTTGGTGCCGTTGGAAAGATATTTCCAAGGCGAACCCAGCGGTTGCGGTTTCGAGAAAATCCGATGGTCGGATTTCTCGTTCTAATCGCTTCAAATTACGATTCCAAAACAAGAACTGCACGGCTTCGATTCCTTTCAATTCTATTTATATTTATATATATAAATATAGTTCATTCCTTTATTTCAAATATAGTTCATTCTTTTATTTCAACATCGTTTTCACTTCAAATATTTCACTAACGCCTTAATATTTCGAAAAATTTCGCCATAACCTCCTTTGTACGGGAAGGGGTTTGGAAATTTATTGGGCCGTGTTAGGTACCCAATAAATCCTATAAAGCATCCACATATTTATAGTGATATATTATGGTGTTTATAATGGAGCGTGTATAGATAATAACTCTAGAGAATAAATTCTCGTCACCCTGTCAAGCCCGAGGGAGCGTTTATTTTTAATTACTCCAGAGGATAAATCCTCGTCACCTCGTCCCGTGTGGGAATAAATAGTCCATGTGCCGTATCTAATGACTAGAGAGACGTGATTATTGTAAACTCCAGACCCGTGTGGGGTTTTTATTAATCTGGCAATTTATCATTATATTTTATATAGTCCATATCAGTCATCAGTTCAACCTGTAGTATATAATCATCGCCATACAAGCCTCTCGCTCGTATGGTAAATCTTCCACCTCGTCACACAAGCTCCAAATGCTTATGTGGAATATGATGAAGTATGCCTATCGTCTAGGAGTATGCCATGAAGTGTAGTTCAAAATTAATTGTTACTATCCTATGGCGATGTTTATTATTTCACACAGAATAACCAGCACTCCGCATCCAATGGCATTCACAGGAGTTGATATAAAAATAAAACTGCGCAGCCAACTCATCAAGGCTTACCTATTTGTCGGGCACGCAAATAATTTCTTTACTCTACAGCTAATCCATTTTTCCTGTTCGACACATGTATATATATGTAGAACAAAGCTAATAATAATATTTCTAACGAACTAATATTTATTTCAACACGTGTGTATTTTTATCAAAGCGTATACATGATAAAAGAAATATTTTTATCATCAAAAATATTTATTCAACACGTGAATGTTTTTAACACTTCATATTCACAATAAAAATGATGCTTATATTGTCTATTCATTTTATTTTAAAATACGATAACATTCAACACATGAATTTCAATTCAACGAATGAATTTCAATTCAACACATGAATATCCTCTATAGTTTGTATATATATAAAAATGTGATTTTTATCGTTAAATCTATTTGTTTAAAATTCGAATAATATTCAACACATGAATTTCGATTCAAAGAATGAATTTCAATTCAACACATGAATATTCTCTATAGTTGTATATATATAAAAATGTGATTTTTACAGTTAAATCTATTTGTTTAAAATTCGAATAATATTCAACACATGAATTTCAACTCGATGAATGAATTTCAATTCAACACATGAATATTCTCTATAGTTGTATATATATAAAAATGTGATTTTTTTTGTTAAATCTATTTGTTTAAAATTCGAATAATATTCAACACATGAATTTCAACTCGACGAACGAATTTCAATTCAACTCATGAATATTCTCTATAGTTTGTATATATATAAAAATGTGATTTTTATCGTTAAATCTATTTGTTTAAAATTCGAATAATATTCAACACATGAATTTCGATTCAACGAATGAATTTCAATTCAACACATGAATATTTTCTATAGTTTGTATATATATAAAAATGTGATTTTTATCGTTAAATCTATTTGTTTAAAATTCGAATAATATTCAACACATGAATTTCAACTCGACGAACGAATTTCAATTCAACACATGAATATTGGTTTCAACATATGTAATTAATTTCAACAAATAAAAGTTATTCTAACACATGAATATTTCAGAAAATTTCGGCAGCATAACGGCAGGGTAGTTAAAACCGGGACCGTCCCTAGTACGGCTCCTCGCTCTACCTTAAAACCTCGCGGTTTTTGACAATGCGGATCATGCACCTAGTTCGCACGCAGGAGGCATGTTTTATTTTCATTTCCACAATCCTGTTCTAATTTGTTTTCAACAACAAGAGGGTATTTTTCAACCACAAAGGTATTTTTCAACCACAATATCAACCACAAACAATTATTTCCAACCATTCGTCATACCATATAATATCACGCCAATCACAAGCAATAAATATCGTCCATGTTCTATGGACGAGGGGAGTATGTATATATATATATATATATATATATATATATTATTTCTATAATTCACTTGCATTTCATCACTATTCAAAGCATATATGTTCATACAACGCTTATATAATTTATACATCGTTAATATAACTTATACAACACATGTACATGAGGTATACAATGCGTATATAATTTACACTTCGCTTATATAATTTATACAACACGATTCCATTCACACAATTTAGTTTAGATTCCTCACATTGGTTTTTGAAGTGCTAAAAATCGTAGGAAGATCAGAAAAATCCGCGGCTTCTGCTAGATGGTAGAGAGCCTCCCTACGGTCCCGATGTTTCCTGTTTCATCGAATTTCGTTAACACACTAAAAAGATATGATTTTTCAAAGTTTTGCAACACTTAAAAGTGTTATTTTCAATTCAGAAATTTCAAAGCAGAGTGCTTTTCAAACCTTCAAAACTAGGTTTTTAATCCACGATCAATCCGTGTTGTTTCGTCTCGATCAGATGCTGCGACGTCGAAGAGCTTCGAGCAGGCTTCTCGGCGCCTGTGGTGGCAGCGAACTCGGTGGCTCCAGGGACGATCGGCGGCGCTCCAAAGGTGCGGACTTCCTGGGCGAAATTCGACGTCGATAGGGGATGGTTTCAGTCGAGGGTTGGTTTGATTGGAAGAGGGGAGGAAGACGATTGGAAATGCCAACTGGGGGCGGCGGCGATCGAGGTGGAAAGGTTTGAACGGGTTTCGCCGTTCGTTTCTGGGGTTGACCGACTTTTTTTTTTTAGAGAGAAAATGAAAGATATTTTCTAATATATTAAATTTTGAAATTCCTATAATATCCTTTCTTGCCAACGTACACCAATTTCAACCCAACGACTGTCGCCTCTAGCTAAATACCCCCATTCCGAACACAATGGGATATGTTTCGTTGGCCAATTCGACTGTTACAGTCAGTTATTTTTCAAATTAAAGTATAAAACATTTTATATTCAATTTGAACGTACATTTCAATTTGCCAGGGCCATAAACTGAATTGAAAAATTCCAGAAAAATAAATCTAGCTTTGTTTTGACGATACGGTCCCAACAAAACCAGTTTCGTCGAATTCTGAGCTCGTATGCAAAATGTCCACTTTTAGGTCGACCTATTTTAACAGAAA
Source organism: Allium sativum (assembly GCA_030737875.1). NCBI lineage: Eukaryota > Viridiplantae > Streptophyta > Magnoliopsida > Asparagales > Amaryllidaceae > Allium > Allium sativum. The sequence continues at coordinate 115,644,880 of CM060921.1, forward strand.
TTGACCAATCACATTTTCTTTTGCCCCACTCACATACTAGCTTCAAAAATTATGAAATTTGAAACCTAGCAATAGTTTTACATCCCGGATCCAACAAAAGTGGTTTCGTTGAATTCCGAGGTCGTATGCAAAATATCTATTTTCAAGGGCTATATATTCTATATAGCGACCTTTCTGAAAATTCATTTGGCCATAACTCTTGATTCCTGTTATGAAACTTCGATTTTTCAGATTCGTTAGAAAGGTATTCATAAACAGATTTAAATATTTTTGGTTTCGCTAAAATCGGTTATATTTTCCACCCGGTACAGTCAGACAAAGTTTGTATTCAAATTTTCAAACTGCCTCACTATTCCGAATTCATTATTTTATTGAAATATGCTATTTCAATTGTTCAAATTCTTTGACAATAACAAATTTTAAAATTTTAAAATTGGTTCACATTTTCCAGGTTATTATATGATTAAATTGGTTATAGGGTACAAATTTTAATTAATCAAACAATAATCAAACAGCACAACCATCAATCAATTAGTTGATTAGCTTTTCAAATTCATAACTTTGATATGTAGTCAAAAAATCAGATTTTTGATGCTAAATCACAACAATAAGCCCTATCTAGTTTCAGTTCTCACACCAGTCAATTGGAAATATATAGAAATCTCACTTTTGAAACTCGAAAATAAATACTGGCGATGGTGCCCCGTCACCAGAATTATCCCCGGGCACTAGAGTGCGATTCTATAACTATCCAATACATTAAAACTTCGGATACACGTTTGCAAGACATATATGCAAAATCTTTATATATTGGATTTTCCAAATTCATATAAATAAATAATCAAATACGAATAATTGATTTAAATTTTCAAAACAAAATTTGTTTTCATTTTCAAAAATATACTCTTCACACTCGTTCTAGGATGCTACAGATCCCATCTCTAACGAGTCATTCCCATTGGATATTACTAATCCAATTTCTGATGAATTCTTTCATATGGTTCTAATGTGTCTTGTTCTCTGAGCTTTGTAAACCAATGCTCTGATACCAACTGTGACAACAAGGAATCTCGCTCGATCCGAATCAGTCGCTAAACCGATCTAGACCATTCAAAAACGCCTGATTGTTTCGAGAACACGACAAAATAGAACGCAGACGGAAGAACATTTCATTGTATATTACAACGATGCACCAGATTACAAGAATATACAGAGTATAAATGAATATTACATAGAAATATCAAAGATTTAAATTACATTTAAATACATAGCAGCGGAAAATAATACAATACACAACTAGAAGGAGATATACAGATACAAAACTTTCCGGATATCGTTCCAGCTGTAAACCAGGATCCTATGAATATAAATCTGCAAAACCAAAACAACTAGCTGCCCATGTCAAAATAAGGGCACCCAAAGTTCAGGTTAAAACAATAAACTCCAGGTCAGTCATGGGACTGGTGTGAGAACTAAAACAGTTATTAATCTTTATTTTAAAGTTAGGTAAATCAAGGTTCCACGCCGTATAACACGGAATGGGTTTCCTCCCAAGAATACCAGTGCATAAAACAAACAGCGCAATGCTAAATAGAGAAAAATGAAGCTATTATAAACCCAGGTCCTATCAAACAATGCAACGCAAGCCGGGGGATAGTGTTTTCCCTTATAATAGCCAAACATGCTTAGTACGTTTAAAACAAATCACTTGAAACTATTATAAGTGCATAGTGTATAAAACAACTTCAAATCATAAGTATCAATCATAAATGGCATGGGTACCATATATCATGTCGCCATACTAGTTCTACAATTAAAACCGCAAAATCACTTATTTGGAAGTTGGATTTCCATCGATGAACCGAGGCAAAAGATAGTCCTCAACCGATTCGAGACTCTCTAGCCCGAGCCTCAGATCAGAGCTCGAGTGACCTTGGAGCGACAGGGCCGGCCACCGATGTGGATTAAAATTCCTGAACACTGCGTTTCCCCGCCCTTTGGGGCGTAAGTCTGGTCCATCTGCCGACCAGAATGCATTGGCCAAAACTGATATAACCGAGGCGCCTCACAACAGCAACAACCACATAAGTCAAACTCGTTAGGGCGTGTAAAACCACTGACGCCACTTCTAACTAGAAAGAAACGCATGTCCTCCCTGAGGTCCGTCTCCCGTTTTTGGTTCATACCGGGTGTGAAACTCGCGAAGTAAACGTTACACAAAGCTACGCCACAAAGGCCGTGCTTCGATCATCAACCATAAGACTTTGCTTTTCAACAGAAGCCTTGATCATTCGCCATTTAGGCATGCCACACAGGCAATTCACTCTATGCGTTTGATATCCATCAGTATATAACCCCTGAGCTCGTACGTCTCAGAGAAGGGCATTAAGCAAGAGAATAAATTCTCCGCCGCCAAACATATATATATTTAATAGAAATCAATCACACAGACTAAAATCCAATGTTAGACACACAGTCCATTTACAAGTTCGTTCTGGGTCTAAATGAAACCGGAGGCACCTAGTACCCCGCATATCCATCGATCTCCAAGTACGTCTAGACGACAACCAACTATTTCCATCTTCTTAGTTGTATATCCCAATCAAGATCATCAGTAATCACCCAAACGACGTGAAGACCTCCGGTCTTCGACCACCGTCTTCATCTTCGACTTATCGTCGTATCAGTTATTCAGAATGGGCTAAACCCTGTCTTTCCGAATAACTCGCGTATATTTTAAATAAGTGTTACACAAACACAACATACGCCTCATTCCAATTCATCAGTCACTAACCGTAAATTAATCAAGAAAATAATTCCCCAAATATTAACCCCGAAGGCCGAAACCAACATCAGATCAATATCCAGAAAACCATTCTGCTTAGCTAACCGACAGTTAGTTTCTAAATTTCACATTCATAGGGAAAGGTTCCCATTAATTTTATCAAAGATAAATTCCTTGAATTTATTCTTTAATCTTCTTTTGAATTTCGATTCAACTAGTCGGGATTAACGAACCTTACCGAAGTAATCATTTGTTTTAATTTCCCAATCCCAACCTATTCATCCCATGAAGTAAAACTGGTAATACTTCATATCTAACACCCTGTTGTTATCGGTAAATTCAACTACCATTTCACGTTCAAATCTAATTAAAGACTTAACTATCGCCTGGAGCAAAACTGGTGATAGTCCATTCTCGATCATTTCATTCTAATTAAAGATTCATTAAAACTCCACTTAGTTTTAATCTGTGACTAGGTTAAAAAATCAGTGTCATTTAAAACACGGTTCACGATAAACCCAAAATCACATCACATTTCAATCAGTCCCTAACCGTAAATTAGCAAGTGAGAAGTTCCCTAAGTATTAACCCCGAATGCCGAAACCAACATCAAATCAATACCCTAGAAACCATTCAACTCAACTAATCTCCAGTTAGTTTCTGAATTTTCTTAACTCCTTTGGGTCTAAGAACAGTATTATTGAAGATACCGTTCACGACAACCCAAAATCACATTTCATTAATTATCGGGTTAAAGAACAAGTGTTATTTAAAACACTGTTCACGATAAACCCAAAAATCAATACCAATTCAATTCCAATTAAATATTATTTAATTGGCACACTTCATTAAATCTAAATAAAAAGATTTAATCTTTTTCTCAACTAGGCTTAAGAAAAGTGTTAATGAAGACACCATTCACGACAAACCCAAATCACATTTGATATTAAATACAAGGCTCTGAAATTATATCGGCTTATATTCAATATCAAACTCTACGACTAACAAATATCCTATTGGAAATAACGATATAAATATATCTTTCAAATTCCCATAACAATATCTATATCATCACGAAATCCAACATCAAAATATTCCGAAGACAATTTCGATTCAAATCTATTTTAATTCAATTATTGGAAATTCAGGTTATTTTCAAAACCATTTTCTAATCCAATTTATTTATATAAAAATGAATAGAATTATAATTCTAGTTCAAAACTAGTTCATTTCGATAAAAATCTGTTATTATCTTTTCAAATATGGAGTTTTTCATCCCAATTCTTCCCAAATCATTTCTTATAATTTCACACAAATTATTATTATTTTTAATAATTTTATCAAGGCCCGTATAGCCGATTTCCATCAATGGCCATCGAGTTGCACTTACAGCGACCTTTTCAAAATTTGATTTGGACATAATTCCAAATCCAACCGTTAGATTTCTAATTTCTAATATTCGTTAGAAAGCTCTTTTCGATACGAACCCAACGGTTCCGGTTTTAGGATAATCCGACGGACGGATCACCCGTAATATCCGTTCGAAGTCAATGGTCGAAATTCGTGAACTGCCGTGACGCGGCGCGTTCTATTCAGGCCATTATATTATATATATATAACATATATAATATATACTTCGTTGACTTCTTTTAAAATGTATTATATAAATCGTTTTAAATTCATTTTCAAATCGATTTCAACTTTTTTCAAATTCAAATCAAAATTGAAATTTTCCTTATAAATTCGATTTAAATTCATTTCAAATTGATTTCAATTCAAATTGATTTCTAATTCAATTTCAGTTCGTTTTCAATTCAATTCAATTTCAATTCGAATTCATTTCTATTCGATTTCAATTCGAATTCATTTCTATTCAGTTTCAGTTCGAATTTCAATTCTTTTCAAAATATCAGATTTTGAAATCACTTTCGATATTCATTAAAAAATGAATAAAATCGGTATAAATATCGTTCACGTCAAAAAGGCGTCAATCTAATCAACACGGCTTCATATATTTCTATTTTCAAATATTCTATTTCAAATATTCTATTTCAAATATTTCTTTTTCAAATATTTCTATTTCAAAACTGGAATGAGGCCCAATCAATTACCATATAATGTTAATTATATGGATTTTCTACAACACATGTATACAATAACAACGATGAATAATCAACCATCATCCAAAGTGCATTCTACACTGTATAAGTATCAAATATAAATATTTAACGCTCATAACAGTCTGTCAATCAATCGATCGACATACAACTAATTATTGGGATTAGTGTATGTCATATATCATCCCAATACCCGTGTGGGGTTTCAAACAATCAAACACAGATTTTATTTGTGCAGTTGGGCGATGTGTAAAATTTATCATCCCAAACAATATCAGTCAAATGTGTGTATATAAACAAATCGTCCGATCTGTTTATATTAGTTTACTTCATATACACTTTAAAAATTCTATTTTTAACTATAAAATATTTTCCACTATAAAATATTTTATTTCATTTCACATCACATCACACAATCAAATACACATCAAAATCAAACAAACAAGCATACAAGCCGTCCATGGTCTGTGGACGACGGGTGTCGGGTGCTACTAAACACCGTCTGCATCCTAGTATATATTTTAACTAGAAAATAAAATTAAAAGGTGAGAAGTTCTCACCAACTAGCTAAACCGAATGCCACAACTCTTCAAATGTAGAAGTCTTCGCCGTTCCTTCTTTCATTACTTTCGTCATCCATATTCACTACATATATAAAAATCGAATTTTTACTTCGCTATTCAATATATAAAAATCGAATTTTTACCTTGTTAACTTCTATATAAAAATCGAGTTTTTTACTTCGTTATTCAATATATAAAAATCGAATTTTTACCTTGTTAACTTCTATATAAAAATCGAATTTTTATATACGTTACTTAATGGTAAAAATCTTTCCTTTTCTTTTATAAAAATCGAATCTTTTCCAGTTTAAAAATTGAATCTTTTCTATTGTAAAAATTGCATCTTTTCTATTGTAAAAATCATAACTTTATGTGAAATAAAAATTAAAACTTTCTGCTTAATAAAAATCCGCTTTTATAGCTAACTAAAATATGTTTTTATAGCTAACTAAATCAGTATTTATAAAATATATATAAAAAACACTTACAGGATTGAAATCGAACGAAGGGGATAAGAGAAGGAGGTAGGAGGAAGGAGGGGGTGCTGGGGGACCCGCGGCGCCTGTCAGAGGGGGGGGGGTGCGATGCTAGGGTTTCACCGTGGGCTTCGGGGGAGGCTGTGTCGCGTTTTGAGGTGGAGTAGAAGGTGCGGAGGGAGGGGGATTCGGGGCAGACGATGGGGAGGGGATGGAGGCGACGCCGTTGCTGGAGTGGGCGCGATGAACGTCGGTGTTCGACACTGGTGGAGGCGCGATCGATTTTTAGTTTAGGTTTTTTTATTTCTCTTTGGAAAAAGTGAACGGGGGGGGGGGGGGGGGGGGGGGCTTATGTGAGAGTATATAGAGAAAGGGGAATAATATAATAATAATATTTTTATTAATTTTAATTTTCAAAAGGTTGACTTTCTATTTGAGTTCGAAACGGGACCCAACGACTGTCGTCCCTAGCGTATTACCCCCGTTCCGAACACAATGGGATATGTATCGTAGGCCAATTCGACTATTTGAATCAGTTTCTGTTTAAATTAAAACATAAATCTATATATATTCAATTTGAACGTACATTTCAAATTATCAGGGTCACATACAGTCTCTAAAAATTCCCAAAAAATATCTTCTAGCTTCGTATTGATGATACGGTCCTAACAAAACTGATTTCGTCAATTTCCAAGACCGTTTGAAAAATGGCCATTTTCAGGTCGATTGAAATTGACAAAACATGTTTTCCTTTGCCACACTCACATATTGATTCGAAAAATTATGAAATTTGGAATCTAGCAATAATTTGACATCACGGATCCAACAAAAGTGGTTTCGTCGAAATCCGAGGTCGTTTGCAAAATGGCTATTTTTAAGGGCCAGAATTCCATAGCGACTATTCTGAAAATTCATTTGGACATAACTTTTGATTCCCGCTATGAAATTTTGATTTCCCGGATTCTTGGAAAGATATTCTCAATTAGATTCAAATATTTTTTGTTTCACTAAAATCCGGTTTATTTTGAATCTTGTATGTTCAATTGAAATCTGAAATCGAATTATCAAACTACCGCGCCATTTTCAATTCCTTTTAATTAAAATAAAATATTAATATTCTAATGACGATGCATATAAATATATACATTCGAATTCTATTCAAAATAAATTTCTCGTCGATATTATTTAAAATAATTCATTTTAAATAATCAAAATTCGCTAAAATTGCCAAAATAAAAATTTTAAATTGGCTCGGATTTCCGGGTTATTACAATCTCCCCCACTTAAAACTTTTCGTCCCCGAAAAGGAACGAAGCCGAAAGTTGTTTAACAAATCAACTCAACTTTCTTTATTTTCACTACGGCTTAAGTTCTTCAACTTTTCAGTTTCTAAGAACTATTCAAATTTTTCAAAAATTTGGCTAACACCCTAAATTTTCGAAAAATTTCGCCATAACCTCCCCTGCACCGGGAGCACCGGGAAAATCCCGAAATTGCCATATAGGCCTTCTGATCTCAAAAAGGAAAAGAAAAAACCAAGCGGCTAGCCAATCGGCTCAAAAAATCATCATCACCCAAACAAAACAGTAAATTATGATAAACATGTACCTATTTGTCGGGCAAACAATTTTATTTCTCTGCTCTAGCCTCCTTGCTATGACCTGTTCAATGTAAGTACATGTATATGCAAGCAAATGCGACCAAATTTCAATACAACTCACTATTTGATCAAATTGGTTATAGGGTATAAATTTTAATTAATCAAATAATAATCAAACAGCACAACCATCAATCAATTAGTTGATTAGCTTTTCAAATTCATAACTTTGATATGTAGTCAAAAAATCAGATTTTTGATGCCAAATCACAACAATAAGCCCTATCTAGTTTCGGATCTCACACCAGTCAATTGGAAATATATAGAAATCTCACTTTCGAAACTCGAAAATAAATACTGGTGATGGTGCCCCGTCACCAGAATTATCCCCGGGCACTAGAGTGCGATTCTATAACTATCCAATACATTAAAACTTCGTATACACGTTTGCAAGACATAAATGCAAAATCTTTATATATTGGATTGTCCAAATTCATATAAATAAACAATCAAATACGAATAATTGATTTAAATTTTCAAAACAAAATTTGTTTTCATTTTCAAAAATATACTCTTCACACTCGTTCTAGGATACTACTGATCCCATCTCTAATGAGTCATCCCCATTGGATATTACTAATCCAATTTCTGATGAATTCTTTCGTATGGTTCTAATGTGTCTTGTTCTCTGAGCTTTGTAAACCAATGCTCTGATACCAACTGTGACAACAAGGAATCTCGCTCGATCCGAATCAGTCGCTAAACCAATCTAGACCGTTCGAAAATGCTTGATTGTTTCGAGAACACGACAAAATAGAACGCAGACGGAAGAACATTTCATTGTATATTACAACGATGCACCAGATTACAAGAATATACAGAGCATAAATGAATATTACACAGAAATATCAGAGATTTAAATTACATTTAAATACATAGCAGCGGAAAATAATACAATAGACAACTAGAAGGAGATATACGGATACAAAGCTTTCCGGATATCGTTCCAGCTGTAAACCAGGATCCTGTGAATATAAATCTGCAAAACCAAAACTACTAGCTGCCCGTGTCAAAATAAGGGCACCCAGAGTTCAGGTTAAAACAATAAACTCCAGGTCAGTCATGGGACTGGTGTGAGAAATAAAACAGTTATTAATCTTTATTTTAAAGTTAGGTAAATCAAGGGTCCACGCCATATAACACGGAATGGGTTTCCTCCGAAGAATATAAGTGCATAAAACAAATAGCGCAATGCTAAATAGAGAAAAATGAAGCTATTATAAGACCCGGGTCCTATTACACAATGCAACGCAAGCCGGCGGATAGGGTTTTCCCTTATAATAGCCAAACATGCTTAGTACGTTTAAATCAAATCACTTGATACTATTATAAGTGCAGAGTGTATGAAACAACTTCAAATCATAAGTATCAATCATAGACGGCATGGGTACCATATATCATGTCACCATACTAGTTCTACAATTAAAACAGCAAAATCACGTATTTGGAAGTTGGATTTCCATCGATGAACTGAGGCAAAAGATAGCCCTCAATAGATTCGAGACTCTCTAGCCCGAGCCTCAGGTCAGAGCTCGAGTGACCTTGGAGCGATAGGGCCAGTCCACCGATGTGGATTAAAATTCCTGAACACTGCGTTTCCCCGCCCTTTGGGGCGTAAGTCTGGTCTGTCTGCCGCACAGAATGCATCGGCCGAAACCAATATAACCGAGGCACCTCGCAACAGCAACAACCACATAAGTCAAACTCGTCAAGGCGTGTAAAACAACTGACGCCACTTCTAACTAGAAAGAAACGCATGTCCTCCCTGAGGTCCGTCTCCCGTTTTTTGTTCATACTGGGTGTGAAACTCGCGAAGTAAACGTTACACAAAGCTACGCCACAAAGGCCGTGCTTCGATCATCAACCACAAGACTTTGCTTTTCAACAGAAGCCTTGATCATTCGCCACTTAGGCATGCCACACAGGCAATTCACTCTATGCGTTTAATATCCATCAGTATATAACCCCTGAGCTCGTACGTCTCAGGGAAGGGCGTTAAGCAAGAGAATAAATTCTGCGCTGCCAAACAGATATATATTTAATAGAAATCAATCGCACAGACTAAAATCCAATGTCAGACACACAGTCCATTTATAAGTTCGTTCTGGGTCTGAACGAAACCGGAGGCACCTAGTACCCTGCATATCCATCGATCTCTAAGTACGTCTGGACGACCACCCACTGGTTCCATCTTCTTGGGTGTACATCCCAATCAAGATCATCAGTAATCACCCAAAAGACGTGAAAACCTCCGGGCTTCGACCACCATCTTCATCTTCGACTTATCGTCGTATCAGTTATTCAAAATGGGCTAAACCCGGTCTTTCCGAATAACTCGCGTATATTTTGAATAAGTGTTACACAAACACAACATACGCCTCATTCCAATACATCAGTCACTAACGCTAAATTAATCAAGAGAAAAATTCCCCAAATATTAACCCCGAAGGCCGAAACCAACATCAGATCAATATCCAGAAAACCATTCTGCTTAGCTAATCGACAGTTAGTTTCTAAATTTCACATTCATAGGGAAAGGTTCCCATTAATTTTATCAAAGATAACTTCCTTGAATTTATTCTTTAATCTTCTTTTGAATTTCGATTCAACTAGTCGGGATTAACGAACCTTACCGAAGTAATCATTAGTTTTAATTTCCCAATCCCAACCTATTCATCCCATGAAGTAAAACTGGTAATACTTCATATCTAACACCCTGGTGTTATCGGTAAATTCAATTACCATTTCACGTTCAAATCTAATTAAAGATTTAACTATCGTCTGGAGCAAAACTGGTGATACTCCATTCTCGATCATTTCAATCTAATTAAAGATTCATTAAAACTCCACTTAGTTTTAATCTGTAACTGGGTTAAAGAATCAGTGTCATTTAAAACACGTTTCACGATAAACCCAAAATCACATCACATTTCAATCAGTCCCTAACTGTAAATTAGCAAGTGAGCAGTTCCCTAAGTATTAACCCCGAAGGCCGAAACCAACATCAGATCAATACCCCAGAAACCATTCAACTCAACTAATCTCCAGTTAGTTTCTGAATTTTCTTAACTCCTTTGGGTCTAAGAACAGTATTATTGAAGATACCGTTCACGACAACCCAAAATCACATTTCATTAAATATCGAGTTAAAGAACAAGTGTTATTTAAAACACTATTCACGATAAACCCAAAAATCAATACCAATTCAATTCCAATAAATATTATTTAACTGGTACACTTCATTAAATCTAAATAAAAAGATTTAATCTTTTTCTCAACTAGGCTTAAGAAAAGTGTTAATGAAGACACCATTCACGACAAACCCAAATCACATTTGATATTAAATACAAGACTCTGAAATTATATCGGCTTATATTTAATATCAAACTCTACGACTAAAAAATATCGTATTGGAAATAACGATATATATATATATATATATATATATCTTTCAAATTCCCATAACAATATCTGTATCATCACGAAATCCAACATCGAAATATTCCGAAGACAATTTCGATTCAAATCTATTCTAATTCAATTATTGGAAATTCTGGTTATTTTCAAAACCATTTTTTAATCCAATTTATTTATATAAAAATGAATAGAATTATAATTCTAGTTCAAAACTAGTTCATTTCGATAAAAATCTATTTTTATCTTTTCAAATATGGAGTTTTTCATCCCAATTCTTCCCAAATCATTTCTTATAATTTTACACTAATTATTACTATTTTTAATAATTTTTATCAAGGCCCGTATAGTCGATTTCCATCAATGGCCATCGAACTGCACTTACAGCCACCTTTTCCAAATTTGATTTGGACATAATTCCAAATCCAACCGTTAGATTTCTAATTTCTAATATTCTTTAGAAAGCTCTTTTCGATATGAACCCAACGGTTCCGGTTTTAGGAGAATCCGATGGTCGAATCTCCCGTAATATCCGTTCGAAGTCAATGGTCGAAATTCACGAACTGCCGCGATGCGGCGCGTTCTATTCAGGCCATTATATTATATATATAATATATATAATATATACTTCGTCGATTTCCTTTTAAAACGTATTATATAAATCGTTTTAAATTATTTTTCAAAACGATTTCAACTTCTTTTCAAATTCAAATCAAAATTGAATTTTTCCTTATAAATTCGATTTAAATTCATTTCAAATTGATTTCTAATTCAATTTCAGTTCGTTTTCAATTCAATTCAATTTCAATTCGAATTCATTTCTATTCGATTTCAATTCGAATTTATTTCTATTCAGTTTCAGTTCGAATTTCAATTCTTTTCAAAATATCAGATTTTGAAATCACTTTCGATATTCATTAAAAAAATGAATAATATCGATATAAATATCGTTCGTGTCAAAATGGCGTCAATCTAATCAACATGGCTTCATATATTTCTATTTTCAAATATTCTATTTCAAATATTTCTTTTTCAAATATTTCTATTTCAAAACTGCAATGAGGCCCAATCAATTACCATATAATGTTAATTATATGGATTTTCTACAACACATGTATACAATAACAACGATGAATAATCAACCATCATCCAAAGTGCATTCTACACTGTATAAGCATCAAATATAAATATTTAACGCTCATAACAGTCTGTCAATCAATCGATCGACATACAACTGATTATTGGGATTAGTGTATGTCATCTATCATCCCAATACCCGTGTGGGATTTCAAACAATCAAACACAGATTTTATTTGTGCAGTTGGGCGATGTGCTAAATTTATCATCCCAATCAATATCAGTCAAATGTGTGTATAAAAACAAATCGTCCGATCTGTTTATATTAGTTTACTTCATATACACTTTAAAAATTCTATTTTTAACTATAAAATATTTTCCGCTATAAAATATTTTATTTCATTTCACATCACATCATACAATCAACTACGCATCAAATTCAAACAAATAAGCATACAAGCCGTCTATGGTCTGTGGACGACGGGTGTCGGGTGCTACTAAACACCGTCTGCATCCTAGTATATATTTTAACTAGAAAATAAAATTAAAAGGTGAGAAGTTCTCACCAACTAGCTAAACCGAAAGCCGTGACTCTTCAAATGTAGAAGTCTTTGCCGTTCCTTCTTTCATCACTTTCGTCATCCATATTCACTACATATATAAAAATCGAAATTTTACTTCGCTATTCAATATATAAAAATCGAATTTTTACCTTGTTAACTTCTATATAAAAATCGAATTTTTTACTTCGCTATTCAATATATAAAAATCGAATTTTTACCTTATTAACTTCTATATAAAAATCGAATTTTTATATACGTTACTTAATGGTAAAAATCATTCCTTTTCTTTTATAAAAATCGAATCTTTTCCATTTTTAAAATCGAATCTTTTCTATTGTAAAAATCGCATCTTTTCTATTGTAAAAATCATAAATTTATGTGAAATAAAAATTAAAACTTTCTGCTTAATAAAAATCCGATTTTATAGCTAACTAAAATATGTTTTTATAGCTAACTAAATCAGTATTTATAAAATATATATAAAAAAAACACTTACAGGATTCAAATCGAACTAAGGGGATAAGAGAAGGAGGTAGGAGGGGGTGCTGGGGGACCAGCGGCGCCTGTCAGAGGGGGGGTGCGATGCTAGGGTTTCACCGTGGGCTTCGGGGGAGGCTGCGTCGCGTTTTGAGGTGGAGTAGAAGGTACAGAGGGAGGGGGTTTCAGGGCAGCCGAGGGGGAGGGGATGGAGGCGCCGCCGCCGCTGCTGGAGGGGGTGCGATGAACGTCGGTGGTCGACGCTGGTGGAGGCGCGATCGATTTTTAGTTTAGGGTTTTTTTATTTCTCTTTGGAAAAAGTAAACCGGGGGGGGGGGGGGGGGCTGATGTGAGAGTATAGAGAGAAAGGGGAATAATATAATAATAATATTTTTATTAATTTTAATTTTCAAAAGGTTGACTTTCTATTTGAGTTCGAAACGGGACCCAACGACTGTTGTCCGTAGCGTATTACCCCCGTTCCGAACACAATGGGATATGTATCGTAGGCCAATTCGACTGTTTGAATCAGTTTCCTTTTAAATTAAAACATAAATATATATATATTCAATTTGAACGTACATTTCAAATTATCGGGGTCACATACAGTCTCTAAAAATTCCCGAAAAATATCTTCTAGCTTCGTATTGACGATATGGTCCTAACAAAACTAATTTCGTCAAATTCCAAGACCGTTTGAAAAATGGCCATTTTCAGGTCGATCGAAATTGACAAAACACGTTTTCCTTTGCCACGCTCACATATTGATTCGAAAAATTATGAAATTTGGAATCTAGCAATAATTTGACATCACGGATCCAACAAAAGTGGTTTCGTCGAAATCCAAGGTCGTTTGCAAAATGGCTATTTTTAAGGGCCAGAATTCCAAAGCGACTATTCTGAAAATTCATTTGGACATAACTTTTGATTCCCGCTATGAAATTTTGATTTCCTAGATTCGTTGGAAAGATATTCTCGATTAGATTCAAATATTTTTGGTTTCACTAAAATTCGGTTTATTTTGAATCCTGTATGTTCAATTGAAATTTGAAATCGAATTATCAAACTACCGCGCCATTTTCAATTCCTTTTAATTAAAATAAAATATTTATATTCTAACGACGATGCGTATAAATATATACATTCGAATTCTATTCAAAATAAATTTCTCGTCGATATTATTTAAAATAATTCATTTTAAATAATCAAAATTCGCTAAAATTTCCAAAATAAAAATTTTAAATTGGCTCGGATTTCCGGGTTATTACATGGAGGGATCCAACGGGATTCCTCAAATATATTTAATGTTATTTATTTTCAAATTATCATTATATGAACTGTTCAGATTGGACAATTGATTTGATCATTGAGCGTTGAACTGAAATTCAACAATTTATTTTGTTTAAATCAACGAGTAGTACTAGTTGATTAATTGGCAGTATATGGCCTATACATCAATCGTTTTCCAAATATGGATTTACCGTCAAGTGAATCGACGTAAATGAAATTATGAAATTTATTTTATAACTAAAAATAGATTTCTAAAACTATTATTTTAAATTAAATTTGTTAAAAGAAAAAAATATTTATTATTTAAATTCATAAGTAATTATTAATTGATATTATAAAGCAAATTCTGATATTATTCAGATTTATAAGAAAATGGGTAGAGCACAACCCAACGGTTAAGAATTGGATAACTGCTTTTTTAAAACAATTAAATGGAATTATTTAAACTAATTATATTATTAATTATTTAAAGTGATAAATAATTGGGATCGATTAACAGATTAATCGTGTATTGAATTGACTAAGTCAACCACTGGGATTGATTATTAAATTAATTTATTTTGAATTAATTTCTATAAGATTTTAAAAGAGAATTTACTATTTATTTTAGTCAATTTTGAAGTTAAGTATTGCTATTGTAGTTAGTGATCAAAGAAAATTATTATTTCAATAATAATTTAAGAGATTAAATTTTTATCTGAAATTCATTTGAAAAGTGATTTAAGTGAGATGTATCTAATCGAAATATGGAAGGAGTTTATGAACGGATTTTATATAAAACCCGAGTTTTTATAACGAAGTTGTAAAAAGACTTTTAAGCGAATATGATAGCTTAAATCAAATATTTACTGAATATTTGAAGTTAGAAAAGGGAATTTATAAATTGGGAAATGGTATTAAATGGTTAACGAAGTGAGATTTATTCCGAGGTTTGGAATGTGATATTTCGAAGTTCGGAATGTTAAGCGACGTCGAGAGTAAGTTAAGTAAAAGAATTCAGAAAAGGAAACGAATATAAGCGTCGTAAATAATTTACAATGGGGCTTGTAAATGAAGTAAAAGGTTTGGAAAATGAATTTTGTAATTATAAATAATAAATTGCATTATTTGATTTATAAATTGAAGATCGTTAAAAAGATCGCTATGTCATTTTAGAAAACACATAGGTTGTCGAAATGATTTGGAAAAATTATAATATAAGAAATTAGGAAGTTTTGAAATGAAATCTGTAACGTTTGTTGCAGATGATAAATGAATTGTTTTGATAAAAATGATTCATATAGATGACAATTGTAAGGACCGTAAAAGATATTATTATAAGATTTGTAAAGATATTTATATTAGATTTGATAAAGAGAGATATATGATTTAAAACAAATATAGTATTACAAACAAGTTTTGAAGAATATTTATGAATAGATGTTGGAGAAATTTTATAAAAGATTCTATTTATAATAGAATCAAAGCTCGAGTAATATTATGAAGAATTATTAAAGATTTATAGAGCTGTATAATTTTATTTTACTTAATACTAAATTAAGTAAACGTTATTGAGATTTAAATAAGATTTTCAAAGGAAAACATGTGGTTAATAAACTTCTTTCTATTATGAAGATATGAATGTTGTTGGCTAAGGTCTGAGAGGTAAATAAAATACCCCAACTTGAACGACATCACGATTATCCAAGAATGGTATCAGTTTATAAACAAGATAAATTGAGGGAAACATAAGTTATGATTTCCATAAAGAACATTGAAACACTATGTTCGAAAAGTTTGTAAGCGAATGGAATGATTTGTAAGAATATTCTTATTTATAATAAGAAATACAAGACAAACTCTAAATTTTGGGAGATTATAAAAATATAATTAACATATGTTTAAATTAAGAGGCCAAGTAATGCTGAGTACTAAATCAGTGAACTCATTTTATTCCCATAATTATTTATTTGATAGTTAAATAACCGACTATCAAATCTGGCTAATACGATTGTTGGTATGGAAAGACCGGGATTGAATTTATATTCGAAAACCATTTCGAACTAGCAAATACGTGGAAGACACTAATTGAAGATGGAGCAATTGAAGACCATGGATCTTCATGAGTGAAAGGATTATTTGTCAAATCTCTCTGGTTAGCTCCTAGAGGTACTTCGACAGTGGTTCTGTCGTGATTGGAATCTTTCGGATTGCAAGGACTATTCCCTACTGATCCATAGGGTAATTCAAGGATGTGGTAGGAGAGTGCCTTCAGTTCATCCTGTTCCTGGATGACTCATATGGACGAATGTCTGACAAAGTATTCCTTAAGAATCACATACATTGATTTTTACAAACGTATTTTTGTTAGTTGTAGAGTATTTTTGTAGACGTTAATTAGTTATTTCTAGTGGATCTAACAGTGTGGCATTTAAAGTGAATGGAGATGTGTTGTTCTGAAGTATAAGCTTAACCTCTAGCCTCATCAACCAGGAAATGGAATAAAATCGGGTAGGTCGCATGGCTATGTGGGTTGCACCCATCAACAGGGTATATCATTACCTGATCTGGTGAAATCAAATACCTTTGGTTGTCCCTTTTATTTTTGTATGTATGTTATCGGTTCGGTTGGCAGGCCCCCAACTGTGGTAATGATATATTCGGTACTCTCAACGAAGTGAGAAGCCGGTCATGTTTGGTCTGTGTTGCAAGATGTTCTTGTTGAACCCTAATGTATTCATCTCCAGAGGTACATTGTCGGGAAGGTGATCCCATACCTTGCCAGGAAATCCATTCTCCAATAAGCGCCTGCGGTTTGGATTGTATACTATATATGTAGAGCGTGAGATGCAACTGTTCTATCAGATTGATATTTTTTTGTATTTAGACACTATTATAATATTAGAAAAGATATTTATTTCAAAAATATTTTGGGTTATAGTAAGGTAAAAACCTTCCATATTTATGTGCCAATTTGGTCTTACGATTATCCTTTTCTTTCGAAAAGATTTTAACTTTAAATCAAGTTATTTGATACCTTTAAACTTAGTGTGTTTTTCTCAATCTGGGTCACCAGACTGATCCGACATTTGTAATGCTCGGGTTGACTGGGTTGTACTGGTTTAGGTTATCAGATACTGTGAAGAGACGAGGCTGGAGGAATCCAGACATATGATATCTAGTATGTATCCCGCTGTATGATTGTACATGAGGACATGATATGATAACTGTCCAGATATGTTGATGTACTTTGATGATTATAAGTTTTTATTTAAAGATCTTGTAACGACCCGTATTTTCAGTGATATAATAATTTATTTATTTATTTAAATAGTGATTTAGGGAATTGAATCGTTGTTTAATTAAACAGTAGTAAATATTTAATTGAATTAAATAATAGAGTAATATATTTAATTTTTGAAATAATCAGAAATAACAAAATTCATAGTATTGTGTGAATTCGGCAATTTAAAATATATAATTCAGTTTATTGTTGAATTTGAATAACAAATATATTATTTAAACAAAGTTGGAACGTATAATTATAATATAATTATAATCGAGCTTCAGATGGCGCGCCAGTTCGTAATTTGGCGATTCAGACTTCAACTGAATATACAGGGATCGTTTTAAATCGGATTTCTATGAAACAAGAAACATTCGGAGCTGGTAAAGTATATTTTTCTAATAGAAGAGAAAAATGGGGATTTCATTTTGTAGATTTTGATGTATGTCCAAATCAAATTTTAGAAAAGTCGCTATGGAATTCCTTTGAAATTTATAAATATATATTTATATTATAAAAGGATTTTATATATAAATCGAATATCGATATAACTGGGAATTTTGAAATACCAAGTTAAAAATCCAATTGGAGTTGTATGATATTCTAGTGTGGATATATACTATAATTTTTATTTTTAAATATTTAATTTAATTATTTTTAAAAATATTTATATATTTAAATGGGTTATTTAGAGCTTTAAAAATAGCCTGTTTTGCAAACGATCTCCGTTTTCGACGAAACTAATTTTGTTGGATCCGCAATATTAAATTATTGCTAGATTTCAATTTTCTTGATTTTTGGGGTCAGTATGTGGTTGTACTGGATTTTAATGTGAAAAACAGTCGATATTTTGATGGTTAAAAATACGCTGTGTGAACTCGAGTTGTATGTCCATTTTCATGATTTTTGGATACTGTGTGCAATGATAGGATTTTTTAGAAGATAAATACCTATAGTGTTACTGTATAAGTTAATATAAAATTTGATGAAGCTTCTAAAGGAAGCCAAAATTTTCCTATAAATAATCTTTTACCTACCTAAACCTAATTTTACTTTCTCTTTTGGTCAAACAAACCAAGCCGTCATTTACTCCTTCCTCAAACCAAATCTCGAGCGTTTGAAAATCAAAAGAAAACAAGATAAAATTCTATAAATCTTCACATAGACATATTCGAGGTCCTATTTCTCTCCTCTTCACTGTGGCACCGCATTCAAAGGGTTCGAACACCCTTATATTCACAGTGTTAGCTAACGGTGGGCCTAGGGTTACGATGTGGGCGAGATAGAGGAAGAGATGGTTGAATCCGAGGTTGGACTCGAGTTTAGAACAAGTATAGCATCCTTCCACCAAGTTTACGGAAGTCGACGCTTTCCTGTAGTGGCGTTGAACTGTTGAAATCGCGATGTGGTGGGAGAGGTAACGGGCGAGTTATGGTTCGCAGCTTGATTTGGTTATGGGTTGAGTTGGTTGTCCGAGGTCTTGTGATTGGACGGAATGACGAAGCTGGGTGAGGTAGGTTTTGGGAAGGTTGTGTGCTGAAGCTATTGTCTGAGAATGTTTGATCGGAGTCTGTTGTTTGAGGTGTAGTGTGGTAGTAGTGATTTGGGAAATGGCCATGGAAAGGGGATCGGGGTCCTGTAGCATGAGTATAGGAGATGAGTGCGATGTTAAAAGCTGAATACGTGGATTAAGGAAAAATAAGGATTAGGGAATTCAAAGTATTTGTTATATTATAATTAACGTATGGTTAACGTCCTTGTGATGGGTACAAATGAAGTCGGTGTTCTCTCATATGCGCTGGAAATTGCAGATTATAAAAGGAAATCGAGTTCACTGTTTTGGGGTATGTGGAGGAAAAGAGTTGCTATTTTTCTTGTGATTTGTTCTGGAGTATGGGAATTGTTATGGCAGTGAGGAGTGAGCAGTGAACAAGATTGCTAATTGATAATTCCTGGAGAAGAGCTCACCAGTTTTAATTTGAGGGAGATGGACGCTATTCATCGGGTAAATATGAAGATGTTTAGTTTTGTTGGTGAGCCCAAATAAATAAAATAATGACATACAGTAGAATAAATACTCATTTAAAACTTGTAAACATTACAACTTTTACATACGATTACAGAGTTCAGCGAAACAAAATCCGTCGGGATCATACCGACGAGAGCTACACATTGGAACTGGTTGGAAGTGAAATGGGGCTTACAATTTATAGCGAAATAAATTGTCTGTCTGAATCAAGCGATGGTTATCGTTATTAACGATGATCGTCTAATGTGAGTAAAACTCACCAACTCTATCAGTTATATTTTTATAACGTATATTTAGAATTGATAAATGATGACTGATATCTATGTGTTGATTGTTTGATTGAATTGCTGATTTGATTGGTTGGAAATATCGAAATATATATATATATCGTTAATCGAATAATGATTCTATTTATCAGAATATATTATATTGAACTGAAATTGATGTGAATTATATTGTGTAACATCTGTGATGCAGGAAAACAGGTTGGAGGGATCCAACTGAATTCCTCAATATTTATAATACTGTTCTGTTCATATATTGTAATATATGATGTGATATATAATCTGTTGTTGATTATGTGTGTTGAATGATATCGATCATTGTTATTTGGTATTTTAAATACCGTAAGAAATACTGGGATGTAGTAAAGGGGATTTTCGAAGTGTATTTTGAAAATGAATTATTTATATAAAATCAATGGATTTTATATCTAAAAGGAAAAGAATTTTATAAAAGAAAATTATCAAATCAAAGAAGAATAAGAAAACGATATATTTGTATAAAATTTACAAATAGAAATGAAAAGGATATAACTGGATAACATTTACAAATAGAAATGAAAAGGATATATTTGTATAACATTTACAAATAGAAGTGAAAAGGAAATATTTGTAAACCATTTACAAATAGAATTAGAAAGGAAATATTTTGTAAAACATTTACAAATAGATTATAAATGGAAATATTTATTTATGAAATAAATAGAGTAATAAAAGTAATTATATATAAAATAAATAAAATTTTATAAAAGAAATTATTTGGAAAATAAATAGAAATATTTATAAAACAAATATGGTTTTTTAAAAGGGATATTTGGAAATTAGATAGAGTAAATCAAATAGGGCTAATTGATTTGAGTTAATCAAATACAGTTGATCGAATAAGAATTAGTCAAATAGAGTTAATCGAATATAGTTTATTCAAATAGAGTTAAAGGATTATCGAATATTAGTTATTCGAAAGGATTATCAAATATTAGTTATTCGAAAGGATTATCGAATATTAGTTATTCGAAAGGAGTTATCGAATATTAGTTATTCGAAGAGAGATTATCGAATATAGTTTATTCGAATAGAGAGAAAGGAGTTAATCGATTATTGGTTATTCGAGAAGGGAATTATTGAATATTAGTTATTTGAAGAAAGGAGTTATCGACTATTAGTTATTCGAAGAGAGATTATCGAATATAGTTTATTCGAACAGAGAGAAAGGAGTTAATCGAATATTGGTTATTCGAAGGGAGTTAATTGAATACAATTAATCGAATAGAGTTAGAGTTAACCAGATAGAGTAAATCAAATATAGTTAATTGATTTGAGTTAATCAAATAGACTTGATCGAATTAGAATTAATCAAATAGAGTTAATTGATAGAGTTAATCGAATATAGTTTATTCGAATAGAGTTAAAGAGTTATCGAATATAAGTTATTTGAAAGGATTATCGAATATTAGTTATTCGAAAGGATTATCGAATATTAGTTATTTGAAAGGATTATCGAATATTAGTTATTCGAAAGGAGTTATCGAATATTAGTTATTCGAAGAGAGATTATCGAATATACTTTATTCGAATAGAGAGAAAGGAGTTAATCGAATATTGGTTATTCCAGAAGGGAGTTATCGAATATTGGTGATTTGAAGAAAGGAGTTGTCGAATATTAGTTATTCAAAGAGAGATTATCGAATATAGCTTATTCAAATAGAGAGAAAGGAGTTAATCGAATATTTGTTATTCGAAGGGAGTTAATTGAATAGAGTTAATCGATTAGAGTTAGAGTTAATCGATTAGAGTTAGAGTTAATCGATTAGAGTTAGAGTTAACCAGTTAGAGTTAATCAATTAGAGATAACCAGTTAGAGTTAATCGATCAGAGTTAAATCGAATTAGAGTTGTTTAATTAAAGTTAATTGAGTTAGAGTTAGTCGAGTATTAGTAATCGGATATAGTTCATTCGAAAGAAGAATATCGAATATAGTTTTTTCGAAAGGAGTTAATCGAGTATAGTTTATTTGAAAGGAGATTATAAAATATAGTTTATTCGAAGAAAAAGGAGTTATCGAACAAAGATTATTTGAAAGACAGTTATACGTTGAAATTCGATTTTATCGAATTCGGGAAAGTACACTTTTCGTTTTTAAATCAAGATTTAATGATTTATTTATAAATTGCATATTTAGTTATTTAGTTAAATTAAGGAATAAAAGTTATATTTTGAAGTTAGATATTTCAGAGGTAGGGATTATAACGCTATACTTATAATCAGTGTTTTCAATAAAGAAGTGGATTCATAAATAGAATCCGAGAGTTTCGTAAGGAAGTTTGTTAAAGGTTTAAAGGGTGAACTTTGTCTATTTTGAGGTTAGAAATGTTGTTCAGTTAAGGTCTGAGAGGTAGTTATACCTCAACTTAATTGGCTTCCTTTTTTAACTGAGGAACGGTTTAGGTTCAATAGTGAAGATTGGTTATGTGAATTTATTTAAAGAGTATAATGGTTTGAGTTGGCATAGCGATGTTTTATTTAAACATCTGTTTAAATACAGTGGAAGAGTTTTGGAAATGTTTTCCAAATAAGAATCAGAAATGTTTTCTAATATAGAAAATAAGAAAGGGAAGTAAACATGGAAATATTCTCCAATGATTAATATCCTATATTTTCTAAATTTAGAAAAAAAGAACTTCTGTATATATACGAAAACAGGGAATGAAAAATGAATAAATTAATGATAAATTAATTTAAGAAATAAATGATGATTGATGATTGATTGATAGAATTTCCATCTGGAAATAATATCGTTGTTTGTACACATGTTTTCTTTGATAGTTAAATCACCGACTATCGAAATTGTTGATCATTTTTCCATCGTCAATATGGAGAGACCGGGATCAGACTCATTATCTGAAAACCACTGTGTATGGGCGTGTAACGACCCGGAAAATCTGAACCGATTTAAAAATTTTGAATTGACTATTTTAGTGAATTTTAAATATTTAAAATAAATATTTTAAATAATATCGATGAAAAGTAAGTTTGAATCGATGTTTGAAAATAAATATAATTAATTCTAATTATAAACAAGGCCTGAAATGGCGCGGTAGTTTCAAAAATTCAGTCCCAAATTTGACTGACTGTACCGGGTGCAAAGCAAAACGGATTTGAGTGAAACCAAAAATATTTAAATCTGTTAGTGAATATCTTTCTAACGAATCAGAAAAATTGAAGTTTCATTGTGGGAAGCAAAAGTTATGGCTAAATGAATTTTTAGAAAGGTCGCTATAGAGTTTGTATAGCCTGTGAAAATGGCCATTTTGCAAACGACCTCGGAATTCGACGAAACCACTTTTGTTGGATCCGGGACGTCAAATTATTGCTAGGTTTCAAATTTCATAATTTCTGAAGCTAGTAGGTGAGCATGGAAAAGGAAAATATGTTTGGTCGATTTCTATTAAATTGGATCGACCAGAAAAGGGCCATTTTTCAAATGGTCTCAGAATTCGACGAAACTAGTTTTGTTGGGACCATATCGTCAAAACATAGCTAGATTTATTTTTCGGGAATTTGTAGATTCAGTATGTGGCCCCGGCAAATTGAAATGTACGTTCAAATCAAATATTGAATGTTTTATATTTTAATTTGAAGAAAAACTGACAGAAACCGTCGAATGGGCCTACGAAACATATCCCATTGTGTTCGGAATGGGGGTATTTAGCTAGGGACGACAGTCGTTGGGTTTGGATTGGAGGTCGTGTTAGAAAATCCTCTTTTAAAAGCTCCCGGCCAATCAGAATTTTATAAAAAAAAGGAAAATTATCTCTCTTCCCCCCCCCCCCCCCCCGATCGACAACGGAAAAGCTTCAAAAGCTTCCCGTTCATTTTCTGATCAATCCACGCATCGAAACACTAGGCCATAGTTCAACTTTATGAAGATCATCTCAAGATCTACACATCCATATAAGGTTTGCTAATTGTCGTTTCGATTTGGAGGAGAATCCCGCCCTGGAAGTTCGGCGCTTCACCTCGCCGACGCCATCTGCTCCGGCCACCGAAGTCAACGCCTCCACCATCGTTGGGCGCGCCTTTCCATGCTCCAGGCCGTGGCACAACCCAATCGTCGATCCGCTTCACCATTTGATCGAAAAGTTAAAACCTAGTTTTGAACAAATCAGTTAAGGTACGGCCTATTTTAATTTCTACTATATTATAGCACTTTAAAGCACTACGGTTTTTGATTTCACTGTAAAAATCATATCTTTTTCGTTTCTTGACGAAATTCAGTGAAACAAGAGACAATTGACTCGTGTGGACGTCTTCTACATTCTAGAAGAGACCGCATATTTTTCTGAGCCTTCTGCTATTTTTGGTGGAGTGGAACCCAATGTGAGATTTCTGAATTATAAACTATATGGAAAACGACGATGTATAAATTATATAGTCGATGTCTGAGTTATATAAGCATTGTACACCACATGTATAAGCATTGTATTAGTTGTACGGTCGATGTATAAGTTATATATGCATTGTAAAAATTATATATTTGTTGAATAGAAGTGAGATTTACTTTTATATATATATATATATATATATATATATATATATATATATATATATATATGTGTGTGTGTATATACGCCCCTCGTCCACAAACCATGGACGATATTTATTGGTTGTGATTGGTGTGAAAATTGGTTGATAACGAATGGTTGATTAGAATTGTTTGTGGTTGAAATTGATTGATTGTGGTTGAAAAATACCCGTTTGTGGTTGAGAATTATTTGGTTGAAACCACATAGGATTAGTTTGTGGAAATGAAAAAAAAAGTATACATGCCGCCTGCATGCGAACTGGATGCATGAAATCCCCATTGTCAAAAGCTGCGAGGCTTTAAGGTAGAGGGAGGAGCCGTACTTGGGGCGGCACCGGTTTTAACTACCCTGCCATTATGCTGCCGAAATTTTGAATAATATTCATGTGTTAGAATTATTTTCATGTGTTGAAACTATATTCGTGTGTTGAATAGAAAACCTTCATGTGTTGAATACAAATTCATTCGTTGAATAGAAATTCATGTGTTGAATGGTATTCGTGTTTTGAAATAAATTGTTTTATAATAAAAATCATATTTTTATCATCTATATGAATTATATAAATTAGTTGTGTTTTGAAATAAATTGTTTTATAATAAAAATCATATTTTTATCATCTATATGAATAATATAAAATAGTCATGTTTTGAAATAAATTGTTTTACAATAAAAATCACAATTTTATTACATACATGAATTGTTAAAAATAGCGAAGTGTTGAAATAATTGTCGGTTGGATGAAAATATCATTTTTATCAGATGTATGAAAAGAAAATAGTTTTGAAATCGAAGAATCGATTATATTTATATATATAAACATAATTAAAATGAATCGAATAACGACGCTGCAGTTCGTATTTTGAAACCGTGATTTCAAACGATTCGCGCGAGAGACCCGACCATCGGATTTTCCTGAAACTGAAACCGTTGGGTTCGCTTTGGAAATATCTTTCCAACAACACCAACTTTGTAAAGATCCAACGGTTGGATTTTCTGGAATGTTTAATTAAAATCTGAAGAAAAACAGCTCTAGAATCGATTATATATATATATAATTAAATTAAATCGAATAACGACGCTGCCGTTCGTATTTTGAAATCGAAACTTCAAACGAGTGTACCAGGAGATCCGACCGTCGGATTTTCCCAAAACTGGAACCGTTGGATTCATTTTGAAAAGATCTTTCTAATGATATAAAATTTGTGAAGATGCAACGGTTAGATTTTTAGATATGTGTAAATCAAATCTAAAGAAAAACAGCGCCACGGCCGCGTTATGGCCTGAAGCGTCGTTTGAAAAAATTAGCTAAAAATAAATAAATAAATAAAAATAGCGATAAATTGTTATAAAATATTATAAACGATATGGAATGCGAAATTTGGAAACTAACTGGAGGTTAGCTAAGTCAGACGGTTTCCTGGGTTTTGATCTGATGTTGGTTTCGGCCTTCGGGGTTAAGATTTGGGAAATCGTTCTCTTATTGATTGACGGTTAGTGACTAATGGATTGGAATAAGGCGTATGTTGTGTTTGTGTTGCACTTGTTTATTATATACGCGAGTTGCTCAGAAAGACCGAGTTTATCCCATTCTGAATAACTGAATTGACGATAAGAAATCGAAGATGAAGACGGTGATTGAAGACCGGAGATCTTCACCTCGGTTGGACGGTAACTGATGTCCTGATTAGGAGGCATCCCGAAATATGGATAATGAGTGGTGATCGTCCAGACGTACGTGGATATCGATGGGCATGCGAGGTATATAGTGTCTCCGTTTTCGTTCAGACCCAGAATGGACTTACAAATGGACTGTGTGTCTGACATGGGAATTCATTCTGTGTGATTGATAGCCATCAGTTGCATGGTGTGAATTGCCTGTGTGGCGTGCTAAGATGCAGTGATCAAGGCTTCTGTTGAAAAGAAAAGTCTTGTGGTGGATGATCAAAGCATTGCCTGTGTGGCCTAGCTTTGTGTATAACGTGAATTCGCGAGCCTCACACCCCGGTATGAACCAGAAACGGGAGAGGACATCAGGGAGGGCATGCGTCTCTTTCTAGCTAGAGGTGGTGTCAGTGCTTGAACTGGATGACATTTATACTATTTTCACCTATGTGTTTGTTGCTGTTGCGAGGCGCCTCGGTTTTATCGGTTGATCCGGGACCGATGGAGTCATTCTTTGGCTCGTTTGTGCCCCATAGGGCGGGGAGACGTATTGTTCAGGGTTTAAGTTTAATCCACATCGAGTGGACCGGCCCTGACGATCCAAGGGTCACCCGAGCTATGATCTTGAGACATGGTAGGGTAGATTGTCTCGAAGTCGGTAAGGACTAACTTTTGCCTTGGTTCATGACGGAAATCCAATTTCCAAATACGACATGTGCGGTTTTGATTGTATACCTATATATGGCGACATGATATATGGTACCCATGTCATTTTTAATTGGTACTTATGATTTGAAATTGTTTTTGAAACATATAAACACTGGTAATAATATCAAATTCTTTTGTTTTAGTCGTATCAAGCATATTTTGGCCATTATAAGGTAAAACTCTATCCTCCGGTTTGCGTTGCATTGTGTGATGGGAACTGAGTCTTATAAAAGCTTTATTTTTATAAAAAGCATTGCGATGTTTAAAAGATTTACTTCTTTTAAAGCACTGGCAATCCAATGGAGTAAACCCGTTCCGCGAAAGTGGCGTGGTCCTGTGATTAGCCATAGTATAAAATGTGTTAAGTAGATTTCTCATACCAGTCCCATGACTGACTAGTAGTTTGTTTCACTTGTAAACTTGGGTACCCCTCTTTCTACACGGGTAGCCTTGTATTCAGGTTTTAGCAGGCTCTTTCTGGATAGCTGGAGCTGAAAATGGATTCTTTCATTTATCTCTTTTTATGCTGTTCAGCTCCTATTGTACATATTATGTTTGTTTTTCGCTATAGACATTTATGTATAGTTGAACTATATTTGTACTAACTATGATCCTTTATACTGTGTAACTCTGACGATTATGTTTATCCAGTGTATTATTTGTACATTATCTGGTGTATTTATTTATTTCTGTTCTGCTATTATCTGTTCATGTGTTATATTCCAAAGATTACCCTTAATACCGTCAGTACGGGGTTTGGGGTCGTCACAATCGTGGTATCAGAGCTTTGGTTAAGCTTAGTGCTGGAATATAACATATTAACGAACTTGTCAGAAATAGAACCAGTAGTATTCAATGATGAATAACTCATTGCATATAGGATCAGTAATATCCTAGTATGAGTAAAGCAGAATGAAATACACCCCAGTAGACACATTTACATTCAAGTATTTGTCTCTATGTTTTGAAATATCTTTTCTGTTGACCTGACACTTTGTCTGCTAATTGCAAACGCACTAGAAAATGCGTGGCAGAAACAGAAATAATCGTATGGCTTGACAAGCTAATGAGCCAGTTGTTCTCCCGCAGCCAGAATCAGATATAGAAGTTCTATTCAAGAGATATCGAAAACTGGGTGAATCACCATTCTTTGGCAAAGAGTCCATTATGGAAACACAAGCTTGGATTCATTCTGCTGAGAAAATCTTTGAAGGTCTAAAGCTAAGAGATGATCAGAAAAAATTACTGGCGTCTTGGGCACTCAAAGAAGAAGCTTTGTTCTGGTGGGTTTCGATTATTAAGGATAATCCAGAAGGTGATATCACCTTGGATAGATTCAAAGTGATTTTCCTTGAAATATTTACTCCTCCTGAAGCGACTGAGTTGTTGTGTGATGAATTCTCTTATCTGATACAAGGAGACATGACCATTCCAGAATATCATAAGAGATTCAACGAACTTTCTCATTTTGCCCCGCATCTAATTCAAGATCCAAAGAGGAAGAATATGAGGTTTATTCATGGCCTGCAAAGAAAATATCAGAATAGTGTAATGAGGAATGTGAAGCTTCCTTTTTCAGAAATGATATACATGGCTTACCATTATGAGGATCTCGATAGGAAAGGTATGTTGCGTTACGAAGAAGAAATCAGTTCTAGCAGCAAAAGAAAATTTGAAATAGATAGCCCTGAGGCAAGTGCACAGCCTGAGGCAAGTACGAAGGCTGAGGTCAGAAAGAGGCCAAAGGTCAGTCAGAAAAAGGTAAAGACAGTCGTATGTCTAAAGTGTGATCAGCAAGGGCATTTGATGAAAATTTGAAACAGATAGCCCTGAGGCAAGTGCACAGCCTAAGGCAAGTACGAAGGCCAATGTCAGAAAGAGGCCAAAGGTCAGTCAGAAAAAGGTAAAGACGGTCGTATGTCTAAAGTGTGATCAGCAAGGGCATTCGATGAGGAAATGTAGATCTTCGAATAGATGAAAGAACGATGGGTCTAAATCCGAGAAGAATTTTCAAGAGAGTAGGAAGTGCAGTCAATGCCATCAGGCTAGTCATCTTTCAAAGGCCTGCCTGCTATTCAGAAAACCTGAAGCAGTAAATGTAAATGAAGTGGCAGAAGTGCCTGCATCTTCGTCTGGTCAGGAAAGGGCGGATGTTTTGGAAGGCACACTTTATGTCAAAAATATTCTAGTTAAAGTGTTGTTTGATACAGGCGCGTCCCGAAGCTTTATTGCAAAGAATGCGGTTAAGAAATTCGATTTGAATTTGTGGAAGCTCAAAGAACCCATCACTATCCATAATCCTATTGGAGGTTCTCTCAATCTCAGCTGGATTTGTGTGGTGCCTGTCTCTTTTTCCTGTTTTAAGTTCCCTACCATCTCTATCGTCATGAATTTTACTGAATTCGATCTTATTTTGGGATTGGACTGGTTAACCAAGTATGAGGCTGAGGTTAGATGCGCCGAGAGAGTTGTTAAGGCAAAGGCTAAATCAGGGAATTATATAAGTATACCCTGCGAAGGCCCGAATTCAAATAGAAAAGACTTTTGGTCAGCTCTTGATGTTTCTCCTGCTCAAATAGAAAATATCCCTATAGCAATAGAGAATATTCCAGAACTCATCAAAGATATTCCAGTCGTAAAGAATTATGCAGATGTGTTCAAAGAAGTTGTCAGCTTACCTCCGCAGAGGGAAATTGATTTCAAAATCGCTTTAATTCCAAACGCATGGCCAGTAGTGCACGCTATTTGGAGAATGACTCTAAAGGAGAAAGAAGAACTAGACAATCAAAATCGATAGCTTGTATGGAAGGGTCTGATCAGGCCTAGTTTCTCTGATTGGGGAGCAGCAGTGGTGTTTCCCAATGTCTGACGGTACTCTGCAACTATGCATGGATTATCGTGACTTGAATAAGCAGACAATAAAGAATAAATATCCATTGTCGCGAATCGATGATTTATTGGATCATCTGAATGGAGCACAAGTATTTTCAAGGATGGACCAAGCTACAATCTTCAATCCGCTTCGTATTGCCGAAGAGTTTGTTCCAATGATAGCATTCAGAGGTCCAGACTTATTCTATAAGTGGTTAGTAATGCTTTTCGGCTTATGTAACGCTCCTGCCTATTTTGTCGATCTGATGAATAGAGTGTTTAGAGGAGTCTTGAATAAGTTTGTTCTGGTCTTTATTGATGATATTCTAATCTTCTCTAAGTCAAAGGCCGAACATGAAAAACATTTGGAGAAAGTTCTGGAAATTCTAAGAAAGAATGTATTGAAAGCCAAACTGTCCAAATGTATATTCTGGCAAGATGAAGTAAAGTTTCTTGGCCACGTCATATCGAAAGAAGGAATTGCTGTGGATCCAAGTAAAATCATTGCTCTTCAGAATTGGAAACAGCCTAGTACTCCCATAGAAGTCCGAAGTTTTCTTGGATTTTCTAGTTATTACCGGAAGTTCGTTAATTTTTTTTCGAAGATATCTAGTCACTTAACAAAGCTTACAAAGAAGCACGCTAAATTCAAGTGGACTCCGAAATGTGAGGAGGCTTTTGAGGAACTAAAGTTAAGATTAACAACGGCTCCAGTGTTAACGATAATCGACGGCAATCAGGACTTTCAAGTTTGGACAGATGCCTCTAGAGAAGGCTTGGGTGCAGTACTAATGCAAAGAGATCAAGTGGTTTCTTATGCTAGCCGTCAGCTGAAGCCACATGAAAAGAACTACGTAACTCATGATCTTGAGTTGTTGGCTAACGTATTTGCTTTGAAAATATGGAGACATTATCATCTTGGTGAGAAATTCGAACTGTATACAGACCGTCAGTCATTGAAATATTTTCTCACTCAGAAAGACTTGAATCTGAGACAGCAACATTGGCTAGAGTTCCTTGCAGCATACGATTTTGAGATTCTATACACTCCAGGGAAAGCTAATGTCGTGGCCGATGCGCTAAATCGAAAGAATGCAATAATCGCCAGCTTTATTATTACGACTTCCTTGATTGATAAAATATCTGCTCTTCAAAAGGATGATCATTTCATTCAGAAGATCAGAGAGATAATTTAGAAAGGCGAGCCCTCGAGTTTTCAGGTTGATAACGATGGGATTCTAAGGCTAAAAGGTCGAATCTGTGTTCCTAACATTTCTGAGCTCCGAAAGGAAGTACTGGATGAATGCTACAAGTCAAAACTTAGTATCCATCCAGGATTAAGCAAAATGTATAATGACATCAAATGCACTTTCTGGTGGAGGTCGATAAAGAGACATTTCTTTATATGTTAGCCGATGCCCTACTTGCCAACTAGTCAAGAGCGACAACAGAAACTGGCTGGATTGTTGTAACTGCTGGACGTTCCAGGTTGGAAGTGGGAACATATTTCCATGGACTTCATAGATGGTTTGCCCAGAACCAGAATACGAAATGACAGTATTTGGGTTATCGTAGATCGCTTCACAAAGACCGCCCATTTCATACCTGTCAGATCGAACCGAACTGCTCAGAGTCTGGCGCTGTTAGCCTGCTTTGTGTCCAGGCTACCCAAAGCAAAGATCATGTTGACACACCTCTAGGTAAATGCTGTCTCATATGGAATCTCTGGATAACATCGCTCTCTGGCATTGGAAGCATCGTCAGAGGACACAAGGCAGTTTGGTCAAAATCACAACATCAGTATAAACTGGCCCGAAACCCCTATCAAATGACCTCATTTGGATCTATTCACCTCATATACTTATAGCCCTTTGAATTAAATTTAGTTTGAGCTTTGGTTTGGCTCAATCGGACTTACGGTTTGAGAGTTACGCCCATTTCCGTGAACGGGTGTAAGCTGGCATATGACCGCGATCCGATCCGCCCTTGCCTACGCGATCCGATCCGCCCTTGCCTACGCGATCCGATCCAATCCCCGAGGACGTGGCGAAGCTCCTGACTAAGTCCATCACGATCCAAGATGCATGGATCTCGCGACACCTGTCCACAACTGTCATATTGACCAATTCTTCATCAAGCCTCGATCCGATCTGATATTCTCGGGATTTGCGCCACGTGTGACCGCGATCCGCCTGACAGAATCAGCTATAAATACACCTTCAGAGAGCATTTTCAAGGGACTTTTGGCATCTCCTTGTCCATGGCTGCCATGGATAACACTTCTCCATGAATAACTATCATCTTCCTCAATAAAAATTCAATGAATTCGGAGAGAATATTCATTGTAATTGTAATCCATGAATGAAATGAGAAAATATGAAGTGGACGTAGGCTCGTTAACGCCGAACCACTATAAAAATCTTGTTGTCTCACTTTTTCTATATTTTTTAGTTATTTCTTCATATCCTATGCTCAAAATACGACGATTTGGGTGTTAGGACCATTTTTTGGTCTAACATTTTGGTGCTTTCACTTAGAATTGAATTCTCAGCCTATCGAATTGCTATTCTACTATTTGGATTTGAAAGTTCGAAGAAAACAGTCTGCGTTTCTACCATTTTTGAATATTTCATTGATTTCAGAAAATCAGAGCTTCATACCTTCGAAAAAAGCTAAGGGTTCACAAGCTTCACGACCAAATGAGGATAATAAAGAAAATGTGCTGGAGCAGGTCGAGGGGCTCGCGGCTCGCGGATCGCGGGGAGACAACGATCCGGTCTCAAGATGAACCCACGACCCGACCGAGCAAGGAAGTCGCGATCCGACCCGGTGATACTTCCACGGCCCGACCTGGAGCAATTGTTGTGAACATATCCACGAACTGGAGAAGACCACGAACCGATCCGAAGCTGGAAGGTTGGAGTGTCCCGATCGCCAAGCTGGACCACGAACCGGAGGACAGTAGCGAACCACGACCCGGAAAAATGACGACAAACAAGAGTCACGACCCGATCCAAAAAAGTGACAATTTTTGGAAAAAATACAATTTTCAGATCATATCAGAAAAGGCTCCATGTTCCAAAATCGAAAAAATCGTGCGGTGCCCACATTTTCGACGTAACCGGTTAGGTCGATCGCCGCTGGGACTGCGGGGCCCCGGACCCCCGCTGGCGCTGCGCCCGGACCCGCTGACGGCCTCGCCTTCGGCTCGGAGCACGGCCTCGCCTTTAGCTCGGAGCATGGCTCATCTTCAGCTCAACATAAATTTTGGCCAATAGCATTCATCAAAGCTTGTCGATGAAGAATAAACGGATTGTCAAAGAATTTGACAACGGAATGGCGACGATTAGAATTCCTCCAGAAGCCATGACCTCTATCTACCGATGTTATTGAATGTGAGGAGTTGTTGAAAAGATTCGACACGCTAGCTATGGCAGTATACAAAATAATGATGGTCTCATAACAGCCTCCTCTTCCAGAGCTCCGATGGTGTAAAGATCTCCCCAATGCAACCGATGATGTTCCTGAACAAGTAGTGATCACCTAGTTTACGTGACTTAAACCTATCCAGCGGTCGGGATACCAGATGACATTGACATAGAACAATCCGGACACTATTCTGAAGATGACTCAGAAGATCCCAATGACCATGATTCTCAATAATGGGATACCCAACAACAAAGATTGATTGCCATCGAATATGGTTTGGATCAACACGCTTTGGTGCCCAGAGTCAGATACCAGTTGAATCACTGCAAGCCATGATTGGACCTAGGGATCCTTGCCCGGATGATAGCAACATTGACTGCTCACCAGCCACTATATGACCTTGGTCAAGAGACGAGAGCTCGAGATCAACGCAAATATGAATCAACCATTAGCTCTCCACTTCATACAACAGTTGTGATAGGATATACGAACCTTACTTGAAGTCTCACAAGCTATGCTATCATGTTCAAGCTCATCTGATCAAGATTCAGACAGACCAGCTCCAACAGAATTCAGAGCCTACATTGCACCCTAGTGCCTATTGCTAAATATGCCAACCGAAGATGGAGCGGGAATGGTCTATGGTGACCAAGTTATTGGAGAAGCCGACTATTCAGCTGGATGGACCATGCTACGCAACAAAGATGGCGTGAAACCCAAAGATGCTTCCCCTCTAGATGAAATGGAGTGTGAAGGAGGTATCAATATTGCGAATAATGGGAGCATCACAAAAGGAATTGCCCAAGGATCTGTCTGAAGATCTAGATCCCAGCAAGGATCATCATTCGGGATGCAGAAGGGTGACATCTAATGACGCAACTACACGTGTTCCGATTGGTGACGTCGACATGACTAAGGTCTTGAAATCGGATCTCATAGACCTCTTCCGAACGAAGGAACTGACATGCTTTCTACAGGCAAACCTGGATGTGTTCGCTTGGACCTATGCTAATATTCGTAGGATTTTACCATAGTTTATGAGTCATTTGTTGAGAATAAACCTGAAGTGTGTTCTTGCCAAGCAAACAAGACGTATGCTCGATCCAGGGAAAGCATCTACCATAAAAGAGGAAGTCGGAATGTTGAGAGGCAATGGTTTTATATGATGTGCCACACATCCCGCTTGGATATCAAATCCCGTCCTTGTCAAGAACGCTAATGGAAAATGGCGCACACGCATTGATTTCTTAGATTTGAACAAAGTTCGCCCAAAAGGAAGCTTCCCGTCAATCAGAATTGATCAGCTTGTGGATTCAATGACTAGACATGAATGTATCCCTCTCATGGATGTGTGCGCAGCTTACAACCAAATTCTTATGCATGTGCCTGATCATGAATAAACATGTTTTATCATTGACCTCGAACTGTACTGTTATATGGAATTGGCATTTGGACCGAAGGATGCCGAGGCAACTTACCAGTGCTTACTGAATTATATGGTCCACAACCAAAGTGCAAGGCCCATCAAAGTCCATGTAGGTGATAGTCTTATGGAGTCCAAGCGGTCGACCTACCACGTTTCGAATCTGACAGAGATGTTCAATATCTGGAATGAACCTAAAGGCCTCATAGTTAGCCATGAACAACAAAGAATTAAACGCGTCTGAAGCTTGGCATGAAAGTTGGCACCACTTGTGTGTAAGGAGGATAAGGTCTGGAAACTAGTCAATAATGTGAGCAAGAAAGTAGTCGTGGTATACCCAAAGATTGAAAAACTCGTCTACAGCTTGCTGATTGCTCTAAGAAAGCTCCCCCATTACTTCCAAGTTCATCCGATGGTATGCACCCTCACTAACTGCTACGACAGGTCCTGCAACGACCTGAGGCATCTGGAAAATTGCTTGATCGGGAATAGAGCTAACCCAGTTTGATCTCAACTCCCTTCTAAAGAAGTCCATACGAGGGAAAGCATTAACCAACTACATCGATGAATGTACCACTCCCGAAGAGGATGTGGCAGATGTAGAAAATGCACCTGGAAGATGTAATCAGACGGTGCAAAGAATGATTGACTGTCCGACGTCGGTGTCCTATTAATAACCCCTAAAGGGCGGTCAATTTACTATGCCTTGCGGTTGAAATTCTCCACTACTAACAACGGCTCCGAAGACGACACCCTGATTATCGAATTGAAACTCGCTAAGGAGTTGGGAATAGTGGCATTGAGCATATTTTCTGGCTTTCACATTGTTGTTCGCCAGGCTCGAAAGGAATTCCAGACGAAGGAACCACCACTCGCAGCTAACCTAGAACCGGAAGAAGGGTTGTTGGATGTATTAGAACGTTACAACATATCTCATGTCCTGCGAGCAGAAGATCAGAAGGCGGATAATCTGACCAAGTTAGAAGAGTCCGACAATCTAGAAAAGATAGAGATGATCCCCATCAAGACACTATGAAATACAACCATTGATCAGATGGAAGTTGATCCAACGTTGGAGACCAAACCCGGAAGAGAGTCATGGTTAACTCCATGATAAACTTCCTACAGCACAGAATGCATCTAACAAGGTGAAGTGAAAGGCGCGCAATCGTTCTTTATGCCTCGAGATATGACATGCAATTCGACATTGCCTATTTCCCTTGGGAGGTTGTCTTGAGATAGAAATCAGCGAATCCCATTGCTAAATTCACCGCCCTGAATGATTTGACTTCCCGTTAAATGGGAGATGTACATGAATTAAACTTCTGATGAACAATATTTTGAAGCTAGAAAGTGAAGATTCACACTTCCGCTCCTTTCATCGATTATATGTCAAGTAAACTCATGCCCCAGACGCTGCGGGCAATTGGAGATTTGAGCATGGATTACTCGAGATTACATCAACTAATTCAAAGCTTATATGTCAAGAGTTCGAACGGCCGATTGCCTTAGTCTTGCCTGAAGGTTAGCAAGTCGAAGGTTTAGAACGCTTACGCCTGAAAGATGATTGGTTGTTTTCCCACCAATCCTTATCCCCAATATGGAATCGAAGTCATATCGGCGAATTTACGAGATATGATAATCTCCCCAGCAGTAATATCCTATTTCCTAGCATGAAAAGTGCAAAAATTTCTATAAGCATGAATCCATTGTTCTCATGCTAATTTACAACCTAACACTAATGCAAAGATGTGCTACCATTAGCAATCCAGTCATGACTTCCTGACACTCTATCCTTACCCTCAGCACGGGGGCAAAAAGGCGATTTGAAGGAGATATGACTTCATCACTCGCTTACAGTACCTACCTAACCGCCTTTTCCATCCCAAAACCTCGATCAAGGCCAATTCATTCTTGGAACTACCGCCTCACAATAATTTGAAAAAGCACTCCTCATCAACTAAAAGACGTTGGCAGCCCTTCATTGGCAGAGATAGGGCAAAGAAAAATGGACCTGCAATGAACATGCAATGCCATTTTTCGCTCAGAATGATACTCATTCCTTTTACAGGATTATTCTCTAACCATGACTCCTATATTTTCATGCTTTATGAGTTATTGATGTAATTAACTCAGATGAATTAATATGTGGATGGTGTAGGTATCCAGGATTTGCTACCGATCAAACTTGTAACACCCGCATATAGAGCCATAGAGCAATACTATAACGAGCTCGATTGAACTGCTCATTTACAAAGCCACGCTCTTCGTCTAAAGAATGCTGTATAGCTCAAGGTGGATCCGGGATGACCATCCAATCCTTGGCTCACACGTGGCAGACCACAAGACAATTGAACATAAATCTTTGAGTTGCAAAGTTGGAGTCCTACTCCAGAAGGACGCGGTGTGACCGTCTATATGGCTCAATCCTATCCGCGATGCCGCCAGACTACATGAATCCCAATAAAGGAGGCAACACTGCCTCTCGATATGCTTACGTTTTAACCATGCAATCTACTTTCACATGCTTTCTGAGTTATTGACATGACTAACTCGTGTGATGTGAATGATGCAAGTACCCGAAGTTTGGTGCCAACCATTCCTCCCAAAGACTGTTCGGAGGAACGCAAAGCCTTGGAAAACGTTTTCCAACTATTTGTCTGACTGACTTTAATCCTCAGAGCTTGGATTAAAATATAAACCTAAGATGAGTGTGATGGGCGTGCATGATTGAAGACCGCTCGGTCCGTGGCTCTAACTCTCATGATTCGAGAGAGAGTATAAAGGACGCAAAGATGACGTCCGCAAGGCTCGAAGGTGCACCATGATAAGAGCCGCCTTGACCGCACTCTAACCTCGACGAATGTCAGGAGAGTATAAAAGCGTCTCCGATTGAGCGCTGAGAAAGAACTCTTACCCCGCTGAAGGATCGGGGAGCGACAGAACAGCTGACTCTAACCTCGGCGAAAGCTAGGAGAGTATAAAAGCGTCTCCGATTGAGCGCTGAGAAAGAGATCCTACCCCGCTGAAGGGTCGGGGAGCGACGGAACTGCTGAGCTCGAACTCTAACCTCGGCGACAGCCAGGAGAGTATAAAAGCGTCCCTGATTGTGCGCTGAGAAAGAACTCTTACCCCGCTGAAGGATCGGGGAGCGACAGAATAGCTGAGTTCGAACTCTAACCTTGGCGACCGCCAGGAGAGTATAAAAGCGTCTATGATTAAGCGCTTAGAAAGGTGCTGGAGACTCAGCACCCCCCATAATTTCTGCTCCGCTGAAGGATCGTTGAGCATATCATGAAACAAGCTAGAACTCCTACCCCGCTAAAGGATTGGGGAGCAGATTGAAAGCTGAGTTCGAACTTCAGAGAGAGTATAAAGGCGCTAGAGACTTAGCGCCACAAGGGCTCCTACCCCGCCAGAGTGTCGGGGGACTGACTGAACTCCGAGCCCGGATCCTCCATGTCCGGACATGGGGGCAAAACAGTTAAGATCCTAATCAATCCTCAACAAAGTCCTAGCCAGGCACTAAGTTAATGCTTGATTGGGAGCATACCTATACACACATACTACTTTAGTGCATTTTCATTTATAATTGCATTGACTACTTATAACGCTTCATGACTTATTTGCCCATTCGCAGGTACAAGACAATGCGAAAGGAACAAAATTTTTATTAGTAAACGCAGGTTTACAAAAGATAACTAGTCAAGGACGCGAGGGCCTCACTCGTAATGATGACAACATGCTAATGGAAAACGAACAAAGGGTCGCGTCCAGAAGGATGATGCAGGCCCCTTGAAGACCAGAAAGCAGATGCAAAGAGAACGTCCATCTGCTGATCCCAACTTACTTCCAGAATGGGAAGCTCAGATAAGGCTGGATATATCCCACGTAATAATTGAACATGATGCAACCATTTCATCCCCGACCTTTCCCTTGATGCAAAGAACAAACGGGAGCACTCGAGGCGACTACAATCTGACCCTTCACCGCTTGATTTCTATCCTTGGAGCTTGGATGGGAGATTAGGGCATAGCATGGGCTGAATACCAACAATTTATTTTTGCACTCAACTCCGGCTCTTGATGCGAGAAGTGAACATGAATCCAGAGAAGACATGAATTCGAAGTGTACTGCTCAACAAAACCCCCTGTGGATAGGGGGCACATGATACGAGCCTTGAGCAGCATAGTTCAATTACTCGATGCCTCCGTTCCCAGCCGAATGACAAAAGCCTGATTGACGGCTAATGCTCGTGTAGAATCAAGAAGCCCAAGGCCGACCTTCACCTATTTCAGGAATGAACTGGAAGGCCGAGCAACAATCATCAATTCGCTGGAAATTATAAAATTGAAGTTCAGGTAGTGACGAACTTGGCAAAGACAGATATCAACCATCAGCTTGGGTTGAACACAAACCAATCAGTAGGCGCGCAGCATGCGGTTTCGATTCCCTACGTCATGGATGGAAACACGGGCAATGGAACAGCTACCTGCAACATCCTAGATGAGATTGCAAGAATTGTGACAAACTCTGATCATGCACGACTAGTTTTAAATCCAACTCGAATGAATACTCGAGCGACATTTCATACTCAGCTCCAAGAAAGAACACAACAATTCGAAAAACAGGAACCCGGTCAGGTCGAATGACTCGAACCATGACCCGGGGGCAATATCGACGTGGAAACAAGAAATCAGCAAAGACCCCTTTGTAATCTCAGATTCGATGCTGGGGGTACCAGCCAGGATCTTGATAATGTGCATCAATTCTTTGATGGCAACCTGCTCGCTAGTTTGATTCGGTGCCTCTCGAGAGGCGGCACTTCTCGAGATGATATGGATAACAACAATTACAGCCCTCACACGTGGGACGTCAGGATCCCCTGTTATTCCCCCGGACATTAAATTTTCTCTATAACAAGACTTGCTCAGAGATTTTGATGAATTCAACCCTGAAGTGGATAGACTTTCATGACAAAAAGGTGTTAGCATCGAGACGAATGACCTAGATGCCTTCCTGACTAAAGAATGGAGTACCTTCTAATTCCTGAAACGATAAGGACAAAGGAAAAGCCCTGGAACACAATGACAAGAATGTGCAATTCCAAAGAGAATCTATACCACTTATCGAGCCCATGATCTTGTTTGTCAAGCACAATTGAACCGAGCATGAGAAAGAGACTCAATAAGACTGTGATAACCATTTCGGACTATGCTGAAGCATAAACGGTGGGGCCCAACTAACTTCATAACGACATTTACTCACTCGCATTCAACAACCTTACTTGACTCCGCAACTGATCTGATGAGAGTAACCGAAGTGGCTGATGCCCGATGAGGCAATCCTCACTATCTGACTAAAGAGAAGAGATGATATCAAAGCAAATGTGGTTCAACCATTCGCATATACAATTCCGATTTTTGCTAAATTGAGAAACAGTACAGAATGATCTGGGTCGACTAAGATTGCTGAACCTGCAACTCTTACCAGATGCAATGACAGGAAGTATAAAATCTTCAAGATTAAATGCCTTATTGACTAAACTCAACCCCCATCGATACTGGGGGATTAAGTACTGACCTCGCTTTTCCTCCTATGGCACTGAGAGCACAAGTGTCGGTTCATAGACTAACTTTGAAGACAATCCTGGCATGAAATGGGATTCAAAACATGTACCTCATGCCTCCGGAGTACAATCTTACTCATCTTTGCCGACCAAGCGAGCTAGCTTGTGGATCGAATGTGAACTTAAAGACTCAAACTACACCGAATGGAAGGTGTGACAAACCTATCTACTACCTCGCGATGGTGACGATTCTATAGGCACTGGTCCACATAATTTTAACAACATCCCTTACTGACTACTTCATATGTGAATATTGGATTAAGAAATGATCTGTAACAATTGTGAATTCTCTCGACTACGATCAAGAGTGATCATGGCTTTTGAGTCCCTTTCTGTTACGATTCAATGCGATTTTAAGATCCTGAATCAATATCAAGATATCAGGATAGTCCAAACTTGAGTGCAAATGACAAATTCGTATGTTGATTCTGATTTGCTTTATCCCAACAGTCCAGTTGTTAGCTCAGAGCCCAAAGATTCTTACATCGCCCCATGATTTGGGTGGCTACTTCATTTATTGACTCATATGTAAAAGAAAGTCCAACCCTACCACGCGCTTGGCTTGCATAGAGTGATGATGTTGTTTGGCGACGACCTATGCGTGTAGGATCATGCTCGGGAGCCGACAATTTAGCATGACTTCTGACGGATGAATTAGATCTTTTGATTTGACAAGGTTTAAACAATTTCTTGATCGTCTCGAATACTCCTCTAATAGAACTTAGCCTGATTAGCTCCAATGGAAGCAATGCAACAATTGGATAAAGCCTTCTCAAGGACAAATGATATTCTAGAAAGATTTAGCTCAACATATTCAAAGCACATCTCATCCTCGATAAGATGTACTTTGGGGGGCAAAATGTTAGCCTGCTTTGTGGCCAGGCTACCCAAAGCAAAGATCATGTTGACACACCTCTGGGTAAATGCTGTCTCATATGGAATCTCTGGATAACATCGCTCTCTGGCATTGGAATCATCGTCAGAAGACACAAGGCAGTTTGGTCAAAATCACAACATCAGTATAAACTGGCCCGAAACCCCTATCAAATTACTTCATTTGGATCTATTCACCTCAAATAATTGTAGCCCTTTGAATTAGCTTCAGTTTGAGCTTTGGTTTGGCTCAATCGGACTTACGGTTTGAGAGTTACGCCCATTTCCGTGAATGGGTGTAAGCTGGCAAATGACCGCGATCTGATCCGCCCTTGCCTACGCGATCCGATCCGCCCTTGCCTATGCGATCCAATCCGACCTTGCCTACGCGATCCGATCCGATCCCCGAGGACGTGGAGAAGCTCCTGACTAAGTCCATCATGATCCGAGATGCATGGATCTCGCGACACCTGTCCACAACTGTCATATTGACCAATTCTTCATCAAGCCTCGATCCGATCCGATATTCTCGGGATTTGCGCCACGTGTGACCGCGATCTGCCTGACAGAATCAGCTATAAATACACCTTCAGAGGGCATTTTCAAGGGACTTTTGGCATCTCCTTGTCCATGGCTGCCATGGCTAACACTTCTCCATGAATAACTATCATCTTCCTCAATAAAAATTCAATGAATTTGGAGAGAATATTCATTGTAATTGTAATCCATGAATGAAATGAGAAAATATGAAGTGGACGTAGGCTCGTTAACGCCGAACCACTATAAAAATCTTGTTGTCTCACTTTTTCTATATTTTTCAGTTATTTCTTCATATCCTATGCTCAAAATACGACGATTTGGGTGTTAGGACCATTTTTTGGTCTAACAGGCGCAGATATATTTCAAGGAAATTGTTAGGCTACATGAAGTGCCGCTTAGTATAGTTAGTGATAGAGATCCAATATTCACTAGAAAATTCTGGCAGGCATTTCAAGTAGAACTGGGAACGAAGATGAACTTGAGCACTGCTTATCATCCTCCGACAGATGGTTAAACTGAGAGGGTGAATCATATACTTGAAGATTTATTGCGGGCTTGTGTTCTTGACTTTGGTGGATCATGGGAAGACAATTTACATATGGCACAGTTCTCATATAACAACAGCTACCAAGAGAGCCTGACAACGTCACCATTCAAAGCATTGTATGGTAGACCGTGCCGATCCCTTGCTTGTTGGGTCGAACCTGGTAATAGGCTTGTGTTGGGACCTGATATGATCCGTGAAGCTGCAGACAAAGTCGATTTCGTTAAGAAATGATTACTCGCTGCTCAAAGCCGATAGAAAAGCTATGCCGGTAAGAGAAGAAGAGATATATCGTTTGCTGTTGGCGACTATGTATATTTGAAAGTATCGCCGATGAGAGGAGTTATCTCGTTCGGTAAAATAGGGAAATTGGCGCCCAAATTCATTGGTCCATTTCCTATTCTTGAACGGATTGGAACTCTCGCATATAGGGTTCAATTGCCAGATTGGTTGCCTAGAGTGCATGATGTATTTCACATATCTCAACTTCGAAAGCACGTTCATGAACCAGACTTGATCGTGGAAGAAGCAGCGCAACAGGATATTGAAATTACTCCAGAATTGGATGTGAGAAGAGAGCTGCTAAAGATCATTAGCAAAGAAACCAAAGAACTGAGGAACAAGAAGGTTCACTTAGTCAAAGTGCAATGGATTGGAGATCCGCGAGATTGTACATGGGAAACCGAGGAGAGCATTCAGAAAGCCTATCCTAAGTGTCGAGTGGATATCTCTGATTGACTCCGGTGCAAGGTACATTTACCATACTTTGCATTACCATTTGTTCTCTACTTTGTCGTTATTTTCTTTTCATGGATGTAAACTATTAATTCTATAGTCTGAATTTATTTAAAAGTGCATAGGAATTGATTACTATATTTTTGAAAAGTTAAAAACAAATAGCTTGGTGTTTGGGTTGTGTGATAGTGGATATGATTAATTAAAGTATTAGAACGGTAGTTAATTAAATCACATATTGAACAGATTTAAAAATAAATAGAAATATATACATGTGCATTATATATGTTTGAACAGGTAAATGGATTAGCTGTTGAGTAAAGAAAATATTTGCGTGCCCGACAAATAGGTAAACCATAATGAGTTGGATGCGAAATATTATTATATCAACTCCTGTGAATGCCATTGGATGCGGAGTGCTAGTTGTTCTGTGTGTAATAATAAATGTCGCCATAGGATAGTAACAATTAATTTTGAACTACACTACATGGCATACTTCTTGAAGATAGGCATACTTCATCATATACCACATAAGCATTTGGAGCTTGTGTGACGAGGTGGAAGATTTACCATACGAGCGAGAGGCTTGTATGGCGATGACTATATATTACAAGTTGAACTAATGACTGATATGGACCATATAAAATATAATGGTAAATTGCCAGATTAATTAAAAAAAAACCACACGGGTCTGGAGTTGACAATAATCACGTGTCTCTAGTAATTAGATATGGCACATGGATTATTTATTTCCCACATGGGACGAGGTGACGAGAATTTATTCTCTGGAGCAATTAAAAATACACACTCCCTCAGGCTTGGACAGGGTGACTAGAATTTATTCTCTGGAGTTATTATCTATACACGCTCCCCTGTAAACACCAGAATCTATCACTATAAATATGTGTATGCTTTATAGGATTTATTGGGTACCTAATACGGCCCAATAAATTTCCAAACCCCTCCCCGTACAAAGGAGGTTATGGCGAAATTTTTCGAAAATTCCGGGTGTTAGCCAAAATTTTGAAGAATCTGAAAATTCTCAGAAACTAAACAGTTGGAGAATTGAAGCCAGATTGAAAGTAGAGTTGATTAATCAAAACACTTTCGACTTTGTTCCTTTTCGGGGACGAAAAGTTTTAAGTGGGGGAGATTGTAACGACCCGAAAAATCTGAACCAATTTAAATTTTTTAAATTGGATATTTTGGTGAATTTTA
Source organism: Allium sativum (assembly GCA_030737875.1). Classification (NCBI taxonomy): domain Eukaryota; kingdom Viridiplantae; phylum Streptophyta; class Magnoliopsida; order Asparagales; family Amaryllidaceae; genus Allium; species Allium sativum. The sequence goes on from CM060921.1 coordinate 115,689,089, forward strand.
TATATTTAAAATAAATATTTTAAATAATAACGATAAAAATTATGTTTGAATCGACGTTTGAAAATAAATATAATTAATTCTAATTATAAACAAGGCCTGAAATGGCGCGGTAGTTTCAAAAATTGAAGCCCAACTTTGACTGATTGTACCCGATGCAAAACAAAACGGATTTGAGTGAAACCAAAAATATTTAAATCTATTAGTGAATATCTTTCTAACGAATCTGAAAAATCAAAGTTTCATAGCGGGAAGCAAAAGTTATGGAAAAATGAATTTTCAGAAAGGTCGTTATAGAGTTTATATAGCCCGTGAAAATGGTCATTTTGCAAACGACCTCATAATTCGACGAAACCACTTTTGTTGGATCCGGGACGTCAAATTATTGCTAGATTTCAAATTTCATAATTTTTGAAGCCAGTATGTGAGCGTGGCAAAGGAAAATGTGTTTGGTCGATTTCTATTAAATTGGATCGACCAGAAAAGGACCATTTTTCAAACGGTCTCAGAATTCGGCGAAACTAGTTTTGTTGGGACCGTATCATCAAAACATAGCTAGATTTATTTTTCGGGAATTTTTAGAATCAGTATGTGGCCGCGGCAAATTGAAATGTACGTTCAAATCAAATATTGAATGTTTTATATTTTAATTTGAAGGAAAACTGACTGAAACAGTCGAATGGGCCTACGAAACATATCCCATTGTGTTTGGAATGGGGGTATTTAGCTAGGGACGATGGTCGTTGGGTTTGGATTGGAGGTCGTGTTAGAAAACCCTCTTTTAAAAGCTCTCGGCCAATCAGAATTTTATTAAAAAAAAGGAAAATTCTCTCCCCCCCCCCCCCGATCGACGACGGAAAAGCTTCAAAAGCTTCCCGTTCATTTTCTGATCAATCCACGCATTGAAAGACCAGGCATTAGTTCAACTTTTTGAAGATCATCTCAAGATCTACACATCCATATAAGGTTTGCTAATTATCATTTCGATTTGGAGGAAAATCGCGCCTTGGTAGTTCGGCGCTTCACCTCGCCGACGCCATCTGCTCCGGCCACCAAAGTCAACGCCTCCACCATCGTTGGGCGCGCCTTTCCACGCTCCAGGCCGTGACACAAACCGATCGTCGATCCGCTTCACCATTTGATCGAAAAGTTCAAACCTAGTTTTGAACAAATCAGCTGAGGTACGGCCTATTTTAATTTCAACTATATTATAGCACTTTAAAGCACTACGGTTTTTGATTTCACAGTAAAATTCATATCTTTTTCGTTTCTTGATGAAATTCAGTGAAACAAGAGACAGTGGACTCGTGTGGACGTCTTCTACATTCTAGAAGAGACCGCAAATTTTTCTGAGCCTTCTGCTATTTTTGGTGGAGTGGAAACCAATGTGAGATTTCTGAATTATAAACGATATGGAAAACGACGATGTATAAATTACATAGTCGTTGTATGAGTTATATAATCGTTGTACACCACATGTATAAGCATTGTATAAGTTGTACGGTCGATGTATAAGTTATATATGCATTGTAAAAATTATATATGTGTTGAATAGAAGTGAAATTTACTTATATATATATATATATATATGTATATGTATATATATACGCCCCTTGTCCACAAACCATGGATGATATTTATTGGTTGTGATTGGTGTGAAAATTGGTTGATAGCGAATGGTTGATTAGAATTGTTTGTGGTTGAAATTGATTGATTGTGGTTGAAAAATACCCGTTTATGGTTGATAATTATTTGGTTGAAACCACATAGGATTAGTTTGTGGAAATGAAAAAAATATACATGCTGCCTGCGTGCGAACTAGATGCATGAAATCCCCATTGTCAAAAGCTGCGAGGCTTTAAGGTAGAGCGAGTAGTTGTACTAGGGACGGCCCTGGTTTCAACCACCCTGCCGTTATGCTGCCAAAATTTTGAATAACATTCATGTGTTAGAATTATTTTCTTGTTTTGAAACTATATTCGTGTGTTGAATAGAAAACCTTCATGTGTTGAATAGAAATTTATTCGTTGAATAGAAATTCATGTGTTGAATGGTATTCGTGTTTTGAAATAAATTGTTTTATAATAAAAATCATATTTTTATCATCTATATGAATTATATAAAATAGTCGTGTTTTGAAATAAATTGTTTATAATAAAAATCATATTTTTATCATCTATATGAATTATATAAAATAGTCATGTTTTGAAAAAAATTGTTTTACAATAAAAATCACGTTTTTATTATATACATGAATTGTTAAAAATAGCGAAGTGTTGAAATAATTGTTGGTTGGATGAAAATATCATTTTTATCAAATGTATGAAAAGAAAATAGTTTTGAAATCAAAGAATCGATTATATATATATATATATATATATATATATATATATATATAATTAAAATGAATCGAATAACGACGCTGCAGCTTGTATTTTGAAATCGTGATTTCAAACGATTAGTGCGAGAGATCCGACCATCGGATTTTCCCGAAACCGAAACCGTTGGGTTCGCTTTGGAAATATCTTTTCAATGACACCAACTTTGTAAAGATCCAACGGTTGGATTTTCTGGAATGTTTAATTCAAATGTAAAGAAAAACAGCGCCAGAATCAATTATATATATATATATATATATAATTAAATTAAATCGAATAACGACGCTGCAGTTCGTATTTTGAATTCGAAACTTCAAGCGAGTGTACCAGGAGATCCGACCGTCGGATTTTCCCAAAACTGGAACCGTTGGATTTGTTTTTAAAAGATCTTTCTAATGATGTAAAATTTGTGAAGATCCAACGGTTATATTTTCAGATATGTGTAAATCAAATCTGAAGAAAAATAGCGCCACGGCCGCGCTATGGCCTGAAGCGTCATTTGAATAAATTGGCTATAAATAAATATAAATAGCGATAAATCGTTATAAAATATTATAAACAATATGGAATGTGAAATTTAGAAACTAACTGGAGGTTAGCTAAGTCAGACGGTTTCCGGGGTTTTGATCTGATGTTGGTTTCGGCCTTCGGGGTTAAGATTTGGGAAATCGTTCTCTTACTGATTGACGGTTAGTGACTAATGAATTGGAATAAGGCGTATGTTGTGTTTGTGTAGCACTTGTATATTATATACGCAAGTTGCTCAGAAAGACAGGGTTTATCCCATTCTGAATAACTGAATTGACGATAAGAAATCGAAGATGAAGACGGTGATTGAAGACCAGAGATCTTCACCTCGGCTGGACGGTAACTGATGTCCTGATTGTGAGGCATCCCGAAATATGGATAATGAGTGGTGATCTTCCAGACGTACGTGGAGATCGATGGGTATGCAAGGTAGATAGTGCCTTCGGTTTCATTCAGACCAGAACGGACATACAAATGGACTGTGTGTCTAACATGGGAATTCATTCTGTGTGATTGATAGCCATCGGTTGCATTGTGTGAATTGCCTGTGTGGCGTGCTAAGATGCAGTGATCAAGGCTTCTGTTGAAAAGCAAAGTCTTGTGGTGGATGATCAAAGCACCGCCTTTGTGGCGTAGCTTTGTGTATAACGTGAATTCACGAGCCTCACACCCCGGTATGAACCAGAAACGGGACAGGACATCAGGGAGGGCATGCGTCTCTTTCTAGCTAGAGGTGGTGTCAGTGCTTGAACTGGCTGACATTTATACTACTTTCTCCTATGTGGTTGTTGCTGTTGCGAGGCGCCTCGATTTTATCGGTCGATCCGAGACCAATGGAGTCATTCGTTGGCTCGTTTGCGGCCCATAGGGTGGGGAGACGTATTGTTCAGGGTTTAAGTTTAATCCACATCGAGTGCACCGGCCCTGACGATCCAAGGGTCACTCGAGCTATGATCCTGAGACATGGTAGGCTAGATTGTCTCGAAGTCGGTAAGGACTATCTTTTGCCTTGGTTCATGACGGAAATCCAATTTCCAAACACAACATGTGCGGTTTTGATTGTATACCTATATATGGCGACATGATATATGGTACCCCTGCCGTCTATGATTGATACTTATGATTTGAAATTGTTTTTGAAACATATAAACACTATTAATAATATCAAATTCTTTTGTTTTATTCGTATCAAGCATATTTTGGCCATTATAAGGTAAAACTCTATCCTCCGGTTTGCGTTGCATTGTGTGATGGGAACTAACTCTTATAATGGCTTCATTTTTACAAAAAGCATTGCGATGTTTAAAAGATTTACTTGTTTTAAAGCACTGGCAATCCAATGGAGTAAACCCTTTCCACAAAAGTGGCGTGGTCCTGTGATTAGCCATAGTATAAAATGTGTTAAGTAGATTTCTCATACCAATCCCATGACTGACTCGTAGTTTGTTTCACTTGCAAACTTGGGTGCCCCTCATTCTACACGGGCAGCCTTGTATTCAGGTTTTAGCAGGCTCTTTCTGGATAGATGGAGCTGAAGATGGATTCTATCATTTATCTCTTTTTATGCTGTTCAACTCCTATTATACATATTATGTTTGTTTTCCACTGTAGACATTTATGTATAGCTGAACTGTATTTGTACTAAGTATGATCCTTTATACTGTGCAACTCTGACGATTATGTTTATGCAGTGTATTATTTGTACATTATATGGTGTGTTTATTTATTTATGTTCTGCTATTATATGTTCATGTGTTATATTCCAAAGATTACCCTTAATACTGTCAGTACGGGGTCTGGGGTCGTCACAGGGCGTTAGCGTTACGATCAAATATGAAGAAGATAATTGAAGACAGAGTTATGCAAGGGCTGTCCTGTTTACAGAATAGTGCCTTCGGTTTGTCCAGTCCCAGGACAACCTGTATGGAAGAATTTCTGATAGAGTATATTTAATGGATCGCGTTAGTTGATCTCTTCAAACGTATTTACATTTGGTGGTGGAGGAATTCGTTTCTCTTAGCTGTATACCCATTGTATTTTTGGGGAAATCAATTTGTGATTTGGCGGGTATGGCGATGTGACATTCAAAGTAAATAAAGGTGTGATCTGTTAGAGATAAGCGTGGCCTCTAGCCTCACAACCGGAAAATGACAAAAATCGGGCAGACAACATGGCTAAGTGGTTGGCTGCCAATTAGGGTGTATTATCACCTATCTAGAGATATTAATTTCATTCTATAATCTATTGTCGATGCTGTCCCATTCGGGAAACGGTTGCTGATCCCAACCGCTGGTGATATACATTCGATGCACTCAAGCGAAATGAGTGGTCGGGTTGCAAGATGTTCTTGTTGAACCCAGTGTATTCCTCTCTAGAGGTACACTATCGGAAGGTGGTTCCATACCTTGTCATAGTTTGTAATCCATTATCCAATAAGTGCTCGCGATTTCGATTGTACACTATATATGTAGAACGTGAGATGAAAGCATTTGTGCTAGATGATTATTTAGTTGTGGTTAATAGACATTATTATAATATCAAAAGAGTTTTGATATAAAGTTTTTCGTTTCTTTCAAAAGGATTTTTAAAGTTAAATCAAATGTTTTGGATTCTCATAAGGGTAAAACCAGTTCCATTATACGGCGTGGTCTTATGAGATATCGTTTTATTGCTCAAACTGTTTTAAATTGTTTTACTCACACTAGTCCCATGACTGACCCAGAGTTTGTTTTGTTTTGTTTTCCTTAAACTCTTGGGTGCCCAATTTTGTATGAGCAGTCAAGTAGTCATGACTTTACAGATATACTTGGAGAGCTTGGAGCAGGAGGCTTCAGGATTATATAGCTATTGTTTATTCCATTGTGTTGTAGGTGTTGTACTCTGAAAATGTTACTGTATACATATACTAATTTTATTTCGAAGTTATGTATCTATTATATATTGTTCGTTCCGCTGTAAGATCGTGTTACTCTGATGTTGTATGATCTTCTTCTTATATTCTAAGTTTCTATCTTATCTATTCTCACCCTCTAATTTCTTTCATGGACTATCTGGTGTTTCCGATGCTTGAATAGTCGACATAGTGTTGTATGCCGATATCCAGGATCGCAAATTCCCTGGGTCGTTACAGCTCTCTATAAAGATTTATTTCTATATTGTATTTTTTTCCGCTGTGATGTGAGACACTGTGCTATGTTGGTTCTTCTTCTTCTTCTATTCTAATATTTCTTTCTTTCTTATCTCACACTTTAATTTCTTTCTAATAACATTCCAGTGCTTTCGATGCGTGAGTAGTCGATATGGTGTTTTTGTGTCGATTTTCGGGGTCGAAAATCACGTGGTCGTTACAATCTTGTTAAATGTTAATGGTTGAATGGATGTGATTATTGTTGTGATTTTAATCAATCAACTATATTGATTAAGTGGTTGGCAGTGAGGGCCTAAAATCTACTATTTTAAGATGTTATTCTGCCGTTAGGCGAATTGATGTAATACTTAGTTATAAATTTATTTCTATAACTAAATTGAAGTTTTAAATCTATTTTATATAAGTGAATTAAAATATGGATTTTATAAAAATATTTATATTTAAATCATGTTTTACAAAAAGGATCATAAACCGTTTTTATGACATATTCTGAATGGAAAGTCAGGAACTAACTAATGGGTTAGTGAAATGAAATAATTGTTTTATAAAAAAAATTAACTGATATTCTAGGTTAATTAAGTTATTTAATCAATTTAAGGGGGAACTGACATGTACAGTTGGCAAAAATCAACTGTTTTTAATTGTAATTGACAATTAGATTAATTTGATTAATCTAATCATTTTTTTTTTTGAATATTCCTTAAATATATCGAATGGCGTTAAATGTTTATTATCTTCTATTAACTATAATTTAAAGTAATTACTGAGTTTGTTTAGTGTTAATAAAGTTAATTACTATTTAATAAGCTTTTAAAAATGATAACTATTCTATTTTTAGTTAATATCAAAGTTAACTATTTTTTATGTAGTTAATATTAAAGTTAATTATTATTTTAATTAGTAATAATTAAAGAAATAACTTTTAATTGGAATTCAATTAAGAAGTGATTAGGTGGCAATAAGATTTGATCAAAATCTAGTGAGAGTTCTATACAAGGATTATAATTCAAATTCATAGACAAAGTTTGTAAAAGTGATTTATAAGTTAATGAGGGATTTTGACAAGATTTTATTAATTAAAAATGGAGATGATTATAATAGAATGGCTAAATTGATTCATGCAAAAGGATATTGGATAGTTTAATAACGTAAGTAAAGAGATTATAGGGCAATTTCCAATGTAAGGTATGGTTTATAAAAATCATATCGAATTCGAATGGTAAATAAGATTGGAAAGTTTAGTTAGTGAAGTAAAAGGAATTAACTTGTATAGTTGGTTTTCAAATAAATGAAAATGGTTTATAAAACCGTACTTAATGGAATTGGGAATGATGTATCAGATTTGAGTGTTGCGAACTTGTATTATCTTAAGATAAGAACATTGTCGATCAAGGTTTGAGAGGTAACTAGAATACCCCAACTTGAACGACTTCACAATTATCGAGGGATATTATTAGTTTGTAATGGATAAGAAAGTGATTATCAATTTATTTATGGTTAATAAAATTTATCATTATTTAAATAGCCTTTTAAAATGGATTAACTATGCTAGTTTTTGTTAATCGACAAGATAACTACTTTTATTTAATAATAACTAAAGCGTGTGCTTTACAATTGAAATTCCCTTTTTAAATGAAATAAAAGTTATGGAATGGATTAGTATGAAAAGGATTTTATGCTTAATTCAAATCATATAAACAAAGTTTGTAAAAAGGATTATACCCAAGACGATGATTTTAAGAATAAGTGTTCACCTAAGAACTGAATTAAGTGAAATGTTTTAATTAAAATAAGGGAAGGCTTTTGGTAATTAAACCTATGCCATTTGATTAAATAAAATATACGGTACTTCCAAAAGATAAAGAAAATGGAAGATAAGTTTATGAAGCTATAGTGATAATTTCAACATAAGAAATATGGAAAAGGTTTTTGAAAAAATATAATGATATTTCTCATGGTAAAGGACATGGAATGTGGGGTTTGAAATGATAGCAATATTTTCATATATAAGAAAATATGAAAAGGATTTTAAGAATATATAAACGATGTTCCAAGATAAGGAAGATGAAAGTTGTTTTACAAAATATGGTAATATTTCCATACAAATGAAATAAAAAGAGAAGTTGGTAAAAAAGAGTGTTGGGTAATGTTTTCAAAGTAACGAAACAAGAAGAGTTTTGATAAGATAAAATTTATGGAATCGATTATGAGAATCAATGAAATGGTTAAATGAAATATTTATATAAAGGACTTGAGCTGCCAATCAACTTAGTTTACTGTTATGATTTGATAGTTAAACAACCGACTATCAAATGAATTATTTACTGGACCTTTTGATGTATTGTTTCGAAGAGACAAGGATGGGGACTAGAACCAAAACTACTTCAAATCAACTGTGCCGACGCGACTAAGTGCAGCTTTAAAGATGGAGAGTTGAAGATCGTTGATCTTCATGAGTGGAAGAATTGCTTAATAAATTTCCTTGTGTTTAAACCAGAGATCTTTTGATTGTGATTCTGTCGTGATTGAAATCCACGGATTTGCAAGGACTACTCGCTAACGATCCTTGGGGTGATTCCTATATTGGATGCAGTAGGAGGGTGCCTTCAGTTCATCGTATTCCTGGATGACTTGTATGTGAGAAATTCTGACAGAGTATTTCCTTAAGAATCATATACATTGATCTTTACAAATATGCCAAGTTTGATGGCGGAGAAATTCTCTTTCTTAACTCCCAAAGTATATTTGTGGATGTCAATTAGTGATTTGGCAGATTTTACGATGTAGCATTCAAAGTGAATGATGGCCAGATATCCCAAAAGATAAACGTGACCACAAGCCTCATCAACTGGGGAATGGCACAAAATCGGTAGGCAATATGGCTATGTGGGCCGCACCCATTATAAGGATATACCATTTCCTGATCTAGAGAAATCAAATGCCTTTGATTGTCCCTTTTATTTTTGTATGCTTTCGGTTCGGTTGGCTGACCCCAACCATGGTAATGATATATTCGGTACTCTCAAGAGAAATGAGGGGCCGGTCATGTGTAGCCGGGTTGCAAGATGTTCTTGTTGAACCCCAATGTATTCTCTCCAGAGGTACATTGTCATAAAGATGGTCCCATACCTTGCCAGGAAATCCATTCTCTAATAAGAGCCCATAGATTTGATTGTATACTATGTATGTAGAGCATGAGATGCAAGCATTCTGCTAAATTATTATTTAATTGTGGTTCGATAGACATTATTATAATATCAGAAAAGATATTGATTTCAAAATTTTTTTGGTTTATAGTAAGGTAAAAACTGTTTGGGTTTATGTGTGGGTTGGTCTTATTATTATCCTTTTCTTTCAAAAAGGATTTTTTTTTTCAAAGTTAAACAAGTTGTTTGTGTTGTGGATTTATCACTGAAAGTATTCTAGACAGATCCGGGTGAATTTTGCCTTGCTTCAAATGTGCTCGGGTCAGACCGAGTATATTTCCAGGTAAGGTTTCGCTTGGAGTTTCCGGAGCTGGAAGCAGGAGGCTGCACCATTAGTTATTTAGATTTTTTTCCACTAGACAGATATATGTTGTACTCTGATGATTGGTATGTATATATAGTTTTCTTTTGTACAAAGAGATTTGCTATTTTATATTTTATTCGTTCCACTATGAGATTCCGAAGTGTTCTTCTTTTTCATCTATTCTAACATTTCTTTCTTTCTACTTCACATCCTCTAACTTCTTTTTATTAAAAGACTAGGTTTTCGATACTTGGATTTTTGGCAAGTAATATGGGATTATGAATTATTGTTGAAAATTCGAGCGTCGAAATTTTCCAGGCCGTTACACATGCTTTCCTAGTTAACGTCAAATGAACTTGTTTTCCAAAATTAATGTCAAATAAACATGTTTTCCAAATTGTCAAATGAACATATTTTCCATTTTAATGAATATAAATGACAAATTGACATGTTTTCCCAAATAAATGTCAACTGAGCATATTTTCCAATTTAATGAACATAAATGACAAATTAACATGTTTTCCCCAAATAAATGTCGATTAAACATATTCTCCATTTTAATGAATATAAATGACAAATTAACATGTTTTCACAAATAAATGATAATTGAACATATTTTCGAATTTAATGAACATAAATGACAAATTAACATGTTTTTCAAAATAAACGTCAATTGAACATATTTTCAAATTTAATGTTAAATTAGCATATTACAAATTAATGTTAAATAACACGTTTTCTAAACTAATGTCAAATAACATGTTTTCAAATTACTGTCAAACCAACATGTTTTCCAAATTACTATCAAACTAACATGTTTTCCAAATATATGATTACTTAATGTAAAATTAAGTACAACCTATCCTAATTTACAAGTTTGCATAATCTTCCTTTAGATTATATCCCATTTACAACTCATATTTTACCAATCCTTAATATGCCTAAAATCTCCTTATTAATATAATTACAGTTTTACGCAAACTAAACAGTAAAGGCCTAGGCTCTCGTTGGCGTAGGCTCAGTGCAAAATAAAGGAAAAAGGAGAAACTGATCTAAGCTCAGAAATGAATACAATGAATAATTACGTGTTATAAGACTGTAAATAAAACAATGACAGAGAAGGGGATAAGGAAGAAGAATGTACTTATAAACAAATAACAACTGATAATGTGTAACGGCCCACAAATCCATACCGTTTGAGTTGACTAATGTAACGAACCGGCAATTTTGACATCTTAAATATAATTTAAATGTAGAATTAGCGCTAAATTAAATATTTATAATTGAGTTTCGACATAAAGTTTGGATCTTTACATATTTTGAACATGGTCGGCTTAATATAGACATCGTGAAAGAACCAACACTTTAGCATAACTTAGATTTTTATGTGAAATTATAATTCATTACAATTTGGAACTTGGAATTTATTTTCGATAAAAATGGTTGTGTCAAAACAAACCTTTTAATGGATTTGGATTTGTTTAGAACAATGAAATCAAGACGAGAAAATAAAATCAATTTTTGAAAATCTACTTTGAGATACAACTTATTTCAAAAAGAAATGATTCAAAATAAGTTGGACGTATTTACAATTAAAGAGATGATTTATCTTAATTTCAGTATTAACGTCGAATTGGTAAGTATAAGTTTAAATTTCAATATGTGTTCTACTCGAGAAAGTGAAGAAAATAAATCATTTCAGTGTTGATAAATTTTGGAATCTATAACGTGTGTAAAAAAATAAACAAATATCGTTCGCTGGTGTGTTCTCTGCGACATCTCTATCCAAAGAAAATATTCAATGGTTTGTTCAGCGTTGCCTAATCATAGCATGCGTAAAACAAATGGTGTTGTTAGAACGTTTGTTTCCCCAACAGTTGTGTCCTTATAGAGTAGAAATAATTTATCAAACAGGTTAGCAAATTAAAGGGAGAGAATAAATGGTAGGAACACCAAATTTCAATTGCAAGGTATGTTACAATGGTCGACAGTATTCAACCAAATTTTATACTTGTCTTTATGCTGAATAAAATTGATAGATGCCCTTTCTTTCCTATGAAATAATTTACACGTTGTTTTCTCTTCCTGTGTCCTATACAGCTCCTTCTACAGTGTATAAAGATTCCTAAATCTTGCCGTGTCAGTAATGCAAGATTGCAAAACACTGTACAGGATTTTCAAAATTTGTTTCTCTGACTAAACACTCCACGTTTCAATCTTTCTCTGCTACCTGTTTCCTCCTTCTGCATTAAAAAGTTAGGAATACCACATCTTCTCTACTAGCCGAGCACCACACACTGCTGGTTGGTCTCCTCCACCATATTGGGTCCAGCTCCAGTTACGAGTCCCCACCCAAGGTCAGCAGACCTGATGCTCAATAACTCCTAGGAGGAACAATGCCTCGTCGTCTGGTGGACCCCCTACCTCCAACATGACATTAGTGTTTCCCTTTTAGCACCACTGAGACCCAAAAACTCCTCAACTCAAGACCTGTTAGGTTTTCACTCCTTCGCTCTGCCTATCAAAAATGCCTATCACCTGTTTGTGCATATGTCACTTTCAAGCTACCCAAATCCTGCCATATTGCCAATGTCTCCAGCAAAGACTCTGGTGGCCTGAAAACCTTTGGCTATGATCCTACCCAAGCCAAGAGCGGTATTACTCGTAATGAGGTCCACTTTCCTGTTTTCATTTTAAAATTTTGATTCTTTGTCTTTTGCTAAGTAGGTTGGGTATTTGCTAAAACCAGGTTTCGTTTTGCCCAAGCAAAATACGAGCTTGTTCTCAAGTTAGAATGGGAAGCTTGTGCCTTGTCTTGGGCATTCACCATGCTAAGTTTAGCTTGCGCTCGAATATAGGATGGCGCCGTGTTTGGTATTGAATCTTTCTCGCAATATTCATTTCAGACTCATAAATTTCAACATCTTAATGACCACAGAAGGTATTTTTTTTCACTCACAGACTAACTGATTATTAAGTGAATTAAAACATATTTTGAATGAAATGTTAGGGTGCTCTAGTTTTGGTTGCTTTGTGGTTGTGCACGTGCGACGCACACAATATTATTTCATATGAAACAATATGGATGTATGCTTAGCATGCTATGTTATTTTATCATCATTGCAAGTTCCCTTTAGATTAGAAACATGACGGGTTGAAATGATACATACCCGAACCCTCTGTGTATTCGAATCGATTTAAGATGCTAGTTGAAATGATACATACCCAGGATTCGAATATTTTAAAGAACAAATTGAAATGATAAATATATGTAATACTTGACCAGGTAGAAAATTATATAAGGATGTCGTGGTCACTAAAAATAAATTATTTTAAAATAAGTATATTGATTTTCTAAAAAGAAATGTTTCATGAAAATTTCCATATAGCTTAAAGAAGTGTTTAAAGTAAACTTTGAGTTTTATAAGAATTCCAATTCGTATTTAAATTAAGTTTTATAGATGATTTTGTTTGGTAAACTTCAAGTTAAATTTTATTTTCTATAACTTTTGTTTCATATAATAAACTTAATAACATGAAATTTAAAAGTTGATGGTTCAATGTTAAGGATTTCAACTTGTTAAATGCCTTAGAACTTATTTTAATATATATATATATATAACTTGGCCATGATTTCTACCATTTTAATGTAAAAAGATTTGTCAAAATATAAACTTGTTAAATTCAAGTACAAGAGGAATGTTCTTATTTAAGCCATGGTGAATTTGAGTTTTGTTCACTAATTTGGAATGTAATAAATCGTCCTTTGGTCAACGACTTAAGTCGAAATTTTTGGGAATGGTATTACAAAGGGAAGTTGATTTGATTATGAAATCTATTTGGGAAAAGAAACGGCGAGGCATGGATCTAAGATTGGATTGGATTTATATCTTTGAATAAAACTATAATTTCATCAAAGCTATTTTCTGCATAACATGGTTTTGTAAGCATTCTTTTATAAAATATTTTTGATTACTTTAACTATATAAATTTTACAATATTTTTCAACTATATATATACACACATTATCTTTAATTTAATAACACATGCTATTTTCAAAACTTACCTTTTCTAAATATATTTTATAAATTCAAATAAATTCTAATGTCCGATCAAGTCTAGTGAATCAAATGATGAAATAAAGGATTTTCAAGCAATACCAATATTTCATGAAAGTTGAAATTTAAACTCCAATGGTTGACAAAAGAAATGATGAATATTGGTTTTAAAATCTTAACAAACGATAAATGATTTGAGTAATTGATTTTGAGGCAATATTTGAAATAAATCAGTTTGCGGTACTTGGAATATGATTTCAAGTTTAATGGCCATGGTGTGAAAAATGTAAACGTTTGGTTGTTAAAGAGACCGAAGTCGGTAGATGTCATACTCTCTACCAATACCGATACCACTTTAAAAACTGTGTATGCGGTGGAGTTCCAGAAAAGAAGTAGGATGGTATGGAGGAAATTACTGGATTTGAAGAAAGAGAATGCTGGTGGATTAGCCTTGACCTTCGGGTCATAATTAAAATGACTAAAACAGGAGCCATGCTCAGGTTAAGTGAGGTAGCACCTCTGATCGAACACGCTTCTTCGATACCATCTCTATTACTATGTGACTGATTTGGGGCCCATTTTTAATTATGGGAGTGTTGTTCGAGGTGGGCGGTAGTGGCTGCTATACGTTACCACCAGCTTGGGAGCCGCAATCCAGTAGAATCCTACCATGGGTATTCCTCGTGTGCCTTGTCATATTATCCTTTCGAGCCCTCTACGGTTTTTATTTGTATCGTAACTATTGAGTGCCCTCTGATGCCATCGGTTATGGTGGGTTTACAGTATTATATAGACTACGGTATTATAAATGGCATAAGGGTAATATGGTAATCCTGCTTATGCTATTTTCATTATCTTTACTTTACTGAATAGACATTAAAATAATAGTGTATTATTATATAGATATTAGTTTCGCAGATCCTTAAAGGATGGAAATCCCGAACATCCTTTGAGTTATTGTACATTTCAGTGAACACTTCATTTGAGTTAATTCACTTATATGAGACTGTTAGTCCAGACTCGTGTATTTTGTTTGTTTTATTCCTTGCAAAATGCCCGAGTCAGATTGAGCATTTCACCTTGGAAATATGTATGTTAGAGCTTGAGATTCGTTGGATATCCATCCATCCGTCTATTATGTCATATGTAGTTATGCCCATCTCTGCTTACTACCGAATATTAGTATGGTTCTATATTCATCATTCCGCTGTTTCTATACTTATTCTGTGCTCTGATATTATGTAAATTCAAAGATTTTGTAATATTGTATAAATTTTACTTTCGCTGTGAGATATTCTGTGTCCACGATTCTGTGAAGATTTGTATTTCAACTTCATTAGCAATAACAATCTGTCGTTTTGGACGTTTCGAGTTGGTTCCAATACTGATTTGGAACGGGCAAATGTTAGGTCGTTACAGTTGGTATTAGAACTTTGGTTATATGAAGCTTAGCTTATGTTGTTAAAACACTCATTAGATATAGAGTAGAAATACTCTAGAATGAGTGAAATCATCGTAGAAGCATAGTGGAGAGAGATGAAAATAAAAATATTTTAAAAAGATTTTTGGGAATTTAAAGATTTTTCTATATATTGAAAAACATTTAGCCTTGTTTTAAAATATAGCCTTCTTTTGAACCCATCCTTTTAGTTAAAACTCCTAGGTTGGATCTTTCAAATTCGAGTCTAAGCCTCGATCGTGCTTTGTCACGTCTTAGGAAATTTGAAAGTTGTCACTTTTTAGATCCCGAATCTCCTTCAGTTTATTTGATTTTCTATTGTCCTTGATGAAATCCTTCGGACTTGATTCGGTCAATCGGTTAGCCTTCATATTCTAACTTAACTTGATTCGAGTTAAATTAATGCTTGGGAATTTAATGTAAAACCTGAGTAAACGATCAAGTATTAAGCACTTGGGCGTATAGAATAAAATGAATTAAAAATCAAATAGTATTGAATTTAATATGAATTTATAACCTTGTATTAAGAGAAGAAAAAAATCATTGAGGAAATTTTTGCGAACTCATTGAAGGAAGGTGTATGCAAGTAGAACTAGTAAAATTGAAACGCTAGAAAATAAATGACTTGGTTAAATTCTTAATGTTTAAAGAATAATAAATTTTCGCAAATGAGTGTAATATGAGGAGAAAAATGTATAAACGTGAATTGAATATAACAGTAACCTAATACCTAGGTGTGTTCTTAAAACAAAAATTTGCTGCATGAAAGTGCGAAATTTAGAGTGGTGCCATTTGTAAAATATGCATATATGGGATTTTGTAAGCGTAATCGCAAGCAAAAAAATTAAGATTTAGAAATAAAAATGTGAATGAAACCTAAATTTATTAAAAATAAATCATACATATATATATGATTTGCTATAGGAAATATTAAGTCGATATATATAAATAAACGATTATAATCAAATAAACAAGTGAGGGAGGTTTATAATTTTCCCTTGCTTGAAAAAATTTATAATAAGATATGTTTCAAAACATATTGTTTCAACATATATTCTGAAATTTTGTGTATAGAGATATTGTATACCCCACTATTATAAAGGAGAATACTTTCTAATATTTTGTTGACATAAAGATTGGAATATCGGGTACATAAAGATTTTTGGACAAACGCCTAGCTAACAATTAAACCAAAATTTGGCAAAACAACCGAAGTATTTCTTGACACGTCACCTAATCGGAGGCGAGATGCTTAGAAAGCACGTCACCTTTTCAGAGGCAAGGTGTAAGAATACCTTTACAATTGTGTGGAGCCATGTCTAAGATCTGAAAACGCCGAAATATAAAAAGAAGACAAGAATTTATGGTGGTTCGACCCTTATTAGGGTTACATCCACTATGAAAAGAGAATTTTATTACCCACAAGCTGCTTACAAGGTATAATCGCTCATACATTCATAGAAGCTCTTTTCAATATACATTCATCTTTACACTTATTGAGAATGATAGAAAACTTGAAAGGACAGCGAAGAACTCTTTGATGACGGAGCTCTTGCGATTAATCCTTCCTCTCATGAAACACTTATGCTTCTTCTTCTATGGAAGCCATGGCCACCAGCTTGACAAGTCTTCGATGAATGATCAAGAATGAATGTTGGAATGCTTGGAAAGAGTAAAAGAACAATTCAGCAACACCTTGTTGCTCCTCCAAACCCCCCCCCCCCCAAAATGATGGAAGTGATCCCCTATTTATAGGTGACGAAATGGCTAAAATATGACTCAGGTTATGGGTCAGTATTTTGAGTATTTACGGAAATGCCACTGCTTTCTGTCACCAGCTGGCATGTTTTTGTACCAACCAGATCAGCTTTGATCGATCCAAAACCCGTTTTGACGACCTGGAAGTTTTGGTGCAGAGTCGACCGATCAGGGGTCTTTGACATAGGGCGGACCGACCCTGAGGCTTCGAAGTAGGCTGGAGCGACCAGGCTAGCATGGAGATAAGATCGACCAACTATTATGTGATGTCAGGACAACCCAAAGGCTTAGATCCAAAGCAGAACGACCAAAACTCTATGAACGACGGAACTAACCAGGGTAATATCAAGAAAGAAACCGACCTCTTTATTTGGAGAAAAGAGCGACCGGGAGTCTGTCGAACGACCAGGAAGTTTAAGCTTGAAAGAGGACCGACCAGGTGTTTGTGAACATAACAGAATTGGATTCTGAAATATGGGGTCGACCTTGGGAAAAAAACGACCATATGCCTTCCGTATTTGGAGTGACCGCATGGTTTTATAGAGCTTTTCGTAAAGCGAGCCATGCGGGAGACGAAGACCGACCACGGTTGAGACCGGCCACCCATGTAGTCATGCTGATTTTTTTTGGACTGGTGTGTAGAAAAATCAATCAGCTTGCTATCATGAATTAGGCTGATCCAAACAAGTCCAGACCGACCGAGCTGTACAGAATCCATTTTGTGCATCAAAGTGCTTGTGATTTTTGTAGATAACATTTTGCACCTTCAAAGTTTGTAATTTTTTGAATTTTCAGAAATCATAAGCTTTGATTTTATTTTTGAAACACATTACACTTGGATGTTTTAATTCTTAGAAACATAATTGGATCGGGTCGGTTTTTATATGGACTGGACTTCTATCGGGTCGGCTTAATTCATGATGGGCTGAGTCGATCGATTGGTATAACCTTCTTATTTAAGCACTTTGGACTCTTGCTCTTCTTCATTTCCATCCGAATTCATCTGAATGGTTTTAATGGCGGCGGTGCTCCACTGAGGAAGAATTCGCCAACTCATCTTGCTTCTTCGATTCATGCTTTCAATTAAATCCAATTCTCCAAATTGAGCTAATCTCCAGTTGCGCTTCGCTTTGAATTGATCTTCGACGCTGGTCTGAAACCGAGCTCCCCAAATTCGAGTTCCAGTGAGTTCTGGAAGTCCGATCCATGCTTTGCCAGTTAGTTGAACTAATTGTAGGTATTAGCCTTCATCTCGATGTTAATTTGGCTGTAATTGTTACCATTGCTTTGGGTTGAACTGTATTCGAATCGGTTTTGATGTAGTTTTGTGGTTGAGTCCCTGAATTAGAAACTTTTTGTGTATTGGAATGTTTGACAGTAATGTAGTAACTGATTCATTCAATCCAAGTTTATGGATGATGATTTTGAAATGAAAATCCTTTTGTTCTTCTTCGTTGTGATGATGATCACAATATGTTTGTGTAAATGTTTGAATGGCTGATGCATGTATAATTTTCTGCTTAAACCATCATTTCATGATGTTTTCATTATGCATTTGCATCGAATAATCATGTTTTCTTTCTAATGCATGACCAGCCTGGTCAATCTTAGAATAATTGAGTTATGTCGGCCTTAGACTGTTTTTCATAGTCCTATTGACCAATTTTTGTTAATCAACTAGTTTAAAGAGATAGAATAGTGTATGGACCGACCAGCCTTATTTTATTCTGCTTGACCGACTAGAGGTGTGCACAGAAACGAGCTCGTGCGAGATTGAACGGCTTTACCTGACTGGACCGACCCATTCATTACCAAACTGAGTTATGACTGATTTGATACCGACCAGGTCTTGATTGGCTTAGAATTATCCAGAACTGGATTGGCTCTTTAACCGACCAAAAATTGGTTGGTATTAGACTGACCAGGGCAGGTATAAATCTCGACCAATCAGGACATAGTGGATTTCAGATTGGTCGTAATTGGATTAGTAATGGGATGACCAGTATTAGAGTAATTTACCGACCAAGAAGAGTTTAATTTTGTGCGACCAGAACTTTACTGGTTTTGAGCGACCAGTTCCTGTTTGGCTTTGAGCCGACCCGACTTTTAGCTTGCCAAGGCCGACCCAGTTTAAACTCACTTAATATTCATGTAGCTTGTTTTTCAAGTATATATGGTTGTAATGATCCTTTGGTACGTGAAGAATCAAACAGTCACTTTCGGCTTTCTGATATGATATGCCCCCGCACCAATGGATTGTTTCAACCCTGCTATATGGACTTGAGGATTGGATGCTTTTAGTTGTAATCAGAATTTAAAAAGCGTCTGTCATTGCACTGTGACATTCAGAGCTTTTTATTCTTCATACAAACATTGCATGTATTATTTAGAATTCTCCATCCTTTGCATCTGGATGTATTAGATATTTGAGAAATAAGTGGATGCCCCTTGAAGAGGTCTTTTACTCAATTCGTGACATAATTTGGTCAGATATTTACTGACTTTTGCAGTCAATTGGGTGCCCCCCAGAGAGGTCTTGGGCTAAAAACTCAGTTTGGCAATAACATGGTCAGATTTTTCTGACTTTATGTTGTTTGACTGAGCACCCCCGGAGAGGTTTTGGGTTAAAAACTCAGTTTAGCAATAATGTGGTCAGATTTTTCTGACTTTAAGTTATTTGACTGAGCACCCCGAAGATGTTTTGGGTTAAAAACTCAGTTTGGCAATAACGTGGTCAGATTTTTCTGACTTTAAGTTATTTGACTGAGCACCCCCGAAGAGGTTTTGGGTTAAAAACTCAGTTTGGCAATAATGTGGTCAGATTTTTCTGACTTTAAGTTATTTGACTGAGCACCCCCGGAGAGTTTTTGGGTTAAAAACTCAATTTGGCAATAACGTGGTCAGATTTTTCTGACTTTAAGTTATTTGACTGAGCACCCCCGGAGAGGTTTTGGGTTAAAAACTCAGTTTGGCAATAACATGGTCAGATTTTTCTGACTTTAAGTTATTTGACTGAGCACCTCGGAGAGGTTTTGGGTTAAATTTGTGTCTGCCTAGTTCCACGTAGTAGGTATTGATTTTATTGGACATTTGAATTGATCAAGATGTCTTGGTAGTAAAACCATAACCTTAGGTCGATCCTTTCGGATGATACTCCTTTGGTAGAATTATAGCGAGTTTTCTTGATTTTATTCCTTTGGTTTTTCCCGCTAGTTGGACTTGGTGTTTCGTTCTTCTTTTTATCTTATGGAGACATTTCATACTCCCGTATTTTGACGGGTGGTGCTTTATGAATCCATGTACGCAATTTGTCCTTTTAGAATATGCTGTGAACTAACACTGGGATTTCATCGGACAATGAGCCAACGGATTTATTATGTCCTATAATCAGAAATCATAAAATTGCATATTTGGATATATAATCAAAGGTATGCAAATGTACAATGTAGAAAGGAATCAAAAGAACTGTTTTATTCGTATTCATGTAATCTCATACAAAGTATCTACTATATTCGTAGAAGAATACAAAGGAATATGAGTTAAAAAGTTATTTGAAATAATGACGAAGGTGATCACTGTTCCAGGCCCTTGGGAGTTCCACTCTGTCTGTAGTCTTGAGTTTAAAGGTACCATCGAGGAGCTTTTGGTCGATGACAAATGGACCTTCCCAATTGGGGACAAAGACTCCTGTTGCGGTCATGATCTTTTTTAACACTAAGTCTCCCTCTTTGAATGTTCTATGCCTGACCTTTTGATTAAAGTGCCGGGCATTTCTCCTTTGATGGGCAACTATTCTAAGCTCCGTCTCGGCCCTTTTTTCTTCGAGTAAATCAAGGGCTTCAAGTTGCAGCTTTTCATTCTTTTTCTGGTTAAAGTGAATTCTGCGGTGAGTAGGAACCTCTAACTCCACATGTATCATTGCTTCCGAACCAAATGCCAAAGATAATGGAGTGTGCCCTTTTGCAGTTTTATGAGTAATATGATAAGCCCATAGCGCAAGTGGCAGTTCTTCAATCCATTTACCATTAGCTTTCTCAAGACGCTTCTTAATGGTAGATTTCAGGATTTTGTTGACTGCATCGACTTGCCCGTTGGCCTGCGGATGGGAAACTGCTGCAAAACTTTTCTAAATATGATATTTGTCGCAAAAGTCCCTGAACTCTTCACTTTCAAATTGCGTGCCATTGTCCTTGATAATCATCTGCAGAATTCCAAATCTGCATATGATATTTTTCAAAACAAAATTGATCACCTTTCTTGATGTGATGGTTGCCAGTGGTTCGGCTTCAGCCCATTTAGTAAAGTTGTCCACAACAACTATGGCATACTTGAAGCTAGATTTTGCAGTAGGTAATACTCCAATCAAGTCTATGCCCCAGACGACAAATGGCCAAGGACTCAACATTTGTGTCAACTCAGTCGATGGAGATCTCGGAATTTTTGCGAATTTCTGGCATTGGTCACATTTTTAAGCGAAGATCATAGAGTCGAGATTTACTTCAGGCCAAAAGTAGCCATATCGAAGAAATTTTTGGCAAGAGTTTGTCCACCTACGTGCCCTCCACAATCTCCTTCATGTAATTCTACCAGGATTGCTTTGGATTCTTCCTTTGTTACACATCGTAGCAAAGGTGCTGAAAATCCTCTCCTATATAAGCGACCATCTTGGACGAGATACAAACGAGACTTTCGGAGCAACTTCTTGCGAGTCTTCGGGTTTTCAGGAAGTGTTCCATGGAGTATATAGTTCTTAATGGGGGTCATCCATGAGTCTGGCTCGTTGGTTGTCTCCATAAGCCAATCCACATCAGATTCGTCAATACTAGAACTAGATAAAACTTCAACAGGAACTAGATCGAAGATTTGAGGATCTCCGGTACTAGCCAGCTTTGATAAAGAATCGGCTTTCCAATTTTCTCCTCTAGGGATATAGGAAATAGAATAATACTCCAGATTGTCAAGAAACTCTTTGGCTTTGCGTAGACATGTCGGGAGCTTTCCCATCTTGGTCTGAAATTCAACTTTGATCTGGGAAACCATCAACTGTGAATCGCTGAAGATTAACAAACTTTTTAGGCTCAATTCTTTTGCAACTCTCAATCCTCCAAGCAAAGCTTCATACTTGGCTTCGTTGTTGGTAACGTGGAATTCGAACCGCAAAGCACAACATATATGTCGTGTTTCTGGAGTTTCGAACACTATCCCTGCCCCAGCACAGTATTCATTCTGAGCACCATCAACAAAAAGCTTCCACCTGGCGACCAATTCATTGGTCTCTTCCATTTCCTCTCCTCTATTAGTGAACTCGGTGATAAAATCAGCCAGAGCTTGCCCATTTATCGCCTTCCTGGGGTGATAAGTGATATCATATTGACTGAGCTCAATATTCCACTTTAGTAATCTCCCCGAGGTATCTGGACGGAACAACACTTGTTTCAAAGGTTGGTCTGTAAGGACTTTAATGGAATGAGATTGGAAATAAGGCCTGAGCTTCTGTGATACGAAAAGAAAAGGCGTATGCAAGCTTTTCTATCTTCGGATAATTCATCTCCGCCCCGGTAAACCTTTTACTGATGTCATATACCGGCCATTCAACTTTATCTTCTTCCCTAATGAGGGCTGCGCTTAGAGCATGGGATGATACTGCAAGATATAGGAACAGGCTTTCCCCATCCTTTGGTTTTGACAGCATCGGAGGTGATTCCATGTGCTTGATAAGACCCTCAAATGCTTGCTGGCACTCAGGAGTCCACTGGAAACTCTTCCTTTCCTTTTTCAATGCAACAAAGAAGGGAATACACCTGTCCGTCGCCTTTGAAATGAAACGGCTTAAAGCTGCTACCTTACCATTCAAGCTTTGAAGTTCCTTATAAGTCCGCGGAGCTTGCATTTCTCGCAAGGCAACCACCTGCACTGGGTTTGCTTCAATGCCCCGAGCATTTACCATGAAGCCAGGAAACTTCCCTGAAGCTACACCAAATGAACATTTGAGTGGATTCAGCTTCATGCCGTATTTCCTTAGGATTTGAAACATCTCGTCAAGGTCTTCCATATGACTTTTTTCTTCCTTGGATTTCACCAACATTTCATCAACGTAGACTTCCATGGTCTTTCCATTTTGCCCTTTGAACATTGAATTTACCAGACGTTGATATGTGGCACCTGCATTTTTCAAACCAAATGGCATTACCTTATAACAATACAACCCACAATCAGTTATGAAACTAGTACTATCCTGGTCCGGCTCGTGCATCATGATCTGATTGTAGCCTGAGTACGCATCCATGAAAGACAATAGTTCATGCCCCGCCATTGCATCAACAAGCTGATCAATTCGAGGTAGGGGGAAACTATCTTTCGGGCACACTTTGTTTAGATCAGAATAATCAACACACACCCACCATTTACCATTTGACTTTTTCACAAGAACTGGATTAGACACCCAATTAGGATAGGTGGATTCACGAATGAAATTGTTCTTCAATAGCCTATCCACCTCATCCTTCAAAGCCTCAGATCTTTTAGGGCCTTGCATCCGTCTTTTTTGTTTCATAGGATGTATGCTAGGATTAATATTCAGCTTATGCACCATCACTTCCGGAGATATTCCGCACATGTCTGAGTGGTTCCAAGCAAAGACATCCAAATTCGCCTTTAGAAAAATAATCAATTCCTTTTGCAGCAAAGGATCCAAATGAGAGCCTATCTTCACCACCTTATCTGGATCATTATCATGGACCTGTATAGAAATGGTAGCTTCAGGTGGTGCTGCCCTTTCATCCCCTGCACTGATTTTTCGCGGATCCATATCTTCTTGCATGTCGTCGTATTCTCCAGCACAGGGGGAGGTCATTAATTGCTATAAGGGGGCTTCACGGATGCAGAGAGGAGTCTCCGCATCCTTTTTGAATTCATACTTCCAAGCTTCAATCAATTCTACCATATAGCAATCTCTTGACTCTTGAGGGTCTCCTTTGATTACTCCCACTCCGTTTGCAGTTGGAAGCTTCATCGTCAAGCACCATGGAGCAAGAGCTATCCTGAAAGCAGCTAGTGCTGGCCTTCCCAAAAATACAAAAGGCTGCATCATGGAAACTTGCTTCTTCCCCTCACCAAGCTCTACGAGGAGATCGACCACACCAATAGGCTGAGTTGGTACACCAGTGAAACCGTGTATTTTATTTTTACTTGCTCGCACATTATCCATGGACAACCCCATCTTAGAGAAAGTATTGTAAAACAGGACATTTACAGATGCCCCATTATCAATCAGTACCTTCTTTACTATTGCTGGACCCAAGCCAATAGTGATCACCATTGGATCAATAGTTGGAGTCAGCATTCCATTAGAATCCCGATCTCGGAACACCACATCTTCCCAGGATGTTTTTGGGATTTTCCAACGAAGAGAGTTACTGCAAACTTCGAATCCATCTTCTTTTGAAGCACTGCTTAGTTAATTTGTTTACCTGACAATGTCCTCCCAGGTATCTCCTGCAGGATGAGGTCCACCACTAATCGTATTGATAATAGGTCGAGAACCGTTTGTAGGTATTCTTCCATCTTGACTTGGATGAGCTTGTTGCCCCTGAGTAGGCTCAGTATCTGATGAACGCTTCACATTCTCCTGAAGACGGTTTTTTCTTTTCAACTCTTCAATCAGATTCCTCAAGTGCCGACACTCATTCGTGTCATGACCCGGTCGATTATGAAATCGAAAAAACCTTCCTGAATTTGCAGCTTCTTTGGACACCTTTATTGGCTTTGGGCTCGGATAATCCTCTGTATCCTTAGTTTCCATGTATATGTGCTCAATTGTATCATTCAACGGAGTAAGGTCTGTTGGCTTGAAGAAGCATCGCTTTTTGGAATCCTTGTCGTTCCTAGCATCATTACCGTTTCCTCTTTTTTGCCCCCTCCTAAATTTCCTTGATTGGTTTTTGTAGAAACTTCCTTCCTCTTCGGAACTACATTAGTTTTGACATTGCCAACAGAATAAATGAGATCATCTTCAAGACACATGTATTCCTCAGCTTTGTCATAGAATTTCTCTAATGTATTGGGCTTCTTTCTCTTTAACCACCTTCCAAATTCAGATTGTTTATCTATGCCCCCTTTAAAGCCATTAGAATTAGCCTTGGCTCATGGGTCCCCACTTCAGCAGCGGTAGCATTAAAATGATTCAGAAAAGATCTAATCGTTTCACCCGGGGCTTGTTCCAACTCGTTGAGGGACATAATATCTCTAAACTTCATTGTCTGGAGGCGGAACTGGTCTTGGAAGCATCTTGCTAGTGTGAAAAAATTATCAATAGAACTGGGAGGAAATTTAGTGAACCATAATGATGCTACCCCTTCCAAGTACACTGGGAAGTACAAACACTTAAGCTCGTCAGTTGCTTGGGCCACATCCATGAGTTGGTCGTATGGAAACAAAAATGCATTGGGGTCGCCTGTCCCATTGTAGGATTGGATTGTAGGTGGCTTGAATTTTCGTAGGAAAGTTGCCTTTTTGATTCTTTCAGTGAGAGGGGTTTTTGATGGCGCGAACTCCTATTCAGCCTCATTATCATTTCGATATTTTCTTTCTTTCATAATCTATTGGACCATTTTCCAGAGATGATCCTTCTCGTGGAGGCTATCTGCGGGGCGGACGCTTTTGTCTCAACTGGAAGCTTGCTTAAGCAAACCATCACGATTGCGACTCCGGGGTCCTGGTCTTTCTTCATTGCAAGTTGCCCCTTTGGCAGAATTAGCAACTTAACGAGAAGTAATCCCCGCATTACGGTTCCAATCTGCTTGCTTCGAATTCTCAAGTTTTCCTTTATCAGGATCAGAGATCTCTTGTAAAGATTTTTCTCGATTCGGACTAGAAGAAGAAGAACCGACATCTTTTGCATGAACAGGCTTTAAAGCTACCTTTGCCGTAGCGGCTTGAAGAGCAAAGATGAATCTAGCCTTGCCAACATGGCTTTGTTAGCTATCTCCAGCTGTTGTGTCAGTCCAGCGACGGCTTGATCATGCTCGCCTCTTGTGACGTTCACGCCTCCACTCGATGTTTCACCTACTTCAAACCGGTTAACCGCGGGGGTTTCCTCTCGATTTCCCTCAATAGATGCTCTAGCCCTTACTTCCTTATTTGCTTTTGGCGGCATTATTTCAGAAAGGAGTTTGAACTTTGAGGAGTGTTCGTCAAAACGTCCAATTCGTAGATTCGAACGATCTATTTTGAGACTGGGCTTAAAGACTTCAAGATCTTCGCAATATATTTGATGTCAAAAAGTAGATCTGGCCCTACGGTGGGCGCCTAATTGTTAAACCAAAATTTGGCAAAACAACCAAAGTATTGCTTGACATGTCACCTAATCGGAGGCGAGATGCTTAGAAAGCACGTCGCCTTTTCAGAGGCAAGGGGTAAGAATACCTTTACAATTGTGTGGAGCCATGTCTAAGATCTGAAAATGCTGAAATATACAAAGAAGACAAGAATTTATAGTGGTTCGACCCTTATTGGGGTCTACGTCCACTCTGGAAAGAGAATTTTATTACCCACAAGCTGCTTACAAGGTATAATCACTCATACCTTCATAGAAGCTCTTTTCAATATACATTCATCTTTACACTTATTGAGAATGATAGAAAACTTGAAAGGACAGCGAAGAACTCTTTGATGACGGAGCTCTTGCGATTAATCCTTCCTCTCATGAAACACTTATGCTTCTTCTTCTATGGAAGCCATGGCCACCAGCTTGACAAGTCTTCGGTGAATGATCAAGAATGAATGTTGGAATGCTTGGAAAGAGTCAAAGAACAATTCGGCAGCACCATGTTGCTCCTCCAAAAATCCCCCTCCCCCAAAATAATGGAAGTGATCCCCTATTTATAGGTGACGAAATGGCTGAAATATGAATTTCAGGTTATGGGTCGGTATTTTGAGTATTTACGGAAATGCCACTGCTTTCTATCACCAGCTGGCATGTTTTTGAACCAACCAGATCAGCTTTGATCGATCCAAAACCCGTTTTGACGACATGGAAGCTTTGGTGCAGAGTAGACCGACCAGGGGTCTTTGACATAGGGCAGACCGACCCTGAGGCTTCGAAGCAGGCTGGAGCGACCAGGCTGGCATGGAGATAAGATCGACCAGCTATTATGTGATGTCAGGACGATCCAAAGGCTTAGATCCAGAGCAGAACGACCAGAACTCTATGAACGGCGGAACCGACCAGGGTAATATCAAGAAAGAAACCGACCTCTTTATTTGGAGAAAAGAGCGACCAGGAGTCTGACGAATGACCAGGTAGTATAAGCATGAAAGCAGACCGACCAGGTGTTTGTGAACATAACAGAATTGGCTTCTGAAATATGGGGTCGACCTTGGGAAAAGAACGACCATATGCCTTCCGTATTTGGAGCGACCACATGGTTTTATAGAGCTTTTCGTCGGGCGAGCCATGAGGAAGACGAAGACAGACCAGGGTTGAGACCGGCCACCTATGTAGTCGTGCTGAGCCTATTTGGACTAGTGTGTAGAAAAACCGATCAGCTTGCTATCATGAATTAGGCTGATCCAAACAAGTCCAGACCGACCGAGCTATACAGAATCCATTTTGTGCATCAAAGTGCTTGTGATTTTTGTAGATAACACTAACGTATGTACTGAATTCTATGTGTACTAGATAAATATAGATTCACACTATAGTCACTTGAAAAGGAATCTGGTGGTTGTTGCAATATCACCAATGTTTATTTTCAAGTTTCGAATGTGGTGAAGGAGTATAATCCCAATTGAGATGTCGAATTTATACTCAAACTTTATAAGAAAGGTTGTTTTGGATATTGTATTAGAATTAGTTTGAATCAATATATTTAAATATAGATGAGATACTTATAAAGACGTTTGTAAATGCTAAAATTTTCCCATATGAATATAAATAAATTAAAAAAAATCAGATTTATATATATACGAACTTATGAAACTTAAAGGAGTTAAGAATTTTGAACATTGAAAACTGACTGTGCTAAGAGGTCATAAATCATTTTACACTTTGGATTAGTATACATTCAAATTCACAATCGAAACTTAAGTTCGAGTGGTACTAATTTTCCCCATTTGGAAATTTTTGTAAATAGAATAAACTAGATAAGAGTTCGTTGAGCTTTAACAAAATTGCCACTTATATTAAATAATGAGATGAACTTTTGAAATGGAAATAAATAAATAAATTTTACTCCGAATGGAATTCAATATGATGACAAAATGGAATGGAAATAAAGTGAATCAGGTAGAACTTGAATAGAAACTTTCTGAAGTGCAGATTTACGACGTTGAATAATACTTATGAAGAAGTTAAAAGAATTATTAATTTGGACTAAAATGAATTTGACACAAACAAGAAATGGATGTGAATGAAAGTAATTTAATGAATTGTCAAGTAGCGACGATATGCAAGGAATAAACGTAGAATTAACAAAATTGTTTTATATAAGCAAAACAAACGTGGGCGAAAAATACAGAAGCAGGAAATTGGAATGGCAAAACCAAAAATGAAAAGAGAATGGCACTTGTACTATTTAAGCGAAGAAGGAGAATGAAATGAATTGAATAAAGGAAACTGACGTAAGAGAAATGAGATCGAAAATGAATAAAGGACAAGAAAATATAGTATGTGTACATGCATTAATATGAGAACAAATTATTTTAGAAGTAAAAGAAGCAAATTTATTCTTTTTAATGAAACTATGACATTAAAAGGTATTGGATGCACAAACGGTGAACAAGAAATTCCATAAGGCGACATGGTTATATCAGCTTAATCCTCAACTTGAAGTTGTTCTAAAGCAGCAGCAATTGAGATCTTTCATGTATCACTAATCATGTTTGGTAATTTAGTTGTCTGTATATATATTGGGCACAGGGTAGCGTACATTTGCATGTAGTTTATATGCAGGTTTTGGCAAGTCATGGCCATGAAAAGTAACATGTGATGACCCAAAAATTCCACAGGATGAAAGTAAGGAATAATCATTTGGAATACAACATAAATACAATAATACATATCACAGATACAACATAGCATAGGAAATTCCTAGAGTAACAACATCATAGCAGCGGAAATATAATGTCATCAACCACAGAAAGTCCACAGTCACAGAATTCTAAATTATTACATCAAGTTTGCTGAAAAAGAAATAAGTTCCAACTCCAACTTAAACAACGTGAAATGAAACAAGTTTAATGTCTGGAATTAAAAAGAGAAAAATGCAATAGTAGCGAATGATAGATGTCTTGAAGCTCCAAGTCATCACCTCTCCACGAAAGCAAATCCAAGAGAGATAATAAGCAACTCCAAAGAAAAGACTCCAAGCAAAGAATGAACCTGTTTACTTGGCTGCCTGTGTAGAAAGGAGGGCACCCGAGTTTGCAAAAAGGTGGAAACAAACAACGGGTCATTCGTGGGACTGGTGTGAGAATTCTTAACTAATTAATCACAATCAATAGGGCAAATCCAAAGACCACGCCGATAACGCGGAACGGGTTTGCTCTAATGGACTACCATGCATAAAAGTGTCAGAACAAATAATAAGTAAATCGTACCACAACGTTATGCTTTTGAGAAAAATGGAATCACCATAAGACCCAGGTCCCATCACACAATGCAACACAAACCAGAGGATAGGGATTTACCTTATGGTGATTAAACATGCTAAATACGGCAAATACGAGTTTAATATTATTATTAGTATATATGGAAAACATTTCAATAAAAATGTATCAATCCTAGGACACATAGATACCATAATACTATGCTTCCATACTAGTAATACAATCAAATTCCGTAGGTTCGTATTGGAAGATTGGATTTCCATCATGATTCAAGGCTAGGGAGGAGCTCCTTACCGATTCGAGACACTCTAGCAAGTGCCTTAGGATCCCCCGCAGTGAACCCTTGGATAGCTGCAGGGCCGGTCCACCATACGAGTTGCGGATTAGTTATTCCTGAACACACATTTCCCAGTCCTATAGGACCTATTATCCGAGGCACCTCATTCCATCATCCACATAAGTAAAATGTCGGGCCGTGTTAAAACCCAATCACAACTTCTAGCTAGAAAGAAACGTGCTGCTCTCCATGCGTTCCCTTCTCCCGTTTTAGACTCCGCTGGTGTGTGAGGCTCGCGAAGTCACGCTATACACAAAGCTATGCCTAAACAGGCTATGCTTTGATCGTCCCACAAGGCCTGCTTTTCAACAAAACCTTGATCCTATGCATCTTAGCATGCCACATCATCACTCCATATCGCACTACCAATCCTTTGACGAAATATATGAATAGGTGTTAAGCAAGAGAATAAATTCTCCGCCATCAAACATCCATACATTCGACAGAAGATCAATAACATGATATTTGATAGAGTACGATGTCAGACACATAATCCATTTATTAGCTTATGCTCTGGGTCCGAGCGAAAACTAAACCCATGAAATCAACACGTACGTTTGGGCAATGACCATGACCCTTGAATTGGGAGCAAGTCAAATCAGGGCCTCGATCGTTGTCCATTCGAGGGAAGATTTACGGTCTTCATACGCCATCTTCATACTTCAATTAACGTCGTTTGATTATTTGGAATGAGAGAACTCGGACTTTCCAAATAATCCGCGTATATATATATATATATATATATATATATATATATATATATATATATTTAAAATCCTTCGTACTTACTGATATCATTTTATAATGATTACTTCCTATTTTAATTATTTAATATAATTAAATTTTTATATAACGACGCCTTGAGTCAATGGGCGACTATGGTGCTGCATTCAAACAATTTTGATTTTTACATTTCTCAGAATCTAACCGTTGGATCTTAACGTAATATATAACGTTGGAAAGATTTTTCCAAGATGGTCCTAACAGTTTCAGTTTCAAGAAAATCCGACAGTCGGGTCTTCTTGTATAGTCGTTTAAAGGTACAATTTCAAAACGCGAACTACCGTGCTCCATTCGTTTAATTTTAATTATATTTATATATATATATATAATCGTTTCATCGTAATAACATCGTTTGATTTAAACAACGCTCTAACAACTACCGATCCTTATTAAATTTTAATTCATTTGAAAATGAATATAATATTACAGCATCCTAAATTCATTATTTACTTACATCGAAAATGTAAATTCCATCCTCTTCATTTACATGTAAAAATGTAAATTTAATTTCTATTTTCTATTTACATGTAAAAATGTAAATTTTGGTTACATTGCAAAATCCTACCTTTAAATTACATATAAAATGTAAACCCCAACTTCAATGTACATTCTCATCTTAATTACATAATAAATAAAAAAATGTAACTTTTATTTGCAGTGTGAATTCTATTCTAAATTTACATATAAAAATGTAAATTTAATTACAATGCAAACTCTACTTTCTATTTACTTTATTAAAATACGATTTTTAATTACAATGCAAAATCTCATCATATGTTACATTACGAAAATATAAATTTTAATTTCAATGCAAACTCTCATCATATGTTACATTACAAAAATGTAAAATTTTAATTTCAATGCAAACTCTCATCATATGTTACATTACAAAAATGTAAATTTTTAATTTCAATGCAGACCCTCATTCTAATTACATAGAAAAATGTAATTTTTATCATATGGTGTAAATTCACATTTTAATTACATAGAAAAATGTAATTTTTATCATACGGTGTAAATCCATATATAAATTACATATAAATATGTAATTTATATCTTACGGTCCTAATTCACCTCTAAATAACATATAAAATTGTCATTTTTATTTTACCATTCTAATTTACATCTAAACAACATATAAAAATGTCATTTTTATTTTACCGTTCTAATTTACATATAAACAACATATAAAAATGTTTTACATCTAAACAACATATAAAAATGTCATTTTTATTTTACCGTTCTAATTTACATCTAAACAACATATAAAAATGTCAATTTTATTTTACCGTTCTAATTTACATCTAAATAACATATAAAAATGTCATTTTTATTTTACCGTTCTAATTTACATCTAAACAATATATAAAAATGTCATTTTTATTATACAATGTAAATTCATTTTCTAATTACATAAAAAAAATTGTGTTCTTAATTTACAATGTAAATTATCATTCATAAGTTGCAAAAAAAAATGTTCTAAATTAACAAATGTAAAATTCCATTCTAGTTGCATACAAAATTTCATGTCGTAGTTCAAATAAAAATGTGATTTTTATTTGTATTCAAAATTCATGTTACATAGTTCAACTAAAAATGAAATTTTTATTTCTTAACTTGCATACAAAATGTAAGTTTCATTTACAAGGTAAATTAATACTTTTATTTACATTATAAAAATGTAAATTTTGATATGTTAACATAACGCTAGATGTAAGCTTCAATTCACGTCATAACATCATACAATTATAAGGTTCATTTCCATGGCATACCATCATACAAGATATAAGATTACAATCCCAAATCAAACATCGCAAACATACTTATATTCGTGTATTCATAAATCTCAAATATGATAATTAATTAACCGTTTCAATTAATTTAAAAATAGAATCTCACCTTGTTATTGTACGAATCTAAAATCCAAATAAATCCAGAAATTGTCCCAATCAGTTCTAAGAGGAAGTATTTGCTGTCGCGCTTCACCCGGATTTGAATTTTTCAGTTTGGTGTTCGTATGAATTAGATATAATTTTTTTTTAAACAACAATCGCTTTTCACAACTGCTGCTGTAACAGAATTAAGCGTGACAAAATCAGAAATGTTTTTCATACCTTAAGCCCCTAATTTGTCAAAACTTCAAATTCAGAATTCGGGAGCTGTAGTCGACGGTTTTGCGAATAGTTTGCGGGGGATTGGAGAGCTAGGAGAGGGCTATCGGTGCCGGGAAGGGGGAAGGGTGCGCACGCTCGTTGGTGGCGTGGTTTGGTGCGTGACGGCGGCGGTTCGGGTGGTCGGGGCGGTGGCTACAGGCGATAAGACCGAGGGAAATTTGTATGGAATCGAAGAGCTCTGAAATCTCTTCGAAACGTGACAAACGACGGAGGTTTTCGTTGAGAAACGGAGGAGGAATCGGTGTTTGAAATTTTGAATGCTTTGGGTTAAGTGGCGGCTGAAGCAACGACGGGAAAAAGAAGATACTGTAGCGGTCCTTTTATAATATAATATTAGGTTAATCTAATTATTATTTTAATTACCCAATAAAGGCCCATTTGGCCACTAACTCAGAATTAAGCCCAACGACTGTCGTTCTTACCCATTAGCCTTCGTTCCGGACTCATCTGGACCTGTCCCGTTAGCCCAAATGGTCATCTTGACCCCCTTTTTTTCAGTTTTAAAATTTAAGTCCTTTCTTTTTAATTCTACCGTACAAATAATTTTACCGGGGCCACATACCAACCCAGAAAAATCCAAAAAAAAATTATTTTTGGCTTTCATATGACGATACGGTCCTAACAAAATTTATTTCGTCGAATTCTGAGACTGTTTGAAAAATGGCTATTTTCTGGTCGATCCAATTTAACTGAAATTGATCAAAACACATTTTCCTTTGCCACGCTCACATATTAAATTCCAAAATCATGAAATTTGAAACCTAGCAATAATTTTACATCCTAGATACAAAAAAAGTGGTTTCGTCGAATTCCTAGGTCGTATGCAAAATGTCTATTTTCAAGGGCGATATATTCTCTATAGCGACCTTTCTGAAAATTCATTTGGCCATAACTTTTGATTTCCGCTATGAAATATCGATTTTTCAGATTCTTAAAAAGATATCCATTAACAGATTTAAATACTTTTCGTTTCACCAAAATCCTGTTTATTCTGCATTCTGTAGTCAGTCAATGTTCAGGTTTGACTTTTCAAACTACCGTCCTTTTTCTAATTCCTTTTACAATTAAATTAAATATATTCGTATTAAATTCAATAAAAATAAATTTCTAGCCTTTTTTATTTAAAATAATTCATTTCAACTATTTAAACACCTTTAAAATCTCTAAAATGAAAATTTTAAATTGGCCCTAAATTCTGGGTTGTTACAATCTCCCCCGCTTAAGAACTTTTCGTCCTCGAAAAGAAAAAGGGAAGAATAGAAGAGGAGAAGAGGGAGAATAAACACAGAAAAAGAAAATGAAAAAGGAAATATTTTAAGCGTACTTCTAACTAAATTTAATCGGAGATATCCATTCTGCATTTGGGATAGGCTTGTTTGATACTCTCCTCGGTTTCCCAAGTGCAGTCTCTAGGATCACTGCTCCATTGCACTTTGACTAGGTTGATCTTCTTGTTTCTAAGCTCCCTAGTTTCTGTAACACCCCACGTCCGTTAGTGTCTCTCACAAAGGGAATGCACTAAGTTCTGTGTAGCATTTAGGGTAAAAGATGCAGATAAATTACAAGATAGACAGAAATTAAACAGCGGAAAATAAAACTTTGCTTTATTGATAAAATAGTTTGTACAAAGATTTCTTTACAATATCAGAGTGTCATCTGTCTTACAAAATAAAGAAGCACAAAAATACATTTATATTCCCCAATGTAGCAAGAACCAGCCATAGCATCTGGAAAGAGAATCCAAGCAAAACTTCGACAAATCTTCAAGCTGGGAAAGAGTGACAGTCCAACTTAACCTGAGCTATACTACTCCCTCCTCTACTACCTTGGGGGGGGGGGAACAGAAGAGAAGAAGACGAAAGAAAAACAGAGTCAGACATAAAGCCTGAGTAAGTTCAGTAACTTCTAGCATGTGAACATGGCAAAACAAAACGACATGAATTAACTGAATAAAAGATAACACCATGAAGATAGGGTTGGCAAGATTAGACAGGACTAACACAAGATATACTAAGCTAAGATAAACTGGATATGCTCTAATACTTTCGCCGCTTCGCTATTTCCTTGTTATACTGGTTTCTATATCTCTGCACCACCTGACTAGTGTCCCAACTAGTAACGATAACGTGATCCCAATCCCTGTATTTTCCATCGCCTTCAGGCATCCATTTATTTATTTGTTACCTAGATTTAATCTAGGGTTTTCTACCAAGTGCCTTCTAGATTCAACTAGAGTTTACGTTGTCTGCTGAACGCTTCTCGGATTCACGATTTATGCCACCTAGTTCAACTAGGAATTATGCTACCTGTCGAACGATGCCCCCAAGTCTAGGACACACTACCTAGAGTGGTATATGTTCCTATACTTCCCCACGCATGTATCGCGAATCGTTATCGCTTGTCTAGATGCACATGTCCTGTAATGTGCGACCCGAGTCCTGTGTCAGGGAAAATCAAGGAATACAGAACTCGGTCGGGAGCTTTCAGATATCTGCCGATGCAGATGCTAAGGTCTGTTTTTATTCCAGTGGCTATGGTCCCACTTGACCCCTCCCTTAACTAATGAAAGGCACACCTTGTAAAATGAGAACTATACGCCGGCCCCCGGTGCCCCACTATCCTATGGTCATCCTCACCCATAACTAGATAGCAAGTATATGGTCTTTTGGAGTTCTCCGCCTTTCCGCTTCACGTATCTCGATTGACTCAAGATGGATGGTAGACGATGAGTCGCTATCACAGGGCTACCGTTTGCTTGTCGAATCACGCCGGTCCATCCTAGTCTTTAGGTTGCCATGTATTGCAACCAAGGCATACCCCTGGTTCTTCTACGCAGACCTTAACCTCTGTGAGCCCAGGAGGATCATCTGCAGCCTCACAGAGGGATACCAAGAGTACCCTCACGTCCCCTCGAAGCCTCGGGCTTCGTAACCCAATTCGTTTGAGCCTTCTTTCTACTCAGACGGATATTCGCTCCTTC
The DNA here is from genome assembly GCA_030737875.1 of Allium sativum. Taxonomy (NCBI): domain Eukaryota; kingdom Viridiplantae; phylum Streptophyta; class Magnoliopsida; order Asparagales; family Amaryllidaceae; genus Allium; species Allium sativum. The sequence continues at coordinate 115,724,805 of CM060921.1, forward strand.
CCGTGTTATACTAAGAATTACTACTTAGTTTTACTAACTAAGATTTACCACTTAGTTTCCAGAATCATTGTTTTCTTAACTAAGGTTTACTACTTAGTTCCCTTTCCCGTCAATTTTGGGTTGGTTAAGTGTCATTAGTCAATTCAAGCCAACTTAACCCTCTTCATTCATCCTGTTAAACTGGTTAAGTGTTATCAGTAATTCATGTTGACTTAACCCTACCACACACCAAGTTATATTGGTTAAGTATTTATTACTTAACCCTACCCATTTACCCTGTATTGGTTAAGTGTTCCTTTAACTTAACCTTGCCCGTCTGTTTTAACTAACATGTTATTAATGGTTAAGTATTACCCCTTCATGTTATAGACTTAGCCCTATTCCTTTATCACAACCTGACGGTTAAGTGTTCAAGTTTGCTTAACCCTACGGTCTTGTCCAGCTAACATATCAATTGGCTAAGTGTATTAACTTTACTTAACCCCAACCTCTAGTCTAGTTAACATGTTAATTTGGCTAAGTGTATTAACTTTTACTTAACCTCACCTTCTAGTCTAGTTACCATGTGAAGTTGGTTAAGTGTCCCTATGGACTTAGCCCTCTCATCCTAGCTTAACTGTGTTAAATTGGTTAAGTGTTCCTGGGGACTTAACCCTCCCATTCTAGCCTAACTGTATGGCCCTAACCCCACCCACCAGTCTGGTTATCATGTTAAATTGGTTAAGTGTCTTAGTGAACTTAACCCTACCATTCTTGTTCTAGCTTTAATTAAATAGATTAAAGCCATGACTACTCACATTAGACATGTATTGTTGCGATTACTTGATGTGCCGGTTGGTTCCGGGCAGATTTACATCGCAACTCATTCTAACCTCGGGTTAGGCCTGTTCGTGTTTTCTAGTTCAAGGGTTTTGACTAATTTTCAAATCAAATTTTGAAAGTAACCATCCCGTCCGTCGGATCAGTTAGGGATAGCCAGGGAGAGCAGGAAACTTGTATTTTCCAAACCCAAGCCTAGACACTATCCTCTCTGTCACCCTAGAACTTTCTGGTGTACCATTAAAAGAGATGTCGTTAATAAACCCTTAATTTGTCTAAATTTGCCTTTCCTCATTTAGGACAAATTCTATAAGTAAATTAATCCTAATTTACTTATTTCCCAATTACTCTTTTAATGTAAATTGTCTACATTCAAACTTATGGCCCATTTCCCCTTCTAAATCGTGTTTATGCTTTTTGGTATGTAAACTATACCAAATTTAGTGTCACTAACCATGATTTTGCTAAACTTGCCAAATTACTCCCAATTATGGCCAATTTCAAATTTATGCCAATATACTTACCGTGCCAAATTAGCTAATCCAATTCTGATTCAACATTCTAATTCATGTCAAACTAGACTTATTACTCTAGTTTACTATTCATGTAAATGCTAGATTTACACGTCGATACTAGATTCAGGTTACACAATCTATAATTCATGTCAAATTTATCCTATTTGCATTTCTATGAACATGTCATAGTACATATTCCAAATTTATGCCAATTTCCAAGTTTATAACTACGTTTTTGGTAAATTTCGTATTATGGCCAAATCGTATTCCCACCGTTCGTGATTCAATCTAGATTGTAAATAAAGCTAGATCCGTCGATAAAAGGGAATGAACCAAAATGCCATAATAGAACGGACATAACAACTGGCTTAAGATGGTAGTTCGCAGGCATATAGATTACGACGTAGGTTGAAGAGCGTGGGTAGACCTAACTTAATAGGTAAATTCCCAAGACCTAAAACCAAGGATAGACAGAGTAGGTTCAGAACATGGGTAGACCTAACTTAATAGGTAAATTCCCAAGGTCTAAAGCCAAAGAAAACCAATAATAGACAGAATAGATAATCGGGATTGGACCCAATTTCATAGTCACAAAACTTAAGCAACACTTTCCTAGCCATGAATCACAGGTGTTTAATCACAGATGTCCTTGTTATGTCATAGGCAATAGTTTATATCTTCTAATCAAAGGCATAGGCTTAGTCAAGGAAATGATCCTCATAGTCACAGTCACAGTCATAGGCAATGTTCATAGTCATAGGCAATGTTCATAGTCATAGGCAATGTCCATAGTCATAGGCAATGGTTTTAAGGTCCATAGTTTCATAGTCACGGTCTTATTTGTCCTCGAATCATAACAGTTCTTAATTAGGTCCAAGAGTATAGGCACTGATTCGAATAGAGAGAGAGAGATTTGGCATATTCTTTTATTCCTTTAATTTCATGTCACGAACAGAGAAAAACGTTCAAATCTAGAAATAACTGACTTACAGAGATTAGATTAGAAATCTGGCGTTGCTATGATTCGTGCGACGTTGCTCGAAACCGTTTGAATCATCGCTTGCAATCCTAGCTTGACTTGAACCCCTTCTTTAAAGTCTTGAGCAGCATCTCCTCGTCTTGATTTATTTTTATATATTATTTTATTTATTATTTAATTTAAGAGGAGGAGAAGAAGCCATGTTCTACCAAGAATCTTTGCAGCATAAGGGTAGAGAAGAATTGTGAATAGAGAAGGAGTCTAGGGCTGTTTATATAGTGTTAGGCGGACGAATCTGGTTAGAATGGCGTCTAGATAGAGAAGAACGAACTAGGTGCAGAAAACAGGAAAAAGCAGGGGGGTCGACCCCCAGGTCGACAACCCAGTCGACCTGGGTTACCCAAGTCGACTACCCAGTGGACCTGGGTGCCCCAGGTCGACTACCCAATCGTCCTGGGTGCCTTGGGCGGGAAAATTCCCGCCCAGCTCAATCTGGGTCCGATTTGAATTTTGAACTTGACCTGTTTTGAAATTTGAACTTCGCTGAATCTTCCGGAGGCCATATCTTCCTCATACGGACTCCGATTTACGCAAAATCGGACTCGTTTTCATGCAGAATTCCGAGACGAACGCAATGGCGCAGCCCGTTTCCCTTGATTTTGATTTTAACTTTTAATTCTGCCCTGATTTGTGAAACCTAGTGTTACAGAATTACGGGGTGTTACAGTTTCCTTGCTAAAATGTGCATTTGGAAAACTTTGCTTTTAAAACATTTCGTCGCAGAATTTCCAAAACTTCTCTTAAATGCCCTTCATGCTCCTCCTTTGTTTTAGAATAGATTAGAATATCATCTATGAAGACTAGGACGAATTTATTTAGGACCACTCGGAGGACCCTATTCATCAAGTCAACAAAGTAGGCTGGAGCATTGCATAGACTGAACGACATCACTAACCATTCATAGAATGTGTTGGGACCTCTGAAGGCGGTCAAAGGTATGCATTCTTCAGCTATGCAGAGTTGGTGGAAACCTGTGGCTAGGTCCATCTTCGAGAACACCTTGGCTCTATTCAATTGGTCCATCAAATCATCTATGCGGGGCAAGGGGTATTTGTTCTTCAATGTTTGTTTGTTAAGATCGCGGTAATCAACACAGAGTCTTAGAGTATTGTCCGATTTGGGGACAAACACCACAGCTGCACCCCAATTAGAAAAGCTAGGTCGGATGAGTCCTTTCCACAAGAGCTGCTTAGTTTGGGTTTGCAATTCTTCCTTTTCTTTAGGAGTCATCCTTCTGAAAGCATGAACTACATGTCTTGCATTAGAAACACGATCGATCCTGAAATCGATTTCCCTTCCCGGGGGTAGGCTGTCTACTTCTTCAAATACATCCACGTAATTTTTGACCATGGGAATATTTTCTAAAGAAATAGGAGTGATCTCCAGGGATGACCAAAATTCCTTTCTATTAGATTTTGGCCCATGGCAAGGTATAGTGACAGTGTTTCCGAAACCTGTTTTCACCTTAACCACTCTTTCTGAACATAGCACTTCAGCATCATATTTGGTTAGCCAATCAAGACCGAGGATGATTTCAAACTCGGAAAAATTCATAATGATCAAGTTAAATGGAAATTGGAAATAGGAGTAAGATACAGGCACTTTACAAAATAAATCTAGAGTGGTAGAACCTCCTACAGGGTTATGAATATTTATTGGTTTTTAAAACTTCTTTGCTTCAGTTTCAATTTCTGGACCGTATTGCTAGAAATAAAGCTTCTTGATGCACCCGTATCAAACAAGGCAGTAACAGGGATATTTTTAATAGAAATGGTACCATCTAAAACATCAGGCTTACCTGCTCCTTCGGAAGAAGTAGGAGCGGAAGAAGATGGTGCACTTGCCCCTTCATACACATGTGCCACCTGCGCTTCTTTTAACAACGGACAATCTGTCTTGATATGACCCTTCTTGTGGCAATTATAGCATTCCTTGGTGTCGTCGCTTCGAGCCTTCTTTGGTTTTCTGCAGTCCTTGCTGTAGTGTCCAAACTTCTGGCAGTTGTAGCATTGCACCTTTGACTTATCGTAGGTTTTAGCAGCTCCAGAACTGCCTCCTTCAGTCTTCTTCTCGGATTGTTTCCTCTTATTGTTGGCCAAGCTCCTTTCCCTGTCTTGTTGGAAATTCTTCCTATCATTCTCCTCATATCGACAAGCAAACTCCACCAGCTAATTGAAAGAAAGGTCGATGTGGGAAGTGGATCTATCAATATACTTCCTCGCAAGCCCATTTATGAACCTCTTGTTCTTCTGAAAGTCATCCTGAATCAATTCAGGAGCATAGCGGGAGAGGTCTTCAAATATTCGTACATATTCTGAGATGGTCTTGTCGCCTTGCTTCAGATTGGCGAACTCGTCATGTAGTCTTTCTACCTCCTGCATTGGAATGTATTTGTCATTGAAAAGCTCCTTAAACCTTGTCCAAGTCATATTATCTGCAATCCCTCCAACCGTGACTGTGTCCCACCAGTTTTGAGCATCCTCTTATAGCAGCCATGAAGCCACTATTCTTTTCCTATGATCCTCCAGCTTTAATCCTCCAAAACTCTTTTCACACTTCCTCAGCCAAGCTTGAGCTTGTGTCATAGTTTCGGTACCCTTGAATGATACTCCTCCCAGGTTTTTATACTTCTTTGCCAACTTATCCAAATCAAAGGGTTGCGGTGGTGGTGGTTGTTGGACAGTAGCCTCCTCAGTTCCAGCAGCATTCTGCCTCCTTGCTCTAGCTCTAGCGGCCCTAGCGGCAGCGGTAATCATTTCTAGTTAGTTCTGTACGATCAAGGAAAGAGTCAGAACAACTATAATGGTGATTTGAGGAATTGATAAAGATAAAAGGACGGATAAAAGATAATGACAGAATGACTGACTATTATGTATTCACATGAAATGTTCGCCATAGAACATTGTGATTCTATGTAAATGAATTATTATAAATATGTTATATTCCAAAGCTAAGTTTAACCAAAGCTCTGATACCAACTGTGAAGATACCGCGAAATCCGGTAGGCTTTGCAACCATCCCTTCATCCTTCAGTACAACAGGTAAAACCCACCGTGGCTTACAGTTGCACCCCAGACACCTTGTTTTACGGCGACCCTTTCGGGATCCCCCGGCCGCAGCCTACCAACCCTAAAAAGGGAAATGTGGGGGTAAGAGTCTCCCGTCCGCCACCAAATCGCAAAGCGAGAACCCCCATCATGATGCATCCTATTACCAGGCGTGCCAAACAAGGACCGGTGTGAGAATTCTTAACTAATTAATCACTATTAATAGGGCAAATCCAAAGACAACGCCACTAACGTGGAACGGGTTTGCTCTAATGGACTACCGTGCATAAAAGTGTCGAACAAATAATAAGTAAATCGTACCACAACGTTATGCTTTTGAGAAAACTAGAATCACCATAAGACCCAGGTCCCATCACACAATGCAACACAAACCAGAGGATAGGGTTTTACCTTATGGTGATTAAACATGCTAAATACGACAAATACGAGTTTAATATTATTATTAGTATATATGGAAAACATTTCAAAATAAATGTATCAATCCTAGCACACATAGATACCATAATACGATGCTTCCATACTAGTAATACGATCAAATTCTGTAGGTTCATATTAGAAGTTTGGATTTCCATCATGAGTCAAGGCTAGGGAGGAGCTCCTTACCGATTCGAGACACTCTAGCTAGTGCCTCAGGATCCATTGCAGTGAACCCTTGGATAGCTGCAGGGTCGGTCCACCATACGAGTTGCGGATTAGTTATTCCTGAACACACGTTTCCCAGTCCTATAGGACCAATCATCCAAGGCGCCTCATTCCATCATCCACATAAGTAAAATGTCGGGCCGTGTTAAAGCCCAATCACCACTTCTAGCTAGAAAGAAACGTGTTGCTCTCCCTGCGTTCCCTTCTCCCGTTTTAGACTCCGCTGGTGTGTGAGGCTCGCGAAGTCACGCTATACACAAAGCTATGCCTAAACAGGCTATGCTTTGATCATCCCACAAGGCCTGCTTTTCAACAAAACCTTGATCCTATGCATCTTAGCATGCCACATCATCACTCCATATCACACTACCAATCCTTTGATGAAATATATGAACGGGTGTTAAGCAAGGGAATAAATTCTCCGCTACCAAACATCCATACATTCGACAGAAGATCAATAACATGATATTTTATAGAGTACGATGTCAGACACAAAATCCATTTATTAGCTTATGCTCTGGGTCCGAGCGAAAACCAAACTCGTGAAATCAACACGTACGTTTGGGCAATGACCATGACCCTTGAATTGGGAGCAAGTCAAATCAGGGCCTCGATCGTTGTCCATTCGAGGGAAGATCTACGGTCTTCATACGCCATCTTCAAACTTCAATTAATGTCGTTTGATTATTTGGAATGAGAGAACTCGGACTTACCAAATAATCCGCGTATATATATATATATATATATATATATATATATATATATATATATATATATATATATATATATATTTAAAATCCTTCGTACTTGCTAATATCATTTTATAATGATTACTTCCTATTTTAATTATTTAATATAATTAAATTTTTATATAACGACGCCTTGAGCCAATGGGCGACTAAGGCGCTGCATTCAAACAATTTTGATTTTTACATTTCTCAGAATCTAACCGTTGGATCTTAACGTAATATATATCGTTGGAAAGATTTTTCCAAGCCGGTCCTAACGGTTTCATTTTCAAGAAAATCCGACGGTCGGATCTTCTTGTATAGTCGTTTAAAAGTACAATTTCAAAACGCGAACTACCGCGCTCCATTCGTTTAATTTTAATTATATATATATATAATCGTTTCATCGTAATAACGTCAATTGTTTTAAACAATGCTCTAACAACTACCGATCCTTATTAAATTTTAATTCATTTGAAAATGAAGATAATATTACAGCATCCTAAATTCATTCTTTACTTACATTGAAAATGTAAATTCCATCCTCTTCATTTACATGTAAAAATGTAAATTTAATTTCTATTTTCTATTTATATGTAAAAATGTAAATTTTGGATACATTGCAAAATCTTACCTTTAAATTACATATAAAATGTAAACCCCAACTTCAATATACATTCTCATCTTAATTACATAATAAATAAAAAAATGTAACTTTTATTTGCAGTGTGAATTCTATTCTAAATTTACATATAAAAATGTAAATTTAATTACAATGCAAACTCTACTTTCTATTTACATTATAAAAATATGATTTTTAATTACAATGCAAAATCTCATCATATGTTACATTACGAAAATGTAAATTTTAATTTCAATGCAAACTCTAATCATATGTTATATTACAAAACTGTAAATTTTTAATTTCAATGCAAACTCTCATCATATGTTACATTACAAAAATGTAAATTTTTAATTTCAATGCAGACCCTCATTCTAATTACATAGAAAAATGTAATTTTCATCATACGGTGTAAATTCACATTTTAATTACATAGAAAATGTAATTTTTATCATACGGTGTAAATTCATATATAAATTACCTATAAAAATGTAATTTATATCTTACGGTCCTAATTCACCTCTAAATAACATATAAAATTGTCATTTTTATTTTACCGTTCTAATTTACATCTAAACAACATATAAAAATGTCATTTTTATTTTACCGTTCTAATTTACATCTAAACAACATATAAAAATGTCATTTTTATTTTACCGTTCTAATTTAAATCTAAACAACATATAAAAATATCATTTTTATTTTACCGTTCTAATTTACATCTAAACAACATATAAAAATGTCATTTTTATTTTACCGTTCTAATTTACTTCTAAACAACATATATAAATGTCATTTTTATTTTACCGTTCTAATTTACGTCTAAACAACATATAAAAATGTCATTTTTATTATACAATGTAAATTCATTTTCTAATTACATAAAAAAATTGTGTTCTTAATTTACAATGTAAGTTATCATTCATAATTGCAAAAAAAAAAAAGTGTTCTAAATTTACAAATGTAAAATTCCATTCTAGTTGCATTCAAAATTTCATGTCATAGTTCAAAAAAAATGTGATTTTTATTTGTATACAAAATTCATGTTACATAGTTCAACTAAAAATGAAATTTTTATTTCTTAACTTGCATACAAAATGTAAGTTTCATTTACAAGGTAAATTCATACTTTTATTTACATTATAAAAATGTAAATTTTGATATGTTAACGCTAGATGTAAGCTTCAATTCACGTCATAACATCATACAATTATAAGGTTCATTTCCATGTCATACCATCATACAAGATATAAGATTACAATCCCAACATCAAACATCGCAAACATACTTAAATTCATGTATTCATAAATCTCAAATATGATAATTAATTAACCGTTTCAATTAATTTAAAAATAGAATCTCACCTTGGTATTGCGCGAATCTAAAATCCAAATAAATCCAGAAATTGTCCCAATCAGTTCTAAGAGGAAGTATTTGCTGTCACGCTTCACCCGGATCTGAAATTTTTCGGTTTGGTGTTCGTATGAATTAGATATAAATTTTTTTAAACAACAATCGCTTTTCACAACTGCTGCTTTAACAGAATTAAGCGTGACAAAATCTGAAATGTTTTTCATACCTTAAGCCCCTAATTTGTTCAAAACTTCAAATTCAGAATTCGGGAGCTGTGGTCGACGGTTTTGCGAACGGTTTGCGGGAGATTGGAGAGCTAGGAGAGGGCTATCGGCGCCGGGAAGGGGGAAGGGTGCGCACGCTCGTGGGTGGCGCGGTTTGGTGCGTGACGGCGGCGGTTCAGATGGTCGGGGCGGCGGCTACACGCGACAAGACCGGGGAAAACTTGTATGGAATCGAAGAGCTCTGAAATCTCTTCGAAACGTGACAAATGGCGGAGGTTTTCGTTGAGAAACGAAGGAGGAATCGGTTTTTGAAATTTTGAAGGCTATGGGTTAAGTCGCGGCTGAAGCAACAACGGGAAGAAGAAGATACTGTAGCGGTCCTTTTATAATATAATATTAGGTTAATCTAATTAATATTTTAATTACCTAATAAAGGCCCGTTTGGCCACTAACTCAGAATTAGGCCCAACGACTATCATTCTTACCCATTAGCCCCCGTTTCGGACTCATTTGGACTTGTCCCGTTAGCCCAAATGGTCATCTTGACCCCCTTTTTTCCAGTTTTAAAATTTAAGTCCTTTCTTTTTAATTCTACCATATAAATAATTTTATCGGGGCCACATACCAACCCAGAAAAATCAAAAAAAAAAAAAAAAATATTTTTGGCTTTCTTATGACGATACGGTCCTAACAAAATTTATATCATCGAATTCTGAGACTGTTTGAAAAATTGCTATTTTCTGGTCGATCCTATTTAACTGAAATTGACCAAAACACATTTTCCTTTGCCACGCTCACATATTAACTTCAAAAATCATGAAATTTGAAACCTAGCAATAATTTTACATCCCGGATCCAACAAAAGTGGTTTCGTCGAATTCCGAGGTCGTATGCAAAATGTCTATTTTCAAGGGCGATATATTCTCTATAGCGACCTTTCTGAAAATTCATTTGGCCATAACTTTTGATTTCCGCTATGAAACTTCGATTTTTCAGATTCGTTAGAAAGATATTCATTAACAGATTTAAATACTTTTCGTTTCACCAAAATCCTGTTTATTCCGCATTCTGTGTAGTTAGTCAAAGTCCAGGTTTGACTTTTCAAACTACCGTCCTTTTTCTAGTTCCTTTTATAATTAAATTAAATATATTCGTATTAAATTCAATAAAAATTAATTTCTATCAATTTTTATTTAAAATAATTCATTTCAACTATTTAAACACCTTTAAAATCTCTAAAATGAAAATTTTAAATTGGCCCTAAATTCTGGGTTGTTACATAACATCTTTTGGATCCTAGCTAGTTCAGCTAACTTATTTTATACTTGGAATGAATCCAAGGCATAGGGAAAACTGATGTCTACATGGAAGAAAAGGGGACTGCAGCAAGGCGCTACTGTGTCACTACAGCAGTGGTTGCCGCAGTTTTAAAAAAACCATTCAAACATGAGTACATGAAATTTTTGACTTGATCCATGTATACTTCTTTGTGCCTTTTTAAGAATAAACCATTCAAACTAAATTATGAAGCTTATCATATAACAAACATGAGTATCAAAACTACTTTGATATGATACAGTTCCAACTTACAGTACTACATGGGAAACATATATTCCTTGCTGTGTATTCATTCCATGAACTGACTAAATTGTAGCCATCATGGTTGCATAAGGATCCACGTAGTGTTCAGGTTCATGCGCTTGTATTTATTTATGTTTTAGGATGGTCCTTGGATATATGCGTGCATCACTGGAAGAAAACACCCTGCATACAAGTTTAATTATCACATAGTTATTTGTGTTAAGATTCACTATCTATCCACATGCAGATTTGTGTTGACCTGGTCTAAGTTTAACTAACTTATATATTCAGAAATAAGAATATACATGCCATGGATTACATTCCCTAAAAGAAACTTAAAGTGAGAGGGCCTATAAATGGCAATGCCATTAAGTGACAGTCAATATCCCTATTTGTGTGGTCCCAAAAATCTGATAATTTAATTTGTAGAATACAACATGGTGAACTGTTTTTTTTACATGATATTTATATGAAAAGCTGTTGTTAAAATAAAATAAGAAGTAGAAGACCACCACTAAGTATTGCTATTCCATTTCTACTACTTGTTTTCTAGCATCAATGCATTCTATGCAGCAACTAAGTTGCATATGAGTAAATATTGATCCTTTTAGACTTGTTAAATCTCAAGTTATTCAAATAATTCTTGGCCAATTCTTATAATCCGATAAAATATGGAAAGCAAACGATAATGGGGAAAATTGATACTTCCATGAATCAGATGCTTATCATCATTCGAACCGTGCAAGAAAACAATAACATGAATTGTTTTGTTGGTAGATAAACATATAGAAAATACATGGAGAAGGCGACAAGTTAGACAATAATAAAAAGTGTATGTGAATGTTTACATCACTTGTGATAATTGTTTGATTTCGTTTTTCCCTAGTTGTCGACATGCCATGCTTGTTAGATGTTTCTTATTTATTTTACTCTATGTTACTTGATTCTCATATATTTGTTGAGATTCTTAGTAGGTTGTAATGGCGTGCTTTGCTTAAGGAGCTCGCTTTTGCGCAAAATGCCAAGAAAAATAAGCAAATTTGCTTTAAGATGCTAAATAAGGTACGTATCTTGGTTACTTATATCACATTTGTGTTATTTTTATTTTGTTTCCCCTATATTGAGATGCCTGATCATGTGGATGAGATCTATATTGAAATTTAAATTTTTCCGGGCAAACCATACAAAGGAGGTGCTGCCGAAATTTTACGTAAACCCTGAGTGTTAGAAATATTTTAGTTTAAAAATCTGCAACTTATTTTTTCTCCCTAACAAGTTTAAACTAAGTAAAGCACTTGTAATGTTATATGTGTCAACTAAAATTCAAATGACGTTCTCTTTTCGAGGATGAAAAGCGCTAAGTGGGGGAGGCTGTAACGAACCAGTAATTTTGACATCTTAAATATAAATTAAATGTAGATTTAGCGCTAAATTAAATATTTATAATTGAGGTTCAACATAAAATTTGGAACTTTACATATTTTGAACATGGTCGGCTTAATATAAACATTGTGACAGAACCAACGCTTTAGCATAGCTTAGATTTTTATGTGAAAATATAATTCATTACAATTTGGAACTTGGAATTTATTTTTGATAATAATGGTTGTGTCAAAACGAACCTTTTATAATGGATCTGGATTTGTTTAAAACAATGAAATCTGGACAAGAAAATAAAATCAATTTTTGTAAATCTAATTAGAGGTACAATTTATTTCGGAAAGAAATGATTCAAAATAAGTTGGACATATTTACAATTAAAGAGCTGATTTATCTTAATTTTAGTTTTGATATCGAATTGTAAGTATAAGTTTAAATTTCAATATGTGTTCGACTTGAAAAAGTGAAGAAAATAAATCACTTTAGTGTTGATAAATTTTGGAATCCATAACGTGTGTAAAACAAATAAGCAAATATCGTTCGTTGGTGTGTTTGCTGCAACATCTCCGTCCAAAGAAAATATTCAATGGTTTGTTTAGCGTTGCCTAATCGTAGCACGCATTAAACAAATGGTTTCCTTAGAACGTTCGTTGCCCCAACCGTTATGTCCTTATAGAGTTGAAATAATTTATCAAACAGGTTAACAAAGTAAAGGGAGAGAATAGACGGTAGGAACACCAAATTTGAATTGCAAGGTATGTTGCAACGGTAGACAATATTCAACCAAATTTTATACTTGTCTCTATGCTGAATAAAATTGGCGGATGTTCTTTCTTTCCTATAAAATATTTTACACTTTTCTTTCTCTTCTTATGTCCTGTACAACTCCTTCTACAGTGCATAAAGATTCCTAAATCTTGCCGTGTCAGTAATGCAAGATTGCAAACACTATGTAGGATTTTCAAAATCTCTTTCTCTAACTAAACACTCCACGTTTCGATCTTTCTCTGCTACCTGTTTCCTCCTTCTGCGTTAAAAAGGGAGGAACACCACATCTTCTCCTTACACCTGAAATTGCATCCTGTTTAGGCACTCTGAATTTGATTAGAATTCGCTCCCAAAAACCTTCCTGTCAGTCACAACCTTCCTTAAGTTAATTTCGGATCTTCAAGGTAAAGTTGGATGCCAAACAACATAAATAAGTAGCTTAGCCTTTTCCTCTCCTATTATTTGATCTGTGGGAAGCAAAAATCAACAAAGAATAAAGTCGAGAACTTCCCAAATCATGAAAATCAAATATCATGCTTTCCGAACTATCGAGTGAGTCACTGCCTCTTAAGGCGCATCGCCGTTCGTCAGAGCCATGTGACGACCCTAAACTCCCATGCCACGAAAGAAAGGATAATCTTCGGAATATAAAACATAAACAATAATAGCAGAACAGAAATATATCATTACACTAGATAATGTACAATAGATTACACTAGAACAAATATAATCATCAGAGTTACACAGTGTAAAAGGATCATACTTAGTACAAAATACAGTTTCAGCTTTATATAAAATGTCTGCAGCAGAATCAAACATAATATACATAACAAAGTCTGAATAGCTGTAGTACCTCGAATTTTTGAATAATTAGATTTACTAAATTAAGGAATACTTAATTTCAAATTTGGGAATTAAGGGAAATGGGTTGTTCCATTGCGTTCGTCTCGGAATTCTGGTTGAAATAGAGTCCGAGTTTGCGGGAAATAGGTACCGGATGAAGGAGTTATGGACGAACAAAGTTTGGTGGCAAAATAGAAAAAAAAAGAGATTGCACTTGCGCACTTGGGAATTGCGCCAGTACAAATTTGCATTGGCGCACTTCCCAAGTGCGCCCAAGCCGAGAAAAAACCTGCACAGCCTTCTGGTTCAATCTGACCTATGTTCTGACTCATTGTTGCGTCCTTCCTGAGTCCTTGCTGAGTCATTAGGGCTGAGGTGTCACCCTATCCCGATTGAGTGGTTTTGATTAGCCCTAAGATCATCCGACGGCTATAATTAAATTGAAATTCTATATAAACATGTGTAGACCCAAACCCTAGAAACAAATCAAAAATTAGATCAGTAGTCGTCATGTTGTCACTCCAAACCCTAGAATAGCCGCCACCAACTAGACGCAAATTAAAGACAACAATTCAATTCGAATCAAGCCTAAAACTACAACAATGAAATTGTCTACAACAAGGGAACGCTAAACAATTACAGAATTCAGAACCCAGAACTCAAGACCCCTTATTCAGTGAGTTCTTGTCACTGTTAGGTTTAAATAAATGAAAGTGAATTGTGGTAGACTATGATTTGGGTATATGTTGTTTGTAGTTATGCAAGTTCATTGTTGTATTGTTGTGAATCATGAAATGATGCAGGTCCCTTATTATGCAAGTTCATTATTATTGTGAATCATGAAATGATGCAAGTTCATTATCATTGTGAATCATGAAGTTATGCAAGTTATTATGTTGAGAAACTATGAATCTATGCAATTCGTTATCATTAATCTATGCAAGTCATTATCATGAACCTATGCCAGTGGTTATTATGAATCTATGCAAGTTGTTATCATGAATCTGTGCAAATTGTTATGAGATCATGCAAGTTACCTATGCAAGTTATTGTGTGGTGAGTTCATGAATATATGCTAGTTGTTATGTTATGAACCATGAACCTATGCAAGTTGATAAGTTGTTAATTCATGAACCTATGCTAGTTGTTATGTTGTGGATCATGAATCTATGTAAGTCACCTGTGCAAGAAGTTATGTTATGAATCATGCAAGTTGTTATATTGTGAATCATGAACCTATATAAGTTGTTGATTATGTTGAGAATCATGAACTCATGTTGGTTTTTGTTAATTCATGAACCTGTGCAAGTTGTTATGAATCTATGCAAGTTGTTAATTGTGTGGTGAATCGTAATTATATGCGAAGTTATCATGTCATTTTCCGTAGTTGTCATGCTTATGCCAAAAATTGTACTGAAAACGATCACCTTGTCATTCCCTTTATTTTATTGTTATGGCGAGACTATTTTGTAGCCTCGATGACGCCAAAAACGCAAACGGTTGCACTAGTTAAGAAGCAGGGAAAAGGGGGGATTTTGTAACAACCCGTATTTTAAACAACACGTTATAACTTAAAACAGGGCAGAATTAAATGTTAAAGTCTGAATCAAGGGAAACGGGCCGTGCCACTGCGTTCGTCTCGGAAAAATACGCGAAATAGAGTCCGAGTTTTCATAAATCGGAGTCCGTATGATCAAGATATGGCCTCACAAAGTTTCACGAAAAATTCAAATTTAAAGACAGATTCAAATTTTCAGAATTCAGGGTAGGCGGGAAAAATCCCGCCCAGACAGGTCGACAGGTGGGTCGACACTAGGGTCGACCTCCCCCCCAACCAGGTCGACACTAGAGTCGACCTGGGGGTCGACCTCCTCCCAGGTCGACTGGGGAGTTGACCTGGGTGTCGACCTGGGTGTCGACCTAGGGGTCGACCTCCCTGGTCGGCCAGGTCGGACTAGTGCACCTGTTTTGGCTCCTGGGTCTTGTTTTTGGAGCTTGTGACGATTTTAGATGGCTCGGATCTATCCTAGGGTTTATCCTATGGCTAAAACAAATCCTAAACACTATAAAAAGACCCAAAGACCTAGCTTAAATCATACTATTTCATTTTAGCCTCATGCAGCCGCCATTAAACCTAGAACTCTAAATTAAAAATACAAAGAACAAAATTAAAGAAGACGAAGGATGATTCTTGAAGGCTACAACTAGAAGCTACAACAACTACGATGCTTTAGACAACGGATTTGGGGCTATTTGATTTAAAGTTTTGATTTGGATTGCTTGCTTCATATTGTAAGTTCTATGTCACTTTTTAGGCAAAAACGCTGAAATAACGTGGACATGCTATGAATTGAAACCGAATTTAGGAACTATTATTAATCCATGTTTATATTGTTTAACTTTGAATCAAAATTTGGGAATATTGCTATGTTAATGTTGCAAGTTAAACTTATCATGATGTTGATGTTGTTATGAATCACTTAGGCTTAATTTTATTGCAAGTTGAACAAATACATGTCCATGGAATCATTATGTTCATTGAAATCCTCATGTTGATTAAACCATGCCTATGATGCTAACTAAACCATGTCTATGATATTAATGAAACTATGCATGTGATGTTAATATACCAGTCATGCTAATGACAAATTGGGAATTGCTAGGTCATGATGAAAAGTTGGAATCATTATGTTTATAATGCTAGATGAGAATCATTATGTTAAAAATACTAAATTGGAATCCACTATGCCTATTAGAATTACCATGCCTTTAATGTTTCATGTTTGTAATAAAATCATTATTATGCCCGCAATGATTATTATGCCTAGGATGTAAAGTTGAATTCATCATGTTGAACTAAGTTGGAACCATTACTATGCCAAGTTATCATCATGCTAGTATTGAAACCATGTGATATGTCATAGCCTGTTTGTTATGCAAGTGATGTTGGAATTGTCACGTGTGCCTATCACATGTTTGGTGTTATTCCCCTTTATCTCTTGAATTGTTTATGCTTGTGAACGAAGTACGTTTATATACGTTGGGGATACGATTGGGTAGAATAGTCAAAACTTGAATTGATTATAATCATAAACCGTGAAATTTGGCATAAGTAGAACATGAAATATGGCACGAAAACTCGACTTGAACATGCCATAACTTGACTTGAAACATGCCTTAGTTGGGCACGAAATTGACATATAAACATGCTATGAAAATAGCACGAATCTGATAAGAACATGGGCATGACTTTAGAAAACAAGAAAGTGGCCAACTCGAGGTTGGGTTGAGTTTGTAGTGTAAACCTGCCCGGAACCGCCCGGCAAATCCAGTTGCTACAAACAATAGGATCCAATGTGGGTAGTTGGTCACATCGCGCTTGAAACCCGAGGTTGGGTTGAGTTCGTAGTGTAAACCTGCCCGGAACCGCCCGGCAAATCCAGTGGCTACGAACAATAGGATCCAATGTGAGTGGTTCGGTGCATTAACGAATCAATTAATGCCAATTAGGGTTAAGTCATGAACATGAAAAGACAACTTAACCAACATGAACACGATTTGTAGGGCTAAGTCATGAACTTGAAACGACAACACTTAGCCAACTTGACATGACACGTAGGCGGGTTAAGTCACAAATTTAAATGACATACTTAACCATCTTGACACGACTAGACTGGAAAAGGATTAAGTCACGAATTACATGACTTAATCCGTTAGGCGGGTTAGGTCATGAATTACATGACCTAATCTGTTAGGCGAAACCCTAGACACGACCCTTTTCAGCAGTAACCCTCTAGATGTATCAAGGTACCCTGGGGCTAGGCCGGGTGGGGCACGATTACTGGGCTGATTGTAAGAGGTGAACGACGGCAGTGGGGTATGCCAGTGTAGGTTCGGTGGACTACGGTCGTGCACGTATTCCGGGGCAGGCATTGGGTATCCATAGATTTATCTGTGCATCTTGAATCGTGTCAGGGGTTGACACCCTAGGGCTGATACACCCGAAGGTGGACCCATCACAGGTGACTACATTCGTGATTAGCCGTATGACACGGACACTTGACGAACTAGAACTTGTAGGGAGCCGATCGACTAGATAATCGCTCCGTAGGACCCCGTACTTGGGTCAGACCCCGTTTCAGGGTCATTTCATGATATTGGGCAGTGGGATTTATTTCGCGATTAACTTGTGATATGGGCTTAGTATACTAGTACAGTCGATGCAACGAATCTCGAACATGTGATGCTTTACTTGACTTGTCTTGACTTATCCTGATCACCTTAGTCTATCTTGTTCACCTTGACACCATTCTTAAGTTTAGTTCCAGTTCATACATGACAGGTTGTTTTAACCGTTTTTACACTGAAAGTCACTAGGACTTACTCAGTCTTTATGACTGACCCTTTTCCTTTCGCCTCTTTTTCTTTCGTTCCCCTCCCCCCAGGTTCTCAGGGAGGAAACACTAGCTCTTAGCTTGGATATCACTTGCTTTGGCTCAGCATGTACGGTTTGCTATGGCTGCTTCTTTTTACTACACTTGGGGAATAAGCTGTTTTTCTGTTTTTAAGTTATTGCTTCTTTGGCTATTATTACAAGATAGTTGTAATGAAGTTATTTGAAATGTTTGTAAGAGACATGGTTTATTTTGGAATAAAATGAAGTTCTGTTTTGCTCATAAATTCTTCCGCTGTTTACTTAATTTTTTTTATTAATGTTCTGTCTTATGATAATTCTGTGATGTTATCTCGATAATACCCCTCCAAAACTAGTGCATTCCCTTTGTGAGTGACCCTAGCGGAGGTGGGGTGTTACATTTGGTATCAGAGCAGAAGGTTACCAAGACTGGGTAAAAGTTTTGAAAACCTTTTGAATTTCTTTTTTCAAAGCCATTTACAAAGAAGCACTTTTCAAGAAAAGTTGGTTTATTTCAAAAGGCTATTCCCCAAAAAGCCATTAGCACTATCTTTGTTTCCTCGTTTGAATCTTTTCCTTTTTCGTTTTCAGCATCTTATCATGGTCGACGATCTTAATCTTCCCGAGGGTGTCAATATACCCACTTGGATCCGTCGTTTCCTCGAGGCCCGGGCTAATGTGACAGGCCCAGCCAATCCTCCTCCTCATCCTCCTCAACCTCCGTGAGAAACTGCTTTTTCAAAGATATGCAAGAACTTTAAGTCCATGGGCGGAAAGGATTTCCTAGGAACTGAGACTTTTGTTGAGGCACGGAATTGGTTGAAGGAAACCGAAGACTTGTTTGTTATCTTTGAGGTAGAGGACAATAGGAAAGTACAGTTGGCGGCGTGGCTCATGAAAGAGGAAGCTTCTTATTGGTGGGAAGTCACCAATGCTACTAGGCCCATTGAGACTTGGGCGGACTTTAGAGGGAGATTTGGGCTTAAGTTTTTGTCATCGGCAGAGGAGAGTCTCCAAATGGAACGGTTTCTGGCCCTTAAACAAGGAAATATGACAGTTAAAGAATATGTGAACCGTTTCAATCAGCTTGCTCGCTTCGGATTGGAGTTAGTCAACACTCCTCAGAAAAAGGCGCTACGTTTTGCACGAGGCTTGAATGAGCCACTACATGATTTGGCCATGACTCATGTGCCCATGGGGGCGACCTTTGAAAGCTTGGTGGATATGGCCCTACTGTATGAGGAAGATAAGAAGGGCAAGAAAGAGGTCAAGCCCAACGATTCTCAGAATAAGAAGGTAGACCCCGAGAAAGGAGGCAAGAACGACAACTCACGTGATAAAAGGAAATGAAATTTCTGTGGTACGGAAGGGCACATAGCCAAGGATTGTAGAAAGAGGAAGAGAAAGCAAGGTGAATGTTTTCATTGTGGGGAGATTGGACACATCAGCAAGGACTGCCCTAAGAAGCAGACCGGACCTTCTGGGGGTACATCTTTAACTTCTTTTTCTAGATGCTTTGTTTTATCTTGTTTTTCTCCTCGATCCTATCTTGAGAACCATAGGTAGAATCTTTTTGGATGTAAACATGTAATTGAAACATGTTATGATTGCAAAATGGTTGCAAGTGGTTGCTCGTGGATGCATGAATACACATTAGGCACTAGATCGGCTCAGTCACAGTTTCATACTTGCGTATGCATGAGTGTTTATTTTGGAAACTTGGTTGTGTTATCATTTGGTTGTTGCATATGATTGAATGTTTGAGCAATCATATAGAAATTATGAATTATAATACGAAAATATTTTCATACATATTGGATTCATTTCACTAAACATATTTTGCATTTGAGAAGATCAATCAGGCCTGATCATTTGCATTAGATAAGGAACATATACACACACTTTCTGCATATGTTCATACAGCATTAGAAATCTTTTAAGGACAATGGCTGCATGTGGATGATGCTTTGAGTAGATGGATGATGGATGGTAGGATACCTTATTCCTAACTTGAAGATTTCGGGGACGAAATCCTTTAAGGAGGGGAGAATGTAACAACCCGTATTTTAAACAACACGTTATAACTTAAAACAGGGCAGAATTAAATGTTAAATTCTGAATCAAGGGAAACGGGCCATGCCATTGCGTTCGTCTCGGAAAAATACGCGAAAGAGAGTCCGAGTTTTCGTAAATCGGAGTCCGTATGATCAAGATATGGCCTCGCAAAGTTTCACGAAAAATTCAAATTTAAAGACAGATTCAAATTTTCAGAATTTAGGGTAGGCGGGAAAAATCCCGCCCAGACAGGTCGACAAGGGGGTCGACACTAGGGTCGACCTCCCCCCCCCCCCCCAACCAGGTCGACACTAGAGTCGACCTCCCCCCAGGTCGACTGGGGAGTCGACCTGGGTGTCGACCTGGGTGTCGACCTGGTTGTCGACCTCCCTGGTCGACCAGGTCGGCCTGGTGCACCTGTTTTGGCTCCTGGGTCTTGTTTTTGGGGCTTGTGACGATTTTAGATGGCTCAGATCTATCCTAGGGTTTATCCTATGGCTAAAACTAATCCTAAACACTATGAATAGACCCAAAGACCTAGCTTAAATCATACTATTTCATTTTAGCCTCATGCAGCCGCCATTAAACCTAGAACTCTAAATTAAAAATATAAAGAACAAAATTAAAGAAGACGAAGGATGATTCTTGAAGGCTACAACTAGAAGCTACAACAACTACGACGCTTTAGACAACGGATTTGGGGCTATTTGATTTAAAGTTTTGATTTGGATTGCTTGCTTCATATTGTAAGTTCTATGTCACTTTTTAGGCAAAAACGCTGAAATAACGTGGACATGCTATGAATTGAAACCGGATTTAGGAACTATTATTAATCCATGTTTATATTGTTTAACTTTGAATCAAAATTTGGGAATATTTCTATGTTAATGTTGCAAGTTATACTTATCATGATGTTGATGTTGTTATGAATCACTTGGGCTTAATTTTATTGCAAGTTGAACAAATACATGTCCATGGAATCATTATGTTCATTGAAATCCTCATGTTGATTAAACTGTGCCTATGATGCTAATTAAACCATGTCTATGATATTAATGAAACTATGCCTGTGATGTTAATATACCTATCATGCTAATGACAAATTGGGAATTGCTAGGTCATGATGAAAAGTTGGAATCATTATGTTTATAATGCTAGATGAGAATCATTATGTTAAAAATACTAAATTGGAATCCACTATGCCTATTAGAATTACCATGCCTTTAATGTTTCATGTTTGTAATAAAATTATTATTATGCCCGCAATGATTATTATGCCTAGGATGTAAAGTTGAATTCATCATGTTGAACTAAGTTGGAACCATTACTATGCCAAGTTATCATCATGCTAGTATTGAAACCATGTGATATGTCATAGCCTGTTTATTATGCAAGTGATGTTGGAATTGTCACATGTGCCTATCACATGTTTGGTGTTATTCCCCTTTATCTCTTGAATTGTTTATGCTTGTGAACGAAGTACGTTTATATACGTTGGGGATACGATTGGGTAGAATAGTCAAAACTTGAATTGATTATAATCATAAACCGTGGAATTTGGCATAAGTAGAACATGAAATATGGCACGAAAACTCGACTTGAACATGCCATAACTTGACTTGAAACATGCCTTAGTTGGGCACGAAATTGACATATGAACATGCTATGAAAATAACACGAATCTGATAAGAACATGGGCATGACTTTAGAAAACAAGAAAGTGGCCAACTCGAGGTTGGGTTGAGTTTGTAGTGTAAACCTGCCCGGAACCGCCCGGCAAATCCAGTTGCTACAAACAATAGGATCCAATGTGGGTAGTTGATCACATCGCGCTTGAAACCCGAGGTTGGGTTGAGTTCGTAGCGTAAACCTGCCCGGAACAACCCGGCAAATCCAGTGACAACGAACAATAGGATCCAATGTGAGTGGTTCGGTGCATTAACGAATCAATTAATGCCAATTAGGGTTAAGTCATGAACATGAAAAGACAACTTAACCAACTTGAACACGATTTGTAGGGCTAAGTCATGAAATTGAAACGACAACACTTAGCCAACTTGACATGACACGTAGGCGGGTTAAGTCACAAATTTAAATGACATACTTAACCATCTTGACACGACTAGACTGGAAAAGGATTAAGTCACGAATTACATGACTTAATCGGTTAGGCGGGTTAGGTCGCGAATTACATGACCTAATCTGTTAGGCGAAACCCTAGACACGACCCTTTTCAGCAGTAACCCTCTAGATGTATCAAGGTACCCTGGGGCTAGGCCGGGTGGGGCACGATTACTGGGCTGATTGTAAGAGGTGAACGACGGCAGTGGGGTATGCCAGTGTAGGTTCGGTGGACTACGGTCGTGCACGTATTCCGGGGCAGGCACTGGGTATCCGTAGATTTATCTGTGCATCTTGAATCGTGTCAGGGGTTGACACCCTAGGGCTGATACACCCGAAGGTGGACCCAGCACAGGTGACTACATTCGTGATTAGCTGTATGACACAGACACTTGACGAACTAGAACTTGTAGGGAGCCGATCGACTAGATAATCGCTCCGTATGACCCTATACTTGGGTCAGACGCCGTTTCAGGGTCATTTCATGATATTGGGCCGTGGGATTTATTTCGCGATTAACTTGTGATATGTGCTTAGTATACTAGTACAGTCGATGCAACGAATCTCGAACATGTGATGCTTTACTTGACTTGTCTTGACTTGTCCTGATCACCTTAGTCTATCTTGTTCACCTTGACACCATTCTTAAGTTTAGTTCCAGTTCATACATGACAGGTTGTTTTAACCGTTTTTACACTGAAAGTAACTAGGACTTACTCAGTCTTTATGACTGACCCTTTTCCTTTCGCCTCCTTTTCTTTCGTTTCCCCCCCCCCCCCCCCAGGTTCTCAGGGAGGAAACACTAGCTCTTAGCTTGGATATCACTTGCTTTGGCTCAGCATGTACGGTTTGCTATGGCTGCTTCTTTTTACTACACTTGGGGAATAAGCTGTTTTTCTGTTTTTAAGTTATTGCTTCTTTGGCTATTATTACAAGACAGTTGTAATGAAGTTATTTGAAATGTTTGTAAGAGACATGGTTTATTTTGGAATAAAATGAAGTTCTGTTTTGCTGATAAATTCTTCTGCTGTTTACTTAATTTTTTTTATTAATGTTCTGTCTTATGATAATTCTGTGATGTTGTCTCGATAATACCCCTCCAAAACTAGTGCATTCCCTTTGTGAGTGACCCTAGTGGAGGTGGGGTGTTACAGATTTGTAATAGGCATAATTTACATAGTGACTATGTAAATTGGACAATGATTCAAGTAGGGAAATATATAAATAATTACCTATTATGACATGGGTAAAATAGGGTAAAAATGGTATAATTTGAATATGACCATTTATGGATAAGAAATCCAAATTGTTTATATAATTAAATAACTTAATTAATCAAAAGAGGAATGTTTAAGCAATTAAAGTCTAAAGATTTAATATTGAGAATTGGTATAAAATAAATTTGTGATGGAAATTGGTATGATTTTTCATACCATAAATAGATGGACATAATTGAGTCAATTATGGCCATAGTTAAATTTGGAATTAATTGATAATTTTAATAGGGAAAGTAATTCAAATTGGGGGATGATTAATTAGGAGTAATTAATCATCTAAGACACGAGGTTAGGCTCTTTTGTGGTGTAAGACTGCCCGGACCCGCCCAACAAATCCAGCTGCCACAAATGCCAGTCTAATGTGGGAGGTCTTAGGCATAAATTAAATACGTAACAATTGTAAAGACACGAGGTTAGACTCGTTTGTGGCGTAAGACTGCTCGGACCCGCCCGGCAAATCCAGCGGCCACAAATGACAATCTAATGTGAGATGTCTTTATAAGGTTACGGTCTTAATGAATTAAGAAACACTTAACCAGATAAACATGTAGTGGGACATGAGGGGTTAAGTGGGTGCCTTGGGTGGCATGTGGAATTAAGTGGGTGCCTGGGGTGGCATGTGAAATACCATTAGATATTTCAATAATTAATTAATGCTGATTAAAGACTACTTAACCTAACTTAATACATATGGATTGTATGATGATAGACATAAGTTAGGGTTAAGTAAAACAAATTGCATTGTGGGTGGGTTAAGTACAACTGATGGGTAGGTGGGTAATATTAATACATATAGGCCCACAAACTTAACCATTAAATAAACAGGGTTAAATCAGTAGGTGGGCTAAGTACAACTGATGGG
The DNA here is from genome assembly GCA_030737875.1 of Allium sativum. NCBI lineage: Eukaryota > Viridiplantae > Streptophyta > Magnoliopsida > Asparagales > Amaryllidaceae > Allium > Allium sativum. The sequence goes on from CM060921.1 coordinate 115,749,116, forward strand.
TAGGTGGGTAATATTAGTATATATAGGTCCACAAACTTAACCATTAAATAAATAGGATTAAATCAGTGGGAGGGTTAAGTACAACTGAAGGGTAGGTGTGTAATATCAATACATATAGGCCCACAAACTTAACCATTAAAAAGGGGTTATGTAATTAAAGACACCTAATGGTATACATAACCGGGGCAGAATAAGTAAAGTTATGTATTAAAGACACCCTCAGAGGTACGCATAACTAATGGGAATAGGTAAAGTTATGTATTAAAGACACCCTCAGGGGTACGCATAACTAATGGGAGTAGGTAAAGTTATGTATTAAAGACACCCTTAGGGGTACGCATAACTAATGGGAATAGGTAAAGTTATGTATTAAAGACACCCTCAGGGGTACGCATAACTAATGGGAGTAGGTAAAGTTATGTATTAAAGACACCTATAGGTACGCATAACCGATAAGTAGAATATGGGTTATTTATTAAAGACACCTTTTGGTACGCATAACTGATTGAGGGCTATGTAATTAAAGACACCTCAGGGTATACATAGACAGTAGAAAACCTAGTGGGGATACAAGACACAGGGGAGAGCTTGTATCATGTTGTGTGGGACCCATTTCAGTCAGTAACCCGGAGGGGTATCAAAGTAAAGATCTCCGTACTAGGCGGAGAAGGGGCACGTTTACTGATTGATTGTAAGAGATCCAAAACTAGACGGATGGTGTGGGCGGCACAAACCGACCGGGGACATGTGCGTGCATGGGCCGGGCAAAGGGGGACAAGACGACCGTGACACCGGTAGGTATAGCTGTGCACACCTTAGGTTGCCAATTTAGGGAAGTGATACCCCCTAGTTGTAGGACCAGCACATGGTATCTACAGAGTAGGGAGCCGATCGATTAGGGTAGTGGTTAGGGTATATCCGGACATATGCCCTAAGTCTACCAATTTGTAGTAGGAGGGTAGTGGGTACGACTAGTTGAGATAGGAGCAGGCGGCACCTATGGCAGCAGCTAGGAATACACAAAACTACCACCATCGTTATCATGATTACCAGAAGGGATTATCCCATCTTGATTTGACTAGAAATAGTGCAGAGTAGTTAGTAGTGAATCATGCGTACACCTTACCTTATTTGTCCTGTCATACCCGTCATATGTACTGTGATCCTCTTATCCACTTTGTATGCCTGTCATGTTTACTTTTAGTTATTTACTTGCTAAATGTTACTGGACTCACCAGACGTATGTCTGTCCTAGTTTGTTTCGCCTCTTTTCTTCCGTTTCCCCCCAGGTTCTCAGGGAGGAAACACCCAGGTTTAGTCAGGAATTGGATATCATCTTCTAGGAGCTATTTCTGAAGTATGGCTCGAGTCTCGGTCTCCTATATGGCTTGCTCTTTAATATAGGGAATGATGTTTTCTTCTAAATACCTATGTACTCTGATAATATAAGACAGAAGTGTTTTGTTGTAAGGGTTTCATGACTCATGGTATTATGTAACAAAATATTTTGGTAATTTAATAAAGTTGTTTATTTTCCACTGCAAAATTTTTATATCTGTCTTGTGATATTCTGTGTCTGTTTACCAAAAATGCTCCACTAAAGTTAAGGCATTCCCTTGTGAGTGACCTTAATGGAGGTGGGGTGTTACAACAGCATAATAGAAATGATAGAATCCATTTTCAGCTCCATAGCTATCCAGAATGAGCCTGCTAAATCCTGAATATAAGGCTAACCATGTAGAAATAGGGGCACATGAGTTTGCAAGTGAAACAAACTGCGAGTCAGTCATGGGACTGGTATGTGAAATCTTACTTAACCTATTTAACAATAAGGTCAATCACAGGACCACACCACTAATGCGGAACGGGTTTACTCCATTGGATTGCCAGTGCATAAATAAAGTAAATCATTTAAAAAACACAATGCTTTTTATAGAAAATGAAGCCATTATAAGAATCAAGTCCCATCAAACAATGCAATGCAAACCGGAGGATAGAGTTTTACCTTATAATGGCCAAAATATGCTTGATACATATAAAACAAAATCATTTGATATTATTACTAGTGCATATATGTTTCGAAACCATTTTCAATCATAGACGGCATAGTACCCCCATATTACTATGTCACTATACTAGTTTTACAATCAAAATCGCACATGTCGTATTGAAAGTTGGATTTCCACCATGAACCAAGGCAAGGGATCATCCATGGAGAATTTTAAGATAATATAGAACAGAAAATCACAACAAGACAGATATAAAGCAGTACTTGAAAATTTAAAACTTTATTTATTGCGGCAGAAGGTAAATATGTTTCGTTACATCATCAAAAACCATAAACCAAATTCAAGTACATAATATGCATCTTGATAAAACAAAGTACATAATCCCACTACTACAAATAGCCATAAAGAAAATGATAGGTTGAACTTTACTTCAGCAATCCAAATCCAATACTCCCAAAGAGATCCCAATCAAGCTCCACTCGTACTAATCCCACCCTTAGAACCTGGGGGGGGGGAGGGAAAAGGAAGAAAAGAGGTGGAAACAAAGGTGGTCGGACATAAAGTCTGGCGAGTCCGATATCTCTAACAACATAATTATTAAAGCAATATGATAAGATATAAGCTGGAGAATAAGGTAATGACTGTGTGAACCACATGGGTATCGCAAGGCAATCAAGAGAAATAGAGATAACGTTAATGGCGCTTCCTAATCAATATAGGATAATTACTATACTCTACCGTACTGTACCGTACTGTACTGTACTAACACTAACTGCACCCCTACTAGTCACTCTAGAAATTTGATCCCCATTGGCTAAATAGAACGATGATAGCTTCGTGTACCACTAGATGTACCCACTATCCTCCATGTTTGACTGTATATCTCTAGTTGCTATCATAGGTACCCAGCGTGTACCTATCCCCACTAGATGTACCCCTTCAATAAGTAATAATGGTAATTCCATGTACTCCTAGCTGATGTCATAGGTGTCGCCTGCTCCTATCTCCACTACGTGTACCCCCTTAATAATTATTAATAATAGTGGTAGCTTCATGTACCCCTAGCTGACTACATAGGTGTCGTCTGCTTCTGTCTCCACTAGGTGTACCCACTAGCTTGCACCATTCGATCGGCTCCCTAACTCGTAGAAATCTGTGCTGGTCCCATAGTGGGGTGTATTACTCCCCAAAGTGGCAACCCAATACTACCAGAGATGCATGGCTTATACCTACACGATGCAACAACGTCTTACCTACTAGCCCGGATCCACGCACGCACGTGACTCCGTTGGACTTGCGTTGCCACCGCTAACCAGTTTTGGCCTCTAACAATCAGACCCAGTAGGCGTGTCCTGTCCTCGACTTGGGTCGAGCTCACAAAGATACTTTATGGGCTACTTGACTGAAAAGGGCCCCCCATGCTTGACACAAGCTTTCCACTTAGTCTTGGTCCCCTCTAGTACATCCCACTTAACCCCCTTCATGTCCACATACATGTTTTATATTTGGTTAAGGGTTTCTATTAGTAATTCCACATGCCACCCAAGGCACCAACTTAACCCCTATGTCCCACTTACATGTTTTACCATGGTTAAGTGTCACTAATCGTATTTCCTCATGCCACCCAAGGCACCCACTTAACCCCCATGTCCCACCACATGTTTTACTTTGGTTAAGTGTTTCTTAATTTATTACTACCGTAACCCGTGTAGGACCTCTCATATTAGACTGGCATTTGTGGCTGCTGGATTTGCCGGGCGGGTCCGGGCAGTCTTACACCACAAACGAGCCTAACCTCATGTCCATACAATTGTTACTCATTTAGTTTGGGCCTTTGACCTCTCACATTGGGCTACCATTTGTGGTTGATGGATTTGCCGGCCAGGTCCGGGCAGTCTTACACCACAAATGAGTCCAACCTCGTGTCTTAGGCAATTAATTATACATAATTAATTTCCCCCAAATTTGAATTACTTGCCCTATTTAAATTTCCATACTTATTTATATCCATAATTTATCACCTAAATTATGCTCATCTATTTATAGTATATAAATTATACCAATTTCATCACTAATTAATTTTATTCCATAAAATTAATTACATGCCTTTTTAGGCCATTACATGCCAAATTCACAATATGTGTGTATCCACTATTATCCTCATCGTACCCCCGTCATTCGTTCGCTTAACATGACATATACATATTAGACTAGCAAATAGTATAATACTTAAAAAAAGGGAATAAACGTCACAAAGTCACATACACACAATAATAGATCTAATTTGCATCTAACTTGCAATTAAGAATTACAACATACTTGCATAGTCTTTGTATTATCAAGGATCCAAAAATCATAGATCTAAAAGGTGTATGAACATAGTTTTACACCCAACTAGCCTAGGTAATTGTCACAAACTTACATAGACTATGTTTGTCGTCAACCTAAACATAAAGGTGTCAACTTGCATAACTATGGATCCAATAAAAGGTGTTAACCTGAGTAAACTATGGATCCACATAAAGGTGTAAACTTGCATAACTATGCATGTCATAGTTTCAACATAAAAATGTCAACTTGAATATGGATCTAAACTTTAATGGTTTGAAATTGTATATATGTGAATCCAATTATCACTTAAACTTGCATATGAACATAATACTTATATGAACTAGCATATGTCCCACATCCGTATTCACATAAAAAATGATGTTATAAACCTAGGTGATTGGATTATAAAAAGGGATTCATTAACACAAGTTAGCATCATGAACTACTAGCATATATTTTAGATCCAAACTTACATAACATCATATAACTCGCATACAACTTGCATGATCCTATTAACTTGCATAACATCATATGTACAACTTGCATAATCATATTAACTTGCATAACATCATATATGAAACTTGCATAATCATATTAACTTGCATAACATCATATATGAAACTTGCATAATCATATTAACTTGCATAACATCATATAAGAAACTTGCATAATCATATTAACTTGCATAATCATATTAATTTTGCATAACATCATACATGAAACTTGCATAACATCGTATATAAAACTTGCATAACATCATATAATATGAATCAAGTTAACATACATGATTAAACATATGAATTAGATTTACAACTTATAATCCAACGTATATCACATCATAATTAATTTAGCAATTATTTTGTTAAAGTGATCAGACTCACCATTCAACGAAGTTCTGGAATTTATTAGCGTCCCTTTGTTGTAGTTGAATTTGCTGCTGTATTGAATTGAGTTGCTTTAATCTTCTTCTAATTGGTGGCGGCTACTCTAGGGTTCAAGACGACAGCATGATGACCATAGTTTTAGTTTTAATTCTGATTTATGGTTTGAGTCTATGGGTCTTTTTATAGAGCTTTGAATTAACTTAAGCCGTCGGATCACTCTAGGATCCATCTAGGCCTTAGAAACCAAGAAATGATGTCAACAGACCAACCAGAAATCGCCACCTAAGCCCTAAAACATAAAATTTCTTCATAGACAATTTAGGGCCGGCGGGACCAATTCTAAACCTCCTGAGTCGACCCTGGGGTCGACCTTGAGTCGACCTGAGAAATAGGTCGGTTTGGTGTTTTGCCTTCCCGCTTCCGCTATTTTGAATGTTTTTTCTTAAATTTTAGGTTGAATTTTATTTTATTTATATATATGTATATATATATATATATATATTTCTATCTCCCTAATTAATCATTTTCACACTAAACTACTTTTTGAACCGCGTTCACACTAATCCGCTTTTTAGCCATTCCCCTAAAACAAAAATATGACGTTAGTGGGGATCGAACTCTGTACCTCTTGTATGCAAGTCACATGTTCCAACCAAATGAGCTACTAAGTCTTTTGCTTACAAACCTTAGAACAATACTACACATTTATTCTTTAATTTAGTTAATTCGATTATTCAAAAATCCGGGGTGTTACATTCTCCCCTCCTTAAAGGATTTCACCCCCAAAATCTCCAAGTTAAGGAGAATGCATATCCTAACAAACAACCATCTACTAAACCATCAAACACAGGCATTCATTGTCCTTATATAATTTCTAATGCTGTATGAACATATGCAAAAAGTGCGTGTATATGTTCCTTATCTAATGCAAAATCAGGCGGTTTACTGATTCAGTTGACCTCCTTAATGCAAACCATGATAGTGCCATGCGTCCAATATGTATGCGAAAGAACCCTACCGATACATATTATTTCTACATGTGTGCACAACCATTCACCAAAATGCAACATCCATATGATAGCACAACCATTATACATCCATTAGCTTAAATATGAACACATATTTATATGCAGTATGCAATATGAAGTGACTGAGCCGATCTAGTGCCTAAAGTGTGTGTATATGCATCCACGAGCAACCACTAGCAAACACTTGCATCCACATGCATCCATCATACATAACATGTCTCAAACACATGTTTCAATCATAGGACTACCCTATCTAAAGGTCAAAGGTACTAACGAGAGGACATACTAAAGATAAGATAAGTATAAGGTTAGCGATAAAGGAGAAACTAAAAGACATACCCTCGAAAAGAAGAGGGTATAATGAACACATCTTCTCTTCCTTCTCCCAAGTAGCGTTGCTCTCATCATCTCCCTATTGCACTTTGACTAGTTGACCTCTCGATTCCTCAACTTCTTAACTCCGACCCAAGAATGCACGTAAGAGCTTGCCGAATCATCGCATCACGCTCTATCTCTACCTCTCTAAGCAAGCTCGATTCTACCACTTCTGCGGTCTCGTGCAAGCACTTCCTCAAATGTGACACATGCAATACATCGTGTACGCCACTAAGTCTCTGAGGCAACTCCACTCTATACGCCATCTGCCCAATCCTCTCCTTAATAGGAAACGGCCCTACGAACCTTGGTGCTAAATTCCCAATGGACCCAAAGCAAACGACGTTCCGTAATGGAGACACCTTGACAAAGACTATGTCCCCAATATCAAACTCAAGGTCTGTCCTCCTCTTGTCCGCATAAGATTTCTGCCTATCTTGCGCCGTCTTCATCCTCCTTCGAATCAAATCGATCTTTTCCGAAGTCTCTCTAATCGTATCGGGCCCAAGTAAAATCTTATCTGTAGACTCCCACCAACATGTAGGCGAATAACACGACCGTCCATAAAGAGCCTCGAACGGTGCCATGCCAATGCTAGAATGAAAGCTGTTATTATATGCGAACTCCACCAATGGAAGATGTTCCTCCCATGTACCTCCGAAATCTAAGACACACAACCTCAGTAGGTCCTCTAGAATACGATTCACCCTCTCGGTCTGGTCATCCGTCTGAGGACGATATGCGGTGCTCAAACATAACTGAGTCCCTACCGCCTCTTGCAAGCTCTTCCAAAATTCGCTAGTAAAGATAGGATCGCGGTCGCTCACTATGCTAGAAGGAACACCGTGCAAACGAACTATTTCTCAAATGTATACGGAGGCTAACCATGGAGCAGTCCTCTTACTCTTCACGGGAATGAAATGGGCGCTCTTAGTAAGTCTGTCTGCCACGACCCAAATCCCCGTATTACCCTTCCTCGATCTTGGTAATCCGTCAACAAAGTCCATTGAAACACTTTCCAACTTCCATTGTGGGACCTCCAATGGGTGAAGCAATCCACCGGGCTTCTTTTGCTCTGCTTTTACTTGTTAGCACACCAAGCATCTAGCAACAAACTCTGCCACGTCCTTCTTCATACCGGCCTAAAAGTAAACTCGTCTCATGTCCATATGCATCTTGTCCCCGCCGGGATGGATGGTCATCTTCGAATGATGTGCATCATCAAGGATGGTCTTCCTCAAGTCCTCGTCCTGTGGTACACAAAGTCTACCGTCCCTACGTAACCAACCCTTATCATCTAGGGTATACCTACGGAGATGGATCGATGACTCCCCTCTTTTGAGCTTTTCTACTAACTCAACCAACTGTGGGTCGTCTCGCTGTGCCTCTCCAATCCGTCCCAAAAGCGTAGGTCTAACCTCAAGGACGCTAGCAAACTGGGTACAAAATCAATGGATGGTCTAAAGTCAAAGGTAGAGATAAACTCTAAGCTACGTCGCTCGAAAAACAAAGGACTCAATGTCAATTTTTTCCTACTCAAGGCATCCGCCACAACGTTACCCTTTTCAGGGGTATATGCTATCTTGAAATCGTAAGACGCCAAGAACTCCATCCACCTTTGTTGCCTCAGGTTTAGATCTTTCTGAAAGAACAAGTACTTTAGCGACTTATGGTCTGCAAGTAACTCAAACTTCTAACCAAGCAAATAATGATGCCAAGACTTGATCAAAAACTATGGCAGCCAATTCTGAGTCGTGGGTAGGGTAATTCTTCTCATGGACTTTTGACTGTCTTCCACCATAACATACCACCCTTCCCTAGAGAACACATGCCCTAAAATCCTCACTTCTTTCCTACAAAAATGGTATTTTGGAGAACTTAGCTTTAAGCTGGTGCGCTTGTAGGGTCCCTAAGCTTTCCCTAAGATGTAGGGCATGCTCTTCTCTACTTCTAGACAAAACCAGGATATTATCCCATGCAAAATCGTCACAACTGTCCATCTCTCACACAGACCATCCTAGTCGAACTCGACATCCCCCAAGTGCAAGCCCCAAAGGCCTAAACCAATATCAGATAAACACCCAAGGGAGGTTGGACACCTACTTCGAATTCAGACGACCTACATGAGATGATACTAGTAAGACGGACAACCAATTGAGCACTTGACCGACTCTGGCTGTCCTTGCCAGTCTTGCTCCAAAACCACTGCTGATCACATAACTGGCTTTGCTTAATCTATTAAGCACATACGAAAACTTATTTCGCGCCTCTGGTTAAACCTCGCACTTTATCAAAGACGTCTCCATACTCACGGACCACACAAACAGACTCGCAATCATCGTTGGATGCGTCAGAAGATTCTAGGCAGCTAAGCATCACTGAATCCCTAGGGTCAAAAGAAATATGAGGGTCTTTCCATAACGAATCAATAGTCTAACTACCCTCCTTTCACAATCTAGGATGGCACCCCGCCTGGCTAGCCAATCCAACCCTATAATCAAACTATAGCCCGTGAAACCAAGGACGAAGGCATTGCATTCAAATCCAATGCCCAAGATAGACACTCTCAAATCCCGACAAACCATTGAAGGATGAGCCGAACCACCAACATGATTTGAGACTAGGATGGAATCCTTAACTAGAGTAGTATTTAGGTGCAGTGTTTCAACTAACGAAGCAGATACTAACGAGTATGAAGCGCCAGAATCAAACAAAGTTCAAACAGGATGATGAAGAATACCAAATTTCAACCTAGACGGTCCTACCCCCATCAGGTATACCTGCCGTGAGGGAACACAACTACCCTCCAGAAGATCCTGTACTTTGTCCTTGCATCTTTGGACAATCCTAAGGTGTCCTATTTCTCCAAAACAACTAGCCTTCTTCTTTACATTCTCCATTTGTGACCTCCCACCAAGATGAGGTTTCGTCCTTTGTTAACCAAACAACTATTTGAACCTTCCTCTCATCGTCTATCTTAAAGGTACCAACAAACCCTCCACTTCCTTGGACTAACTTCTAGCCCGACAAACGTCTAAGTCCCGTGAAGTGGTTTTCCATCCTTCATACGGAAGTCCTTATTTACCTTAGAAAAAGCATCTATACGCGGAAGGGGGAAAACTCAAAAAGAGAAAGAGGAAGAGATTCAAAATGGAGAATCGAAGGAAGGATATATGGCTCTCGGGGATTATGTTCTTAAAATAAACCTTTCTTTCAAAAATACTCTTCTACAAACATATTTTTGAAAGTATTCTTTATAAAAATGCTTTTGAAAAATAGTTTTTCAAAATATCTTATTTGTTCTGGTAAACTTCAGCTCTGATACCATGTGTAACACCCCACGTCCATTAATGTCACTCGCAAAGGGAATGCATTAACTTCCATGGAGCATTTTAAGTGTATATAGAATAGAAAATCACAACAAGATAGATATAAAGCAGTACTTGAAAATTTAAAACTTTATTTATTGTAGCAGAAGGTAAATATGTTTGGTCACATCATCAAAAACCATAAACCACACTCAAGTACATAATATCCATCTTGATAAAACAAAGTACATAATCCCACTACTACAAATAGCCATAAAGAAAATGATAGGCTGAACTTTACTTCAGCAATCCAAATCCAAGTGCTCCCAAAGAGATCCCAATCAAGCTCCACTACTACTAGTTCCACCCTTAGAACCTGGGGGGGAGGAAGAAAAGAGGTGGAAACAAAGGGGGTCAGACATAAAGTCTCTGGCGAGTCCGATAACTCTAACAACATAATTATTAAATAAATATAATAAGATATAAGCCGGAGAATAAGGTAATGACTGTGTGAACCACATGGGTATGGCAAGGCAATCAAGAGAAACAGAGATAACGTTAATGGCGCTTCCTAATCAATATAGGATAATTACTAAACTATACTGTACTGTACTAACACTAACTGCACCCCTACTAGTCACTCTAGAAATTTGATCCCTCTTGGCTAAATAGAACGATGATAGCTTCGTGTACTACTGGATGTACCCACTATCCTCCATGTTTGATTGTATATCTCTAGTTGTTATCATAGATAACCAACGTGTACCTATCCCCACTAGATGTACCCCTTCAATCAGTAATAATGGTAATTCCATGTACTCCTAGCTGACGTCATAGGTGCCGCCTGCTCCTATCTCCACTAGGTGTACCCCCTTAATAATTATTAATAATAGTGGTAGCTCTGTGTACCCCTAGCTTACTACCCTGCCTCATTCGATCGGCTCCCTAACTCATAGATACCATGCTGGTCCCACAGTGGGGTGTATCACTCCCCAAAGTGGCAACCCAATACTACTAGAGATGCACGCTTATACCTACACGATGCAACAACGTCTTACCTACCAGCCCAAACCCACGCACGCACGTGACCCCGTTGGACTTGCGTTGCCACCGCTAACCCGTTTTGTCCTCTAACAATCTGACCCAGTAGGCGTGTCCCGTCCTCGACTTGGGTCGAGCTCATAAAGATACTTAATGGGCTACTGGACTGAAAAGGGCCCCCCATGCTTGACACGAGCTTTCCACCTAGGCTTGGTCCCCTCTAGTACATCCCACTTAACCCCCTTCATGTCCACTTACTTGTTTTAAATTTGGATAAGGGTTTCTATTAGTAATTCCACATGCCACCGAAGGCACCCACTTAACCCCTATGTCCTACTTACATGTTTTACCTTGGTTAAGTGTTACTAATCGTATTTCCTCATGCCACCCAAGGCACCCACTTAAACCCCATGCCCCACCACATGTTTTACTTTGGTTAAGTGTTTCTTAATTTATTACTACCGTAACCGCTGTAGGACCTCTCACATTAGACTGTCATTTGTGGCTGCTGAATTTGCCGGGCGGGTCCGGGCAGTCTTACACCACAAACGAGCCTAACCTTGTGTCCATACAATTGTTACGCATTTAGTTTTGGCCTTTGACCTCTCACATTGGGCTACCATTTGTGGCTGCTGGATTTGTCGGGCGGGTCCCGGCAATCTTACACCACAAATGAGTCCAACCTCGTGTCTTAGGCAATTAATTATACATAATTAATTTTCCCCAAATTTGAATTACTTTCCCTATTCATATTTCCATATTAATTTATGTCCATAATTTATCACCTAAATTATGCTCATCTATTTATAGTATATAAATTATACCAATTTCATCACTAATTAATTTTATTCGTTAAAATTAATTACATGCCTTTTTAGGCCATTACATGCCAAATTCACAATATGTGTGTATCCACTATTATCCCCATCGTTCCCCAGTCATTCGTTCGCTTAACATGACATATACATATTAGACTAGCAAATAGTCTAATATTTAAAAAAAGGGAATAAACGTCACAAAGTAACATACACACAATAATAGATCTAATTTACATCTAACTTGCTATTAAGAATTACAACATACTTGCATAGTCTTTATATTATCAAGGATTCGAAAATCATAGATCTAAAAGGTGTTTAAACATAGTTTTGCACCCAACTAGCCTAGGTAATTATCCCAAACTTACATAGACTATGTATGTCGTCAACTAAACATAAAGGTGTCATCTTGCATAACTATGGATCCAATAAAAGGTGTTAACCTGAGTAAACTATGGATCCACATAAAGGTGTAAACTTGCATAACTATGCATGTCATAGTTTCAAAATAAAAATGTCAACTTGAATTGTGAACTTGTATATATGTGAATCCAATTATCACTTAAACTTGCATATGAACATAATACTTATACGAACTAGCATATGTTCCACATCCATATTCGCATAAAAACTGATGTTATAAACCTAGGTGAATGGATTATAAAAAGGGATTCATTGACACAAGTTAACATCATGAACTACTAGCATATATTTTAGATCCAAACTTTCATAACATCATATAACTCGCATACAACTTGCGTGATCCTATTAACTTGCATAACATCATATGTACAACTTGCATAATCATATTAACTTGCATAACATCATATATGAAACTTGCATAATCATATTAACTTGCATAACATCATATATGAAACCTGCATAATCATATTAACTTGCATAACATCATATATGAAACTTGCATAACATCATACAATATGAATCAAGTTAACATACATGATTAAACATATGAATTAGATTCACAACCAAAACTTATAATCCAACGTATATCACATCATAATTAATTTAGCAATTATTTTGTTAAAGTGATCAAACTCACCATTCAACGAAGTTCTGAAATTTATTAGCGTCCCTTTGTTGTAGTTGAATTTGCTGTTGGATTGAATTGAGTTGCTTTAATCTTCTTCTAATTGGTGGCGGCTACTCTAGGGTTCAAGACGACAGCATGACTGCCATAGTTTTAGTTTTAATTCTGATTTAGGGTTTGAGTCTATGGGTCTTTTTATAGAGCTTTGAATTAACTTAAGCCGTCAGATCACTCTAGGATCCATGTAGGCCTTAGAAACCAAGAAATGATGTCAACGGACCAACCAGAAATCGCCACCTAAGCCCTAAAAAATAAAATTTCGTCATAGCCATTTAGGGCCGGCGGGACCAATTCTAAAGTTCCTGAGTCGACCCTGGGGTCGACCCAGCGGGTCTTGGGTCGACCCATAAAATAGGTCGGTTTGGTGTTTGCCTTCCCGCTTCTGCTGTTTTGAATTTTTTTCTTAAATTTTAGGTTGAATTTTATTTTATTTATATATATATCTATATATATATTTCTATCTTCCTAATTAACCATTTTCACAATAAACTACTTTTTGAACCGTGTTCACACTAAGCCGCTTTTTAGCCATTCCCCTAAAACAAAAATATGGCGCTTGCGGGGATCGAACTCTGTACCTCTTGCATGCAAGTCACATGTTCCAACCAAATGAGCTACTAAGTCTTTTGCTTACAAACCTTAGAACAATAGTAAACATTTATTCTTTAATTTAGTTAATTCGATTATTCAAAAATATGTGATGTTACAGAGACACTCTAGCCCGTGTCTCAGGATCAGAGCTCGAGTGACTCTTGGATCGTCAGGGCTGGTCCACACGAAGTGGATTAAAATTCCTGAACAATACGTTTCCCCGCCTTATGTGGCATAAAATGGTCATATATTGACCAAACCATCCATCGGCACCATAGTGACCGATATAACCGAGACGCCTCGCTTTCCATCATCCACATAAGTAAAAATGTCTGGGCTCCATACCATGACACCACTCCTAGCTAGAAGGAAACACATGTCCTTCCTGAAGTCCTCTCCCGTTTCTGGTTCATACTCGGGGTGCGAGGCTCGCGAATTAACGCCATACACAAAGTTATGTTGTATTAAAACCGTGCTTTGATCATTAGCCACAAGGCTCTTCTTTTCAAAAAAAGCCTTGATCACTGCATCTCAGCATGCCATATTGATATTCCACGCCATGCGACTAATGTCTATCGATATATAACCTCTGATCTAGTACGTCTCAGAGAAGGGTGTTAAGCAAGAGAATAAATTCTCGGCCACCAAACAGATATATATTTAATAGAGATCAATCAACACTGAATAAAATCCAATGTCAGATACGCATCCATTTACAAGTTCGTTCTGGGTCTGAACGAAACTTGTAACACCCCATGTCCGTTAAGGTCACTCACAAAGGGAATGCCTTAACTTCGGTGGAGAGCTATAGGTAAAAGATACAGATAAATTACAAGATAGAAAAAATTAAAATAGCGGAAAATAGAACTTTACTTTATTGATCAAATAGTTTGTACAACAATTATTTTCCAATACCAGAATATCTGTCTTACAAAATAAAGAAGAATAAAATAACATTTATATTCCCTCATGTAGTGTGAGCCAGCCATAGCATTGGAAAAGAGAATCCAAGCAAAACTTCGACTAATCTTCAGCTTAGAAAGAAAATTGGGCTAAGTAGTAATATTCCCTCCCTACGAAGTTGGGGGGGGGGAGGGGGGAACGGAAGACAAGAAAGCGAAAGAAAACAGAGTCAGACATAAAGTCTGGCATGTTCAGTAACTTTCAGCATGTGAACAGGTAAAAAGCAACATGGCATGAATTAACCGAATACAATACAACACCATGATGACGGGAATCATATGGTTAGCATAAGAAATGATAATGTAAGATAAACTAGATGCACTTCTATGCTTTCTCTGCTCCGCTACTACCTAGTTATCTTAATTTCTATATCTCTGCACCACCTAACTAGTGCCCAACTAGTAATCTGTATAAACTGATAAAACAATAACGTGATCACAATCCCTGAAATTGTGGTTGTTTTCAGGTGTACATCTATTATTTATTACCTTGATCTAATCTAGGGTTTTCTATCGAGTGCATTCTAGATCCAACCAAGGTTTACGCTACCCAGGACTACTAGGGTTTATGCTACCTATTGAACGTTTCTCAGATTTTAGGGTTTACGCGACCTAGGTTTAACTAGGGATTATGCTACCAATCGAACGACACCCCTAATCTAGGACACACTAACAAGAGTGTTATATGTTCCTAGACTTTCCCCACGTATGTATCGTGGATCGTTATCGTTGTCTAGATGCACATGTCCTCTATATCAGTGACCCGAGTCTTATGGCAGGGCAAATCAAGAAACACGAAACTCGGTCGGGAGCTTTCAGATATCTACCGATGCAGATGCTAAGGTCTGTTTTTCCATTGGCTATGGTCCCACTTGACCCCTCCCTCAACTAGTGAAAGGCACACCTTGAAAAATGAGAACTATATGCAGGCCCTCTATGCCCCACTAACCTATGGCCATCCGCACCCATAACTAGATAGCAAGTATATTGTCTTTTGGAGTTCTCCACCTTTCCGCTGCACGTATCTCGACTGACTCAAGATAGTAGGTAGACGATGATTTGCTACTTCTGGTTTCGCCGAATCACGCTGGTCCATCCTAGTCTTTAGGTTGCCTTACATTGCAACTAAGGCATACCCTTGGTTCTTCTAACGTAGACCTTAACCTCTGTGAGCGTAGGCGGATCATCTGCAGCCTCACAGAGGGATACCAAGAGTACCCTCACGTCCCCTCGAAGCCGCGTGCTTCGTAACCCAGTTTGTTGGAGCCTCCTTTAAGATCAGATGGACGTTCGCTCCTTCTCGTGTTCTACTAAGGTTTACTACTTAGTTCCCTTAACTAAGGTTTACTACTTAGTTTCCTGAACCGTCGTTTTCTTAACTAAGGTTTACAACTTAGTCCTCTTAACTAAGGTTTACTACTTAGTTCTTTTTCTCGTCAAGTTGGATTGGTTTAGTGCCATTAGTCAATTCAAGTTAACTTAACCCATTCATTTGTCATGTTAAACTGGTTAAGTATTATCAGTAGTTCATGTTGACTTAAGCCTACTACAAATCAAGTTATATTGCTTAAGCATTTCTTATTACTAAACCCCACCCCTTCATCTTGTATTGGTTAAGTGTTCCCTTAGCTAACTTAACCCTAACACCAGTTTAATTCACATGTTATAATGGTTAAGTATTGTCCCTTCATGTTTTAAATTAACCTTGTTCATTTGTCATACTATGATGGCTAAGTGTTCTAAGTTTACTTAACTCCACCTTCTAGTCTAGTTAACATGTTAAATTGGCTAAATGTATTTTACTTAACCCCACCTTCTAGTCTAGTTAACATGTTAAAACAGTTAAACCTTTTCTTAACCTCACCCACTTGTCTAGTCAACATGCTATAACGGATGTTTAACCCCTACAATTCTTGTCTTGTTAACATGTTAAGTTGGTCAAGTGTTCCTATGGACTTAACCCTCCCATTCTAGCTTAACTGTTTCTTAGCTTTAAATTATACATTTAAAGCACTAACCACTCACATTAGACAGATATCGTTGCGGTCACTGGATGTGTCGGTTGGTCCCGGGCAGATTTACACCGCAACTCAGTCTAACCTCGGGTTCTTATTGGGCTCAATGCCTTAACCTCTCACATTAGATGGGTATTGTTGTGGTTACTGGACAGCCGGGCGGGTCCGGGCAGTTTTACACCACAACTCAATCTAACCTTGGGTTAGGCGTATTCATATTTTCTACAATGTGCAGATTTCTCATTTAGGACTAATTCTTCATGTAAATTATCCCTAATTTACTTAGGCCATAATTACTCTTCTATTGTACATTATCAACATTTATTATTATGGCCCACTTTCCCTCTAAAACATGTTTATAAGATTATACCAAATTAAGTGTCACTAACCATGATTATGCTAAACATGACAATTACATGTAATTTCAAGTTATTAATCAGAATAGGCTATAACCCACATTCCCAAACTCGCCATAATAGTCATGCCCAAAATCACTATGCCATACATTTGGTGTTCTAAATAAGTAGTCAAGCCTAATCTAGACTTAATGTTCCTATTTACATTTTTGTCCCAATCTAGATTAAATAACCAATTTTACAATTCATGTTAGAACTAGATTTAATATTCTAGTTTACAATTTATGCCAAAACTAGATTCACATGCCAACTACATGTTTTGCGGCCAATGGCAACTACATGTTTTGCGGCCAATTAACAATTTACCGTTTATGCCCAATTCTAATATGCATGCAAATTACTCATTATTATAGCCAATTCAAATCATGCCAACATATTTATTATGCCAAATCATATAAATTTCATGTTATACCAAACTTCCGAGTTTTCAATCACATTCATGTTAGTTTCATGTTCAGCCCAAATCGTATTCGCATCATTTGCATAATCATGATTCGGTCTAGATTACAGGTCCATATAGATTTGTAGATAAAAGGGAATAAACAAGAATACCATGAAAAGACAGGCATAAGAATAGGCATAAGATGATAATCCAAATTCACAAATTACAGATCTAATAAATATACCGAATAAATTGACTACAACATCGCAGGTATATAGATTTGGTAACATTATGAACATGAAAAGGTTTGAATATCAATCTAGGTTCAAGAATAGGGATATATCTAACTTAATAGAAAAATCCCCAAAATCAAGATTCAAGGATAATTAAGAATAGGTGTGAATAGGGAATCAAGCTTAGATCCAATTTCAAAGTCACAATCCTAGGCAATAATCCCATAGTCATGAATCATAGGTGATTAGCCACAATTGTCCTTATCATAGTCATAGGCAATAGTCTTATGTTCACAGTCATAGGCGTAGGCATAGTCTTATGTTCACAGTCATAGGCTTAGGCCATTAACAATAGTTTCAACGTCATAGGCATAGGCACAGTCTCATCGGTAATTAATCACAATAGTTCTTAATTAAATCCAAAGGCATATTGTAACACCCCATAGTTCTGTAACATTGAGTTTCACAAATTAAAGTATAGTTTATTCTAAATGTGGGAATTACGGAAACGGGTTACACCATTGCGTTCGTCTCGAAATTGTGCTTGAGATAGAGTCCGGGTTTGCATAAATCGGACTCCGTATGAAAGAGTTATTGCCTTCCGAAGTTCCAGAATAAAATTTAAAATTCAAACAGCACGGTTTCACATTCAAAATTCGAAAATAAGCTCAAACTGGGCTGGGCGGGAAAATTCCCGCCCAGAGACCAGGTCGACCATAGGGCCGACCATGGTGTCGACCTGGTCGCCCCAGGTCGACCATAGTGTCGACCTGGTCAGCCCCAGGTCGACCATAGTGTCGACCTGGGTGGTCGGCCTGGTTGGGTCCTAGCTCGAATTTCTGGGCCTGGTCTTGTCACTAGGGCTGAGTTGTGTTCTTTTGATTGGCTTCTCTTTAGAACGGATGGCTTTGATTAAACCTGGCATCATCGAAGGCTCTAATTAACTTGCAACTCTATAAAAACACCCAAGGTCTCCAACTAAAATTCACACAAAAATAAGAACTTGAGCCGCCATGATGCTAGAAGAAAACTAAGGAGATCCTCCGCTTGAAAAGAGACGAACAACGATTCAAGAAACAAAAGTCTAACCTAATTTCTACGCAACGTTCTCTACTCCAAGGGAAAGCTTTGCAAATTCAGAATAACAGAAACCAGAAAACATGTTTCAGCGCCCATTGTAAGTATAGTGGTTTTCTGAATATGAATAGAAATTGCGATGTGATTCGATGTAAATGAAATTGGGGTTTTACTATTGTAAAATATTGATGTAAATTCTATGTATTGCGTTGATTATGTCATATTTTGTATTGGAAGTTTGTGGCATAAATTGGTTGATGCGAGCCTATTGACATTTGTATATGAAAGTAAATATCACTTGCAAGTTTGTAACTAGAATTGACATCTTTATGTTATGTCGTTAACATGGTTAGCATACATTCTTTTTCAGGCCTAAGATGAGACTCATGTAAAAATGTTCCAAGTTGAAACCTTTTGTGCCTACTCGACTCAAAACCTTTGTATACATTATTATGTTTATTTGCAAGTGATAATTGGGTTTATGCAAGTACCTTTTGGGTTACACAAATTATACTAGTTTCATGTTGAAATAGGCTACTTGATGTAAAGTTAGTTTACACCTTTGGGTTATGTCAAAAAGTGGACATTTTATGCTAGTTTGGTGTTTGACATTATGCCTAGTTATATGTGTGTTTAAACAAGTCCAAAAGTATGCCATTTCATGTGCACCAATTTAGATAAATCCTTATTGAATGCAAGTTCACATGACCCACAATCTAAGTTAGGGAAAATGCTATGTTGCAAGTTCATGCGCCACACACTTTTATGTAGAACAATTCATGATTCTATGCTTCCCCTTTTTATGTTTATGAGTTGGGCTGAAATGTTAAGCCCAACATATGTTATGCTGCGTACGTACAAACGGAGGAAACAAACATTGGGTTTAAAATAAAATACATGTATTGGCCTGTCTGACACATGCTAATGACTAGTGACATTTAAAGCGGTATAAATTATACCCAAAATTGGTGAATGTGGATAATTGGGCCATAAACATTTACATATAAAAATGAAAAGTGATAAATATGTAAATTTAGAAAACACGACGTGCTTAACCCGAGGTTGGATTGAGTTGTGATGTAAACCTGCCCAGACCCGCCCGGCTGTCCAGTAGTCACAACAATACCTATCCAATGTGGGTGGTTAAGCACTGAGCCCAATAAAGACCCGAGGTTAGACTGAGCTATGGTGTAAACCTGCCCGGAACCGACCGGCACATCCAGTAACCGTAGCAATATCTGTCTAATGTGAGTGGTCAGGTGCTCTAAGAGGCTAAGGACAGATGGTAGGGTTAAGTTAACTAAAACACTTAACCAGCTTAACATGTTAACAAGACAAGACTTGTAGGGGCTAAGTAACTAAGAAAACACTTGGCCAATTTAACATGTTAACTAGACTAGAAGGTGAGGTTAAGTAAAGTTAATACACTTAACCAATTTAACATATTAACTAGACTGGAGGGTGAGGTTAAGTAAAATCAGGACACTTAACCGTTATAACCTGATAATTAGATAAGTGGGTGAGGTTAGGTAAATTTAGAATACTTAACCATTATAACACGTTAGCAAGATAAGTGGGTAAGGTTAAGTAAATGCACTTAGCCAATTTAATATGTAAGCTGGACTAGAGGGTAGGGTTAAGTAAACTTAGAACACATAACCATCATAGTGTGATAAATTGAATAGGGTTAAGTGTAAACATGAAGGGACAATACCTAACCATCAGAACATGTTAATTAAACAGATGTTAGGGTTAAGTTAACTAAGGGAACACTTAACCATTATAACATGTTAGTTAAAACAGATGGGCAAGATTAGGTTAGGGGACACTTAACCAATACAAGATGAGTGGGTTGGGTTAAGTAAAAAGAAATACTTAACCAATATAGCTTGGTTTGTGATAGGGTTAAGTCAACATGAACTACTGATAACACTTAGCCAGTTTAATATGACAAAGGAAGAGGTTAAGCTAACCAGAATTGACTAATGACACTTAACCAATCCAACTTGACGAGAAAGAGGGCTAAGTAGTAAACCCTAGTTAAGAAACAACCGAGAACGGGAGCTAAGTTGAAATCCCCAGTTAAAGAAACTAAGTGATAAACCTTAGTTAACAAGATTTATGGGAAAAGAAACAAAGTGGTAAACCTTAGTTGAGAACAACTAAGTAATAATTCTTAGTCAAGAAAACTGAGCCGGTCCATAATGGATGAATAAACCGATATGGTAGATCATCGCTTAACAAGTACATGAGAAGGAGCAAACGTTTATCCGATTTTGAAAAAGGCTCCAGCGGACTAGGTGTAGAAGCACGTAGCTTCGGGGGACGTGAGGGTACTCTTGGTATCCCTCTGTGAGGTTGCAGATGATTCGCCTGGGCTCACAGAGGTTAAGGTCTGCGTCAGAAGAACCAAGGGCATGCCTTTGTTGCAATTTAAGGCAAACTAAAGACTGAGATGGACCAGCGTGATTCAACGAGACCAGTAGCCCTGTGATAGCAACTCGTCGTCTACCTACCATCTTGAGTCAATCGTAGTACACATGCAGAAAGGCAGAGAACTCCCAACAGACCATATACTTGCTATGTAGTTATGGGTGAGGCTGGCCAATAGGAAAGTGGGTCATAGGGTGGCAAGAGTATAGTTCTCGTGCTTGATTTTCTTGGATTGCCTTTCATTAGTTGAGGGAGGGGTCACGTGGGACCATAACCACTGGTAGAAAAACAGACCTTAGCATCTGCATCGGCAGATATCTGAAAGCACCCGACTGAGTTTCGTGTTTCTAGAATAGCCCTGCCGCGGGACTCGGGTCGCACATTTCAGGACATATGCATCTAGACAGCGATAAATGATTCGCGACACATACGTGGGGAAAGTCTAGGAACATATACCACTCTAGGTAGTGTGTCCTAGACTAGGGGCATCGTTCAATAGGTAGCATAATCCCTAGTGGACCTAGGTGGCATAAATCCTGAATCCGAGAAATATTAGATAAGACGCATAAACCCTAGTTGAATCTAGGGAACACTCAATAGAAAATCCTGGATTAAATCTAGGTAATAAATAATAAATGAGCGCCTGATGGCAACCACAGTTACAGGGACTGAGATCACGTTATCATTTTATACAGATTACTAGTTGGGATACTGGTTAGGTGGTGCAGAGACTAGTATGGGGTGCGATAGTAATTTCGATTCTAAACCGCTTTGCCTTAGTTTATGGTATTTTCCCATTTTCAGTTTATACCTGTCATGTCCTTTTCCTTATTCATATACCAAAACACCACTAGACTTACCAGGCTTTATGTCTGACTCTATGTTTTCTTTTGTCTTCTTTTCTTCCGTTCCCCTCCCCCCAAGGTAGTCAGGGAGGGAATAGCTCAGATTTGTATGGACCTGTTACTCTTTCTAAGCTGGAAGACTCTTTGATGTGCTGCTTTGGACCCTCTTTTCCACCGCTATGGCTAGCTAATGTTTTATTGGGTAATATCATTGTATATTTATGCAACTTTATTTTGTTAAACAAGATAGATACTCTGTTGTTGGAAAACAATCTTTGTACAAGCTGTTTATAAATGAAATAAAGTTTTATTCACTTTTCCGCTGCTTTATTTATCTGTCTTGTAATTCATCTGCATCTTTTACCTATTATACTTCACAGAACTTAGTGCATTCCCTTTGTGAGTGACACTAACGGATGTGGGGTGTTACACGTGGTATTAGAGATGAAGATTACCAGATCAGAGAAAAGATTTGAAAAATTATTTTCAAAACGGGTTTAAAAGAAGCATTTTCAAAAGAAAAGTTTTGTTTTAAAGGCATATTCCCCAAAGCCATATGCACTATCTTTTGATTCTCTGTTTGAGTCCTTGTTTCCTTCTTTCTTGAGTCTCTGGGGCTCCCGGCTTTCTGGGAGGTAACCTCATCGAAGGGCGAAGTAGTGCCCGACTTCCATCTATAGCCGTAATAGTTTCACCTGCGGCTTGTTTCCTTTCAAGCTTTGTAGGGTTTTCTGCACGATGGTGGCAGCTTTCGAGAGATTTGTCAACATGATTACACAAGGATGAGGATAAGGAGTTTGGCTAAAGGGCACAACCCAAGGATGAGGAATTCATGGATACGGACTTGGCTCATGAAGGAGGAAGGAATTATAAAATCTAAGACAAGAGGAAGTAGGTTTTCTATGGTATAATAGGGCATATAATTAAGAACAAGGGCAAGGACGAGGGAAAGGATTTTCAGGAGGACGAGTGCATGCTTTCACCACCAGAATACCTGGGAGAGAGATAGTAAAAGTCTCCATTAGAAAAGTTTATCTTTTCAGTTGATCAACCTGTTAGTACTCTTTTGATCTTAGCGCTTCGAATTCGTTTATACATGCTTTCATAGTTGAGTCTCTGCACCTAGGTACTTGTATAGTAAAATATCCCAGTTAGTCTCAGATCCAAATTGGTTGTTCGGCCTGTTTACCTTTGGGTTTGTAGGGATTTGAGAGCGACCACATTAAGTGTTGAGTTTAAGCGTAATTTTTTGGTTCCATGGGCTATGAGTTGATCCTAGGCATGGGTTGGTTGGCTAGTAATTCTGAAAGTTAAGACTTTTTCACTTGCCTTGGAAATGCCCTCGAGATTTCGTGATCCTAAAAAGATCAGTTAGGCTTAGCTATTTAGAATCGCTTAACACATTTATCGACGAATTGCAATCCGTTAGAATAGTCCATGAATACGTAGATGTTTTGATTAGGTTAGGGGTTTACCCCAAAAACGCGGGATAGACTTCCGCATAGTTGACAATGAAAAGCTAGTTATCCGATCAATGACAGTTTTGGAAATGGAGGTCAAGAAACTTCACAATCGTGAAGATTAACTAGATAAGATACGGTACAGAGAAGCTCAAGAAGATGCGACTTAGAAGACCGAAGACTAGATACGTGCATCATACCCTTTTTCTTAAGGGTATATCCTTTCTCTAGGAGTTTTACTCCTACTTGTTTCTAGCTTTTAAGGTATATCCTCTAGGACGTATCATCGATGCTTAGGTAGAAGCCAATGGATGTAAACATGTATTTGAAACATGTTATGATTGATGGTTGCAAGTGGTTGCTCGTGGATTAATATGCACACCGTATGCGCTAGAACGACTTAGTCACTTTTATATTGCATTCGTATATATGTATTTGCTTAATGGATTTAACTTGATATGTTATCATATGGATGTTGCATATGGATGAATGGCTATGCACACATGTAGTATTTACATAACTAGGGATGCTTGCATAAATGATTGGACGCATGGCACTGACATAATTTGCATTAGGGAGGTCAACTGAATCAGTAGACCGCCTGATTTTGCATTAGATAAAGACATATACACACACTATGCATATGAACATGAAAGCATTAGAAATATTTTTAAGGACAATGAATGCCTGCGATTGATTGGTTGAGTAGATGGGTGATTGGGTGGTAGGACACATTCTTCCTAACTTGAAGATTTCGGGGACGAAATCCTTTTAAGAATGGGAGAATGTAACACCCCGTAGTTCTGTAACATTGAGTTTCACAAATTAAAGTATAGTTAGTTCTAAATGTTGGAATAAAGGGAAATGGGTTACGCCGTTGCGTTCGTCTCGAAATTATGCTTGAGATAGAGTCCGGGTTTGCGTAAATCGGACTCCGTATGAAAGAGTTATGGCCTTCCGAAGTTCCAGAATAAAATTTAAAATTCAAACAGCTCGGTTTCACATTCAAAATTCGAAAATAAGCTCAAAGTGGGCTGGGCGGGAAAATTCCCGCCCAGAGACCAGGTCGACCATTGGGTCGACCATAGTGTCATCCTGGTCACCCCAAGTCGACCATAGTGTCGACCTGGTCAGCCCCAGGTCGACCATAGTGTCGACCTGCGTGTCGACCTGCCTGGTCGACCTGGTTCGTCTGGTTGGGTCCTGGCTCGAATTTTTGGGCCTGGTCTTGTCACTAGGGCTGAGTTGTCTTCTTTTGATTGGCTTCTCTTTACAACGGAGGGCTTTGATTAAACCTGGCTTCATCGACGACCCTAATTAACTTGCAACTCTATAAAAACACCCTAGGTCTCCAACTAAAATTCAAACAAAAATAAGAACTTGAGCCGCCATGATGTCAGAATAAAACTAAGGAGAGCCTCCGCTTGAAAAGAGACGAACAATGATTCAAGAAGCAAAAGTCTAGCCTAATTTCTACACAACGTTTTATACTCCAAGGGAAAGCTTTGCAAATTCAGAATAACAGAAACCAGAAAACATGTTTCAACGCCCGTTGCAAGTATAGTGGTTTTCTCAATATGAATAGAAATTGCGATGTGATTCGATGTAAATGAAATTGGGGTTTTACTATTGTAAAATATTGATGTAAATTCTGTGTATTGCGTTGATTATGTCATATTTTGTATTGGGAGTTTGTGGCATAAATTGGTTGATGCGAGCCTATTGACATTTGTATATGAAAGTAAATATCACTTGCAAGTTTGTAACTAAAATTGACATCTTTATGTTATGTCGTTAACATGGTTAGCGTACATTCTTTTTTAGGCCTAAGATGAGACTCATGTAAACATGTTCCAAGTTGAAACCTTTTGTGCCTACACGACTCAAAACCTTTGTATACATTATTATGTTTATTTGCAAGTGATAATTGGGTTTATGCAAGTACCTCTTGGGTTACACAAATTATACTAGTTTCATGTTGAAATAGGCCACTTGATGTAAAGTTAGTTTACACCTTTGGGTTATGTCAAAAAGTGGACATTTTATGCTAGTTTGGTGTTTGACATTATGCCTAGTTATATGTGTGTTTAAACAAGTCCAAAAGTACGCCATTTCATGTGACACCAATTTAGATATATCCTTATTGAATGCAAGTTCACGTGACCCACAATCTAAGTTAGGGAAAACGCTATGTTGCAAGTTCATGCGCCACGAACAATTCATGATTCTGTGCTTCCCCTTTTTATGTTTATGAGTTGGGCTAAAATGTTAACCCCAACATATGTTGTGCTACGTACGTACAAACGGGGGAAACAAACGTTGGGTTTAAAATAATATACATGCATTTTCCTGTCTGACACATGCCAATGACTAGTGACATTTAAAGCGGTATAAATTATACCCAAAATTAGTGAATGTGGATAATTGGGCCATAAACATTTACATATAAAAATGAAAAGTGACAAATATGTAAATTTAGAAAACATTACATGCTTAACCCGAGGTTGGATTGAGTTGTGATGTAAACCTGCCCGGACCCGCCCGGCTGTCCAGTAGTCACAACAATACCTATCCAATGTGGGTGGTTAAGCATTGAGCCCAATAATGACCCGAGGTTAGACTGAGCTACAGTGTAAACCTGCCCGTAACCGACCGGCACATCCAGTAACCATAGCAATATCTGTCTAATGTGAGTGGTCAGGTGCTCTAAGAGGCTAAGGACAAATGGTAGGGTTAAGTTAACTAAAACACTTAACCAGATAACATGTTAACAAGACAAGACTTGTAGGGGCTAAGTAACTAAGAAAACACTTGGCCAATTTAACATGTTAACTAGACTAGAAGGTGAGGTTAAGTAAAGTTAATACACTTAACCAATTTAACATATTAACTAGACTGGAAGGTGAGGTTAAGTAAAATCAGGACACTTAACCGTTATAACCTGATAATTAGATAAGTGGGTGAGGTTAGGTAAATTTAGAATACTTAACCATTATAACACGTTAGCTAGATAAGTGGGTAAGATTAAGTAAATACACTTCGCCAATTTAATATGTTAGGTGGACTAGAGGGTAGGGTTAAGTAAACTTAGAACACTTAACCATCATAGTGTGATAAATTGAACAGGGTTAAGTTGAAACATGAAGGGACAATACCTAACCATCAGAACATGTTAATTAAACAGATGTTAGGGTTAAGTTAACTAAAGGAACACTTAACCATTATAACATGTTAGTTAAAAAAGATGGGCAAGATTAGGTTAGGGGACACTTAACCAATACAAGATGAGTGGGTTGGGTTAAGTAAAAAGAAATACCTAACCAATAACTTGGTTTGTGATAGGGTTAAGTCAACATGAACTACTGATAACAATTAGCCAGTTTAATATGACAAAGGAAGGGGTTAAGCTAACCAGAATTGACTAATGACACATAACCAATCCAACTTGACGAGTAAGAGGGCTAAGTAGTAAACCGTAGTTAAGAAACAACCGAGAACGGGAGCTAAGTTGAAATCCCCAGTTAAAGAAACTAAGTGATAAACCTTAGTTAACAAGATTTATGGGAAAAGAAACTAAGTGGTAAATCTTAGTTGAGAACAACTAAGTAATAATTCTTAGTCAAGAAAACTAAGCCGGTCCATAATAGATGAATAACCCGATACGGTAGATCATCGCTTAACAAGTACATGAGAAGGAGCAAACGTTTATCCGATTTCGAAAAAGGCTCCAGCGGACTGGGTTTAGAAGCACGTAGCTTCGGGAAACGTGAGGGTACTCTTGGTATCCCTCTGTGAGGTTGCAGATGATCCGCCTGGGCTCACAGAGGTTAAGGTCTGCGTAAGAAGAACCAAGGGTATGCCTTGGTTGCAATTTAAGGAAACCTAAAGACTGAGATGCACCAGCATGATTCGACGAGACCAGTAGCCCTGTGATAGCGAATCGTCATCTACCTACCATCTTGAGTCAATCGTAGTACGCATGCGAAAAGGCAGAGAACTCCCAACAGACCATATACTTGCTATCTAGTTATGGGTGATGCTGGCCAATAGGAAAGTGGGGCATAGGGTGGCAAGAGTATAGTTCTCGTGCTTGATTTTCTTGGATTGCCTTTCATTAGTTGAGGTATGGGTCACATGGGACCATAACCTCTGGTAGAAAAATAGACCTTAGCATCTGCATCGGCAGATATCTGAAAGCTCCCGACCGAGTTTCGTGTTTCTAGAATAGCCCTGCCACGGGACTCGGGTCGCACATTTCAGGACATGTGCATCTAGACAGCGATAAACGATTCGCGACACATATGTGGGGAAAGTCTAGGAACATATACCACTCTAGGTATTGTGTCCTAGACTAGGGGCATTGTTCGACAGGTAGCATAATCCCTAGTGGACCTAGGTGGCATAAATCCTGAATCCGAGAAATATTAGATAAGATGCGTAAACCCTAGTTGAATCTAGGGAACGCTCAATAGAAAACCCTAGATTAAATCTAGGTAATAAATAATAAATGAGCGCCTGATGGCAACCACAGTTATAGGGACAGAGATCACGTTATCATTTTATACAGACTACTAGTTGGGATACTAGTTAGGTGGTGCAGAGACTAGTATGTGGTGCGATAGTAATTTCGATTCTAAACCGCTTTGCCTTAGTTTATGGTATTTTTCCATTTTCAGTTTATGCATGTCCTTTTCCTTATTCATATACTGAAACACCACTAGACTTACCAGGCTTTATATCTGACTCTATGTTTTCTTTCGTCTTCTTTTCTTCCGTTGCCCCCCCCTCCCCACCAGGTAGTCAGGGAGGGAATAGCTCAGATTTGTATGGACCTATTACTCTTTCCAAGCTTGAAGACTCTTTGATGTGCTGCTTTGGACCCTCTTTTCCACCGCTATGGCTAGCTAATGTTTTATTGGGGAATATCATTGTATATTTATGCCTCTTTATTTTGTTAAACAAGATAAATACTCTGTTGTTGGAAAACAATCTTTGTACAAGCTGTTTATAAATGAAATAAAGTTTTATTCACTTTTCCGCTGCTTTATTTATCTGTCTTGTAATTTATCTGCATCTTTTACCTATAATACTTCACAGAACTTAGTGCATTCCCTTTGTGAGTGACACTAACGGATGTGGGGTGTTACACATATACAAGCACAGATTCAAATGAGAGGATCGGGCATATTCTTATATCCATTTAATTAAATGCCACAAATAGATCTAGATGTTCAAATCTAAAAAGTAACTGACTTACAACAAATGACGAACTTGAATTCTGGATTCTGAGTTCTGGAATTGAGATGCTTTCCTTTGGGTAGATAAATGTTGTTTTGATTTTTAATTTTGAATTAGATTTGTTCGTCTCTAAGCTTTCTTCAAGTGGAGGCTATTCTTGGTTTCCTTCCAGCAGCATGACGGCTCAAGGTTCTATTTCTTGTGTGAATTTAGGTTGGAGACTTGAGTTGTTTATATAGAATTTTAATCTAATTAGAGCCGTCAGATGATCATAGATGAATCTAGACCATTCACATCAAGAAGAGCCAACCAGACAGTAACAAATCAGCCTTAATGACACACCAGAACTCGGAAAATCGCTCAGAACCCGACCAGGTCAGCCAAGACCTGACCAAGTCGACAGGGTAGGTCGACCACCAGGTCGAACCCCAGGTCGACCCCCAGGTCGACCCCCTGGTCGACCTCGGTCCTTGGTAGGAATTTTCCCACCAGCCCAGATTGGGTCTGTTTTCGAATTTTGAACTGCATTTTGAGCTGTTTGAATTTTTAAATTGAATTCTGAAACTTTCGAAGGTCATAACTTCTTCACACTGAGTCCAATTTACGCTAACTCGGACTCTATCTCAAGCAGAATTTCGAGACGAACGCAATGGCATAACCCATTTCCCTTAATTCTTATTTTAAAATTTATTTATACTTTAATTTGTGAAACTTAATGTTATAGAATTACGGGGTGTTACAAAACCAGAGGCACCTTATTCCTCGTCCCATATGTCCAATACAGGAGAGAGTCCCTCACATATCCGGTCGATCTCCAAGTACGTCTGGACGATCACCACTTATTACCTTGTCTTCAGATGTCTCCCAATCAAGGCATCAGTAATCATCCAAACGATGCGAAGATCTCCGGTCTTCAACCACCGTCTTCATATCTTTGACTTTTCATCATCGATCAATTATTTGAAATGAGAATTAACTGGGCCTTTTCAAATAATTCACACATGTATAGAATTCAAATTAATTCTTTCTATGGTTAAACTATTCGACATCCACATTTCAGTTCATTAGTATAATTATCCTGTCAAACACATCCAACCATCAAAATATCTGATAAACCAAGTAAAATCGGTTTATCTCCATTCCACATCATTTATAATATTTAAACACGACTTTTCTCTATTTTTATTTAGTGAAAATTAGGCACACATCCCTAAAAGCAAACTTAATTAGGCTCACATCCGGTCATAAACTTATTATAAATTAGATCCCTGTTTTTCAAAACTACATCAAATAATAAATAAAAAAACATAAATTAATATTAAAATAAATTATGCATTCGACCAAAAAAACAGTCCAAAAAACATCAAAAGAACATGGAAAAAACAAGAAAAAGTAGAAACAGCGAAAAAGTGCAGTTAAATGTGTAATATTACGCACATATATGAATTTCCTTACAAACATATGTGCATGTATTCCAGCTTTTGCATCCACGTTGATTTGCTTGCATATTTCAATGCAATTATTGAATTATTCTAGTATAAAAATGTGCAATAATTCATACCAATGGTACTTAGTTCATTTTTATTTTCATTCAAGCGTGCAAATAAAACAGAAAACATGCACAAATGCGTGCAACATATCTGCAGGAAAACAGTTAGTTGAATATCCTTCATGCAATAGTTGTATACATGTGTGCTACTGTTGGCAATAGTTGCATACATGTATCCAACTTTTTTTTTTAATTGGCGAGGGCTTCTGGGATTATTTCCAGATTTTAGGAAGTTTTTTTAATGACTGCCGCATTTTTTTCTGGCACAAAATGGAGGAGGCGGAAGGATTCATGGCAGGAGGCGAAAGGAAATTCAAGGGAACGGGTTTGAAGGCAAAAGATGGGAGGGACGTGGAGTTTATTTCAAACTTTAATAGGGACTTGTAAAAAAAAACACACCCTTTTATTTATTTAAAAATAGTCCATTTCCATCGAACGACTATTCAGGTCATTCGATGGCCCTGACGCTGTTCTCATCCAAATTTGATTTAAACGTTTTGAAAAATTAACCATTGGATCTTAACGAGTTTTATATCATTGGAAAGATCTTCCCAAAACGAACCCAACGGTTCCGGTTTCGAGAAAATCCGACAGTCGGATTTCCCGTAATAATCGTTTAAAATTACAATTTCAAAACGCGAAATACAGCGTCATTATTCGTTTTATTTTAATTATATTTTTATATACATATAAATATAATTTAATCGATGATTTCTAAAACGTTTTCACTTCAAAAATTTGGCTAATACATTTAAATTTTGAAAAAAATCGCCATAACCTCCTTCGTATGGGGAGGGGTTTGAAAATTTATTGGGTCGTATTAGGTACCCAATAAATCCAGTATAAGCACACATAATTTTTAGTGTCCTACCTATGCCCGACGGATTGTGTAAAATTACTCCAGAGATTTATCTCGTCACCTTGTCAAGTGTTGGAAAATAAATAATCCATGTGCCGTACCTAATAACTAGAGAGACGCGATTATTGTCAACTTTACACCCGTGTGGGGTTTTTATTTAATCTGTTAATTTACCGTTATATTTATTTTGTCTATATCAGTCCTCAGTTCAACCTGTAATTCAGTCAATGGCATACGAGCGTCTTGCCCGTATGGTAATCTCAACCTTATCACATTAGATCCAAATGCTGATGTGGTATATGATGATGTATGCTCTCTTCACGTTTTATGCCATGTAGTGTAGTTAAAAAATAATTGTTACTATCCTATGGGTTGTTTATAATCTCACACAGAATAACCAGCACATCGCATCCAATGGCATTCACAGGAGTTGACATATAAATAAAATTACGCAACCAATTCATTAAGGTTTACCTATTTGTCGGGCACGCAAATAAATTCTTTACTCAACAGCAAATCCATTTACTTTTTCAGTACGTGTATATATGTGCATTTCTAAGCTAAAAATAATATTTTTAGCTAACCAATATTTATTTCTATGCATGATGATTTTTAACACTTCATATTCATGTTAAAAATATTATTTTCAATCAACAAATATTTATTTCAACCTTTCATCATTTTTAACAGTTCATATTCATGCTAAAAATATTATTTTCAATCAACAAATATTTATTTCAACCTTTCGTTATTTTTATCGATTCATGTTCATGTTAAAAATATTATTTTCAATCAACAAATATTTATTTCAGCCTTTGGTTATTTTAAACAGTTCATGTTCATGCTAAAAATATTATTTTCAATCAACGAATATTTATTTCAACCTTTCGTTATTTTTAACAGTTCATATTCATGTTAAAAATATTATTTTCAATCAAAAAATATTTATTTCAACCTATGATTATTTTTAACAGTTCATATTCATGTTAAAAATATTATTTTCAATTAACAAATATTTATTTCAACCTTTGGTTATTTTTAATAGTTCATATTTATGTTAAAAATATTATTTTCAATCAACAAATATTTATTTCAACCATTGGTTATTTTTAAAGGTTCATACATACAATAAAAAGGTGATTTTTATTATTAAAACATTTTAATTCAAACATGAATATTTTATATACTTCATATATATAATAAAAATGTTATTTTTATCGTTCAAACAATTTATTTCAAACATGAATATTTTTCAACACATGAATAGTTCAGAAAATTTCAGCATTACAACGGCAGGGTATTTAGCACCGGCACCGTGTCCAGCATGGCTCCTCTACTATCCTAGGCCTTGCAGCATTACAATACTTTCATTTCAATGATTTCCAAAATATCATTCATTTTCATAACACAATGAATATAGTACAAACACAACCAATTTTGTTGCAGTCACAATCAATCATTCACAATCACAACCCAAGCAATTACAACCTAAAGAATCTATATCGTCCATGGTCTGTGGATGAAGGAGTATATATATATATGTATATAAATATATTTATTTCCATTTCAATTCCATTCAACGCATATATGATTTATACAATGCACGTATAATTTATACATCGCTTATATAATTTATACAACGCTCGTATATGAGATATACAATGCGTATATAATTTATACATCGCTTATATAATTTATACAATGCGTATACATTCCAATTTGAATTTAGATCGCTCACTTCCACTCCTTATAAAATTGTAGAAATCTCCAAAAATTCTCCGATCTCTTCTAGAATGTAGAAGATGTCGTCACGGGTCCAATATCTGTTGTTTCAATGGATTTCGACAACATAGCAAAAAGATATGATTTCTATTCTAAAATCATAATTTGCACCACTTTAAAGTGTTAAAAAAGTTTTAAATTAAATAAACTGTATACCTCAGCTCCATGTTCAAAACTAGGTCATGATTTTACTTCGAATCCGTGCAACTTGGAAACGATCGGATTATACCATGCTGAGGGCTCCCAATGGCGTGCCAATCGATTGCCTGATTGGTTGCCCGGAGTACATGATGTATTTCACGTGTCTCAACTTCGAAAGCATGTACATGGTCCGTATTCGATTGTAGAAGAAGCAGCATAACAAGATTTGGATATTACCCTAGAATTAGCAGTGAGAAGAGAGCCACTGAAGATTATTGGCAAAGAAACCAAAGAGCTAAGGAACAAGAAGGTTCACTTAGTCAAAGTGTAGTGGAGCGGTGACCCTAGAGACTGTACATGGGAGACAAAAGATAACATTAAACAGGCTTATCCCAAGTGCAAAGTGGACATCTCTGATTAGATCTGATGCAAGGTACATTTACAGTATGTTCTATTTTCCATTTTGTTTCCTACTTTACTGTTGTTTCCTTTTCGGGGACAAAAGTTTTAATCGGGGGAGATTGTAACAACCCGGAAACTAAGAACCAATTTAAAATTTTAATTTAGCTATCTTAATGAATTTAAAATAATTTATTTTAAATGAAGTTAGAACAAATAAATTTATTATAATTATATAACGAGCCTGAAATGGCGCAGTAGTTTGAAAATTCAACTTTGAACTTTGATTGAATGCACAGGATTCAAAATAAATTGGATTTCAGTAAAACCAATAATATTTAAATCTGTTTAAAATTATCTTTCTAAGGAATCTGAAAAATCAAAATTTCACAGAAGGAATCAAAAGTTATGGTCAGTTGAATATTCAGAATAGTCGCTATGAAATAAATATAACCCTTTAAAATAGACATTTTGCAAACGACCTCTGTTTTCACTGAAACCACTTTGGTTGGATCCGGAATGTCAAATTATTGCTAGGTTTCAAATTCCATAATTTTTGGAATTAATATGTGATCGTGCCAAGGGAAAATGCATTTGGTAATTTCAGCTTGAATTGGATCAACCAGAAAAGTCCATTTTTCAAACGGTCTCCAAATTCGACGAAATTAATTTTATTGGGACCGTATCATCCCAACTAATTTCACGGGATTTTTTGGAATCAGTATTTGGCCCCAGCAAATTGAAATGTACGTTAAAATCCAAATTTGAATGTTTTATATTTTAATTTGAAGAAAAACTGACAGAAACAGCTGAATAGGCTTGCGAAACATATTCCATTATGTCCGAAATAGGGGCATTTAGCTAGGGGCATCAGTCGTTGGGCTTGATTTGGAGTTCGGATAAGGAAACACTATTTTTCAAATAAATATATATATCTACCAATTATAATTTTCCTTCTGTTATTTTATTTTCTAAAAAAATAAAAAAACCCGATACCCATACGGGGAATGACAACGGAATTTACTCCCACCTTCTCTCCTCGTTTTCTCCCGATCCACTCAATAAAATCAAGTGCTCCAGTTGGGAATTTTGTAGAACTCCCTACGAGCTTCAAATCAATAACAACCACGCCCTCTATCGTGGTGTATTTCTCGAGAATCACGTCCTCGAAGTCACGAACTTCAAGTCGCCGCTGTGCCACCATATGACCATTGATCTCCACCGCATTGCCATCGATTGTCGCGCCATTCGGAGTCCTCTAGCATGGTATAATCCGATCGTGTCCAAGTTGCATGGATTCGAACTAAAATCATGTCCTAGTTTTAAACGCGGAGCTGAGGTATACGGTTTATTTAATTTAAAACTGATTAACACTTTAAAGAGTTGCAAATTATGATTTTCGAATGAAAATCATATCTTTTTGCTATGTCATCAAAATACAGTGAAATAAGAGGCATTGGACTCGAGACGATGTCTTCTACATTCTAGAAGAGACTTGAGAATTTTTGGAGCTTTCTACAATTCTAGAAGGAGTAGAATCCAATGTGAGCAATCTAAATTCAATTGGAATGTGTACGCATTGTATAAATTATATAAGCGATGTATAAATTATATACGCGTTGTATATCTCATATATGGGCATTGTATAAATTGTATAAGCAATGTATAAATTATACGTGCGTTGTATAAATCATATATGCGTTGAATGGAATTGAAATGGAAATAAATATATTTACATACATATACATACATAAATACATACATACATACATACATACATACATACATATATATATATATATATATATATATATATATATATATATATATATACTTCCCTCGTCCACAGACCGTGGACGATAAAGATTGTTTGGGTTGTGATTGTGAATGATTGATTGTGATTGCAACAAAATTGGTTTTGTTTGTGGTATATTCATTGTGTTGTGAAAATGAATGATATTGTCAAAATCATTGAAATGAAAGTATTGTAATGCTGTAAGGCCTAGGATAGCAGAGGAGTCAACCTGGACACGGTGCCGGTGCTAAATACCCTACCGCTGTAATGCTGAAATTTTGTGAAGTATTCATGTGTTGAAAAATATTCATGTTTAAAATAAATTGTTTGAATGATAAAAATAACATTTTTATTATATGTATGAAGTACATAAAATATTCATGTTTGAAATAAAATGTTTTACAATAAAAATCACCTTTTTATTGTATGTATGAACCTTTAAAAATAACCAAGGTTGAAATAAATATTTGTTGATTGAAAATAATATTTTTAACATGAATATGAACTGTTAAAAATAACCAAAGGTTGAAATAAATATTAATAGATTGAAAATAATATTTTTAACATGAATATGAACTGTTAAAAATAACCAAAGGTTGAAGTAAATATTTGTTGATTGAAAATAATATTTTTAACATGAATATGAACTGTTAAAAATAATGAAAGGTTGAAATGATTGAAATTAATATTTTTAACATGAACATGAACTGTTAAAAATAATCGAAGGTTGAAATAAATATTTGTTGATTGAAAATAATATTTTTAACATGAATATGAACTGTTTAAAATAACGAAAGGTTAAAATAAATATTTGTTGATTGAAAATAACATTTTTAACATGAATATGACTGTTAAAAATAACGAAAGGATGAAATAAATATTTGTTGATTGAAAATAATATTTTGAATATGAATATGAAGTGTTAAAAATAACGAAAGGTTGAAATAAATATTTGTTGATTGGAAATAATATTTTTAACATGTATATGAAGTGTTAAAACTCATCATGCATAGAAATAAATATTGGTTAGTTTTTTTTTATCTTAGATATACACATATATACATGTATTGAACAGGTAAATTGATTTGCTGTTGAGTAAAGAATTTATTTGTGTGCCGAATAAGAAGGTAAACCTTAATGATTTGGTTGAGCAATTTTATTTATATATCAACTCCTGTGAATACCATTGGATGCGGTGTGCTGCTTATTCTGTGTAAGATTATAAACAATGTCATAGGATAGTAATAATTAATTTTGAACTACACTACATGGCATACTATGTGAAGAGAGCATACTTCATCATATACTACATCAGCATTTGAGCTAATGTGACAAAGTTGAGATTACCATACGGGCAAGACGCTTGTATGGCATTGGCTGAATTACAGGTTGAACTGAGGACTGATATGAACAAAAAAATATAACGGTAAATTTCCAAATTAAATAAAAACCCCACGCGGGTGTAGAGTTGACAATAATCATGTTTCTCTAGTTATTAGATGTGGCACATGGATTATTTAGTTTCCAACACTAGACGAGGTGACGAGATTTATCTCTGGAGCAATTTTACACACTCCCTCGGGCGTAGATAGGACACTAAAAATTGTGTGTGCTTATAGAGGATTTATTGGGTACCTAATACTGCTCAATAAATTTCCAAACCCCTCCCCTACAGAGGGGGTTATGGCGAAATTTTCCGAAATTTAAAGGCGTTTGCCAATTTTTTGAAGTGAAAACAGTTTAGAAATCATCGATTAAATTATATATATATATATAAATATAATTAAAATAAAATGAATAACGACGCTGTAGTAAACGTTTTGAAATCGTAATTTTAAACGATGATTACGGAAGATCCAACCGTCGGATTTCCCGAAACCGAAACCGTTGGGTTCTCTTTGGTAAGATCTTTCCAACGATAAAAAAATCGTTAAGATCCAATGGTTTTCGAAAAGTTTAAATAAAATTTGGACGAGAGCCGCGCTAGGGCCATCGAATGACCGGAAACGTTGTTCGATGAAAATGGACTATTTTTAAATAAATATAGATAGTGAAAAATCATTTTTAAATATTATAAACGATGTGGAATGGAGATAAACCGATTTTACTTGGTTTATCAGATATTCTGATGGTTGGATGTATTTGACATCAAAATTATACTAATGAACTAAAATGTGGATGTCGAATAGTTTAACCATAGAAAGAATTGATTTTAATTATATACATGCGTGAATTATTTGAAAAGGCTGAGTTAATTCTCATTTCAAAATCGACGAAGAAAAAGTCGAAGATATGAAGATGGTGGTTGAAGACCGGAGTTCTTCATACTATTTGGATGATTACTGATGTCTTGATTGGGAGGCATCCCAAGACAAGGTAATAAGTGGTGATCGTCCAGATGTACTTGGAGATCGACCGAATATGCGAGGGCCTCTCTCATGTATTAGACACATGGGACGAGGAATAAGGTGCCTCCGGTTTCGTTCAGACCCAGAACGAACTTGTAAATTGATGTGTGTCTGACATTGGATTTTATTCTATGTTGATTGATCTCTATTAAATAAGTAGCTGTTTGGTGGCGGAGAATTTATTCTCTTGCTTAACACCCTTCTCTGAGACGTACGAGCTCATAGGTTACATATCGATAGACATCAGTCGCATGGCGTGGAATGTCAATGTGGCATGCTGAGATGCAGTGATCAAGGCTTTTGTTGAAAAGAAGAGCCTTGTGGTTGATGATCAAATCACTACTTTAATATAGCATAGCTTTGTGTATGGCATTAATTCGCGAGCCTCACACCACGGGTATGAAGTAGAAACGGGAGAGGACTTTAGGGAGGACATGCGTTTCCTTCTAGCTAGGAGTGGTGTCATGGTATGGAGCCCAGACATTTTTTCATATGTGGATGATGGAAAGCGAGGCGCCTCAGTTATATCGATCACTACGGTGCCGATGGATGATTTGGTCGATATATGACCATTTTACGCCCCATTAGGAAGGGAAACGTATTATTCAAGAATTTTAATCCACTTTGTGTGGACCGGCCCTGACGATCTAAGGGTCACTCGAGCTCTGATCATGAGAATGTGCCAGAGCGTCTCGAAGTCGGTAAGGATGATCCCTTACATTGGTTCATGGTAGAAATCCAACTTCCAATATGACATGTGCGGTTTTGATTGTAAAACTGGTATGGCGACATTGTAGTATGGGGTACTGTGTCGTCTATGATTAATATTATGATTGAAATTGTTTTCGAAACGTATATGCACTAGAAATAATATCGAATGATTTTGTTTTATACGTATCAAGCATATTTTGGCCATTATAAGGTAAAACTCTATCCTCCGGTTTGCATTGCATTGTGTGATGGGACTTGAGTCTTATAATGGCTTCATTTTCTATAAAAAGCATTGAGTTGTTAAAATGATTTACTTTATTTGTGCACTAGCAATCCAATGGAGTAAACCCGTTTCGCGTTAGCGGCGTGATCCTATGATTGACCTTATTGTTAAATAGGTTAAGTAAGATTTCTCACACCAGTCGAATGACTGACTCGTAGTTTGTTTCACTTGCAAGCTCAAATGCCCCTATTTCTACATGGGCAGCCTTGTATTCATGTTTTAGCAGGCTTATTCTAGATAGCTATGGTGTTGAAGATGGATTCTATCATTTCTATAATGCTGTTCAGACTTTGTTGTGTATATTATGTTTGATTCCGCTGTATACATTTTATATAAAGCTGAAACTATATTTTGTACTAAGTATGATCCTGTTATATTGTGTAACTCTAATGATTATATTTGTTCCAGTGTAATTTATTGTACATTATCTGGTGTAATGAAATATTTCTGTTCTGCTATTATTGTTTATGTGTTTATTCCAAAGATTATCCTTGCTTCCGTGGCACGGAGTTTAGGGTCATCACGAGCCACAACCTCCATCCCCTCCCGCTCCGCGCGATCTACGAAGACTTAGGGTCCTTCCTCTATCACCCGCGTAAGTGAGCCCGGATCCACCGAAGTTGCGCCTGCCCTCACCAGTGCTGACGGTTCTTCTCCACAACTCGAGCGCCACACACTACTGCTTGGTCTCCTCCACCATATTGGGTCTAGCTCCACTTGCGAGTCCCCACCCAAGGTCAGTGGACCTGTTTCTTAATAGCTCCAAGGAAGAACAGCGCCTCCTCGTCGACTGGTGGACCCCCTACCTCCAACATGACATTAGTACTGGCCTTTTAGCACTACTGAGATCCACAAACTCCTCAAATCGAGACCCGTTGGGTTTTCACTCCTTTGCTCCTCCTATCAAAAATGCCTATCACCTGTTTGTGCATATGTCACTTTCAAGCTGCCCAAGTCCTTCCATGTTGCCACTGTCTCCAGCAAAGACTCTGGTGACCTGACAACCTTTGGCCGTGATCCTACCCAAGCCGAGAGCTGTATTACTCGTAATAAGGTGCACTTTCCTTTTTTCATTTTAAAATTTTGATTCTTTGTCTTTGGCTAAGTAGGTTGTGTATCTGCTGAAACCATGTTTCGTTTTGCCCGAGTAAAATACGAGCTTGTTCCCAAGTTAGAATGGGAAGCATGTGCCTTGTCTTGGGCACCGCGCTAAGTTTAGCTTTTGTTCGAATATAGGATGGAGCCATGTTTGGTATTGAATCCTGCTCGCAATATTCATTTCATTCTCATAAATTTCAACATCTTAGTGACTATGGAAGTTGAGTTTTTCTCACTCACAGACTAACTAATTATTAAGTGAATTAAAACATGTGATGTTGACTGGAATGTTAGGGTGCTCTAGTTTTCGTTGCTTTGTGGTTGTGCACGTGCGACGCACACACTATTATTTCATATGACACAATATGGATGTATGCTTGACATGCTATGTTATTTTATCATCATTGCAAGTTCCCCCTTAGATTAGAAACATGACGGGTTGAAATGATACATACCCGAATCCTTTGTGTATTTGAATCGATTTGGGATGCGGGTTGAAATGATACAAACCCGGGATTCGAATATTTTAAAAAATGGATTGAAATGATAAATATCTGTATCGGTTGACCATAGTGTAGAAAATTATATACGGACACCATGGTCAATAAAAATAAATTATTTTAAAATAATTATATCAATTTTCTAAAAAGAAATGTTTCATGAAAATTTCCATATAACATAAAGAAGTGTTTAAAGTATACTTTGAGTTTTATAAGAATTCCAATTCGTATTTAAATTAAGTTTTAAAGATGATTTTATAAGTTAAACTTCAAGTTAAATTTTATTTTCCATAACTTTTGATTCATATAATAAATTTAATAACATGAAATTTAAAAGTTGATGGTCCAATGCTAAGGATTTCAACTTGTTAAATTCCTTAGAATTTAATTTAATATGTATAACTTGGCAAATGATTTCTACCATTTTAATGTAAAAAGATTTGTCAAACTATAAACTTGTTAAATTCAAGTACAAAAGGAATGTTCTTATTTAAGCCATGGTGGATTTGAGTTTTGTTCACTAATTTGGAATGTAATAAATCGTCCTTTGGTCAATGACTTAAGTCGAAATTTTTAGGAATGATATTACAAAGGAAAGTCGATTTGATTATGAAATCTATTTGGGAAAAGAAACGACGAGGCATGGATCTAATATTGGATTGGATTTATATCTTTGAATAAAACTATAATTTCATCAAAGCTATTTTCCGCATTACTTGGTTTTGTAAACATTCTTTTATAAAATATTTTTGCTCACTTTGACTATATAAATTTTACAACAGTTTTCTTCTATATATATGCATATACATTATCTTTAATTTAGTACACACATGCTATTTTCAAAACTTACCTTTTCTAAATATATTTTTATAAATTCAAATAAATTTTAACGCCCGATCCAATCTTGTGAATCCAAATGATGAAATAAAGGGTTTTCAAGCAATACCAATATTTCATGAAAGTTGAAATTTAAACTCCAATGGTTAACAAAGAAATGACGAATATTGGTTTTAAAATCTTAACCAATGATAAATGATTTGAGTAATTGATTTTGGGGCAATCTTTGAAATAAATTAGTTTGCGGTACTTGGAATATGATTTCAAGTTTAATGGCCACTGTGTGAAAAATGTAAACGTTTGGTTGTTAAAGAGACCGAAGTCGGTAGATGTCATACTCTCTACCAATACCAATACCACTTTAAAAACTGTGTACGCGATGGAGTTCCCGAAAAGAAGTAGGATGGTATGGAGGCGATTACTGGATTTGAAGAAAGAGAACGTTGATGGATTAGCCTTGACCTTCGAGTCATAATTAAAATGACTAAAATAGGAGCCATGCCCGGGTTAAGTGAGGTAGCACCTCTGATAGAACACGCTTCTTCTATACCCTCTCTATTACTATATGACTGATTTGGGGCCCCTTTTTGATTATGGGAGTGTTGTTCGAGGTGGGCGGTAGTGGCTGCTATGCATTACCACTGGCCCGGGAACCGCAATCCGGTAGAATCCTACCATGGGTATTCCTCGTGTGCCTTGTCATATTATCCTTTCAAGCCCCCTATAGTTTTGATTTGTATCGTACCTATGGAGTGCCCTCTAATGTCATCGGTTATGGTGGGTTTACGGTATTGTATAGACTGCGGTATTATAAATGATGTAAAGGTAATATGGTAATCCTACTTACGCTATTTTCATTATCTTCACTTTACTGAATAGACATTACAATAATAGCGTATTATTATATAGATATTAGTTTCACGGATCCTTAAAGGATGGAAATCCCGAACATCCTTTAAGTTATTGTACATTTCAGTGAACACTTCATTTAAGTTAATTTACTTACATGAGACTGTTAGTCCTGACTCATCTATTTTGTTTGTTTTATTCCTTGCAAAATACCCGAGACAGATCGAGTATTTCAGCTTGGAAATATGTACGTTAGAGCTTGAAATTTGTTGGAGATCCAGCCATCCGTCTACTATGTCATATGTAGTAATGCCCATCTCTTCTTACTACCGAATATTAGTATGGTTCTATATTCATCTTTCCGCTGTTTCTATATTTATTTTGCGCTCTGATACTATGTAAATTCAAAGATTTTGTAATATTGTTTAAATTTTACTTCCGCTATGAGATATACTGTGTTCTGTGTCTGTGATTATGTGATGATTTATATTTCAACTTCATAAGCAATAACAATCTGTCGTTTTGGACGTTTCGAGTTGGTTTCTATACTGATTTGGAACGTGCAAAATCTCAGGTCGTTACAACTAAATACACCACATGTCCAACCCAAATATCACAGAATTACAAATCATTATTAATAAAGAAAAAAAGGTAGAAGAACAACAAAAATAACAATACAGAATCTCACATCACAGCGGAAAAAAATTTAATATATATTTATCATTTTTTGGCGTATAACTTTTTTTTGTATGTACATATCATCTTCAGAGTATAACACTTGCAACACAACGGAAAAACAATAACTAGATAACGCTTAAGCCTCCCGCTCTAAGCTCCTTTAGATAAATCTGTAAACTCCTGAACTACTTGACCGCTCGTACAAATTTGGGCACCCAAGAGTTTAGGGAAAACATAGAAAAATAAACTCTGGGTTAGTCTTGGGATTGGTGTGAGTAAATAATTTAAAAAAGTTTGAGAAAATAAACGATACCTCATAAGACCACGCCGTATAACACGCAATGGGTTCTTCCCTTATGAGAATCCAAAACACTTGATTTAACTTTCAAATCCTTTTGAAAGAAAACAATAATCTTTATATCAAAACTCCTTTGATATTATAATAGTGTCTAAATCAAATAAATAAAAATCTAGTGGAACACTTTCATCTCACATCCACATACATAATATACAATCAAAACCGCGGGCACTTATTGGATAATGAATCTCCAACTATGACAAGGTATGGAACCGCCTTCCGATAATGTATCTCTAGAGGATAATACACTGGGTTCAACAAGAACATCTTGTAACCCGGCCACACATGACTGACCACTCATTTCGTTTAAGCATATTGAATGTATATCACCAACGGTTGGGACCAGCAACCTTTTTCCCGAATGAGACAACATTGATTAAAATAAAGAATGAAATGAATTTCTCTAGATATGTGATAATACACCCTAATTGGGAGCTACCCACTTATCCATGTTGCCTGCCCGATTTCTGTCATTCCCTGATTTTTGACGCCTGAGGCTACGATTATTTACCATTCATTGATAGCACAATCACTTTGAATGTCATATTGTTAGACCCGTTAATCATTAACTGGTTTGTACAGATATATTCTATATATTATGATAAGAGAATGAAATTCTCCACCACCATATGTATTTGTACAGACCAACATATGTGATTATTGGAAATACTCTGTCAGACACTCGTCCATACACGTTCGTTCCAGGACTGAACGAAACCGAAGGCACAATTTCCATTAATCCATCG
Organism: Allium sativum; assembly: GCA_030737875.1. Taxonomy (NCBI): domain Eukaryota; kingdom Viridiplantae; phylum Streptophyta; class Magnoliopsida; order Asparagales; family Amaryllidaceae; genus Allium; species Allium sativum. The sequence continues at coordinate 115,792,663 of CM060921.1, forward strand.
TAGGAAATTTCTACCTAGGATTAACAGAAAAAGTCCTTCCACTTTACTCCATCTTATATTATAATCTGATTCGCAACGCTACTGCCAATACAGAGTGGTTCTCGGGTAGTAATCTAACTGTTCTCTACATATTGGCATCGACATTGGCAAATGCTTCAATAATCAGTTATTTAACTATCCAAGAAAAACAACATCCATTCAAAGCATTAAACAATCATCGAGCCCTTAATTAACATTTCATTAATTAATCACTTCTCCATTTCCTCATCAATATTCGTTAACCCAATATTTTCAAAGATCATCTTGGCCTCTTACACATTTGGGAAAACATTTCAATATATCGCCTTCTTTTATTTTCTGTACTTAGAAAATATCTTCTAATTATAATTGGAGAACATTCCAACTACTTATATCCTTCACGACCGTTAATTTCTATGCTTAGAAAATATTTATTGTTATACTTCCAAAGTTACACTTACTTAGGTTAAAATGACTGTTGTGTAAAACATCGTTACAAACAACCCAAAATACTGCATTCAACTAACTCTTATTCAAACATTTATCTTCGAGACTGATCTTGCTATTTACCGGCTATAAATGAAATCAATCAAGTTGGGGTATAACTACCTCTCAGACCTTGACTGAAAACATCCTAAACTTCAAAACAGACAAGACCGCTTTCCTCGAATAATCAATATCATAAAAACCAATTATTCATTTTTAAAAATATATATACGTTTCTCTTTCTATGTTTACCAGATTTAATTTTATAGATTTCCTTTTTATTCATCATATTCTATTTTAAATTTATTTCCTTATTGAATTCTCTTTATATTGTTATATTGATTTATAGTTATCAATTTTTCTTAAAAAATTCTAACTCCTTAAATATCCGGAATTTTTTTGCCAGCACCACCTTTGTACAGGTCACTCGGTACAACTACAAAACGCCCCTCTGGGCCCTTTCCATTCAAAAAGAAAATAAATGAAAAACCAAGTGGCTTGCTGATTCAGCGCATAAAACCTCATATTGAATTTAAACATGTACCTTTTAATCGAGCACTAAATTTATGAACTTCATTCTCTTCATTCCGTACCCGTTTAACACACATGCTTCCGTTTCTAATTTATTCCAACTCAATCTTGTCATGTTAACTCAATTTGCTAATTTATTCTTTAATTAGCTCTTTGTCCATTTCACTTTTTAATTAAACATATCGCGTTCAAATATATTTTTAACTACTCATGAACCCAATCTAATTCCAATTTCAACTCAAGTTTCATATTTGATTTCGAATATAAATTCTCAAATCTCATTCACTTATCCATCGCCAAATTTCGAGTCAGAACAAGAGTAACTAGTTATTCTTCAAATTTGTTACTTCTTTTCAATAATTAAAAATCTGATTTTTGTTTCAAAAATTAGTTTACTAACTCCACTTGAGTTCATATTTATTTTGTAACTCCAATATAGATTTTTCTAATGGAAACTCGGATTTTATTTACTTAAAATCCTTTTATTTATTTAAATAAACCGTTATGGTTTTATAATGGTTATGGCGATGTTTTTCCGAAAATTTGATTTTGACATAACTCAACATCTATTCGATGAAATCCAGATTTTTTGCTTTCATTAGAAAACTATTATCCAATTAGTCATGATGATTCCTTTTTCAATGAATTCTAACTTAAATTGAGTTCTATATACTCAATTAAAGTTCGAAACACCAATTTACGAACTACCGCGCAGCGGCGAGTTCGTTTTAATTATATTTATATATACAAACATTTAAACTTTGTTTATAAAAAATTTCAACTCCATTCTAATATATTTTAAATATATATTAGATCGACTTTCCAAATTTAACTTAACATTTTGATTTTTCTAAATTGTCGATTTTTCCATAATTTAGTTGTAATTATTTGCACTTAATCTTATATATAATATTCCAATTTCCTTTGGAGTTGAATTATTTTATAAAATTTATAAAAATCAAATTCTAATTATAAATAATTTGGATTTATTTCAATTCTGTTTCTAATCTGAATTCTGAAATAAATTCCGCCGTTCCATTTCAAAACGATTTCAAATCATATTTTCAATTCATACTTGAATTTAAACCTCTAAATTATCTAATGATAATTTATTTCACTAGATTTACAAATATTGTTTATAAATCCATCTTCCTTGTTTTATATAATAAAACAAGTTCCATTTTAAAAATCTATTTGAAAACCAAAATTTTATTTTGGAATATTCTATTTATTATGATATATATGTATAACACAGAATTTATTTTCATACTTAATTTTTAGTTCTATCTAATACGATTCCAATATCTTTTTTGAAAAATATTTTATTTAAATAAATTCAATCTAATCGAATTCAAATCATAAAGCGATACATATTTATTTTTAGTTCAATTTACATTTTGAACATCAGAATAAATGTCATCGTTTACTTCTATAAAACAATTCCCCATTTCTATTTTTAAATTCACATTTGACTTTAAATATTCAAATTATCAAAATTATAATTTTTCTATTTCATTTATAAACGTCGTTTATAAATTCATTATAGTTCCCTGATTATCCAATGAAAATCATTCCATTTTATTTATAAACATTGTTTATAAATTTACTTCAATTTTCTGTATTATGTAATTTATAAACATTATTTATAAATTCAACACTTTAATTTCCTATATTATTTAATTTATAAACATCGTTTATAGATTCAATACTTGTTTATTCAAAACAAGTTAATATCTCTAGCCCATTCTGTATTCAAATTCTATTTTTGAAAAATAAATTTTTCATTTTAAATCTTGAAATATCCTTTACACAGTATTTTTATAAATCAACATTTTGGGCCCAATGATATTTAAACAATCAAACCACCCAATTATCAATCAACACATCATATATGATAATATATACATGAAACCAAAAAATAATAAATTTTGAGGAATCCAGTTGGATCCCTCCAACCTGTTTTCCTGCATCCACAGACGTTACCAACATAAATAATACCCATCCTGCTTCGAGGCAGGATATCATGGTATAGAAGATCATCCACTATCATATTGTAGGGCGCATAGAGTCATCTGCTAATGATATTGCAGGCATCCGCTAATGGTCCTGCGAGAACTATCCAATCGCCAATATATATATATATATATATATATATATATAATAACCACAAACATCAAGCCAAAATAACTAATATATTTATATAGAATAGCCACATAGAAATATTTAAATGCACCCAAGTAGCCAACAATTTATTTTAACGATAAAAATAAATTTAAATAAATTTCTAAGTGAGAATTACTCACCGTGATTTTTATTTGCAATTCGTTTTGATATCCATTTAAATCCGGATTATGCAATCTTCAGCTACGAATACTTAGTTAACTTTATTCAGTAAAATCTCGATACCCTTAATATAACATTCCTTAGTTAATATGACTGTATATATATATATATATATATGCATTTATAAAGTTGATACCATTTTAATTAATCTTATTTGTTAAATAAAAAACTAAATAACTAAATTAAATTTAATCTCATGTAACAAATCTATCTTCTTCCCTGTAATCCACATCCAAACTATTACTGTGCATCTTATCCATCCCAGATAACCTGACTTTCTTTCCTTCCTCTTCAAATATTCTCATTCGAACAAGCCTGCAGCTTCCAAGCACCACTACCGACTTCTTCTATAGTCCCATATTCACCTAACTAACCACACTATTCTTATTCTTTACTCACACTCATTTTCTCCAACCCTACAATATAACGTTGGTTCCCTCTTTCATCATTGTGTCGAACTTATCCTCTACGCTGATACAAGAAGATCAGCGAACCATTTCAGCTTCGCAACCTGTTGTATTATAACCACTACCCTGCTTCATCATCGCATCTCACAACTTCACGAAAAAACGTGAATCTCAAGATCCCCGAAATACCCTAAATAACTGTTATTAGTAAATCATCATCGCACACTCCAGTCTCCTTCGAAAATGCCAAAAAAATCAACGTTGACTCTCCTGACATCTTCGTACCACCCACAGCAATATCGATAACCCCCACGAACCCTAATCGAGCTCGACCCTCCGCTCGAGATCGATCCGAACAAGCTACCTTTTACGTGCGTCTCAGATCTGAAATCGCGATGAGATTTAGATCGCGACTTGATTCCCCTTTTTATTTCTTTATTTCGGTGGAGTTTGATTTACTTGACACTCAAATTTTGATTTCATGGATAAAAGAAATGGAATTGGCTTTCCATTTAAATCCCTGAGCGAAATTGAAAAGAGGAAAGGTAAGGGGTGCATGCGATTTTAAATGGAAGGAAATAAATAGATTCTTGGGTTTTATAAATGAAGAAAGGATCCATTTTTACTTTGAAGAGTTCAGCATTTTTTTCTCAGAAGAACACTAGAAAGAGAATGAGGGTGTCGCGATTTTATGGATAGTAAAGACTTAAGGACTAAGGAATTAGTCTGTGAATAGTACGGAGGGTAATTAAATTACTTAGGGTATAAGGAAACCCTTTTTTTATAAATTATTTATTTAATTTAGTTTTTAATTAACCGATGCAATATAAATTAATTAAATTATCTCGTTGATTTCAAACTCCTATTTGAACGCAACTGTAATGTCCCGCATTTTATACGGTACAATAATTAATTTTATTTGATTATTTAAAATATGGTTTGGTATTTAAATGGTTTAAATTAAAATAACTATTGAATATTTAATTAATATAATAATTAAATAATATATATATAATTCTGAAATAATCAAAATTAGCTGAAATGGCAATATTGTGTGAATTGGGCAATTCAAAATATATAATTCAGTTTAGAATTGAATTATAATAAAGAATATAATATTTAAATTAAGTTTGAATGTATAATTATAATATAATTATAATCGCGCTCGTAATGGCGCTGTAGTTCGTAATCTGGCGTTTCGAACTTTAAATGAATATAACGAGTCCATTTTAAATCGGATTTCTATAAAGAAAGAAATGTTTGGAGCTGGTGAAGTATATTTTTCTAATGGAAGAGAACTGTAGCGACCCGAACTTACCCGGTCTCAGAAGAGAAGAGAAAGAACGAATTACTTTTGAGAACAACGCACATCGGAACGCAAACAGAAGAACATTTCATTGCTTATTACAACAATTCCATCAGAATACAAGAATATATAGAGTATGAATAGACAAAATTACACAGAAAATATCAGAGATTTAAATTACAATTAAATACATAGCAGCGGAAAAATAATACGACACACAACTGAAAGAAATACACGGATACAGAGCTTTCCGAGTATCGTTCTAGCTGTAAACCAACATCCTATGAATATAAATCTGCAAAACCAAAACTAGTAGCTGCCCATGTGGAAAATAGGGGCACCCAGAGTTTAGGTTAAAACAATAAACTCTAGGTCAGTCATGTGACTGGTGTGAGAACTAAAACAGTTATTAGTCGTCTTTATTTTTAAAGTTAGGTAAATCAAGGGACCAGGCCGTATAACACGGAATAGGTTGCCTCCCAAGAATACCAGTGCATAAAACAAACAGTGCAATGATAAATAAAGAAAAATGAAACTATTATAAGACCCAGGTCCCATCGCACAATGCAACGCAAGCCGGAGGATAGGGTTTTTACCTTATAATAGCCAAAGAATGCTTGATACGCTAAATTTCATCTTTTATTATTACTATAAGTGAAGAAAACAATTTCAATCATAAGTATCAATCATAGATGGCATAAGTGTCCCATACCACTATGTCGCCAATACTAGGCTCTACGAATAAAACCAAAATATCACGTATTGGAAATTGGATTCCATCATGAGTCGAGGCAAAGGACAAGCTCCTCTCCGTTCAAGACACTCTAGCAAATGTATCAGGACCACACATAGCGATCCCTTTGGAACCTCCAAGGTCGGTCCTCTCTTACTTTTGAGGATTAGTATTCCTAAACACAAGTTTCTCGGTCCTATAAGACCTATATAATGGTCTGTACGTCGGCTCACATAGCGCCAGTTATCGACCATATATTCGAGGTGTCTCGCATCCAACAACCACACAGATAAAAAGTATATAAATGTCAGGGCTGATAGGTCACTGACATCACCCATCGCTAGAAAGAAACGTCGTGCACTCCTTGGGTCCTTATCCCGTTTTTGACTCATACCGAGGTGTGAGGCTCGTGAATTAATGCTATACACAAAGCCATGCCACACAGGTCGTGCTTTGATCATCAACCACAAGACTTTGCTTTTCAATAGAAACCTTGATCATTTGCCACTTAGGCATGCCACATAGGCAATTCACTCCATGCGACTGATGTCCATCGATATACAACCTCTGAGCTCGTACGTCTCAGAGAAGGGCATTAAGCAAAAGAATAAATTCTCCGCCGCCAAACAGATGCATATTTAATAGAGATCAATCAACACAGAATAAAATCCAATGTCAGACACACAGTCCATTTACAAGTTCGTTCTGGGTCTGAACGAAACCGAAGGAACCTTATTCCTCGCATATACATCGATCTCCAAGTATGTCTGGATGATCACCAACTGATTCTCTCCTCTTGGGTGTACAGCCCAATCAAGATCATCAATAATCATCCAAATGGCGTGAAGACTTCCGGTCTTCAACCACCGTCTTCATCTTCGACTTATCGTCGAATCGGTTATTCAGAATGGGTATAAATCCGGCCTTTTCGAATAACCACGTATATAGTAATCAAATGTTACAAAAACCCAACATACACTTCATTCCAACTCAGAATATTCTTTTATTCAAATTTTCACATTCTTATGGAAAGGTTCCCATTAATTTTATCAAAGATAAATTCTTCTAAATTTATTCTTTCATTTTCCTTTGGATATCATTTCAAGCCATGTTAAGGTTTTGCAAACTAGTCGGGATTAGCGAACCACACCGAAGTAATCATTTATTTTATTTCCCAATCCCAACCTATTCATCCCATGGAGCAAAACTGGTAATACTCCATATCTAACACCATGGTGTTATCGGTAAATATTAATTACCATTTCACGTTCAAATCTAATCGAAGATTTAACTATCGCTTGGAGCAAAACTGGTGATACTCCATTCTCGATCACTTTAATCTAATTAAAGATTCATTAAAACTCCACTTAGTTTTAATCTTCCCAAAAATCAATATCCTCTATTTAACTGGGTTAAATAACCAATGTCATCTAAAACACGGTTCACGATAAACCCAAAATCACATTCCATTGTTAATCGGGTTAAAGATCATGTGTTATTCTAAACACCGCTCATGATAAACCCCAAAATCCAATTCAAATTCAATTCCAATTAAATACTAATTAACTAGACAATTTCACTAAATCTTAATTAAAAGATTTATTCTTTTCTAAACTAGGTTCAAGAACAGTGTTATTTATGACACCATTCATGATAAACCCCAAAATCCCATTTGATATTAAATACAAGGCTCTGAATAGAAAATATATCGGCTTATATTCAATATCAAATTCTGAAACCAACAAATATCGTATTGGAAATTACGATATAAATATATCTTTCAAATTTCTACAACCATATCTATATAATCACGTAATCCAACATCGAAATATTCCGAAGATAATTTCAACTCAAATCCATTCCAATTCGCGTATTGGGAATTCTGATAATTTTCAAAACCATTACAAATCTGGTTCAAAACTAGTTCATTTCGATAAAAATATATTTTTATCTTTTCAAATGTGGAATTTTTCATCCCAGTTCTTTCCAATTCATATACTATGATTTTACACGAATTATTAATATTTTTAATAATTTTATCAAGGCCCGTACGGTCGGTTTTCAATAACGGCCACTGAACTGCACTTACAGCGGCCTTTTCCAAATTTGATTTGGACATACTTCCAAATCCAACCATTATATTTCAAATTTCTAATATTCATTAGAAAGCTCTTTTCGTTACGAACCCAACGGTTCCGGTTTTAGGAGAATCCGACGGCGGATCTCCCGTAACGTCAACTTGAAGTCAATGGTCGAAATTCGCGAACTGCCGCAGCGCGACGCGTTCTATTCAGGCCATTTAATATATATATATATATATATATATATATATATATATATATATATATATCGTCGATTTCAATTCAAAACGTATTTTATAAATCGATTTAAATTCGTTTTCAAAACGATTTCAACTTCATATTCAATTTTAAATCAAAATTGAATATTCCATATCATTAACATATAAATGATAATATTTTCAAAACGTTATATTTTGAAATCACTTCCTTTTCTATATTCATCATAAAAACGAATGTAATCGATATAAATATCGTTCACGTCAAAATGGCGCATCTCTAATCAACACGGCTTTTTATATTTCAATAACTTCGTCATTCTATTCAACAAATGAATGTTTATTCTGTTCAACACATGAATATTCTCAACACATAAGTATCATCAACACATGACTATTTTTGTTATTTAATATATTTTATAAAATTATGATAAAGATGTAAATTTTATTGTTTAAAATATTTTACTCAACACGTGAATATTTTCAACACATGAATATTCTCAACACATGAGCATCGTCAACACATGACTATTTATTCTATTCAACACATGAATCTTTATTTTATAATATTCTTTATTTTTCAAATTGGAATGAGGCCCAATCAATTACCATATAATTATAATATTCTTTATTTTCCAAATTGGAATGAGGCCCAATCAATTACCATATAATGTTAATTACATGGATTCCATAAAACACATGTATATAATAGCAATGATAAATAATCAACCATCATCCAAAGTGCACCACATAACTGCATAAGCATTAAATATAACTAATTAACGCTCATACAGTCTGTCAATCAAACGATCGACATACCACTAAACAATTGGGATTAGTGTACGTCAAATATCATCCCAACATCCGTGTGGGGTTTCAATATACAAACACTGAATATTATTTGTGCAGTTGGGCGATGTGTAAAATTTATCGCCCCAATCAATATCCTTCAAATAGCTGTACATAAACAAACTGTCCGGTTTGTAAATGAATATTTATTTATTCACGTTCACGTTAAAAGTTATATTTTTAACGATAATTAATTTATTTCACACATGTATGTTTTATTATTCATTTCACATAAACATCACAAACAAACTTCACAACACATCAAACAAGCATACAAGTCGTCCAGGGTCTGTGGACGACGGGTGTTGCTAAGCACCATCTGCATCCTAGTGTATATTTTAACTAGAAAACAAGATTTAAAGTGAGAAGTTCTCACCGACTAGCTAAACCAAACGTCACGACTCTTCATATGTAGGAAACCTTCGTCGTGCTTGCCTTTCGTCACTTTCGTTGCCTGTATTCACTACATATATAAAAATCGCATTTTTATATTGCTGCTATGTACATAAAAATCACATTTTTACACTGCTACTATATAGATAAAAAATTCTATTTTTAAACCGCTACTATATAGATAAAATTCTATTTTTATACCGTTACTATATAGATACAAATTCTATTTTGTTGTTCATATCAAAATCACATCTTTCTCTTCATAAAGATCAAATCTTTAATTCGCTACATACATATAAAAGATCATATTTTTATCTCACTAACTTCATAATAAAAAATATTTTTTTAAAACGAAGTTCACATTCCTATCTAGCTTTTATACCTATAAAAATCGAATTTTTATATTCTTCTCTTCATGATAAAAATCATATTTTTACATATTTTAAAAATCTAAACTTTCTACTTCTAGAAATCCAACCTTTTATTGTACATAAATGCGATCTTTCCATGTGTAAAAATCAAACCTTTTCTGAATTAAAAATCAAATCTTTTTGTTTTGAACAAATCATATCTTTTTCCTACAAAGAAATTCAGTTTTTCCTATAATAAAAATTCAGAAACTCATTACATTTCAAATTAACAAAAATAGAAATACATGTAGACTTACTAGCGGGGGTTTTGGGGTGGTGGTGGGCGCCGGAGGTGCTCAGGCGGGGGCATGGCCTTGTGGTGGTCGGCGGCGGGTCCTAGAGGCCAGGGCGCGACGGATTTGGGTGCTCTGAGGGTTTGGGGTTCGGAGGAGAGGGCGGTGGGGTTTTGAGGCTCATGGGTTTTCAGAGGAGGGGGAGAAGGAAGCGGAGAAGGCACGGAGGAGGGAGGGGGTCCGATTGGTTGTGGTGGAGGCAAGGGGGAGGGGGTTGCGATGGCGGTGGCGTAGGCTTCGGTGTTTGGCTGTGGAGGGGGGTCTCGCGCGAAGCATTGCAAGAGGGGAGAGGAGGGAGAGAACGGGGGGGAGGAGGATGAGGAGGGGCAACGGGTGTGGCCCGCCGAAGGCGCGACGGCGCTGGCCATGATGAGGGGGAGCGGCAAGGTTTCCCCTTACCCGTCGTTCATTTTTTTTAATTCTCGTTGACTTCTGAAAGGAAGGAAGGGTGGGGTGATTTAATATAGGCGTTCACCAATGGTAATATATATAATTAATTTATTTTTAAAATCCTAAAAGTAAATTTTTATTTCGAACTCGAAATCGAACCCACCGACTGTCGCCCATAGCTAATTAACCCCATTCCGAGCACAATGGGATATGAATCATAGGCTGATTCGACCGTTTCGATCAGTTTTTGTAAAAATCAAAATATAAATTTATATATTGAATTTGAATGGACATTTCAATTTTCCGGGCCCATATAGGGAAGCTAAAAATTTCCAAAAAATATATTCTAGCTTCTTATTGACGATACTGTTCTAAAAAAACTAATTCGTCAAATTCTGAGACCATTTGAAAAATGGCTATTTTCCAGTCGATTAAAATCAACTAAAACTGGTCAAACGCGTTTTCCTTTGCCATGCTCACATATTGATTCAGAAAATTATGAATTTTGGAATCTAGCAATAACTCGACATCTCGGATTCAACAAAAGTTGTTTCGTAGAAAATAGAGGTCGTTTGCAAAATTTCCATTTTTAAGGGCCAGATTTCCATAGCGACTATTCTGAATTTTCAAAAGGGCGTAACTTTTGATACCCACTATGAAATTTCAATTTTTCGGATTCGTTGGAAAGATATTTTCAAATAAATTTTGATATTTTTTGTTTTGCCAAAATCCGGTTTATTTTGAATCATGTACATTCATTTGAAATTTGAAATCGAATTTTCAAACTACCTCGCCATTTTCAATTCCTTTTATATTTAAAATAAAATATTTATATTCCAACGTTGATTCAAATAAATATATACATTCAAATTCTATTCAAAATAAATTTCTCGTTGTTATTAGTTAAATTAAATCATTTTAAATATTCAAAATTCATTAAGATAGCCAAAATAAAAATTTTAAATTGGCTCATATTTTTCGGGTTATTACAAGAACAATCGAGATTTCATCGTGTAGATTTTGAGTTATGTCCAAATCAGATTTTCGAAAAGTCGCCATGGAATTCCTTTATAATTTATAACGATTTATTTATACTATAAATGAATTTTCAATATAAATTGAATATCGATTCAAGCAAGATTTTGAATATTGAGTTATAAATCAAATTAGAGCGGTATGATATTCTATTGTGAATATATACGATAATATTTATTTATAAATGTTAAATTAAATTATTTTTAAATATATTAATATTTAAAGGGTATAATTAGAGCTTTAAAATAGTTTGTTTTGCAAATGACCTCCGTTTTCGACGAAACTAATTTTGCTGGATCCGTAATATTAAATTATTGTTAGATTTCAAGTTTCGTGATTTTTGAAGTTAGTATGTGGTCGTACCGAATTCTAATGTGAAAAATAGTCGTATTCTAAAAGTTAAAAATACGTTGTACGAGAAACGGAGTCAGAATTTGACGAAACCAGTTTTGTTGGGTCCGTAATGTCGAACTGAAGGTGTATGTCCATTTTCATGATTTTTGGATATCACGTGTGGTTATAAGAATTGTTAAAATATAAAGACACATAACGTTTTCTTAAAAACAAATATAATATTCGAATAAAAAATTAAATATAATATTCGAATAAAAAATTATTAAACTATCCTATATATACCCTTATCGTTCTCTAAACCTAAAAATCATTTTTCTCTGGTCAAACAATACGCCTCCACCCTCTTTTCAAAACGTGAGAAACCACTTTGTTTATAAAATCATAACAATTCAAAATAAATTCTATAAATCAATATGTATGCATATTTGGGTTTTTGGGATCCTTCTCTTCATTTCCATATAAATTTTGTGAGGTTTAATTTCAAAGTGGTTCGATGAAATTTTTATAGCATTGGTTTATTGAAAGTAGGGTTCAGGAATTCTCGAAAATGGGTAAGCTTGGGTTGGTTTCGATCTTATTTCTGGGTTCGCAAGAGGAAGCCACACCTGAGTGCAACGTTTCAGAAGATCCGATGTTCAAAAGTGTCGATGTCTTCACCATGTATAGTGAAGAAGCCTATTCGACGCAAATGAGCTCAGGCGTGCGAGAGGGAGAATTGCATGATAAAATGGAAGAGGAAGTGAAGAGAGATGCAACAGTGTTATTGGTTTGTGGATCGATGGAGGAATGGGTGTAATGGAGTTTGGAATTTACAGGTAACGGGATCTGTTGTCTTGGGCGCGAGCTGGTGAAGGGGTATATGGGTAGAATGAGACTTTTGTGAGGAGTATGACGGTGTTCTATGTTTGAATTTTTATTAGGTAATGAAGGGGATTTGATCGAACTGAGTATCCATGGTTGTTTGAAGAAATGGTGCGTGTATTTGGTAAAGGAAGAGCGGAGCGAGTTTCTTGGTTCAGGGAAGAAAGGATCTTCCTAGAGCGGGTTGAGGTCCTAATGTTTAAAGATGCGGTGGGCCGAATTTCAAGGTTTCAACCCCAATATTTTAAATTAATTAAGTTTAAATTAAATATTAACATTGTATAATAACATATAAGATCATTATCTCTTGCATACTTGATGAGAATTGAACGCGACCGGATACGTTGGGATCGTATGGACGTGGACTACACCATGAAATTGACTGGAAGTAACCTGAGCTCCTTACAATTTATAGTGAAATAAATTGTCCGTCTGAATCAAGCGATGGTTATCGTTATTAACGATGATCGTCCAACGTGGGTAAAACTCACTAACTCTACCAGTTCGTATTTTTATAACATATTTTTAGAACTGATAAATGATGTCTGATTGCTGTGTGTTGACTGTTTGGTTGAACTGCTAATTGATTGGTTAAAAATATAGATATAGTTATAAATATTTCGTTAATCAAATATTGATTATGTTTATCTGAACATTTCATATTGAAATGAAATTGATGTGAATTATATTGGGTTACATCTATGGATGCAGGGAAACAGGTCAGAGGAATCCACCTGGATTCCTCAACATTTATTTGACTGTTTTTCATATATTGTGTTATATGATGTGATATGAAATCTGTTGTTGATATTGTATGTTTGAATGATACCGATCATTGTTATATGGTACGTTAAATACCATAAGGAATACTGGAACGTTAAAAAGGAAATTTTCAATGTTATATTGAAAAAGAATATTTATTTATAAAATAAATAGAATTTTTATAAAAGGAAATATTTATAAAATAAAAAGAATTTTGTAAAAGGAATATAATTAAGGAATGTTTATTTAGAAAACAAATAGAAATATAAAAGGGAAATGTTTGGAAAATGAATAGAGTTTTATAAAAAGAGAATTTTACATTAGGAAGGTTTAGACCCGTGCTTCGCACACGGGGGTAACATGATTTTGATTTAATGTAAATATTTTGCAAATAAAATATTATAAACGAATTTGAGGTTTGGAATAGGAATTTAAAATGGAAGTACTGAAATCAGAAACTGACTGGGAATTTGTTGAATTAAATGACTTTCTGGGTATCGATCAGATGTTGGTTTCGGCCTTCGGGGTTAATACTTAGGTGGTTGTTCTCTTACTAGTTTACAGTTAGAGATTGATAGAGGTGGGAAACTATTGATGCGTGAATCAGAAATGGAAACATTTTCCAAAGTTAATAAGGTATATTTTCTAAAGTTAAAAAATAAGGATTGGATGAATATATGGAAATGAGAAATGGGGAAATGAATAAATGTTGATTGATGATTGATCGATAGAATTACCATTTGGAAATAATATCGGTGTTTGCACACAGGTTTTCCTTTGATAGTTAAATCACCGACTATCGAAGATTTTGACCATTTCTGTTGTCAATACGGAGAGACCGGGATCGGATATATTATCTGAAAACAACTCCGTATGGCATTAGCGTTGCGAATCAAATATGATGAAGATAATTGAAGACGGAGTTATGCAAGGGCTATCCTATTTACAGAATTGTACCTTTGGTTTGTCCAGTCCCACGACAACCAGTATGGACGAATGTCTGACGGAGTATATTTAATAGATCGCGTAAGTTGATCTCTTCAAACGTATTTACGTTGATAGCGGAGGAATTCGTTTCTCTTAGCTTTATACCCGTGTTATTTTTGGGGAAATCAATTTGTGATTTGGCAGGTATGACGATGTGGCATTTAAAGTAAAGGAAGGAGTGATCTATTAAAAGATACGTTATGACCTTAAGCCTCATCAAATGGGAAATGACAGAAATCGGGCAGGTAGCATGGCTAAGTGGGTTGCACCCAAGTTGGGTATATAGTCCCCATCTAGAGAATATTCATATTTTTTACTTCTTTCTCTTTTGTATCTCCGAGGAATAGTTATGTTGGTATACCAACCATAAGGTAATAATATATTCGGAACATTCAAGTGAAATGAATGGCCGGTCATGTGTGGCCAAGTTACAAGATATTCTTGTAAAACTCTAGTATATCGCTTCTGGGGTACACTAATCGGAAGGTGGATCCATATCTTGTCATAGTTTGAATCCATACCCCAATAAGAGCCGACGGTTTTGATTGTATATTATATATGTAGAACGTGAGATGAAAGCATTTCTTCTGGATTTATATTTACTTGATCTAGACATTATCATAATATT
Organism: Allium sativum; assembly: GCA_030737875.1. Taxonomy (NCBI): domain Eukaryota; kingdom Viridiplantae; phylum Streptophyta; class Magnoliopsida; order Asparagales; family Amaryllidaceae; genus Allium; species Allium sativum. The sequence goes on from CM060921.1 coordinate 115,807,745, forward strand.
AGATAATTATCGTTTTAGAAAAATATTTTGGGTTATCGTAAGGTAAAAACCATTCGTGTTTATGTGTGGATTGGTCTTACGATTATCCATTGTTCAAAAAGATTTTTGAAAGTTAAATCAAATGATTTGAGTTTATTCACACCATTCACATGACTGACCCAAAGTTTATTTTGTTTTGTTTCCCTAAACTCTTGGATGCCCAATTTTGTATGGGCAGTCAAGTAGTCGGGATTTTATAGATATACTTAGATGGAGCTTGGAGCAGGAGGCTTCAGGATCATATGGCTAGTGTTTATTTCCGCTGTGTTATAAGCGTTGTACTTCGATAATGGTACACTGATTTTATTTCAAGTTATGTTGAATATTATATTTTATTCTTTCCGCTATGAGATTCGTGTTACTTTGATGTTGTATGTTCTTCTTCTTCTTTTATTCTAAGTTTCTATCTTATCTATTCTCACCCTATAAATTCTTTCATGGACTATCCGGTATTTCCAATGCTTGGGTAGTCGACATTGAGTTTATGTCGATAACCAAGATCGCGAAAACCCGAGTCGTTATAGTGGTATCAGAGCTGAAGGTTAAGTAATTACCTTGGCTTTGTGGCGTAATTCTGTATAGATGGGGTTAGTAATACCCTAGATTGAGTTGAGTATATATATATGAGTGAACATACTTGTTATTTGATATAAAATGATTTTATACTATGGAGATTTATTGGTTGAGTCGTTTATGAGTTCTGGTCGATCAGTTTGATCCACTATATCGGTAGGGGTTTATAACACTTAAATACGATGAACCGACACCGTATGTTTTGAAAAGAGGGTAAATGAAATAATTTTACCCAAATATATTTTGATATAAAGAAAATATAGATATTTGAAGTATTACTATAGTATTGGATGTGTTGGTTGTTGTTATAGTCGATAAGCTTATAATTGAAATGGTTATATATATAACCAATCAGAATTCACATAAGTGAGATATATGAAATCGAAATGAATTAAATCTGAATTTAAATCAGGATTGGAACTTAAACTCTGGAAATTTGAATAAGTCTTTGTTAATGAGTATGGACTACATATATGAGAATTTTAAAATCCTGGGAGATTTTATGTTGTTTATAAAACATTGTGAATGGCCATTTGAAATGTATTTCAAATGGAAGTGTTTAGAAATGGTTTTAAAAGTGATATAGTATTGAACCCACTTCGATTGCTGGAAAATAGATTCCGATGATGACGGCTGCATCATCGGTGTTCATTTTCGAGTTGCTAAGTGACGAATTACTACCAAAGAGATTGTTTTCGAATTATTTTGGGAAAAAGAGTTGTTTTGATATTCCAAAATGAATATTTGATTTTTGAAAAGAAAAGATAAAATGTTTAAAAACTCCGAGAAATGGATTGGTTGAATTAAAACAAATTAGATGGAAATTTGTGAAACTAAATTGAAAATCAAGAATAGTACTTGAGATTGATAATGGAATTTGGCTTGGATAAACGAATGATTGTGTTGGATATAAAAGTGATTGGAGTTTGGTTGGGATAACATTGGTATATGTAGAATTGGTAACAGGTGGTAAGGATATATGGATATTCCTGACAAAAAGGTACCAGTTTATATTATATATGGGTTTGAGATTTTGATGAGCCAAATTGGCAAGCCGCTTGATTATTTGATTTTTCTTTTGGGTCGAAGAAGGACTCGAGAGGCGAGTTGGAGTTTGAGCTATTGACCAGTACAAAGGAGGTGCTAGCGAAATTTTTCGAAAAATTAAGGTGCTAGAAAATTTTCAGGATTTTTGAAAATTTTCGTTAGTAAGAATAAATTAATAATTTAATTAAACTTTATTTGTTCAGTTGAGATTGAAGTAAATAAGTAAACAAATAATTTTTAAACTAGCTAATAGGGTTTGTTTCCTACCTTAGCAATTTCGAGGACGAAATTATTTTAAGGGGGGGAGAATGTAACGTCCCGTATTTTTGTACGGTATAATAATTAATTTTATTTAATTATTTAAAATATTGTTTGGTAATTTAAATGGTTTAAATTAAAATAACTATTGAATATTAAATTAATGTAATAATTAAATAATATATATTTAATTCTGAAATAATCAGAATTAGCTGAAATGGCAATATTGTGTGAATTGTGCAGTTCAAAATATATAATTCAGTTTATAATTGAATTATAATAACGAATATATTATTTAAACGAAGTTTAAACGTATAATTATAATATAATTATAATCGAGCTCGAAATGGCGATGCAGTTCGTAATTTGGCGATTCTAACTTTAAATGAATATACCGAGTCCGTTTTAAATCGGATTTCTGTGAAGCAAGAAACGTTTGGAGCTGGTGAAGTATATTTTTCAAATGTGTAACGTCCCGCCTTTTTGACCGCTTCAAATCGGTATTTAAACCAACTTAAAACGTCCAAATCGACGGAGCGTATTTAGCTTACAGAGTTTAAAAAACAGAATGAACACAAAAAATACAGAATAAATAAAAATGCAGTATTGAACAATGAAATAAATCTTTTATATATACCCAGAAAATTTTCTTTGATACAAGAACATTTTTCTATACAGCGGACTTTAAATAGTTTGAATACAGAAAAATATTTACTGGTTTGAAAACTTCAGAGTGCGCCGTCTTTGAAATCCCCAGCTTCGCCAATCTTCGAATCCTAAGTTGTAATCCTTAAATATGTACCGCTCGGGTCTGACCCGAGCGTTCCATGCAAAAACATAAAACACTCGAGTCAGGATTAATCATAGTTCAAGTAAACAATTTCAATATAAACTGAACTAAATAGCTAAATCCTATAATCCACTAAATTTTTGGAACATCAACTTATGAGAACTGTCGGAATATATCATAGCAATCTAGGACGAAACAAATCGGGACAGCACATGGGTTTATATATATATATATACGTATGCCAATGACGTATATATACACATACATTGGTATATATATACATACATGTACATTGGCCACCACATATACATACCAAGACATATATACGAAGATCGGCCCCACTAAACAAGTTAAGGCAACAAAATAGATACCGCAAATAAGATATTGTATGCAAGTGAAATGCATAACAATTGTCACAACAGCAGCCGCATGTAACAAAGCAGTAGGTTAGATATCAACATATGAAAATCAATCAATGCATGGTAGAGAAAGTTACAGGCTTGCTAATTCCGTATGTAGGTGCAATGCCAAACCTTTATGATCAATGTAGTAGTGAACAAACAAGGCGCAGGTGGTAAGGAGATGCAAAAATAAGTAAGTCAATCATGTACTCAAGGCTTCACACCACAATATCATTTTCTTCTCATGTCTTACCAAAGTGAACAGGGTATAACATATTTCCAGTATGTCATGGAACATAAACAAAATGGTTTAAGGTCACTACAATTCCACCTAAAACCAGGTTTCGAATAAGATCCATGCCTACGACACATTTTCATTTTAACATTAGACAATAATGCAGAGTTTGCCAAGTATGCAGGCAAGCGGTTTGTAGTAGGTTCAAGAAAATCAAGGTAGCACAAAACAAACCCTCTTAGTCAATATAGGTTTGGGTTACAAAACATATAGCAGCAGTTTCAACTAGCATGGAAACAAGCCAGACCCAATATATTATTTTACCAGAGGAAATGTAAGACAATTATTATTGTTTATTTATAAAGGTTACAAGTCTGACCCCATAACATACGTTATTCTTCCTAAACACTATCAAAATCCACTAACCATTCAGCAGTTCTTATGTAGGGCAAAGGCTTTAACAGTAAATACTATTGTTTGTCCATGATTTAAAATTGCTCTGTTTGCATCCTTATTTTTAAAGTAAACTTAGTTGTATGGATGCTACGACAATGATTTCTTGAAACTTTAAATCTACAATTACTCTAGTTACATAATAATTGCAACAGTTATGACAAATGCAAAAAATTGAATAGAACAACAAACATGTTAATACATGTGTGCATGATGCAATACCAATAAAATAAAGGCCCTTATAACTTTACAAGCCTCTGAAAATTTATCTAAAATCGAATGGCCTTCTTTTTTTCTTCCAATTTTCAATTCAAGGATATTACGATGGCATGAAAGACACAGACAGTAGCATAAAAAGGCAAAGTGACAATTTACATCAAGGATGACATCAAAGCCGAGCAAAGACACAGTTCAGCACATATGCACAGTTATATATATGTGAACACACACATGCAACTCCAATACATATGCACAGTCACACACATGCAACTCGAACACATATGCACAGTTATGAATACACACACACGTGCCAACTTATATTTATAACAAACGAGGTAAGCATTGTAAAATATTCAGCCTACCATCCATCAGTATACGCTAATATCACAATCTTCTATTTTCATAAAAGAACCATAAAACCAAATGAACTTCTCTACAGTTTGTTACACTTTATTAACAATAAAAGGAAAAAATTCTTGTGGGATCTGTGCATACATAGTGACAGTTTTGAATAAACTCAATCTGTCATAGGAGTTATCCCTAATGTAAAGGTTAGCATCTGCATGATTGCTCAATTAACCGGTGACTCCTATTTGTGCTAATAGTGTATGTAATGTAAATTTTTTTTTCTTTTTCTCTTTTTGACAGCATGATGACCCAAAACCACAAAGGAACAGTGCGGCCACTCAAATCATTGGATAAAGAAATAGGTAATAATTATCAAAACGCAATCTATTATTAATCAATTCAAACCCAAGTCAGAAACACCCCAAAAATAATACTATCAGAATCAGTTTGTATTAAAATTAAAGTACTTGAACTAGAATCAATCAATCGTGAGTTCCCAAAAGAAACTCACCGAACGTAGCAGTGGGCAGAGCAAGTAAGCGTGCTCAAGTTGATTCTTGTGGCGTCTTGCTCTGATGCCGATTTCAGGCAGCGACGAAGGGTGCAATGGGAGGTGGTAAAGCGACTTGGCCTCAACTGAAAGGCAGCGCCTTGGAGACGACTTTGTTGGCAGCGGCTTTAATTTTGATGCGGTGGAGTTGGTGTTAACAGGGGAAAAGTTGCAATTTAACTGAAGGCAGTGGCCATTAATTCCAATTTGAGGAGGAAAAAAAATGATTTTCTTCTCTGAATGAAATTGGGGAAAACCGATTGATTTTTCTGAAGGAATTGAGGAATGAAGGGTGCGATTTATAAAAGCAGAACCGTGGGCAGCAAGGCAGGAACAGTAGCGTACGTATTTAACTAGGGACGGTGATATAAGGGAAGGCAACGTACAGGGAGATATTTATTTGGGGAAAGATTTATTTACGGTTAACTTAATATTAAAACCGCACCGTAAACTGACGTTGAGCACTCAGTATTTGTACCATAAACATAGTTTCAAATACGACAAAAATCCTACGTACCCTTTCATTTCCTCATCCTGAATTGAATAGAATTAATTTAATTGTAATACGACTCCATTCGTACACAACGATATTTTAATTTTAAACTGTTTCATTGTCTGTTCACAAAATAATCCCGTTCAATTCTAATTCTTGCAAATGTAAAATTTTAGTTCCTTTATGAATAAACACATATATCTCAACAAATAAAATTCTCCTATTTATTTAATGTTATTTTTTTTTATTCAATCATTGAAATTCTTCAATCGAATTTCAAATCCAATCAATCAAATTTCATTCAAATATTAAATACTAAATATTTAATCCTAAATCGACCATTCTGACTTTAAATATGAAGTCCAATTCAGCTCAAATTATATATTTGGTTTTACTCAAGTATCAATATAAATTGATTACAAATAATTAAATCTCTAATTATTTATTTTAACTGGCGAAATTTCTGGGATGTTACATTCTTCCTCCCTTTAAAACTTTTCGTCCTCGAAAAGGAAAGATCGCTAGAGTTACATCGACGTATACTCCAAATTTTCATTTTTACGTGAAAACCTTCCACCACTAATCCAAATATCGATATTTAAGCTATCAACCATCATGTCCAATAAATTTGGAAAAATCACATTTTCTTTCAAAATTAATTCTATTTTTTTAAATTTCAAATCCCGCTACTCATCTTTCAATATCTACTTATTCGTTGTTTCACAAGTTCAACTCCATCTCCTTATATTCAACTCCATTGAATCTTTCACAACACCCACTGGAGAGTGTAAATAACATTTCATTTCCAAGTTACACTTGTTGACTTGAAAATTTCCAAAATCCGAAATCTTTGATAGTTTTTACAACACGAAATTCATGCAGAAAATATCTGTATTTTACTCTAAAGCTACGTACTTGGAAATGCTTCAAAAATTCCCTTTCTTAACTTATTTAGACAAATTATGGATTTGAAAATACTTGATAGCTAGAAGTTTGACAAGTCTATTGTCGTTCTCACAGATGTTAGTCATACGCTGGCCAGGCGCATGTCTAAAATCTCTAAGTGCTAAATATCCTTGCTTCAACTTTCAGCGAAAATATTTCAAAAATTCTCTTTAAAAACAGATACGGAAAGTACCAATGTGATATTGATATGTTGATTGTTCATGAATCGCAGATACACAATGGTTTCGTCTGGATCCCCCAGAAAATATCTGTATCCGTAGGAAATCACTTCCCTGCGAATTTCGTCATGGACAGATCAATAGAAGATACTTAAGAATCAAAACATGATCTGAGGTCATTGAGCGTTGGTTGCTCTCTCTCAGGATCACGAAATCAAATCATCCAATTACGAAGATAAATCAAGTCACAAGGACAAAACAAGTCACAAAGACCAATCAGGTCACGAAGACCAATCAAGTCACGAAGACTAACTGCTGCATCAAACAGGTGGCTCACTATCACTAAGATATCTCAAATACTATGGACCGCAGGTACACAATGGTTACGCCTGAGTCCCCCAGGAAACATCTATACCCGTAAGCTTTCACAGCTCTGCGGATTACGCCCTTACATTCGACTGTAGATCGCAGCAGTCACAATGGTTACGCTCGGTTCCCCCAAGAAACATCCGTCCGCCGTAGGCTATCTACAGCCCTGCGAATTCCGCTACACGGTCGAATTCCAACGACTCTAGATCGCAGCGATCACAATGATTACGCCTGATTCCCACAAGAAACATCCGACCGCCGTAGGCTATCTGCAGCCCTGCGAATTACGCTAGCAGTCGTGCTCAATGGCAACTCATGAGTTTTATGTCCGGACAACCTACTTCCACCAGCAGCATATCTCAACCAAGCTCGAAATTCAAGAGGAAGGTACTTTCCTTATCTTTACTTTGAAAAACATACTATACTATATACATATAGTATTTTATTTCATAAACCATACTTATGTTATTTACATAAGATTTTCTTCCCAAATCATATTTCAACATCTCGTCTTATATAAATTTCGTTATATAAGATTTTATCTAAATCGATTACCTTTCAAATCCATAGTTCTCGACTTCGCTATATTTTTATGCATTTCTCATATAAGTTCTGAAAATTTCTATATCCACTATCTCACATCGAGCATCCTCAAATCTCTATTCAATTTCAGTTTTGATCTCTTATCCAATTCAGATATCTAATATTTCCTTTAACTCGAATTTATGAATCTATTGGTTATAACCAATTCTTCTTCCAAACCTCTAATTAAAAATTCATCACTTCAGTCACAACTTTATTCTCTCAAAATTCCATATATTTTTTTTCACAAATTTTTTTCTCTTCATGCATTATCACTCCTTCACGTCCACACCTCGACCATCAATTAGCAAGCGAACAACCCCCTAAATATCAACCCCGAAGGCCGAAACCAACATCAGATCAACACTCAGGAAATTATTTACTTAACTAACCTCCAGTCGTTTTCTAAATTCCTTAATTCCACTTCTTAATCATTTATTACGAAATACACGAATTTAGTTTATGAATCTACTTTTATGAAAACCTTTGATTGTAACGATATCATTATAATTCTTACATAGAAATATTTCACTTTCACGATTTCAAATAACATCATGAGATTGAACCATTAGTAGCAATTTCATAGAATTCATGTTTTTTTTTTATAACCCTTCTATTTTACATACTTTTGATCTATTCAAAACACATACATATGAGATTTAGGATTACAAATAATAGTATTACAAAACAGAGCCAACTTGGTTAGAATCCATAATCTTGATGATTGTCTGCTTTTCGATCGATGATCCACAACTTTACGTAAGCTTCTTTCACGATATTCATTTTGCTGAAGGCTCTACAAAAGGGTTTGTACATTCCTCATCCACATGACCCCACTTCTTACAGTTCTTACAATAATACGAGATGGAGCCATTTTTATCTACATACTGCACAGTTTTCTCTCTAGCGGAGCGCAATATTGTCTGTCTTCCTTGTTGTCTCTCGGAACAATTTCGAGCTATATGTCCAACTTGCTTACAATGATAGCAAGTGATTGGTTCATCAGACGTCTCAGCAATGGCAGGCTTCTTCTTCCTCACTTTGAGACACCGACTGGGAAAATGTCCCTTCTCTCGACATTTAAAACAAAAAATATTGGATCGGTAAATTTTTCCTTCTTTCTTCTTTCCCTTGTCTCTCTCTCCGCACGTAGCCGCATAATGTCCCTTTTTCTGACATTTGTAACAAATGACATTGTCATAGGGGCCGGGTGTCTGTTTTTCCTTAATTCTCTTCTCGTATTCCATCATTACTTCTTCCTTTCTTTTACGTTCTGCCGCTCTTCGTTCTCGACGTGCGGCTTTTTGCTCTTCAGTCCTCACCATTCTGATTTTTCAGAACTCGTTAGTCTCTCACAGTCTTTTGGAAAACATTTCCAATTATCATATTCATATTTTTACAATTTTACAAAATCTCTTATTATTATTGGGAAAACATTCCAATATATTCGCAAATCTTCATTTTCTGAGAAAATGTACTTTATTCTCATGAAAACATTTCTAAATTCGTAATTTGGATTCAACAGATGTTAAATACAACATCGTTAATCCCACATACTTGTTGACACTTAGTAGCTCTCTTCACTTAACCCCTTTTTATTTTATTTCATCAACTTATATTCTTAATTTCAAAATAAACTTCATCGTTTTTTTCTTTGAAATGATTTCAAATTTTTCCTTTTCTATTCAAACTGAATTCTTATTTACACTCAACTTCAGTTATCTTTGATTTCTAAAATTCACGCTTAACGAAATTTATTCGTTGATTCTCTCCTATCTATACTAGATACCATCCGATGATGGATTCTAGATTCAAATCCTAAGGGAACTTATTGAAGAATAATTCTCGCAAACCTGGATTCGAAGACTTCTGAAGACTGGGGATTCCGAACAAAATTTTAAATCTCAAAATAAACTTTTATTTCCACTGTATAAATTTCAAAACACTAGTTTCAAAATATTTGATATTTCAAAAATAATTATTTTTCAAAATCGCTTTATTTTCAAGATCCGTTTTTAAACTCAATAAGCTAAGCTTTGAATAAACCAAAGCTCTGATACCACTTGTAACGTCCCGCCTTTTTGACCGCTTCAAATCGGTATTTAAACCAACTTAAAACGTCCAAATCGACGGAGCGTATTTAGCTTACAGAGTTTAAAAAACAGAATGAACACAAAAAATACAGAATAAATAAAAATGCAGTATTGAACAATGAAATAAATCTTTTATATATACCCAGAAAATTTTCTTTGATACAAGAACATTTTTCTATACAGCGGACTTTAAATAGTTTGAATACAGAAAAATATTTACTGGTTTGAAAACTTCAGAGTGCGCCGTCTTTGAAATCCCCAGCTTCGCCAATCTTCGAATCCTAAGTTGTAATCCTTAAATATGTACCGCTCGGGTCTGACCCGAGCGTTCCATGCAAAAACATAAAACACTCGAGTCAGGATTAATCATAGTTCAAGTAAATAATTTCAATATAAACTGAACTAAATAGCTAAATCCTATAATCCACTAAATTTTTGGAACATCAACTTATGAGAACTGTCGGAATATATCATAGCAATCTAGGACGAAACAAATCGGGACAGCACATGGGTTTATATATATATATACGTATGCCAATGACGTATATATACACATACATTGGTATATATATACATACATGTACATTGGCCACCACATATACATACCAAGACATATATACGAAGATCGGCCCCACTAAACAAGTTAAGGCAACAAAATAGATACCGCAAATAAGATATTGTATGCAAGTGAAATGCATAACAATTGTCACAACAGCAGCCGCATGTAACAAAGCAGTAGGTTAGATATCAACATATGAAAATCAATCAATGCATGGTAGAGAAAGTTACAGGCTTGCTAATTCCGTATGTAGGTGCAATGCCAAACCTTTATGATCAATGTAGTAGTGAACAAACAAGGCGCAGGTGGTAATGAGATGCAAAAATAAGTAAGTCAATCATGTACTCAAGGCTTCACACCACAATTTCATTTTCTTCTCATGTCTTACCAAAGTGAACAGGGTATAACATATTTCCAGTATGTCATGGAACATAAACAAAATGGTTTAAGGTCACTACAATTCCACCTAAAACCAGGTTTCGAATAAGATCCATGCCTACGACACATTTTCATTTTAACATTAGACAATAATGCAGAGTTTGCCAAGTATGCAGGCAAGCGGTTTGTAGTAGGTTCAAGAAAATCAAGGTAGCACAAAACAAATCCTCTTAGTCAATATAGGTTTGGGTTACAAAACATATAGCAGCAGTTTCAACTAGCATGGAAACAAGCCAGACCCAATATATTATTTTACCAGAGGAAATGTAAGACAATTATTATTGTTTATTTATAAAGGTTACAAGTCTGACCCCATAACATACGTTATTCTTCCTAAACACTATCAAAATCCACTAACCATTCAGCAGTTCTTATGTAGGGCAAAGGCTTTAACAGTAAATACTATTGTTTGTCCATGATTTAAAATTGCTCTGTTTGCATCCTTATTTTTAAAGTAAACTTAGTTGTATGGATGCTACGACAATGATTTCTTGAAACTTTAAATCTACAATTACTCTAGTTACATAATAATTGCAACAGTTATGACAAATGCAAAAAATTGAATAGAACAACAAACATGTTAATACATGTGTGCATGATGCAATACCAATAAAATAAAGGCCCTTATAACTTTACAAGCCTCTGAAAATTTATCTAAAATCGAATGGCCTTCTTTTTTTCTTCCAATTTTCAATTCAAGGATATTACGATGGCATGAAAGACACAGACAGTAGCATAAAAAGGCAAAGTGACAATTTACATCAAGGATGACATCAAAGCCGAGCAAAGACACAGTTCAGCACATATGCACAGTTATATATATGTGAACACACACATGCAACTCCAATACATATGCACAGTCACACACATGCAACTTGAACACATATGCACAGTTATGAATACACACACACGTGCCAACTTATATTTATAACAAACGAGGTAAGCATTGTAAAATATTCAGCCTACCATCCATCAGTATACGCTAATATTACAATCTTCTATTTTCATAAAAGAACCATAAAACCAAATGAACTTCTCTACAGTTTGTTACACTTTATTAACAATAAAAGGAAAAAATTCTTGTAGGATCTGTGCATACATAGTGACAGTTTTGAATAAACTCAATCTGTCATAGGAGTTATCCCTAATGTAAAGGTTAGCATCTGCATGATTGCTCAATTAACCGGTGACTCCTGTTTGTGCTAATAGTGTATGTAATGTAAATTTTTTTTTCTTTTTCTCTTTTTGACAGCATGATGACCCAAAACCACAAAGGAACAGTGCGGCCACTCAAATCATTGGATAAAGAAATAGGTAATAATTATCAAAACGCAATCTATTATTAATCAATTCAAACCCAAGTCAGAAACACCCCAAAAATAATACTATCAGAATCAGTTTGTATTAAAATTAAAGTACTTGAACTAGAATCAATCAATCGTGAGTTCCCAAAAGAAACTCACCGAACGTAGCAGTGGGCAGAGCAAGTAAGCGTGCTCAAGTTGATTCTTGTGGCGTCTTGCTCTGATGCCGATTTCAGGCAGCGACGAAGGGTGCAATGGGAGGTGGTAAAGCGACTTGGCCTCAACTGAAAGGCAGCGCCTTGGAGACGACTTTGTTGGCAGCGGCTTTAATTTTGATGCGGTGGAGTTGGTGTTAACAGGGGAAAAGTTGCAATTTAACTGAAGGCAGTGGCCATTAATTCCAATTTGAGGAGGAAAAAAAATGATTTTCTTCTCTGAATGAAATTGGGGAAAACCGATTGATTTTTCTGAAGGAATTGAGGAATGAAGGGTGCGATTTATAAAAGCAGAGCCGTGGGCAGCAAGGCAGGAACAGTAGCGTACGTATTTAACTAGGGACGGTGATATAAGGGAAGGCAACGTACAGGGAGATATTTATTTGGGGAAAGATTTATTTACGGTTAACTTAATATTAAAACCGCACCGTAAACTGACGTTGAGCACTCAGTATTTGTACCATAAACATAGTTTCAAATACGACAAAAATCCTACGTACCCTTTCATTTCCTCATCCTGAATTGAATAGAATTAATTTAATTGTAATACGACTCCATTCGTACACAACGATATTTTAATTTTAAACTGTTTCATTGTCTGTTCACAAAATAATCCCGTTCAATTCTAATTCTTGCAAATGTAAAATTTTAGTTCCTTTATGAATAAACACATATATCTCAACAAATAAAATTCTCCTATTTATTTAATGTTATTTTTTTTTATTCAATCATTGAAATTCTTCAATCGAATTTCAAATCCAATCAATCAAATTTCATTCAAATATTAAATACTAAATATTTAATCCTAAATCGACCATTCTGACTTTAAATATGAAGTCCAATTCAGCTCAAATTATATATTTGGTTTTACTCAAGTATCAATATAAATTGATTACAAATAATTAAATCTCTAATTATTTATTTTAACTGGCGAAATTTCTGGGATGTTACAAAATGGAAGAGAAAAATCGAGATTTCGTCGTGTAGATTTTGACTTATGTCCAAATAAATTTTCGAAAAGTCGCTATGGAATTCCTTTATAATATATAACGATTTATTTATATTATAAATGAATTTTCAATATATATTGAATATCGATTCAACCGAGATTTTGAATATCGAGTTATAAGTCAAATTGGAGCTGTATGATATTCTATTGTGAACATATACGATAATATTTATTTATAAATATTAAATTTAATTATTTTTAAATATATTAATATTTAAAAGGGTTTATTTAGAGCTTTAAAAATAGTCAGTTTTGCAAACGACCTCCGTTTTTTACGAAACTAATTTTGCTGGATCCATAATATTAAATTATTGTTAGATTTCAAGTTTCATGTTTTTTGAAGTCAATATGTGGCCGTATCAAATTTTAATGTGAAAAACATTCGATATTCTAACGGTTAAAAATACGCTGTGTAAGCAAACGGAGTCGGAATTCGATGAAACTAGTTTCTTGGGTACGTAATGTCGAGTTGAAGGTGCATGTCAATTTTCGTGATTTTTGGATATCACGTGTGATTATAGGAATTTTTAAAATTTAAATACATATAGCGTTTTCTTAAAAAAAAAAAATTCGAACAAAAAATTAATAAACTCTCTTATATATACCCTTATAATTCTCTAAACCTAAAAATCATTTTTCTCTAGTCAAACAATACACCTCCACCCTCTTTTCAAAACATGGTAAACTCCTTTGTTTATAAAATCATGAGAATTCAAAATAAATTCTATAAATCAATATGTATGCATATTTAGGTTGCTGGGATCCTTCTCTTCATTTCCGTATAAATTGCATGAGGTTTGATTTCAAAGTGGTTCGATGAAAATTATACAGCGTTGGTTTATGGAAAGTAGGGTTAAGGAATTCTCGAAAATGGGTAAGCTTGGGTTCAATCTTATTTCTGGGTTCGCAATAGGAAGCCGCACCTGATTGCCACGTTTCAGAAGATCCGATGTTCAAAAGTGTCGATGTCTTCACTTTATACAGTGAAGAAGCCTGTTCGACGCAAATGAGCTCAGGCGTGCGAGAGGGAGAATTGCATGATAAAGTGGAAGAGGAAGTGAAGAGAGATGCAACAGTGTTATTGTTTTGTGATCGATGGAGGAATGGGTGTAATGAAGTTCGAAATTTACAGGGAACGGGATCTGTTGTCTTGGGAGCGAGCTGGTGAAGAGATATATGGGAAGAATGAGACTTTGGTAAGGAGTATGATGGTGTTCTATGTTTGAATTTTTATTAAGTAATGAAGGGGATTTGATTGAACTGAATATCCATGGATGTTTGAAGAAATGGTGCGTGTATTTGTTAAAGGAGGAGCGGAGCGATTTTCTTGGTTTGGGGAAGAAAGGATATTCCTAGAAAGGATTGAGGTCCGAATGTTTAAAGATGTAGTGGGCTAAATTTCAAGGTTTAAAGCCCAATATTTTAAATTAATTAAGTTTAAATTAAATATTAACATTGTATAATAACTTATAAGATCAGTATCTCTTGCATATATGATCAGAATTGAACGCGACTGGATCCGTTGGGATCATACGGACGGGGACTACAACATGAAATCGACTAGAAGTAATTCGGAGCTCTTTACAATTTATAGTGAAATAAATTGTCCGTCTAAATCAAGCGACGGTTATCGTTATTAACGATGATCGCCCAAGGTGAGTAAATCTCACTAACCCTACCAGTTCATATTTTTATAACGTATTTTTAGAACTGATAAACGATGATTGATTGATGTGTGTTGACTGTTTGGTTGAACTGCTAATTGATTGGTTGAAAATATCGATATAGTTATATATATATATGTATATCGTTAATCAAATATCGATTATGTTTATTTGAATATTTCATATTGAAATGAAATTGATGTGAATTATATTGGGTAACATTTGTGGATGCAAGGAAACAGGTCAGAGGAATCCAACTGGATTCCTCAACATTTATTTTACTGTTTTTCATATATTTTGTTATAAGATGTGATATGAAATCTATTGTTGATTTTGTATGTTTGAATGATACCGATCATTGTTATATGGTAAGTTAAATACCATAAGGAATACTGGCACGTTAAAATGGAAATTTTCAATGTTATATTGAACAAGAAATATTTATTTAGAAAATAAATAGAATTTTTATATAAGGAAATATTTATAAACTAAATAGAATTTTATAAAAGGAATATAATTAAGGAATATTTATTTAGAAAACAAATAGAACTATAAAAGGGAAATGTTTGGAAAATGAATAGAGTTTTATAAAAGTAGAATTTTACATTAGGAAGGCTTAGACCCATGCTTCGCACACGGGGGTAACATGATATTGTTTTAAAGTAAATATTTTGCAAATAAAATATTATAAAGGAATTTGGGGCTTGAAATAGGAATTTAAAATGGAAGTACTGATATTAGAAACTGATTGGGAATTTGTTGAATTGAATGATTTTCTGGGTATCGATCTGATGTTGGTTTCGGCCTTCGGGGTTAATACGTTAGGGGTTGTTCTCTTACTAGTTTACAGTTAGAGACTGACAGAGGTGGGAAGATATTGATGCGTGAATCAGAAATGGAAACGTTTTCCAATGTTAATAACGTATATATTCTAAAATTAGAAAATAAGGATTTGATCAATATATGGAAACGAGAAACGGGGAAATGAATAAATGTTGATTAATGATTGATCGATAGAATTACCATCTGGAAATAATATCACTGTTTGCACACATGTTTTCCTTTGATAGTTAAATCACCGACTATCGAAGATTTTGACCATTTCCGTTGTCAATACGGAGAGAATAGGATCAGATATATTATCCGAAAACCACTCCGTATGGCATTAGCGTTGCGAATCAAATATGATGAAGATAATTGAAGACGGAGTTATGCAAGGGTTGTCCTATTTACAGAATAGTAACTTTGGTTTGTCCAGTCCCAGGACAACCAGTATGGACGAATGTCTAACGGAGTATATTTAATAGATCGCGTAAGTTGATCTCTTCAAACGTATTTACGTTGGTGGCGGAGGAATTCGTTTCTCTTAGCTTTATACCCGTGATATTTTTTGGGAAATCAATTTGTGATTTGGCGGGTATGACGATGTGGCATTCAAAGCAAAGGAAGGAGCGATCTGTTAAATGACACGTTATGACCTCAAGCCTCATCAACTGGGAAATGACAAAAATCGGGCAGGCAGCATGGCTAAGTGGGTCGCACCCAAGTAGGGTATATTGTCACCATCTAGAGAATATTCATATTTGTTACTTCTTTCGCTTCTGTATCTCCCAGGAACAGTTATGTTGGTATACCAACCATAAGGTGATAATATATTCGGAACATTCAAGCGAAATGAATGGCCGGTCATGTGTGGCCGAGTTACAAGATGTTCATGTTAAACTCTAGTGTATCACTTCTAGAGTACACTGATCGGAAGGTGGATCCATACCTTTTCATAGTTGGAATCCATACTCTAATAAGAGCCCACAGTTTTGATTATGTATTATATATGTAGAATGTGAGATGAAAGCGTTTCTGCTAGATTTCTATTTACTTGATCTAGACATTATTATAATATCAGACAAGTAAAGTTTTAGAAAAATATTTTGGGTTATCGTAAGGTAAAAACCATCCGTGTTTATGTGTAGATCGGTATTACGATTATCCTTTGTTCAAAAAGATTTTTGAAAGTTAAATCGAATGATTTGAGTTTACTCACACCCGTCACATGACTGACCAGAGTTTATTTTGTTTTGTTTCCTTAAACTCTTAGGTGCCTAATTTTGTACGGGCAGTCATGTAGTCGGGATTATACAAATATACTTAGATGGAGCTTGGAGCAGGAGGCTTCCGGATCATATAGCTAGTGTTTATTTCCGCTGTGTTGTAAGTGTTGTACTTCGATAATGGTATACTGATTTTATTTCAAGTTTTGTTGAATATTATATTTTATTTGTTCCGCTGTGAGATTCGTGTTACTCTGATGTTGTATGTTCTTCTTCTTCTTATATTCTAAGTTTCTATCTTATCTATTCTCACCCTCTAATTTCTTTCATGGACTATCCGGTATTTCCGATGCTTGGATTATCGACATTGAGTTTATATCGATAACTAGGATCGCGAAAATCCGGGTCGTTACAGCAACATCCGACATCCCTAGGGTTGTACCACTATCCTGAACACATTGGAATTGGCGTCGAAACCCCATTTGATCGTATGGAGAAGATATCAATTTAAATTGATATAAATTAAATTCAAAAGAATTAATTCCTTGATAATATATTATAATCGTTATCTTTTATACTCAAATAAAATTTATAATGATCTTTTGAAATATTTTGATTTAGTTAGAATTTATATTGATTATCTGAATCATTTTCAGTGCAGTTCAAATCTACAAATTTAATTATATTTTGAATTACGGCAATTCTATAAATTCTAAATCAAATTATGTTCGATTATTAAATGAATAGCTTAATATGAAAATTAATTTATATTACCAACTCAATATTTAAAATCATACTAAATATTTAAAATAAATTGTTCAAAAATTCGGGTCGTTAAAAAAGGAATAATAGACAGTAATTAAAATGAACAATAACACGTAAAAGATAAACTTATAAATACTGTAATTGTCAAACTTTCAGATCCAATATATTTAATTGTCTAAGTCCTTTTTATTTAGATTGCTAATCACTGTAACAACTATGTTATCTTTTTTAACATTAACTTAGAAGAAATTTGATAATCACAGTAATACTCACAAAAATATAAGTAAATCCAATAGGCTTTGGTAGATCTTATGTATGTATGAATATCCTCCGAAATATGTGTAGAGCCAACCCCAATACTCGATTTAAAATTATCTTTGAGAAGAAAGTTATTTGAGAGACGTAGAGAAATGGAATAGCGAAGATTAGGTTATGTTTTGGTGTTTATTTATAGTAGAATTAGGTATTCAGGTTCATTGAATTTTACACATCAGCAAGGCTTGAAGCTGGGTCGACCCACCTCGACACAGGTGTCGACCCAGTTAATTGTCGGGTCACCCATTTACCATTGCTTTATTAATTAAATTCTTTAATTTTATTTCAAACTTTGATTGATCATAACTTGTTCATTTCTCGATCGATTTTGCATAAATTAAAAGTATATCTGAATCAGAATTTCGTAACAGACGCAATGATGAAATTTATTTTTCTTAGCTGTCAGTATTTTTCTAATTAATATTTATTTTATTAGTTTAATCCTCAATTAATTAATTATTACTCATTAAAAATTTAGGTTGTTAAATTCTCCATTCCTTAAAGAATTTCATCCCCGAAATCTTTAAGGCTAGAAGAATGTTATGAATGCTAACATCCATTTACTCAACCATCATCCACTATCATCCATTGTCCTTAGCATTTCTATGCTTTGTATAAACATATATGCAAAGGTGTCATGGATATGTTCCTAAACTAATGCAAAAATCCGTCGGTCTACTGATTTGGTTGACCGCCTTAATGTAATTCATGTATGTGCCATGCATACAATATGTATGCTCAAGAATCCTAATGATACATATAAAATTCTTTATGTGTGCAACAACCATTCAGCAAAATGCAACATCCAAGTGATGATTCAACCATTTTTTTCATCCGCATTGAAATTAAATTAAAATGTCACACATCCATATGCAATATGTAAGTGTCCTAGTTCAGCCGATCCCTAAACTAGTGCATATTGTGTGTATATGCATCCACTGCATCGACTAGCAAACACTTGCAACCATCAAACATAACATGTCTCAAACACATGTTTCAACAATATCATATCATCTATAAGCTCAAATCCAAAGATTCACCCTTCCCGAGGATATACTAGAAGTCCCTAATCAAAGGAAGACGTTACAGGTAGAATAGCAAAGAGGAAATAATCGTCAAAAGGATATAGGTATGAAACTTAAACCCCTCGGTGTAGTTCTTTCATCCTACTCATCTTAGTTACTTTGGAGAGAAACTCTCAAGTGAACTAATCCAAAGTCTCACTTTAATCTTACAAATAAAGTTACACCTTTCATCCTTCATGACTCAAAATTCTAGCCTTTATTTTACGTATTTTGTGTTCCTTGGCTCATCCCACTTATATCGTTCAACCCCATATCGACTTACCTACTACCTCATTTTATATATGTAATCTTTTTCAATTTTTTTTCCAAAACCTTATTTGAAAAGTATTTTTAGTTGCAAAAATCTCTTTTTGATATATATATATATATATATATGTAATTGCTTTTATAAAATTTCTAAAATACCAATTTCATATCAAAATACACTAGCCTTTCAAAATTCTCATTTCTTAAAACATTATACATATGGGGTTTCCACTCAAAGCAGTTCCACAAATTTCCATAAAACACCTCCTTGTTACACTCTTGTCTAAGAACACAATTATTCGTTCTATATTCGCCTATCCAAACTTATTACATACCTCAATTTTATTATTATACAAAGGTTTACCTCTTTTGTCAAATTAACAAAATCCTGATAAGCATCAAATATCAAAAATGTTTCTTAACAAATGGTGAATTTCAATCCAGTCTTAAGATACAATCTCGGGTTAAATCTTGGGTTTAAAAAATATTCCCATTAATATTATATGAACCCTTGAAATTCCAAAAATCTAAAAAGGTACAACACTATTTCAAAAATTCTTTTACTTGGCTTTCTAAAAACCTTTTTCATTACAAGTCCAATTACTTCCTTAAAATACATGCGGAAGGCTCGAATATATGAGTCACACCATTTTTTTCTCAAAAGATAGGGTTTAGGGGGTAAAATAATCCAATCCAACTACGAAATTAAATTCTTATTTACGACCCCAAAACCACGTACTTTTTCTAAAAATGCTACAAATTTAGCATCATCACAAATACAAATCCGAAAATAAATCTCTTTTCCCTAGAGATAATCCTTCAATCACTTATTATATTCGGAATATATATATCACAAAGAGAACTGAATCGATATGGCCTAGAGGTGCACTAAGAAAAAATAGGAGTATCAACATGACTGAACCTTCGAGTCGCAAGAAGTCCTAAAATTTATTCCATCGCATGACTTAGTCAAACCATCTCCTTCATGCAGTCAAAATAGCCCCAATTGGCTAACTAATCTATCCTTTAAATTTTCCTACTTTAAAACCTTAGAATATAAGCACCTATATCGAACTCTACTACCAGTGCAAAAAATTTGGGATAACCAATTATATGGTTGATCTATCTAGACTTAAAACTAGCCTATACCCAAAAATTTCCTTAGAACATTTCCTAAATCAAGATTTTAGTTTCAACCCCGACTCGCCGTAGATAATCTAGCCGATCCCCATAGGGTTCAGAAATTACTATTGGGCCTAAGTTCATAATAGTCACTAGTGTTATCAGCCTTCGGGATATCTGTAAAGAACCGCTCCAGTAAGCCTACAATATAAATGCTCCAAGCTCATCGTGGCTATGGCCCTATGCAGCCACCTTGACTAATACATCAAAGGAAAATGGGCGAAATATTAGTAAACTAAATAGGAAAACTAGAAAGAACTAACGATAGATAAATTCCTTCTTTTTACCAACCCTTGCCTCTCCCTTGACCCTTTTTTTATCAAAATGTTTCCTTATAATCCTTTCGATATTAATATACTCGTGTTGATCTTTTACTTTCCATCCTTAAATCCACCTTTTTGGAAGTTCCCTAATTTTTGGTTACAGAAAACATATAAAAATCTGTTTCCATAGCACAAGACAATCTATTTTATAGAAACCCGTGATTGCATGCCATTTCTTTTTAATTATCTTTAAAATGGAGGATAGTGCGCAATACGGTAAAATCCCTATTTTGCACCAATCCATTCATTGTTGCAATGAAGCTTTCTATGTTAATTTCAAACATAACTATGGAAATACATCCCTTTTTCTTGACCAATCAATCTAGATTATTCCCGAACTATCTTTTTTTTTAATATGTTAAGCAACAAATTCTTTTCTAACCTCAACCTTTCCTGAGTACTAAGCTAAACATGTTTGTCAATTATTCAAATTTTCAACCTATAAAGGAAAGTTTAGATAGAATGTGAAGCGACCCAAACATGCCCTTAAGGGAAAGCCTGGATTGAGTTGAGAATACGACAAATCAAAACACAAAAAATAGAACAATTCATTGCTATTACAACAATTACATCAAAGTACAAGAATATTCCAGAGCATGAATAAATATTATACATCAGAAAAATACCAGAGATTTAAAATTACAATGCAGCGGAAAAATAATACATAACACAACTGAAAGAAATACACGGATACAGAGTGTTCCGAATATAGCTCCAGCTGTTAACCAGGATCCTGTAAAAAGAAAGCTGCAAAAACCCAACTACTAGCTGCTCGTGTGGAAAATAGGGGCACCCAGAGTTTAGGTTAACAATAAACTCTAGGTCAGTCATGTGATTGGTGTGAGAACTAAAAAAGTTATTTTAAAGTTTACTTTAAAATAAGGTAAATCAAGGGACCACGCCATATAACACAGAACGGGTTTTCTCCCAAGAATACCAGTGCATAACACAAACATCGTAATGTTTTTTGGAAAAATGAAGCTATTATAAGACTCAGGTCCCATCACACAATGCAACGCAAGCCGAAGGATAGAGTTTTCCCTTATAATAGCCAAATATGCTTGGTACGTTTAAAACAAATTATTTTGATACTATTATAAGTGTAAAGTGTATAAAACAACTTCAAATATAAATGTATCAATCATAGATGGCATAGTATCCTATGCTACTATGTCACCATACTAGTTCTGCAATTAAAACTGAAATGTCACGTATTGGAAATTGGATTCCATCTATGAACCAAGGCAAGGGATCATCCTTACCGAATTAGAGATAATCTAGCCTACCATGTCTAAGTCTATAGCCGCAACTACACCTTGGATCTTCTGGGCCGTTCCACATTAAGTTGATTAATACTCCCTGAAAAATTTGTTTCCCCGCCCTATGGGGCGTAATGGTCAGTACGTCGACCATATCATCCATCAGCCACTTAGTGACCGATATATCCGAGGTACCTCGCTTTCAATCATCCACATAAGTAAAAATGTCTGGGCTCCATACCATGGCACCACTCCTAGCTAGAAAGAAACGCATGTTCTCCCTACAGTCCTCTCCCGTTTCTAGTTCATACCGGAGTGTGAGGTTCGCGAATTAACACTATACACAAAGCTACGCTATTTAAAGCCGTGCTTTGATCATCAACCACAAGACTCTGCTTTCAACAGAAGTCTTGATCATTTGCATCTCAGCATGCCACACTAACAATTCACGCCATGCAACTGATGTCTATCGGTATATTACCTCTGAGCTCGTACATCTTAGAGAAGGGTGTTAAGCATGAGAATAAATTCTCCACCACCAAAAAGATATATATTTAGCAGAGATCAACAATACAGTTCGAAATACAATGCCGACATGAAATCCTGTCTTTAACTGGGTTAAAGAACCAATGTCATTTAAAACACAGTTCATGATAAACCCAAAATCACATTCCATTAACTATGAAATCTTCACGGAAAACAGATCATTATATATAATCGATGTCAGTTTCCATATCCGACTAATAATATAAATGGAATAACGACAAAGCCTTTTAAATTCCATATATATTAACAGTCTTCCTCCACAAAAGCTCACTTCGATTATTACCAAATCGAATTCCATTCAATTCCAATTTAATTTATTAAATTGGAAATCTGTACTTTGAAAATTTTCTGTTAAATCTTAATAAAATGATTTATAAATTCCAAGTCACATTTCACTGTTAATCGGGTTAAAGAACGAATGTTGTTAAAAAACATTTCACAATAAAACCAATAATCCAAATTCAACTCAATTCCAATTAAATATTAAATAATTGGTAAACTTCATCAAATCTTAATTAAAATATTTATTCTTTTCCCAACTGGGTTTAAGAACAGTGTTATTTAAGACATCGTTCATGACAAACCCAAAATCCAATTTGATATCAAATACAAGGCTCTGAATAGAAATTATATCGGCTTATATTCAATATCAAATTCTGAAACCTACTGATATCGTTTTGGGAATAACGGTATATATATATCATCCAAATTCCTCAACAATATCCATATAATCACAGAATCCAACATCGAAATATTCCGAAGATGATTTCCATTCAATTCCATTCCAATTCATATATTGGAAATTCTGGTTATATCAAAACCCATTCCCAATTCAATTTATTCATTTAAAAATAATTGGATTATAATTCTAGTTAACAACTAGTTCATTTCTATAAAAATATGTTTTTATCTTTTCAAATATTTAATTTTCCATCCCAATTCTTTCCAAATCATTTACTATGATTTTACATAAATTACTAATATTTTTAATAATTTTATTAAGGCCCTTTCAGTCGATTTTCATAAATGGTTATCAAAATGCACTTACAACGACCTTTTCTTCCAAATCCAACCATTAGATTTCAAATCTCTTATATTCTTTGGAAAGGTCTTTTCGATACGAACCCAATGATTCTGGTCTTAGGAGAATCTGATGGTCGGATCTCCCGTAATGTCAATTCGAAGTCAATGGTCAAAATTCACGAACGGTCACGACGCGGCACATTCTATTCAGGCCATTAAATATATATAATTTGTATATATTGCATATTTCATCAATTTCCATTTAAAACATATTTTATAAATCATTTATAAATTCATTTTAAAATGATTCCCACTTTCATTTCTATTTTAAACCAAAACTGAGTACTCCTTATCATTATAATACTTAAATGATAATATTTTCAAAATATCTGATTTTGAAATCATTCCCTTTTTAATATTCATTATACAAATGAATAAAATCGATATAAGTAACGTTTGCATCAAAATAGCGCAAATCTAATCAATACGGCTCCATACATTTCAATATTTTCGTGCCCATCCAAAATTGGACATCAAATTCACATTTTAATCCTTTACTAGAATATTATTTTTAAAATATTCGTTATTTTAAAATATTCGTTATTCCTGAGTTGGAATCAAACACAATCAATTACGATATAATGTTATTTATATGGATTACATACAACACATGTATACTACAACAATGATACACAACCATCATCCAGAGTGCATTACACAATTGCATAAGCATTAAATACAAATAATTAACGCTTACAACTGTTTGTCAACCAATTGATTGACATAAAGCTAATTATTGGGACTAGTGTATGTCAAATATCATCCCAATACCCGTATGGGGTTTCAACCAACAAATACTGAATTTTATTGGTGCAGTTGGGCGACATGTAAAATTTATCGTCCCAATCACTGTCAATTAAATGGGTGTACATAAACAAATCGTCTGATTTGTAAATGAATAAAATCGTCTGATTTGTAAATGAATATTTATTTTCATTTTAGGAGGATTTTGTACTGTTCATATATACATTAAAAATTATATTTTCAACGATTAAATATTTTATTCAACATATGGATATTTTATTTAGTTCATACATTCCATAAAAATGATATTTTTATTGTTCAAACAATTTATTCAACACATGAATAATTTATTTAGTTCATACATTCCATACAAATGATATTTTTATTGTTCAAACAATTTATTCAACACAACTACAACAAAATGACCCTATTACAATGGTGGAAAAACGTTGTAATATACATTTTACAACGAGGGGCTAACCTTCGTGTATTAAGACGTTGTAATAGACTAAAATCTTTTACAACATTTTGGCACCATTGCAACACCGTTGTAATATGTATATTTTACAACTTTTTTCCACCGTTGTAATAAACTTTATTACAACATTTATGCACCGTTGTAATAATACTTACTCTGTTTATCACCGTTGTGTTTGACAGTTGCATTTAAAAAAAAATAAACATCTTTTGCAGCTGAAATAAACAATACATTAAATATGCTAGATACATTCACTTCATTTTTGCTAACCTTATGAGACTATTTTTAGTCATGGTTAAAAACAATGCCAAAACAGATAAGGAGGCTACATAAATATACATTTTTTATAAGGAAAGTTTGAGAGTAGTTTTTTACATGGAAAATATCATGGCATTAATGATACATAAATGAAATATACTCAACAAATAGTGAAACAGGACTGAAATATTTGAAGCAATAAACATAACCAAAACAAATAAAAAGTTGACTCCACTTGCATACAAGTTCTCCAAATTTTTCCGGTGCACCACTCCAGCGTGCTCTTCCAAGACTTCTTTTGTTGGTGAGTCCTTGACAAGTCCAGCGTGCTCTTCCAAGAAACAATTCTTATCCAAAATGACCACAATTACAAAGCTAAATTTATAGAGCTTGTTAATAAAAAATAAAAAATAAAAATTAACCATGCCACAAATGGTAATAAAACAACTATTTTAATGAATAGTGCAAGACATCAATAAAATAAATGGGTACATTAGTTACGCTATAAAATTCAGATTTGTAGAGAAAGATTAAATGAGAAGTTGAGTGGTTATTGTCATCCTCTTTACTTAAAACGGTGGAGCTATTGTCATCCTCTTTACTTAATTACTCTACGGAATATTGATGCTATAATTTTCATTAAATTAGACAAGCTTCTCTGATTATCTACTTGGGGTAACCAAAACCATTTAAACTAGAAGCTGTTAAAAGATTGCTGAAAACATACCTCAACTGCCTGCCATTTTGAACTCCGCCAGAAGTAATTCTGTTAACAAATCAAAACATAAGCATACATATAATGTTGCACCAATAAGTTCTACCGAAAAAGAAAAAGAAAATGCTGGTAACTCAGAAGAGGAACTTAGCCGAGAAAAAATCAAAAAATTGTAATGTATGGCACTTGTTTATCTGTTATAGGCTCTGATGTTTTAAGGTTAAACTATAATCAATATTAGACTGCAAAGTCTACGTAAACATTACCTAGACTCAAATATTAGAAAACAAAGGTAGGAAGATCAAAATTGGAATTTTGACAGAACATGAGATATGGATACATCATAGCAGAACATTTTCAAAATGAACAATATGGCGTTAAATGAAGCTAACATCCCTTAGCCATGCAAAATGCATTCCAAATCTTATGTTACCTCCATATGAATTAACTACTTGTTTACACCAGAACCAATACCAAGTACAAAGTGATTGGCCGGTGCACTTCCATCTAAGCAAACTGTGAAAAAACAAAGGTTGTATGTTGAGGAATATACCATGTAAACAAATATGAATCAATCTTCATAGAAAAGAAAAAATACCTGCTCTTTTGTCGTAGCAATTGATACTAATGTCATTGGCACACGCAATCCATTTACTTTCGAAGTTAATAGCAACAGAATATTAAACATCCACATAAAAGTGGAAATCCCCATTGAGTCATTAAGAACCATTATCCTGTTCAATTGATAACATAAGGAAATTGAGGAAAAATTTCAAGAAATCAAGCTAATTCAATTGATAGCCTCACTTGTGACATCAACTCTCCCTGACCACCGACAACCAAAATGCAAGCCTCGTCTCCAAGTTCAACTCAATGCAAATCGCTACTCTACTACAATAACTTCCATTTGAAGTCTTAGAGGTTTTGAAGCCTCGGAATCATGTCTAATTCGGGTCTCCACCGTCGTCGACGTCCAAAGTCACGTCAATCATGTACTACGCCTAACTAAGCTGCTGCCCTCACCTTTCGTGAAACCCAACAGTGAATTGGGGGAGAACAACTAGGGGTTTTGGGAAACTCGAAGGCGGTGAAGAAAAATCCTAATTGAAGGTTTAACCTAGCGAAGTGAAATAAAATGGGGGAGAACGACAAGGGATTTTGGGGAACTAGAAGACAGTGAGGAAAAATCTTGATTAAACATTAACCTGGTGTAACACCCCACCTCCGTTAAGGACACTCACAAAGGGAATGCCTTAACTTTGGTGGAGCTTTTTAGTAGAAAAACAGAAATTTACAAGACAGATAATCAATACTTGAGAAATTATATCTTTATTACAGCGGAAAACAGAAATCAGTTTGGTTACATCATTCCCAAAAACTCAAGTACATAAATATCAGTCTTGTTCAGAAAATCATCAGAGTACAAAACTGAAAATGTCGATAGATGACTTTAGGCAGGATCAGTAATATGGATATGCGGAATATATGATATTTACTAACAAAGATCTCACAATAGCAATATCACAGATAAGTAAATGCAGTAACAGAAAAATCACACCAAGGATTTTTATACTGGTTCGGAGCACCGTCCTACGTCCAGTCCCAGATCTCCTATCTGGAATTTCACTAAACACAATCCTCACTTAACCCTGAGGAAAACAGGTTCACAACACCCGAGCAGCCGAATGGGATTTCACGCCTCTATCAACACGAGGACTTCACAACTCGCCTCTTACAACACCGAGGACTTCAAACAAGATATAAACTTGTAGTTTGACAATGTGTGTTCTTAATAACACGAATTTGTCAATTCTTGTACAACCTTCTTATAATCTTATCCTCAAATATGATTTTGATATTATGAATATTTGGAAGATGATATCGTTGTTCGAATCAAAAGAATAATGTATAGATTCAAGGATTCAAATAATGATATATGAGAACAGTGAGCTTTTTGAATGCTTTTAAAGAGTAAGAATGAAATCAGCACTTAGATAGCAAGAATAGAAAGAATTGTGGTAATTAAAATGATGATTTCATGTTGCTTTTAAAGAGGATGGAGAGATGTAATCATTGGTGAAGAGAAGCAATGAATAGAGATGATTTTTGGTGAAAAGAAAGGATCATAACCATTGATGAAATAGGGTGTCTATTTGAAAAGATGGCTTCAATTCGTAGACCAGTGGACTGGTAAAAAATGACCAGTAGACTGGTATTTGAATATATATATGTTATATACATGTGTGCACGTTCATTGTGCATTCTGCCCAGAAACGGTCGACCGTCCAGAATGAAACCGGTCGACCGGTTTCAGGCAGTATGCACAATGAATGTGCATGCATATATTCACATATATATTCAAAAAACATTGAGGTATATGATTATTTGAGGATAGATTTTAACAAATATAACTCAACTAAACACACTAAATAATCAACCTCTAACATTGAATACCATCGAATCTCTTCTTTTTGTCGATCTTGAATTTCTCCTTGTCATTGATCAAAACATCTTGAATTTCTTGACTCAACAAAAACTTTAAAATCACAATCCCCACAGAAGCTGCCATAAGGAGTCTAGCCATACTTTAAGCACTTTCAGTACTTCAAGCAGAAGAAATCTGGATAAAGCTAAAGTGTTCCCTCCCTGGAAAACCTGGGGGGACTGAAGAAAAAGGGTCAAAAACAAGCAAGGTCAGACATAAAGTCTGGCAAGTCTAGTGACTTTCAGCATATGAATAGATAATAATAATCATGTCATGCAAATAAAACTGGATGAGAGATAACAGTAACAGTAACAGGAGCAGCAGATGTACTTAGGTTAAACAGAAGAAACAGAATAATATTACTTTTCATTTCTCGGCACTAATACTAGTATAACAGGATTAGGTGTCACCCTAATGTCTAAACTGAAGCAGAAACAGGAATATAATAATTTCCACAGAAACAGAACGCTAATAATGGGCGTTTACCACCCGAACAGAAACAGACAGAAACAGAATGCTAATAATGGGCCTTTACCACCCAAACAGAAACAGACAGAAGCAGAACGCTGATAATGGGCCTTTACCACCCGAAAAGAAACAGACAGAAGCAGAATGCTGATAATGGGCCTTTACCACCCGAACAGAAACAGAAACAGATTAATCCCTACGGAACAGAATGTAGAATTAGATGTACACTAGTAAATGGGCCTTTACCACCCGAACAGACGGTACCACGCGGAAACAGACAGGTGTTGCCACCCAACAGAAACAGACGGTACCAACGGAAATAGGCAGAACTAAGTGTACCCTAAAACCCTACCGCAAGCGATCGGCTCCCTAATACATAAATACCCTGTGTCGGCTCCACAATAGGGTGTATCACTCCCTAAAGTGACAACCAATTGGCACAGGCCTATTTACAGATGTCACGGCATCTTACATCCTCAGAGGCAGACCGAGATCCATGCACGCACATGACCCGGTTGGAACGCACCATCAACACCCCTCACCATTATCAGAATGAACCACTTATAATTAGTTCAGTAAGCGTGCCCGGACCCTACCTATTGTTGGATCAAAGTTTGATACCAGAAAGGGTTACTGACTAATATGGGTCCCAAACAACAGATGACTCAAGTAATTTCCCTCCTAACCTTGTGTCCCCAGACTAATAGATTTCAAATTAACTTGTTTACAAGTTCAGACATACAGAGTTCAGATAAACTAGTTCACAGATCAGACAAGTTTTCAGACTAACGGACTAGATATACGGATTTAACAGATTTATCTAACTTTGTAATTGGGCCTACAGATTCACGAAACGGGTTTGTTTAATTCATTAGTCTAATTGGTTTAACCCTATCCACCCAACACGTTTTAGACATCATATTTATCCCAAATTTGCATTAATTAAATATTAATGCACAAACCTCTCACATTAGGTCGGTAGCTTGTGGCCGTTGGATATGTCGGGCGGTTCCGGGTAGACTTCTGCCACAAGTCAGACCTAACCTCGTGTCTAAGCATATTTTGGTTATGCCTACGACCTCTCACATTAGACTGACAGTTTGCAGTCGCTGGTTAAGCCGGTTGGTTCCGGGCAGGCTTCTACCGCAAACAGAGTCTAACCTCGTGTCATAGCCAATTCAATCCAACACAGATTTTTCAGATATCAGACTAATTCTGTTTATTTAACATATTAAACTTCTGTACAAGTTACAGCAGATAATTCACGGTTCTAATAACAAGTTTTGCTCAATTTTAAGTCGAGCCTACATATTCACATACTTCAAATTTCAGCATTTCAGTTCCAACAGATTACGTCATTCAACCGATTAAACAGATAACAGATCTTGCAGATTAGGCTATTTAGCAGATTTAGAAGATAAGGCAATTTAACATAATTAGCAGATTAGGCAATTCAATCTAATTAGCAGTTTAGGCAATATAACAGAACTAGCAGATTAGGCAATATAACATATTTAGCAAATAACAGATTTAGCAGATTATATATATTTAAAACTCTATTTACATATCTTGCCCAATCATAAATTTAGCCTAAAGTTACATGCCTAAATAAAGGTCATAATTCATAATACAATATAAATGCCCCAAATTTTAGCCTTAATATTCCCATTTACAGTTCATGTTAACACTAGATTTAATATTCTAGTTCACCATTTATGTCCACATGTAAATTATTCTCTATTATAGCCAACTCAGATTATGCCAACATATTTGCTATGCCAGATTTACTTAATTAAGCTACGCCCAATCCCCGTATAATATGTTTCCATAAGTTCTCTAAATACTCATGAAATGGCCCTATAGGCTCGATGTACATAATAGTGAATGGGAATAAACTAGCAAAGTTACCCATACTAAATATGAGATCTAACATCATTAAATGCATAAGAAACTAACTACCATAATTATAGGCAACTAACCACAATAGTCATGGGCGACTAATCGCAATAGTTTCTTATTCAATGTCATAGGCAATAGTCTCATAGACATGAATCATAGTCATAGGAAATAGTCTCATAGTCAATGAATCATAGTCATGGGCAATCTCATAGTCAATGAATCATAGTCATAGGCACTAGTCTTGTAGGCAACAGTTTCATGTCCAATTATGCATTATTATTTGTCCCAAAATTTAGCGTTCGTGTGTTAATCTCTTATGAGATTCGGTGCAGGCTCATAGTAGCCTGGCTATAGAACAGAAAGAAGAAAGAGGTATAGAATAGTCATAGAAAAACATATCTGACAGATAAGATTATACATAACCTCAGATTCAGATTTATAATCATGTCACAATTATAATTACAGTTTATAGCGGAAAATATCTGTATTTGCCTTTCGTGGTTTTAAGAAAGGATAATAAACTATTGTTGATGCAGAAATGTTGAATTATTCCTCTTTAATTGTTTTCGTAGCTCTAAACTTGGATTTGAGATTTGATTTAGCTTTTAATTCTATTCAGGTTGGAAGAAGATGCATCAGTCCAAGTTTTGGTTCCAGCAGGGTAGCGACGCCATTTTTTTAATTTTAATTAGAACAGAGGCAGAATATAGACAGAATGAAATGGTGTGGAGAGAATGTGGCTAGGGGTGAGTTTATTTAGGATTGGGCGGATGAATCTAGACAGATACGAGACTGGATACATCAGAATGAACCAGGTTAAAAAACTGGGTTTCGGGAGCAGGTCGACCCCAAGGTCGACTCCCCAGTCGACCTGGTCATGGGGAGGTCGACACTACAGTCGACTCCCCAGTCGACCTGGTCGGGGGGGGGGGGGGGGGGGTCAACTCCCCAGTCGACCTGGGTACATGGGCGGGAATTTTCCCGCCAGCCTTCTCTGGGTTTGAATTTCGAATTTCTGGCTTTATTTTCGAGCTGTTTAATTTTATTTAAATTCCTGAAACTTCGGAGGGTCATAAATTGGTCATACAGACTCCGTTTTTCGAAAACTCAGACTTGTTTTCAAGCAGAATTTCGAGACGAACGCAATGGCGCAACCCATTTCCCTTGATTCTTATTGTAAAAATTAATTATTCTCTGATTTGTTACTTATACGTTCACAGAAAATACAGGGTGTTACATTCTCCCCTCCTTAAAGGATTTCGTCCCCGAAATCTTCAAGTTAAGAAGAATGTGTCCTACCATCCAGTCATCCTTCTACTCAACCATCATCCACAAGCATCCATTGTCCTTAGAAAACTTCTAATGTTGTATGAACATATGCGAAAGTGTGTGTATATGTTCCTTATCTAATGCAAAGATCAGGCAGTCCACTGATTCAGTTGACCTCCTTAATGCGAACTATGTCAGTGTCATGAGTCCAACATGTATGCAATTTTCCTATTTGATACATATTATTCTTACATGAGTGACAACCATTCATTCATATGCAACATCCATGTGATGAGTCAATCATTTTGCATCCACAGAAATTGAAAATGCTCACACATCCATATGCAGTATGAGAGTGTTTACGAGCTGATCTAGTGCCTAGTGTGTGTATATGCATCCACGAGAAACCACTAGCAACCACTTGCAACCATCAAACATAACATGTCTCAAACACATGTTTACATCCATAGGATTCCTATCTATAGGTCGAGGACTCGATTGATACGGTATAGCCGAGTGATGGGAGCGAGTGCAGATAAACAAAAACTTGGTTTCCATTAGACCTTGGTTGAGAGACAAATTCCCCTAATTATCAAACCCGAAGACCGAAATCAACATCAGATTGACACCTAGAGGATTACCCTTTTTAGAAAATGTCAAAAATGGAAATCTCAACCTTACCAGAAATATTCAGATATTTACAGATTACCGGTACAGAGCAGATTACTAAATGATTCTTAGGAAACTAAGCATGATAAAAAAAACAGAATATATGCGTCATAGTCAACTTAACGCTCAACATAGATACCCAACTTACCACGCTTAGATGAGTCACAACCCTTATGGGTCTGAGTCTACAACAGAATCAGAAACAATACTAGTATTTAAGTGCAGAGTATCAATTACAGAATCGAAATGCCAGAATCAGAAAAGAGTTTTAACTCAAAAATCAGATAAAGAAATTAAACCTCCTACAGAAAGTTTTCCTATTTCTGTCCTGTCCACTAGCCTCGAGAGTGTCCGTCTGCCTTCCAGAAGTTGGTCCTGCCCTCTGCCCTTGTCCTCGTTTCTTTGGACAGTCCCTAGTGAAGTGTCCCATCTTACCACAGTTGAAGCAAGTGCCCTTTCTTTTTCTGCAATCCTTGTTCAGATGAGTCGAGCTTCCACAAGTAAATCACTTTTTCTCCTTCTTATCTTCAGACATTTCACCCTTCCTTTGGTTTCCTTTTTGGGCCATGCTTTCTTGTTCTGTGGTTCTTCCTTCTTTGCCTCTTCTTTCTTGTCGTTGTCTTCCTCATGCAGTAGTGCCATATCCACCAATCTCTCGTAAGTCGCCCCCGTGGGTACATGGGTCATGGCTAAGCTGTGCAGTGGCTCGTTCAATCCTTTAACAAAGCGGAGAGCCTTTTTATGCTGGGTGTTGACTAAATCTAGTCCGAAACTGGCCAGTTGGTTGAACTGGTTGACATATTCCATGACCGTCATACTTCCTTGCTTAAGAGATTCCAGTTGTAGACTTCGTTCAGCTTGCGAGAGGAATTTCGCCTCAAACCTTGTTCTGAAATCCATCCATGTTTCAACCGGCCTCTCGGCGTTAGTGACTTCCCACCAATAGGAAGCTTCGTCCTTGAGCAACCATAACACCAATTGTACCTTCTTCCTATCATCTACCTCGAAAATAACGAACAGATCCTCAGTTTATTTGAGCTAGTTCCTCGCTTCTACGAATGATTCAGTTCCCTTGAAATCCTTTCCACCCATGGCCCTAAAATCTTTACAGATCTTTGAAAAAGCAATTGCACTAGGAGGGGGCAGAGGAGGAGGAATAGCTGCAGCTGGAGGAGGAATATCTGTTGGGCCTGCATCGTTGGCCCTAGCCTCTAATTACCTCCTGAACCAGCCAAGTATTGGCACGCCTTCGGGAAAGTTAAGATTCCCAGACATGCTGGAATGAAAGAAAAAGATTTAAAACGGAGAACAGAAAAGATAGATATATGGCTTTTTGGTGAAAATGTTTTTCAAAATAAACTTTATTTTTGAAAATACTTCCTTTTAAAACCTTTTTGAAAATAGTTTTCAAAAACTTTACCCAATCTGGTAACCTTCAGCTCTGATACCAAGTGTAACACCCCACCTCCGTTAAGGACACTCACAAAGGGAATGCCTTAACTTTGGTGGAGCGTTTTAGTAGACAGAACAGAAATTTACAAAATAGATAATCAATACTTGAGAAATTATATCTTTATTACAACGGGAAACAGATATCAGTTTGGTTACATCTTTCCCAAAAACTAAAGTACATAAATATCAGTCTTGTTCAGAAAATCATCAAAGTACAAAACTTTAAAATCATAATCCCCACAGAAGTTGCCATAAGGAGTCAAGTAATACTTTAAGTTCTTCAAGCAGAAGAAATCCGGATCAAGCTAAAGTGTTCCCTCCTTGGAAAACCTGGGGGGGAACGGAAGAAAAAGGGGCAAAAACAAGCAAGGTTAGACATAAAGTCTGGCAAGTCCAGTGACTTTCAACATATAAACAGATATTAATAATCATGGCATGCAAATAAAACTGGATGAGAGATAACAGTAACAGTAATAGGAGCAGCAGATGTACTTAGGTTAAACAGAAGAAACAGAATAATATTACTTTTCATTTCTTTGCACTAATACTAGTATAACAGGATTAGGTTCACCCTAGTGTCTAAACTGAAGCAGAAACAGAAACAGAAACAGAATAATTTCCACAGAAACAGAACGCTAATAATGGGCTTTTACCACCCGAACAGAAACACACAGAAACAGAATGCTAATAATGGGCCTTTACCACTCGAACAGAAACAGACAGAAGCATAATGCTGATATTGGGCCTATACCACCCGAACAGAAATAGACAGAAGCAGAATGCTGATAATGGGTCTTTACCACCCGAACAGAAACAGAAACAGATTAATCCCTACGGAAACAGAATGTAGAATTAGGTGTACACTAGTAAATGGGCCTTTACCACCCGAACAGACGGTACCACACGGAAACAAAAAGGTGTTGCCACCCAACAGAAACAGACGGTACCAACAGAAACAGACAGAACTAGGTGTACCCTAAAACCCTACCCCAAGCGATTGGCTCCCTAATAAATAAATACCCTGTGTCGGCTCCACAATAGGGTGTATTACTCCCTAAAGTGACAACCAATTGGCAAGGGCCTATTTACAGATGTCACGGCGTCTTACATCCTCAGAGGCAGACCGGGATCCATGCACGCACATGACCCGGTTGGAACGCACCATCAACAATCCTTGCCATTATTAGAATGAACCACTTATAATTAGTTCAGTAAGCGTGCCCGGACCCTACCTACTGTTGGGTCAAAGTTTGATACTAGAAAGGGTTACTGACTAATATGGGTCCCAAACAATAGATGACACATGTAATTTCCCTCCTAACCTTGTGTACCCAGACTAACAGATTTCAGATTAACTTGTTTACAAGTTCATACATACAGAGTTCAGATCAACTAGTTCACAGATCAGACAAGTTTTCAGACTAACGGACTAGATATACGAATTTAACAGATTTACAGATTTGTCTTACTATGTAATTGGGCCTACAGATTCACGAAACGGGTTTGTTTAATTCATTAGTCCAATTGGTTTAACCCTATCCACCCAACACGTTTTAGACATCATATTTATCCCAGATTTGCATTAATTAAATATTAATGCACAGACCTCTCACATTAGGTCGGTAGCTTGTGGCCGCTGGATATGCCGGGCGGTTCCGTGCAGACTTCTGCCACTAGCCAGACCTAACCTCGTGTGTAAGCATATTTTGGTTATGCCTACGACCTCTCACATTAGACTGACAGTTTGCAGTCGCTGGTTAAGCCGGTTGGTTCCCAGCAGGCTTCTACCGCAAATAGGGTCTAACCTCGTGTCATAGCTAATTCATTCCAATAAAGTTTTTTCAGATATCAGACTAATTCTGTTTATTTAACGAATTAAACTTCTGTACAAGTTACAGCAGATTATTCGCAGTTCTATTAACAAGTTTTGCTCAATTTTAAGTCGAGCTTACAGATTCACATACTTCAAATTTCAGCATTTCAGTTCCAACAGATTACATCATTCAACCGATTAACAGATAACAAATCTTGCAGATTAGGCTATTTAGTAGATTTAGCAGATAAGGCAATTTAACATAATTAGCAGATTAGGCAATTCAATCTAATTAGCAGTTTAGGCAATATAATAGAACTAGCAGATTAGGCAATATAACAGATTTAGCAGATAACAGATTTAGCAGATTATATATATTTAAAACTCTATTTACATATCTTGCCCAATCATAAATTTAGCCTAAACTTACATGCCTAAATCAAGGTCATAATTCATAATACAATATATATGCCCAAAATTTTAGCCTTAATATTCCCATTTACAGTTCATATCAAAACTAGATTTAATATTCCAGTTCACCATTTATGTCCACATGTAAATCATTCTCTATTATAGCCAACTCAGATTATGCCAACATATTTGCTATGCCAGATTTACTTAATTAAGCTACGCCCAATCCCCGTATAACATGTTTCCACAAGTTCTTTAAATACTCATGAAATGTCCCTATAGGCTCGATGTACATAACAGTGAATGGGAATAAATTAGCAAAGTTACCCATACTAAATATGAGATCTAACATCATTAAGGGAATAGGCATAAGAAACTAACTACCATAGTTATAGGCAACTAACCACAATAGTCATGGGCGACTAATCACAATAGTTTCTTATTCAATGTCATAGGCAATAGTCTCATAGTCATGAGTCATAGTCATGGGCAATCTCATAGTCAATGAATCATAGTCTTAGGCACTAGTCTCATAGGCAACAGTTTCATGTCCAATTATGCATTATTATTTGTCCCAAAATTTAGCGTTCATGCGTTAATCTCTTATGAGATTCGGCGCAGGCTCGTAGTAGCCTGGCTATAGAACAGAAAGAAGAAAGAGGTACAGAATAGTCACAGAAAAACAGATCTGACAGATAAGATTATACATGACCTCTGATTCAGATTTATAATCATGTCACAATAATAATTACAGTTTATAGCAAAAAATAACTGTACTTGCCTTTCGTGGTTTTAAGAAAGGATAATAAA
Organism: Allium sativum; assembly: GCA_030737875.1. Taxonomy (NCBI): domain Eukaryota; kingdom Viridiplantae; phylum Streptophyta; class Magnoliopsida; order Asparagales; family Amaryllidaceae; genus Allium; species Allium sativum. The sequence continues at coordinate 115,844,831 of CM060921.1, forward strand.
CTGTTGTTGATGCAGAAATGCTGAATTATTCCTCTTTAATTGTTGTCGTAGCTCTAAACTTGGATTAGAGATTTGATTTAGCTTTTAATTCTATTCAGGTTGGAAGAAGATGCATCAGTCCAAGTTTTGATTCCAGCAGGGTAGCAACGCCATTTTTTTATTTTTAATTAGAACAGAGGCAGAATATAGATAGAATGAAATGGTGTGGGGAGAATGTGGCTAGGGGTGAGTTTATATAGGATTGGGCGGACGAATCTAGACAGAAACGAGACCGGATACATCAGAATGAACCTGGTTAAAAAACTGGGTTTCGGGAGCAGGTCGACTCCCTAGTCGACCTAGTCATGGGGAGGTCGACACCCCAGTCGACTCCCCAGTCGACCTGGTCGGGGGGAGGGGGTCAACTCCCCAGTCGACCCCAGTACATGGGAGGGAATTTTCCCGCCAGCCTTCTCTGGGTTTGAATTTCGAATTTCTGGCTTTATTTTCGAGCTGTTTTATTTTATTTAAATTCCTGAAACTTCGGAGGATCATTACTTGGTCGTACAGACTCCGTTTTTCGAAAACTCGGACTCGTTTTCAAGCAGAATTTCGAGACGAACGCAATGGTGCAACCCGTTTCCCTTGATTCTTAACTTAAAAATTAAATATTCTCTGATTTGTTACTTATACGTTCACAGAAAATACGGGTTGTTACACCTGGCGAGGTGAAACAAATTAGGGGAGAACGATTTCGGATTTTGGGGAACTGGAAGGCGCAGCCCACAAAAATTTTTACTTGCTGCTTTTTTCCCATTTAAATTTCGAACCTGGTAACTTTTGTTTTAATTAATATTGAGAGTGGACTGTTAATGTATCAATGGTTTTTATATTGTAGATAACTATTTGATTGATTAACCACTCATAACAATTAAATCAATTCTACAGTTAAGCCACTCAAATATTTCACTTCGACTTTGAAGTTCGTTCATTCCAAATAATAAATAGAGTTTAACATTAAAATTTTGCAAAAGAAAGTTTTCATAAATTTTAATTATTTTATAAACATCTAAATTTACTTCTTAATTAGTTTTACGTTAAGCAACTTAAGCAAGTATGAGTTTAACGTAAAAATATTTAAAAGTAATTATTTAATTATTACTTCTTAATTAGTGACTCTTACTTCTTATTCGTTTATTACTAAAATTAATTATTCATTATTAAAAACTAATTTTTATTTATTTATTTTTAATTTCTAATAATAATACATAATTATTATTTATTAATTATTATATTGCGAAAAGAAATTATTAATATTAGTTATTACATATTTTCAAATAAACTATTTATTATTATTATTAAACAATAGTAATTGAGTATTAATATTTTTATTAATTATCGAATTTTTATTAATTATTAAGATGGTATTTTTGTTGTTGTGTACTCATATATTACAACAATCAAAAAATAAAACTTGTGATAGGCTTTTATTACAACTGTCAAAATAACACAGTTGTTAAAAATAAGTTTATTACATTTTTTTAAGGAAAAAAGTTATTAAATTTTTTTTATTACAACGGTGATTTTATCAGCATTGTAAAATTAAAGTTGTAATATGGTGTTTTTGTTGTAGTGTGAATATTTTATATTCCATTTCATATTATAATCACAACACAATACAGTCCAAACAAACAACCATACATCCATGCTTTCAATCAAAGGTGTCGGGTGCTACTAAGCATCGTCTACATCGTAGTATATATTTAACTATAAACAAAATTATAGTGAGAAGGTGTTCTCATCTTTGGTTTACACTCCGTCAGTCTTTAAAGGACGGTGTTGGATTCCGCTTTGTTACCATTCAGTTCCATCGAAATTAGTTTCTCGCGGCATATATATTAAAAAAATAATCATATTTTTAATAATGCTACCTATATAAAAATTACATTGCTATCCAATGATATGTATATTAAAAATCACATTTTTAATCCAACTCTTTATATATATATATATATAATCACATTTTTACGAAGCTATCTCTATCTTAAAAATCATACTTTTATCAACTCTAAATATATTTTAAAAACAATGTATATAATTTAAAAAATCATATTTATATATTTTTAAATCCATGCTATTAATATTTTTAAAAATCCATGCTATTTATATTTAAAAAAACAAAGCTATTTGTATTTTAAAAAATCATATTTTAGAAAATCATATTTTTATTTTGCTATCATATCTATATAAAATTTTACTTTTATTTTTAAAAACCATATTTTTATTTTTAAAAATAATGCTTATTTTTATTTTTAAAAATCATATTTTTATTTTTTAAAATAATACTTTTAATCTATGCTATTATATAAAAAAACTAAAAAGAAAAACATACAAAAAGACCACTTTAAACAATTTTATTATATACATTGATTACCATAAATTAATTAACTATATAATTAGTTTAAAATTAAGGATTTATACCCTTCTTTTTCCTGATCCCCTCCTATAGAAAACAAACCCCTAGCTGCCATCGTTCATCTCCCACACGTGCCACTGAGAAGTAGTCGTACCCCGATCAGACCCCCTGACCTTTAAGCCCTCCGTTGTTGCTTCCGTCGCCGGAGTCAACGCTGGACTCGATGCTCCCTTGGCCACTCAATTCACCTGTAAACGCGCCAGGTTTGAGGGGAAAATTCTTCTAATCCACTGAATTAAACTCAATCCTTACCGTTGGATTAATAGTTCATGAGGAGTTGAACGCTTTGTAGTTGAAATCACTTGAAATTATTAAGTGGATAAGGAAAATTTTGGTGAGGAAAATCGGATTCAATCGGCCTTTGTTTTTGAGCAAACGACGACCGCTGAAAAATGGCAATTATAATTAGGGTTTAAAGTTATTATATTTTTTTTTTATTAATTAATTCAAAAATAGCTTGTTTAATCTACGAACTCCAAATCGAACACGACGACTGTCGCCCCTAGCTAAATACCCCCATTCTGAACACAATGGGATATGTTTCGTAAGCACTTCGACTATTTTGATCAGTTTTTATCAAAATTAAAATATAAATCTATATATATTTAATTCAAATGTACATTTCAATTTACCGAGGCCACATACTGACTCCTAAAATTACAGAAAAATAATATATAGATTTTTTTGATGATACGGTCCTAAAAAACTAATTTTGTTGAATTTGGAGATCTTTTGAAAAATGGTCATTTTCCGGTCGATCCAATTCAATTGAAAATGACAAAACACGTTTTCTTTTGCCCCACTCACATATTGATTCCAAAAATTATGAAAATTTGAATACAACAATAATTTGACATTTTGGATCTAACGAAAGTGGTTTCTTCAAAAATGGAGACCGTTTGCAAAATGTCTATTTTTAAGGGTTATATATTATATTAAAATATATATAAATTCCATAGCAATTATTTTAAATTTTAAACTGGACATAACTTTTTATTCCTATTATGAAATATGAAATTTTCACATTAATTTGAAAGATATAGTTAAACAGATTCAAATATTTCTGGTTTTACTAAAATCCGATTTATTTTGAATCATGTACATTCATTTGAAATTTGAAATCGAATTTTCAAACTGCCGTGCCATTTCAGGCTCGTTATATAATTAAAATAAATTTATTCATTCTAACTTTGATTTAAATAAATTTTTAGTTGTTATTATTTAAAAAAATCATTTTAAATATTCAAAATCCATTAAAATTGCAAAATTAAAAATTTTAAATTGGTTGTGAAAATCCGGGTTATTACAGAATGCCTTATTAACTCAACTAAAAAGATAAAGATTTAGAATGAGTCAAAGGAAGGTTGTAACTGACTATAGGGGATGTTTTGTTTTCAAAACTAACCTTTTGATTTTTGAAAAATGCATTTTCTTTTGAAAATAATTCTTTTAAAAAAAACTTTAATAATCTAGGTAACCTTAGGCATTAATACCAAATGTAACACCCCACATTCCTTAATATCACTCGTATGAGGAATTCACTAAGAAATTATGGATAATTGTAGGTATAAAGACATAAAACATCACAAAGACTAAGATTTCACATGACATAAAATAAGGAATTTATAGGGGAAGAAGAAGCTTCCATGTTTTGGATACAAAACCATCTTTGTTTCAATTAATCAAATAGTTTAAAAATGTCATGTCGCAAAATCCCATTCAAAAACAACATCAAAGTAAAATAATAATATCCTCAAATAGTAAAAAGGATACAATATAATCTTGGAAACAGAATATGAACTAGTACATCTTGCACAAATCCATCATGACAAAGCTAGTAAAGAAATCTGAACTATGAACTTTCTCCCTGTAAGCCAGGGGAGAAGAAAAGAGAAAGGAAGAAAGGAAATGGGTCAGACATAAAGACTATTGAGCTGCTATGATTACCAGTCTGACTACTAAGTTAAGTAAAGCAGATAAGTAATGGTTCTAGTATCATAAAAGGATAAGTGTATGTACATATCTAAAAGTGAATGATAACTGATATGAACTAATATAAAGGATTAGATATATTTATAAAAGAGACAATGATGATAGTAATGAACATTCTTAAAATGATTGACTGTTTTATACTTCTGCAATTTCAGACAGAAACATATAATTAGGAAGGAATTTCCTAATAATACACATCGAACGGCTTCTTAAATAGGATGTGAATAATCTGTGCCAACTATGGCATTAAGGGGTTACTAGTCCTAAACCCATCAACTAAAAGGACACAACCTTAATCACAGGCGTTACAACGTCTTATCTTCACTGTTTGGATCCATGCACGCTTATGACTCCGTCGGAATGCACCCGTACCCACATCTTGTTTGAACCTCTTACTATCAAGTTCAGTTAAGCATGCCTTGACCCAACCTAGTACCAGGCCCTGTTTATGACCAAGGAATACTAACTGATACGGGTCTCACTCAAAATACATATGACACAAGCCTCCCCGAGAATTGGTCCCCAATCTAATTACGTTTTCCATGAGCCCCTTATATCTCAAAGGAATGAGCCCCTCCCCACTTATTAATTGTAACTCTACACCTCTATACTCGCGTTAGCCAAGGCCATTGCAAGCAACGGTGTCAAATATCCCGAAGAATAAGGCAGTTGAGGAGCGACCATCTGTATATTAGCTTTGAACGAGTGTTAAATATATCGGATAATGTGTTCTACTTTAAAATTTCTCAAGAGGAAATCCGACACATCTAAATCAAATTCAAGTCTACTACACAGTGGCTATATATAGTTCGGAAAGCAATATAAAATACATAACAATAAAATCAGAGTCAGACATAGATATTCACATCATTATGGCGGACATAGATATGAATATAACACATGAGTGTAAATACAATATAGTGGTCATAGTCAATCCACTATACAACAAAAGAATAGATACGAGGCTACTCAAAATAATATCTACACAAAGGAGTCTCATATAGATATAACCCAAAAAGTACAACACTAAAGTAGTTAGCCCAAAAGTGGAGCATAGTCCATGCTGGAGTCAAGAAGAATCACCCGAAATACCTCAGTCTGACACGAGTATTATTTACACCAAGATAAACAATAAACAGATCAGTCAAACCATTCTTATTCATAACAGGAGACAACATTAGGATAGTTAACATAAATGACATGATAAGGATAAACAGGAAGATTCATAAATAACATGAAATGCATGATGTTAACATATATAAAAATTTCATTGAAGTCTCACCACAAGAAAAGAGCATACAACAATAAGAATTGACAAATAAATGCCAAACGTAAATCAAATCGACGTGCATCACATCGAAGTAATCAAGAATCCAGAAATCACTGGAAATCCAGAAAACATCAGAAAAAGAGGCATGGTCATAGAAGATGAGATATGATCTCTAGGTAGCAAACCCAAAAGTTGAATCAAAGCTCCCACAAAGCCGGGTCGTGACCCCGGTAGAGAGAAATCACATAATGAAATCTTTGGAAATTCAGAAGAAACAAAAAAAGAGGCATGTTCATAAAAGGTGAGAAACGATCTTTAGGTAGCTAGCCCACATATTTGAGCCGATGCCCCCTACGAAGCCGGGTCGTGACCCCGAAAGAATGAAAACACATAAATCGTGAAATCTCTAGAAAACACCATAAATCATAGAAAGTTTGGTTCGAAGTCCCATAGGTGAAATCCAAGAAATCGTAAATCCCATTATGGCGATCGAGGGCCACAAAAACAAAAATCATAAAGGTTGGACCGAAGTCCTAGAAGTGAAATCCACGAATCGTATATCCCACTCGGGCGATCGAGGAGCACAAAACATAAATCATAAAGGTTGGACCGAAGTACCAGAAGTGAAATCCAAGAACTGTAAATCCCACTTGGACGATCGAGGACCACGAAACACAAGTCATGAAGGATCACATCGATCCAGGTGAGTATAAATTACACTGAGGTAGTTAATATAATAAAATAGCTAAATGTCCCATAACCACTCGTTATTCCCGAATACTTACGAACCCATTGTCGGTTCATACTCAGAACAGTGAAAATCACCACATATGTTCAAACGAAAGAGTCCAAGAGTTATTCGCCGAAGTAAACATATAAGGGGTCATAGTCCTCAGTTTTACTAAGGTAAATAAACTAAATTTCTGGTTTGGTCGATAGGAGAAGGAATTGTATATAAATCAATAGAATCAGAACCGGGTTTAGAAACCGAATTTGTTTTAAAAGGATTTGAATTTAAAAACTGATTAAACGTTGGTTCGATGCCCATTGATAATATAAAACCCCATTATTCATTGTGGTTCAATTATTCATAAAAACCGTCGCCGTAGTGAATGGAACACAGAAATCATATAATGTAAACCCACATTTCAGGGTATCAAAATGATTTGAAAGCCATATGAGATGGCGCATAAACGACGATCCGAACGAGCTCAAGATCACCATGACATGCGCCGGGGAGGGTCGAAGAAGGAGGTCGGGAGGACACAGAGTCGCACGCCTCGACGTGTGACCAACAAAAAAGGGGGGAAAGAAGTGACTGGGCCTGGGCTTATGCCCAGGCTGGTCACCGGTCGAATGGTCCAGGGGAGCCGATTGACCGTTTTGGTGTAGAGCCCCAACCTGTCGACCAATCCACTTGGGCCGGTCGACCGGTTTTGCCTTGGCATGAGCCCAGGCACCTGTGACGGAGGATTTGTCCCTAATCACGACCACTCCTCTGCACTCCTCTCCGTCCTTGTGACGACACTTTCTGGTACATGCACACCTCTCATTCAAACCGGAGGCGAGCGTGATTCAATTCATATTCACATGAAAATTTTCAAACCAAATTTCAATAAAACTTGAAATCAACTTATATTCAAGAATCATCCACGAACCAAATTAATTCAAGCTATCATGATAATCATAAATAGTCTACAACTACGCTTGTACAAGCTTAAAGCTTGTGGCATTGATGTGAGTTCACAAAGAGCTCACCTTTGACTTAATGATGGATAAATGAAGGATCTATGAGCTTGAAAATTATTGAGAGGCATTTAGACGAGGCAAGAACACTCTCACTTCAACCAAACATAAGAATCTTCAACCTATGATCATATGAACATGATTTCTAAGAATTAGTTCATAGGAAATAACACAAATTCAAGAGGAATAGGGTTGGAGAAGATAGAGATGGAGCTTACCTAAGCTTCTCCATGGATATGTACAAGATTTCAACAAGAATCAGAGCTTCTAAGATTAACTAGGGCTTAGGGAATTTCCATTTCCCTTTCCTTCTCTCATTTCTATTTCTTTGAAGTGTTGGAGAATGAATGAAGAGGAGTAGGCTGTGGGAGGTGCTAAGTAGGGATGAAATGGGTTAGTTTAGCTAACCCAAGCCCTACCCGATGTCCCAAATTTCACAATCTCCAAACGTATCAAAGTTTATACTTTTCGAACTCCTAAACGATGTTTTGAACTCAATGGAAGTGGTTTCGGGTCCAAATTCAACCGTATGCAAAATGTGACTTTCTGGATACACATTCAATTAACGATTAACGACGTTATATTTAAATAAAATACTTAAATTTATTATCATCAAATATGCGGGTTGTTACAGACTTCCCCCTTGAAGAAATTGCGTCCTCGCAATTATTTAAGGAAAAATTCAAAGATAACAATCCAGCATATTACTATGAATTGGTATACATAATTATAATGAACTAAGAATCACTTATGAATTATTACAAGAATTTTAAACTTGGAGTTATGAATCACTATATAACTTATGTTTATACATGTATAATGCTCAAATAAAAGTCACGAACGTATATGAGAGACTAGCATATTCTTTTTCATAAGTGATTTCAACAAATTAAAATTTCCTTACTCAAATTCTAACCATTCAATATGAACTAATAAACATATCAAATTAGAAGTTGGTAATATCGACTATCCAAAATCGTCAAACGTTCCCTATCATATTTTGGCTAGAGGGTTTTACTCGTCAAAATTTCCTCGAAAGTATTCAAGCTTATTATATTTTCATACATAGAAAAGGATAAGTGATCTCATTGGGGAAATAAGATCATGAAATAAAAAATCCGGGCTACATATCCGAAATAGGAAATATTAGCATGTTTTCTAATATTTCAAAACAAGTACATTGGAACTTTTAAGTTTCTAATAAACCCCAAAAATCTCAAATTTGAAATATTAGTACGTCCTCTAATATTTCATGAACAATGTCTAAATAATATAAACAGGATAAATGGTACAAGCTGAAAGAATTTCATCAAGCTTGAAACTTTTGGTTTTCAAATACCCAAAAATATCATCAACAAGGATGACCTCCGAAATTGTGTTCATTAAGGTTAACAAAATAAATCAAAATATTTGTTAACCACGATGACAATACAAGCACACAAACAAGGGATTGGTGAAAATCGATCGCTAAGTCAAAAAGTGAAATGACTATAGCACAATTAACTTATCGAATAGATCATTAATCCAAGGTAAGGATTATATTAAGCTTGTCAAGGTCACCAAGCTTAAAACATTCCATTGGATCTCTCCACAAAATAGCTTCCCTTTATCCTTAGTGGTTAGCCACTAAGGAGGACAATCAAATAAATAAATTGAATCACAAAAATAAAAAATCAAATTTTGAAATCAATTAATCACAAAAGTTTTACCCAAAAATGGGTGCAAGGATCCCAAAAATTCACAAGTAATGTGAAATACAACGAGTCATCATTCTTAAGGTCACTCTCATTATTATGAGAATTTACAAACAAAAGGCAGCTAATGAATCTAAATTAGAAATGTTAAGAACAACAAAAATCTGTCTCACAAATGGGAGATGTCGAAGATGGATAATATTCTCAGAAAATAATATGCAGATCTCAAAATGGATGGGTCAATACATTTCGAGAATCACGACGAAACTAAGACAAACAAGACATGCAATAAGCATGGAAAGAATAGCTGCATAAAGGAGAGTTAATCATCCATAATTATCACCTGAAGGTTTTAAACTATATCGGAATAGACTTGAAGGATATCGAGTTGATAATTTACGTTTTAGAGTCGTGAATCATAATCGAACTAATATCGAGGGTCAAACCCGAATTAATGAGTAAGTAGATTCATAAAATAGAGTGCACGGGCTCTAGAATGATCTCTAATGCAATTCACATTAAACAATGAGAATAGAGTCAATTAAAGATCAATATTCAGTGAATCAAATAAAAATCAATGTCGATGAATCGAGCTGCTGGAATCTGTGAATTCGTAAAGCTGAAGTTCACAAACGAAGTCCGAACGGCCCGAGCTCTGGCCGGGAAAGAGCCTTGATGGGGGTAGACTGTGGACCGAGGTCTCTTTGGTCCACAGCAGAAAACTGGTCGACCGCTCAAAATGGGGCGGTCGACCGTTTTTCACATAGAAACAAAACTTGTCAACCGGCCTATTTTGGGCTTGTTGATTGGTTCTGAACTGGGTCGTTGCCCAGGTCAAGCCTATGGGGATTCACCCCCTATGAGTGTCCGTAGTCGATCACTAAGGCACATGACTTCTTTGGGGCATCAAAGAGACCTCTCTGATCCGCCGTATTGACTCGCAACACTTAAATGCATTGGTTTTGATTGTTGGTTCTGAAACGAACAAAATTCCAAACCCAAAACGAATAAATGCGATAAAATCGAATTGTGAAGCCTTAGAACACGACGGGTGCAACAATGGTACTTCACAACCCCAATTAATCGACTTATGACATCGAAGTAATGTAAATATATATAAGGTAGTCATTACGAAAACGATGGATTCATTAATAACACAAAATCACACAAACACTGTAAGTTGATCTGCGTAGACTACAATTGCCTTGACAAGGTTGCTGACACCTCCCAAAAGCAATTTGATGAAAACAACAAGGTTGCTGACACCACCCAAAAGCAGTTTTGTCTATAATAGTTAGGTTGTTGACACCTCCCAAAAGCAATGTTGTCATCCATGAGATTGGAAAAACATAAATTGTCCATAAATGATCAAAAGATCAAAATGATCATCAACGATCAACCAAGAAAGCGTAATTTACATTAAGCTAGTAAATAAGCGAGTTTAGCCAAATGCCCCACAACCACTGACTAAACTCAAATATTCACGAACCAATTGCAAACTCCACTATAACAATGCATAAATGATCATAGCATAATTGCAAAAATGCATAAACCAAAGGTTATTCAAGGAAACATATAGACGACCATCATAGCCAAGCATAAGAAGAATGGAAGCAAATTCAAAAAATTCTTATTTCGAAATATGAAAATAAACCCCGATGATGCTGCAGTCATGGCCAACGTTATTTTCTTTAAATATATCGAGTTTGACATCCAATAATGGAATTATATTTCAGTTGACCAAGTCCAAAAATTAACTGACAAAGTAAACGCAAGTGTGTTGACCCACTCGTTCTTACCAAGACATTTAATTAAATTCCTTATTCAATCGAAAAAGTAAAATTACTTGTTTGAAACAAGTAACACACAAAAGCAAAAGAGAATATGTAATCATTACCTAAAGAAAACTTAAGTCATATCAATAGAAAAATAAATGGGTAATGAAAACTCAAGGTAGCATGTAAGAATTTTCACAAAATAAAAGTTTTGAAAATCTACATACTTAGATATAAAACAAGCCCCCTCTATTTCCTAAGAGCATGGTTCCCTTGTATGCACTTTTTTCCTTACCAAAATTAAGATATCTCAAATTCATAGCTAAAAATTCAAAATATGAAAGGTGTAAAGGATATATATGATGGTCAAATATATCCCATTCTCAAATTATTATTTCATTCAAATCCCTACGGTTGCAAATGAACGATCAATACTAATTATTTGCCTCGCCATTTATTTATTTAATGTTTCTAATGCTATGGCTCAATGGCGATGCACATCATTAATATTTAATATGGGGCTTGTGTCAGAATCATCACATTGAAGTGTTCAGAAGCTCCTATTGATATCATGGCATCCCACTTCTCAATCAGAACTTCTAACATACTCCATGGACAAAACTCAACACGATAAAACAGATTACTTCCAAATAGGGATGCAAATTTATAAATAAATAGTCAGAGGTGCAACCACTTATTTACGAACTAAATTTGTAGTCGTGCATAAATAAACAATTATTTCATAATGCTTAGCAGAAACAATTTTTCTCATTTTCGCCTCGCAAAGCTAATCTCAAACGGATTAGTGTCTTACTTGGCCAAAATAATTTTATTAAACCGTTTTATAAAATAATTTAGTAATCTTCAAAATTAGGTCTCAAAAGTCATTTGAACCTAAACATAGAGAATAGTTTCTAAATTTCTACTCAAGAATAGGGGCGGGACTCTAGACTTGTTAAGGCCAAGATTTCACAAAGGTGAACTCAAATAAATTTGATTGGTCAAACAAGGATCACACTATAAGATAGGATATGACGGGTCCTAAGACTCGATCTAAATCCTAAACACGATTTCCTAAGAGATACTTAGGACAATGATCCTTGCCATAATATCTTATATTGTTCCTAACCTGGCTTTGATACCAACTGTAATGCCCCACCTCTATACTCACGTTCGCCAAGGCCATTGCAAGCAACGGTGTCAACTAACCTAAAGAATAAGGCTGTTGAGGAGCAACAATCTGTATATTAGCTTTAAACGAGTGTTAGTTATGTTGGATAATGTGGTCTACTTTTAAATTTCTCATGAGGAAATCTGACACATCTAAATCAAATTCAACTCTACTACACAGTGGATATATATAGTTCGGAAAGTAATATAAAATACATAACAATAAAATCAGAGTCAGACATAGATATTCACATCACTAAGGTGGAAATAGATATGAATATAACACATGAGTGTAAATACAATATAGTGGTCATAGTCAATCCACTATACAACAAAAGAATACGTTCGGGGCTACTCAAAATAATATGTACACAAAGGAGTCTCATATACATATAACAAAAAAAGTACAACACTGAAGTAGTTAGCCCAAAAGTGGAGGATAGTCCATGCTGGAGTCAGGAAGAATTACCTGAAATACCTTGGTCTGACCCGAGTATTATTTACACAGAGAAAAAAAATAAACGGATCAGTCAAACCATTCTTATTCATAACAGGAGACAACATTAGGAGAGATAACATAAATGCCATGATAAGGATAAATAGGGAGATTCATAAATAATATGAAATGCATGATGTCAACATATACAAAATCTCATTAAAGTCTCACCACAAGAAAAGAGCATATAACAATAAGAATTGACAAATAAATACCGAACATAAATCAAATCGATGCGCATTGCATCGAAGTAATCAAGAATCAAAAAATCACTAGAAATCCAGAAAACATCAGAAAAAGAGGCCTGGTCATAGAAGATGAGATACGATCTCTAGGTAGCGAACCCAAAAGTTGAGCTGAAGCTCCCCACAAAGCCGGGTTGTGACCCCAGTATAGAGAAATCACATAATGAAATCCTTGGAAATTCAGAAGACACATAAAAAGAGGCTTGTTCATAAAAGGTGAGAAACGATCTCTAGGTACCTAACACATATGTTTGAGCCGAAGCTCCCCACGAAGTCGGTTCGTGACTCCGGAAGAGAGAAAACACATAAATTGTAAAATCTCTAGAAAACATCGTAAATCAGAGAAAGTTTGGACTGAAGTCCCATATGTGAAACCCAAGAAATCGTAAATCCAACTAGGGCGATCGAGGACCACACAAACATAAATCATAAAGGTTGGACCGAAGTCCTAGAAGTGAAATCCAAGAATCGTAAATCCCACTCGGGCGATCAAGGACCACAAAAACATTAATCATAAAGGTTGGATAGAAGTCCCAGAAGTGAAATCCAAGAATCGTAAATCCCACTCGGGCGATCGAGGACCACGAAACACAAATCATGAAGGATCACATCGATCCGGGTGAGTATAAATTACACCGAGCTAGTTAGTTGAGACGACCCGAAATCCCGTTCTCACGGAAACAAGGGTTATCTTTGGAATATAGCACAGAAACAGATAATTGCATAACAGAATTAAATAAATACACCAGATAATGAACAATAGAATATACTGGATAAAAGTAATCATCAGAGTTACACAGTATACAGGATCTTACTTAGTACAAATACAGTTCAGCTATACTTAAATGTCTACAGCGGAAATAAACAAAATATGTACAATATGAGCTGAACAGCATAAAAAGAAATAAATGATAGAATCCATCTTCAGCTCCAGCTATCCAGAAAGAACCAGCTAAACCTGAATACAAGGCTGCCCGTGTAGAAAAAGGGGCACCCGAGTTTGAAAGTGAAACAAACTACGAGTCAGTCATGGGACTGGTATGAGAAATCCACTCAACACATATATAATTGGCTAATCACAGGACCACGCCACTTTCGTGGAACGGGTTTACTCCATTGGATTGCCAGTGCTTTTAAAACAAATCTTTCTTTTAAACATCGCTATGCTTTTTATAAAAATGAAGTCATTATAAGACTCAGTTCCCATCACACAATGCAACGCAAACCGGAGGATAGAGTTTTACCTTATAATGGCCAAAATATGCTTGATACGAATAAAACAAAGGCATTTGATATTATTCCTAGTGTTTATATGTTTTGAAAACAATTTCAAATCATAACTATCAATCATAGACGACATGAGCGTCCCATGCCACTATGTCGCCAAATATATATATATACAATTGAAACCGCACGATCACGTATTTGGAAATTGGATTTCCGTCATGAACCAAGGCAAAAGATAGTCCTTACCGAATTCGAGACGCTCCAGCCCGTGTCTCAGGAACAGCCGCAACTGCCCCTTGGAGCGACAGGGCCGGTCCACCGATGTGGATTATTATACCTGAACACTACGTCTCCCCGCCCTTTGGGGCGTAAATGAGCCAACGAATGACTCCATCGGACTCGGATCGTCCGATCAAACCGAGGCGCCTCGCAACAGCAACAACCACATAGGTGAAAAGTATATAAATGTCAGGGATGGTAGGTCACTGACACCACCCTAGCTAGAAAGAAACGCATGCCCTCCCTGAGGTCCTTCTCCCGTTTTAGGTTAATACTGGGGTGTGAGGCTCGCGAATTCACGTTATACACAAAGCTACGCCACACAGGCGGTGCTTTGATCATCACCACAAGACTTTTCTTTTCAACAGAAGCCCTGATCACTGCATCTTAGCATGCCACACAGGCAATTCATGCCATGCGACTGATGTCCGTCGATATACAATCTCTGAGCTCGTGCGACTCAGAGAAGGGCGTTAAGCAAAAGAATAAATTCTCCGCCACCAAACAGATGTATATTTAACAGAAATCAATCAACACAGAATAAACTCCAATGTCAGACACCCAGTCCATTTACAAGTCCGTTCTGGGTCTGAACGAAACCGGAGGCACTAAATACCTCGCAAACCCTTCGATCACCACGTACGTCTGGACGATCACCACTCATTATCCATATTTCGGGATGCCTCCCAATCAGGACCTCGGTTACCATCCAAACGAGGTGAAGATCTCCGGCTTCGACCACCGTCTTCATCTTCGAATTTCAATCGTCGGTCAATTATTCGAAATGAGAATTAACTCGGCCTTTTCGAATAATTCACGTATATTTAGAATTCCAAATCGATTTATTTCAATGGTTAAATTATTCGACAACACCAATATTGTTCTTTAATGTAATTTTCACACCAAACACATTCAACCATCAAAAGCCACATAAATCGAGCAAATTCAGTTTATTTCCATTCCATATCGCTTATGATATTTTATAACTATTTATCGCTATTTTTATTTATTTTAAAATAGCTAATTTATTCAAAACGACGCTTCGGGCCATAAAGCGGCCGTGGCGCTGTTTTTCTTCAGATTTGATTTACACATATCTGAAAATCTTACCGTCGGATCTTCACAAAATTTACATCATTAAAAAGGTCTTTTCAAAACGAATCCAACGGTTCCAGTTTCGGGAAAATCCGACGGTCGGATCTCCCGGTACAATCGTTTGAATTTTCGATTCCAAATTATGAACTGCAGCGTCGTTATTCGATTAAATATATAATTATATTTATATATATATAAATATAATCGCTTCTGGCGCTGTTTTTCTTCAGATTTGAATTAAACATTCCAGACAATCCAACCGTTGGATTTTTACAAGGTTGGTGCCGTTGGGAAGATATTTCCAAGGCGTACCCGACGGTAGAGGTTTCGGGAAAATCCAATGGTCGGATTTCCCGTACTAGTTGTTTGAAATCATGGTTTCAAAATACGAACTGCACGGCTTCGTTTTGTTTTAATTTTATTTATATTTATATATTTATATAAATATAGTTCATTCAATGATTTCCATATCGCTTTCACTTCAAATATTTTTCTAACACCTTAAAATTTTGGAAAATTTCGCCATAACCTCCCCTGCACCGGGAGCATCGGGAAATCGCAAATAGCTTTCCCGGTCCTTCTAATCTCAAAAAGAAAAAGAAAAAGCCAAGCGGCTAGCCAACAGGCTCATAAAATCATCACCCAAACAAAGCAGTAAATGTGTACCTATTTGTCGGGCACAAAATTTTATTCCTCTTCTCTAGCCCCTTTGCTATAAACTGTTCAATGAATATGCATGTACATATATATACAGTTCTTATCACTTATCATTTTCTATTCAACTTCATATTTGATTTCTGTTTGGTTTAAGGACACCATTCATTCTAATGTTACATAAACAGGTGCAAATCATTTCATTAGTTAATTAATGAATATTTCAACTCATATATGTTTATTTTGAACAAGTGGCTATTTTTAACACTTCACATTTCAACGATTTATGCATACAATAAAAATGTGATTTTTATTGTAAAACAATTCATTTCAAAACACTATTTTTCTATATAGTTCAAGTTGGTGATAAAAATGGGATTTTTATCATCAAACAATTTCTTTTAAAACGAGATTATTTTACATAGTTCATATAGTCGATAAAAGGTGATTTTTATTATCAAACAATTTATTTCAAAATATGAATACCATTCAACACATGAATTTCTAATCAACGAATGAATATCAATTCAACACATGAATGTTTTCTATAGTTTCTATATATAGATAAAAATGTGATTTTTATTATCAAACAATTTATTTCAAAATATGAATACCATTCAACACATGAATTTCTAATCAACGAATGAATATCAATTCAACACATGAATGTTTTCTATAGTTTCTATATATAGATAAAAATGTGATTTTTATTATCAAACAATTTATTTCAAAATATGAATTCCATTCAACACATGAATTTCTAATCAACGAATGAATATCAATTCAACACATGAATATTATTCAAAATTTCGACAGCATAACGGCAGGGTAGTTAAACCGGGACCGTCCCTAGTACGGCTCCTCGCTCTACCTTAAAACCTCGCGGTTTTTGACAATGGGGATCATGCATCTAGTTCGCACGCAGGCGGCATGTATATATTTATTTCATTTCCACAAACTAATCCTATGTGGTTTCAACCAAATATTTCACAATCACAAATGGGTATTTTTCAACCACAATCAACCAATATCAATCACAAACAATCCCAAACAACCATTCTCTATCAATCAATTTTCTCAACCATTTCAACCAATAAATATCGTCCATGGTTTGTGGACGAGGGGCGTATATATATATATATAGATATATATTTATATATAGCAATTCACTTTCATTTCACACATATATAATATTTTTAAATCAGAAATCTCACCAATAGCTATCCAACTACTACGACTCTTCCTTTAGAGAAATCTTCGCCAATCTCGCCTTTTTGTCGCTTTCGCCCGTATTCTCTACATATGTAAAAATCGAATTTTTACTATGTTATTCAATATATATAAAAATCGAATTTTGACTTCGCTATTCAATATATAAAGATCATATTTTAAAAATAAAGATTATATTTTTAATATTCCTATGATGTAAAAATTATATTTTTATTGCTTTAAAAATATAAGAATCATATCCTACTTCTTCTACTTAATAAAAATTCCGTCTTTTCTATTTTAAAAATAGGATCTTTTCTATTCTAAAAATCTGATCTTTTCTATTTTAAAGTTTAAATCTTTTTCTATTCTAAAGTTTAAATCTTTTCCTTTATAAAGTTTAAACCTTTTTTTTTTAAAAAAAATCAGTTTTATATGCCTTATATAATTCAGTTTTAAATCTTTATAAAATTCAGTTTTACATTCTAATTAAAATCAGTTTTTAAATCATTATGAAATTCAGTTTTACATTCTAATTAAAATCAGTTTTTAAATCATAATTAAAATCAGTTTTACATTCTAATTAAAATCAGTTTTTAAATCATAATGAAATCAGTTTTACATTCTAATTAAAATCAGTTTTTAAATCATAATGAAATCAGTTTTAAATCCTAATTAAAATCAGTAATATTCAGAATTAAAGATAAAATAAAAATACTTACTTTGATCTGCGAGGGGGGGGTTTGCGTCAGGTGGGGCGCTGGAGGTGTTGGAGGAGGGACGGCCTTCAGTTCGTCGGCAGTGGCGTCTCGAACGGGGCTCGCGATGGCTTCGGGGGGGGGGGGGGTCGGATTGAAGGAGGAGGAGGGAGCGAGAGCAAGGAAGAGGGGGGAAGAAGATCGGAGGGCGCGGTGGAGGTTTTGACCGATGGTGAAGGCGGCGGCTGCTGCTGTTGCTTTCTTCTTCTTCTTTTTTTTCTGTTTACTGAAATCGGGGGGCCAAGAAGAAGAAAAGGGAGGGAATTAAAATAATATTTTTTTCCCTTTTTATTATTTAATTATTTAATTTTGCAAAAAGGTTGACTTTTACATACGACCTCGAAACGAGTCCTACCGCCTGTCGCCCATAGCGTTTTACCCCCATTCCGAACACAATGGGATATGTATCGCAAGCTGATTTGATCGTTACAATCAGTTTCCGTTGAATTTACATTTAAATCACTATATTGAATTTTAAACGTACATTTCAAATTACCGGGGCCACATACTAACTAGAAAAATTCTAGAAAAATATTTTCTAGCTTCGTATTGACGATACGGTCCTAACAAAACTAGTTTCGTCGAATTCTGAGACCGTTTGAAAAATGGACAATTTCCAGTCGATTAAAATCAACTGAAACCGGTCAAACGCGTTTCCCTTTGCCACGCACACATATTGATTCGAAAAATTATGGAATTTGAAACCTAGCAATAACTTGACACTGCGGATCCAACAAAAGTGGTTTCGTCGAAATCCGAGGTCATTTGCAAAATGTCCATTTTTAAGGGCCTGAATTCCATAGCGACTATTCAGAATTTTCAACTGGACATATCTTTCGATTCCCGCTATCAAATTTCGATTTGTCAGATTCGTTGGAAAGATATTATCAATTAGATTCCATTATTTTTGGTTTCACTAAAATCCGGATTGTTTTGCATCCGGTATATTCAATTGAAGTTTGAAATCGAATTATCGAACTACCGCGCCATTTTCAATTCTATATATAATTATAATTAATTATAATCGTTCTCAAATGTCGATTCAAACTCAGTTTTCATCGCCTTTATTTAAAATATTTATTTTAAATATTTAAAATCCATTATTTTAGCCAATTTAAAATTTTTAAATTGGTTCAGATTTTCTGGGTCGTTACAATCTCCCCCACTTAAAACTTTTCGTCCCCGAAAAGGAACAAAGTCAAAAGTGGTTTAATAAATCTACAATCACACAACACAACAACCAATCCAATTGTTTTTAACCTTTAAAAATATACTAATCACATTTTATACCCCTTTAAAAATCCTTCAGACCATATAATTAAAAGTGCACATCTATGAAAAGAAAATAACAATAGAGTAGAGAATTGAATGGTAGTGCAAAGTAGGGTAAATGTACCTGGCACCGGAGTCAATCAGAGATATCTACTCGGCATCTGGGATAAGCTTTCTGAATGCTCTCCTCGGTTTCCCAAGTACAATCTCGCGGATCTCCACTCCATTGCACTTTGACTAAGTGAACCTTCTTGTTCCTCAGCTCTTTGGTTGCTTTGCCGATAATCTTTAGCGGCTCACGCCTCACGGCTAATTCTGGAGTAATTTCAATATCTTGCTGAGCTGCTTCTTCCACGATCAAGTCTGGATCATGAACGTGCTTTCGAAGTTGAGATATATGAAACACATCATGAACTCCAGGCAACCAGTCTGGCAATTTAACTTTATATGCGAGAGTCCCAATCCGTTCCAGAATAGGAAACGGACCAATAAATTTGGGCGCTAACTTTCCAGTTTTACCGAAACGGATAACTCCTCTCATCGGCGATACTTTCAAATATACATAGTCGCCAACTTCAAAGGATATATCTCTTCTTCTTCTATCGGCATAGCTCTTTTGTCGGCTTTGAGCGGCGAGTAATCGCTTCTTAATAAAATCGACTTTGTCGGCAGCTTCTCGAATCATATCGGGACCCAACACCAGTCTATTTCCAGGCTCGACCCAACAAGCAGGAGATCGGCACGGTCTACCATACAATGCTTCGAATGGCGACATTGTCAGACTCGCCTGGTAGCTGTTGTTATAAGAGAATTCAGCCAAATGCAGATGGTCTTCCCATGATCCACCGAAATCTAGAACACAAGCCCGCAATAGATCTTCTAAAATGCGATTCACCCTCTCAGTCTGACCATCTGTCTGAGGATGATAAGCGGTGCTCAAATTTAACTTTGTTCCCAGCTCGACTTGAAATGCTTCCCAGAATTTGCAAGTGAATATTGAATCTCTATCACTGACTATACTGAACGACACTCCATGTAGTCTAACTATTTCCCTGAAGTATATCTGCGCCAGACTCTGAGCAGTTCTGTTTGATCTGACAGGTATGAAATGGGCGGTCTTCGTGAAACGATCTACGATCACCCAAATACTGTCATTTCCTTTTCTGGTCCTGGGCAGACCATCAATGAAATCCATAGAAATATGCTCCCACTTCCAACCAGGAACTTCCAGTGGTTGTAATAATCCAGCCAATTTCTGCAGGTCGCTTTTGACTAGCTGGCAAGTAGGGCATCAACTCACATATATCGAGATGTCTCTTTTTAGCGACTTCCACCAGAATGTGCGTTTGATATCGTTATACATTTTATTCACACCTGGATGGATACTGAGCTTAGATTTGTGGCATTCATCAAGCACATCTCTTCTGATTTCAGGAATTTCTGGAACGCAAATTCGTCCTTCTAACCTCAGAATCCCTTCGTTGTCTAACTGGAAATCCGAAGCATTGCCTTCACGAATTCGCTGACTTATTCCTTTGATAAATTGGTCATCTTCTTGGAGAGCCGATATCTTATCAATCAACGAAGTCGCAATGATGAAACTGGCGATCATTTCATTCTTTCGGCTTAACGCATCAGCCACGACATTGGCTTTTCCTGGAGTATATATAATTTCAAAGTCATATGCTGCAAGAAACTCCAGCCAACGTTGCTGCCTCAAGTTCAAGTCCTTCTGAGTAAACAGATACTTTAACGACTGGTGATCTGTAAACAGTTCAAATCTCTCACCCAGAAGATAGTGCCTCCAAATTTTCAAAGCGAACACGATAGCCAATAACTCAAGATCATGAGTTACGTAGTTCTTCTCGTGTGGTTTCAGTTGACGGCTAGCATAAGCAATTACTTGGCCTCTTTGCATTAACACTGCGCCAAGGCCTTCTCTAGAAGCACCAGTCCAGACTTTTAAATCCTGGTTGCCATCGATGATGGTTAACACTGGAGCTGTGGTTAATCTCAACTTCAGCTCTTCAAAAGCCTCCTCACTTTCTGGAGTCCACTTGAATTTAGAATGCTTCTTTGTAAGCTTCGTTAAATGACCAGATATCTTCGAAAAGTTTTTAACGAACTTCCGGTAATAGCTAGCCAATCCAAGAAAACTGCGGACTTCAGTGGGAGTACTAGGCTGTTTCCAATTCTGAATAGCTGTGATTTTACTTGGATCCACAGCAATTCCTTCTTTCGATACGATGTGGCCCAGAAATTTTACTTCATCTTGCCAGAAGATACATTTGGAAAATTTGGCTTTCAATACATTCCGTCTGAGGATTTCTAGAACCTGTTCCAGATGCTTTTCATGTTCGGCCTTTGATTTAGAGAAGATTAGAATATCATCAATGAAAACCAGAACAAATTTATTCAATACTCCTCTGAATACTCTGTTCATCAGATCGACGAAGTAAGCTGGAGCGTTACATAAGCCGAACGGCTTTACTAACCACTCGTAGAATAGGTCGGGGCCTCTGAACGCTGTCATTGGAACACACTCTTCGACAATTCGAAGTTGATGGAACCCTGTAGCTAGGTCCATTCGTGAAAATACTTATGCGCCATTCAGACGATCCAACAAATCATCAATCCGCGGCAATGGATATTTGTTCTTTATTGTCTGTTTGTTCAGATCACGATAATCCACACATAGCCGTAGAGTACCGTCAGATTTTGGGACAAATACCACTGCTGCACCCCAATCAGAGAAACTAGGCCTTATCAGACCTTTCCATACTAGCTGTCTTGTTTGATTGTCTAATTCCTCCTTCTCTTTCAAGGACATTCTTCGAATAGCGTGAACTACCGGCCTTGCATTCGGAATCAAAGCAATCTTGAAATCTATTTCTCTCTGCGGAGGTAAGCGAACGACTTCCTCAAACACATCCGCATAATTCTTGACGACAGGAATGTCTTTGATGAGGTCAGGAATATTCTCTGTGACTTCAGGAACCTTTCCAATTTAGGCTGGAGAAACATTCAAAGCTGCCCAGAAGTCTTTTCTATTAGCAGTTGGGCCTTCACATGGTATGGTTATATAATTCCCCAATTGGGCCTTTGCTTTAACCACTCTCTCAGCGCATCTAACTTCCGCTTCATATTTGGTTAGCTAATCTAATCCCAGAATGATATCGAATTCATCAAAATTCATGACGATAGAGATAATAGGGAATTTATAGCAAGAAAAGGAGACAGATACTGCACAAATCCAACTGAGATTGATAGAACCCCCGACCGGATTTTGGACAGTCAATGGTTCCTTGAGCTTCCTCAAATTCAAATCTAGTTTCTTAGCGGCACACTTTGAAATAAAGCTTCGTGACGCGCCTGTGTCAAACAGTACTTTGACTGGTATGTTTTTGACAGTAAGCGTTCCTTCTAAAACATCAGATCTTCCTTGACTTGCTGAGGGATCAGAAGTTTCTGCTACTTCATTCACTTGAACTATTTCAGTCTTTTTCAACTGCCAGCAATCTTGCTTTACGTGACCAGCCTGATGGCAGAGATTGCATTTTCTATTCGATTGAAGTCCTTCTTGGGATTGAAGTGCACCTTTTAATCTCTTCCTTAAGGGTCCGCAGTTTATCGACAAATGCCCCTTCATATGGCAGTTAGAGCAAGTGGCGGTCTTTACTGGTTCCTTTTCAGATTTAGCCCTTTTTCTCTTAGCACTGGGCTTCTTACTGGCATCCGACTTTGTACTGGCCTCAGTACGATCAGTTTCAGACTCATTTCTATTGCTAGAGCTGACTTCTTCTTCGTACTGTAGCATACCTTTCTTGTCGAGATCTTCATACTGATAAGCCATATAAATCATTTCTGAGAAAGGAAGCTTTACATGCCCCAATACCTTATTCTGGTATTTCCTTTGAAGCCCGTGAATAAATCTCATATTTTTCCTCTTCGGATTTTGAATTAGATGAGGAGCAAAGTGAGAAAGTTCATT
The DNA here is from genome assembly GCA_030737875.1 of Allium sativum. NCBI lineage: Eukaryota > Viridiplantae > Streptophyta > Magnoliopsida > Asparagales > Amaryllidaceae > Allium > Allium sativum. The sequence goes on from CM060921.1 coordinate 115,868,159, forward strand.
GAATTTCTTATGATATTCTGGGATGGTTATATCACCTTGTATCAAATAAGAAAATTCATCACATAATCTCTCGGTTGCTTCGGGAGGAGTAAATCTTTCTAAGAAAATTACTTTGAATCTGCCCCAGGTGATATCACCTTCTGGATTATTTTTAATAATTGAATCCCACCAAAACAAAGCTTCTTCTTTGAGTGCCCAAGACGCCACTAGTCTTTTCTGATCGTCTCTAAGCTTTAAACCCTCAAAGATCTTCTCTGCAGAACGAATCCAAGCTTGTGTTTCCATAATGGACTCCTTGCCTAAGAATGGCGATCCACCAAGATTTCGAAATCTCTTGTATAGAACTTCTATATTGGATTCTGGCTGCGGGAGCACAACTGGCTCATTAGCTGGTCGAGCCCAATTGCTTCTTCTGTTCCTGTCACTCATTTTCTAGTACGTCTGCAATTAGCAGACAAAGTGTCAGGTCAACGGAAAAGATATTTGAAAATATAGAGGCAAATACTTGAATGTAAATGTGTCTATTGAGGTGTAATTTCATTCTGCTTTACTCATACTAGGATATTGCTGATCCTATCTGTATGGAGTTACCCGTCCTAGAACACTACTGGTTCTATTTCTAACGAGTTCGTTCAAATGTTATATTCCAGAACTAAGCTTAACCAAAGCTCTGATACCACGTTGAGACGACCCGAAATCCCGTTCTCACGGAAACAAGGGTTATCTTTGGAATATAACACAGAAACAGATAATTGCATAACAGAATTAAATAAATACACCAGATAATGAACAATAGAATATACTGGATAAAAGTAATCATCAGAGTTACACAGTATACAGGATCTTACTTAGTACAAATACAGTTCAGCTATACTTAAATGTCTACAGCGGAAATAAACAAAATATGTGCAATATGAGCTGAACAGCATAAAAAGAAATAAATGATAGAATCCATCTTCAGCTCCAGCTATCCAGAAAGAACCAGCTAAACCTGAATACAAGGCTGCCCGTGTAGAAAAAGGGCACCCGAGTTTGAAAGTGAAACAAACTACGAGTCAGTCATGGGACTGGTATGAGAAATCCACTCAACACATATATAATTGGCTAATCACAGGACCACGCCACTTTCGTGGAACGGGTTTACTCCATTGGATTGCCAGTGCTTTTAAAACAAATCTTTCTTTTAAACAACGCTATGCTTTTTATAAAAATGAAGCCATTATAAGACTCAGTTCCCATCACACAATGCAACGCAAACCGGAGGATAGAGTTTTACCTTATAATGGCCAAAATATGCTTGATACGAATAAAACAAAGGCATTTGATATTATTCCTAGTGTTTATATGTTTTGAAAACAATTTCAAATCATAACTATCAATCATAGACGACATGAGCGTCCCATGCCACTATGTCGCCAAATATATATATACAATTGAAACCGCACGATCACGTATTTGGAAATTGGATTTCCGTCATGAACCAAGGCAAAAGATAGTCCTTACCGAATTCGAGACGCTCTAGCCCGTGTCTCAGGAACAGCCGCAACTGCCCCTTGGAGCGACAGAGACGGTCCACCGATGTGGATTATTATACCTGAACACTACGTCTCCCCGCCCTTTGGGGCGTAAATGAGCCAACGAATGACTCCATCGAACTCGGATCGTCCGATCAAACCGAGGCGCCTCGCAACAGCAACAACCACATAGGTGAAAAGTATATAAATGTCAGGGCTGGTAGGTCACTGACACCACCCTAGCTAGAAAGAAACGCATGCCCTCCCTGAGGTCCTTCTCCCGTTTTAGGTTCATACCGGGGTGTGAGGCTCGCGAATTCACGTTATACACAAAGCTACGCCACACAGGCGGTGCTTTGATCATCACCACAAGACTTTGCTTTTCAACAGAAGCCCTGATCACTGCATCTTAGCATGCCACACAGGCAATTCATGCCATGCGACTGATGTCCGTCGATATACAACCTCTGAGCTCGTGCGTCTCAGAGAAGGGCGTTAAGCAAAAGAATAAATTCTCCGCCGCCAAACAGATGTATATTTAACAGAAATCAATCAACACAGAATAAACTCCAATGTCAGACACCCAGTCCATTTACAAGTCCGTTCTGGGTCTGAACGAAACCGGAGGCACTAAATACCTCGCAAACCCTTCGATCACCACGTACGTCTGGACGATCACCACTCATTATCCATATTTCGGGATGCCTCCCAATCAGGACCTCGGTTACCATCCAAACGAGGTGAAGATCTCCGGTCTTCGACCACCGTCTTCATCTCCGAATTTCAATCATCGGTCAATTATTCGAAATGAGAATTAACTCGGCCTTTTCGAATAATTCACGTATATTTAGAATTCCAAATCGATTTATTTCAATGGTTAAATTATTCGACAACACCAATATTGTTCTTTAATGTAATTTTCACACCAAACACATTCAACCATCAAAAGCCACATAAATCGAGCAAATTCAGTTTATTTCCATTCCATATCGCTTATGATATTTTATAACTATTTATCGCTATTTTTATTTATTTTAAAATAGCTAATTTATTCAAAACGACGCTTCGGGCCATAAAGCGGCCGTGGCGCTGTTTTTCTTCAGATTTGATTTACACATATCCGAAAATATAACCGTTGGATCTTCACCAAATTTGCATCATTAGAAAGGTCTTTTCAAAACGAATCCAACGGTTCCAGTTTCGGGAAAATCCGACGGTCGGATCTCCCGGTACAATCGTTTGAATTTTCGATTTCAAATTACGAACTGCAGCGTCGTTATTCGATTAAATATATAATTATATTTATATATATATATATAAATATAATCGGTTCTAGCGCTGTTTTTCTTCAGATTTGAATTAAACATTCCAGACAATCCAACCGTTGGATTTTTACAAGGTTGGTGCCGTTGGGAAGATATTTCCAAGGCGTACCCGACGGTAGAGGTTTCGGGAAAATCCAATGGTCGGATTTCCCGTACTAGTTGTTTGAAATCATGGTTTCAAAATACGAACTGCACGGCTTCGTTTCGTTTTAATTTTATTTATATTTATATATTTATATAAATATAGTTCATTCAATGATTTCCATATCGCTTTCACTTCAAATATTTTTCTAACACCTTAAAATTTTGGAAAATTTCGCCATAACCTCCCCTGCACCGGGAGCATCGGGAAATCGCAAATAGCTTTCCCGGTCCTTCTAATCTCAAAAAGAAAAAGAAAAAGCCAAGCGGCTAGCCAACAGGCTCATAAAATCATCACCCAAACAAAGTAGTAAATGTGTACCTATTTGTCGGGCACAAAATTTTATTCCTCTTCTCTAGCCCCTTTGCTATAACCTGTTCAATGAATATGCATGTACATATATATATACAGTTCTTATCACTTATCATTTTCTATTCAACTTCATATTTGATTTCTGTTTGGTTTAAGGACACCATTCATTCTAATGTTACATAAACAGGTGCAAATCATTTCATTAGTTAATTAATGAATATTTCAACTCATATATGTTTATTTTGAACAAGTGGCTATTTTTAACACTTCACATTTCAACGATTTATGCATACAATAAAAATGTGATTTTTATTGTAAAACAATTCATTTCAAAACACTATTTTTCTATATAGTTCAAGTTGGTGATAAAAATGGGATTTTTATCATCAAACAATTTCTTTTAAAACGAGATTATTTTACACAGTTCATATAGTCGATAAAAGGTGATTTTTATTATCAAACAATTTATTTCAAAATATGAATACCATTCAACACATGAATTTCTAATCAACGAATGAATATCAATTCAACACATGAATGTTTTCTATAGTTTCTATATATAGATAAAAATGTGATTTTTATTATCAAACAATTTATTTCAAAATATGAATACCATTCAACACATGAATTTCTAATCAACGAATGAATATCAATTCAACACATGAATGTTTTCTATAGTTTCTATATATAGATAAAAATGTGATTTTTATTATCAAACAATTTATTTCAAAATATGAATTCCATTCAACACATGAATTTCTAATCAACGAATGAATATCAATTCAACACATGAATATTATTCAAAATTTCGACAGCATAACGGCAGGGTAGTTAAACCGGGACCGTCCCTAGTACGGCTCCTCGCTCTACCTTAAAACCTCGCGGTTTTTGACAATGGGGATCATGCATCTAGTTCGCACGCAGGCGGCATGTATATATTTATTTCATTTCCACAAACTAATCCTATGTGGTTTCAACCAAATATTTCACAATCACAAACGGGTATTTTTCAACCACAATCAACCAATATCAATCACAAACAATCCCAAACAACCATTCGCTATCAATCAATTTTCACAACCATTTCAACCAATAAATATCGTCCATGGTTTGTGGACGAGGGGCGTATATATATATATAGATATATATTTATATATAGCAATTCACTTTCATTTCACACATATATAATATTTTTAAATCAGAAATCTCACCAATAGCTATCCAACTACTACGACTCTTCCTTTAGAGAAATCTTCGCCAATCTCGCCTTTTTGTCGCTTTCGCCCGTATTCTCTACATATGTAAAAATCGAATTTTTACTATGTTATTCAATATATATAAAAATCGAATTTTGACTTCGCTATTCAATATATAAAGATCATATTTTAAAAATAAAGATTATATTTTTAATATTCCTATGATGTAAAAATTATATTTTTATTGCTTTAAAAATATAAGAATCATATCTTACTACTTAATAAAAATTCCGTCTTTTCTATTTTAAAAATAGGATCTTTTCTATTCTAAAAATCTGATCTTTTCTATTTTAAAGTTTAAATCTTTTTCTATTCTAAAGTTTAAATCTTTTCCTTTATAAAGTTTAAACCTTTTTTTAAAAAAAATCAGTTTTATATGCCTTATATAATTCAGTTTTAAATCTTTATAAAATTCAGTTTTACATTCTAATTAAAATCAGTTTTTAAATCATTATGAAATTCAGTTTTACATTCTAATTAAAATCAGTTTTTAAATCATAATTAAAATCAGTTTTACATTCTAATTAAAATCAGTTTTTAAATCATAATGAAATCAGTTTTACATTCTAATTAAAATCAGTTTTTAAATCATAATGAAATGAGTTTTAAATCCTAATTAAAATCAGTAATTTTCAGAATTAAAGATAAAATAAAAATACTTACTTTGAGCTGCGAGGGGGGGTTTGCGTCAGGTGGCGGCGCTGGAGGTGTTGGAGGAGGGACGGCCTTCAGTTCGTCGGCGGTGGCGTCTCGAACGGGGCTCGCGATGGCTTCAGGGGGGGGGGTCGGATTGAAGGAGGAGGAGGGAGAGAGAGCAAGGAAGAGGGGGGAAGAAGATCGGAGGGCGCGGTGGAGGTTTTGACCGACGGTGAAGGCGGCGGCTGCTGCTGTTGCTTTCTTCTTCTTCTTTTTTTTTTTTTGTTTTCTGCTTACTGAAATCGGGGGGCCAAGAAGAAGAAAAGGGAGGGAATTAAAATAATATTTTTTCCCTTTTTATTATTTAATTATTTAATTTTGCAAAAAGGTTGACTTTTACATACGACCTTGAAACGAGGCCTACCGCCTGTCGCCCATAGCATTTTACCCCCATTCCGAACACAATGGGATATGTATCGCAAGCTGATTTGATCGTTACAATCAGTTTCCGTTGAATTTACATTTAAATCACTATATTGAATTTTAAACGTACATTTCAAATTACCGGGGCCACATACTAACTAGAAAAATTCCAGAAAAATATTTTCTAGCTTCGTATTGACGATACGGTCCTAACAAAACTAGTTTCGTCGAATTCTGAGACCGTTTGAAAAATGGCCAATTTCCAGTCGATTAAAATCAACTAAAACCGGTCAAATGCGTTTCCCTTTGCCACACACACATATTGATTCGAAAAATTATGGAATTTGAAACCTAGCAATAACTTGACACTGCGGATCCAACAAAAGTGGTTTCGTCAAAATCCGAGGTCATTTGCAAAATGTCCATTTTTAAGGGCCTGAATTCCATAGCGACTATTCAGAATTTTCAACTGGACTTATCTTTTTATTCCCGCTATCAAATTTCGATTTGTCAGCTTCGTTGGAAAGATATTATCAATTAGATTCCATTATTTTTGGTTTCACTAAAATCCGGAATGTTTTGCATCCGGTATATTCAATTGAAGTTTGAAATCGAATTATCGAACTACCGCGCCATTTTCAATTCTATATATAATTATAATTAATTATATTCGTTCTCAAATGTCGATTGAAACTCAGTTTTCATCGCCTTTATTTAATATATTTATTTTAAATATTTAAAATCCATTATTTTAGCCAATTTAAAAATTTTAAATTGGTTCAGATTTTCTGGGTCGTTACATTAATATAAGAAAATAGCTAAATGTCCCATAACCACTCGCTATTCTCGAATATTTACGAACCCGTCGTCGGTTCATACTCAGAACAGTGAAAATCACCACATATGTTCAAACGTACGAGTCCAAGAGTTATTCGCCGAAGTTAACATATAACGGGTCATAGTCCTCAGTTTTATTAAGGTAAATAAACTAAATTTCTCGTTCGGTCGATAGGAGAAGGAATCATATATAAATCAATAGAATCAGAACTGGGTTTAGAAACCGAATTTGTTTTAAAAGGATTTGAATTTAAAAACTGGTTAAACGTTGGTTCGATGCCCATTGATAATATAAAACTCCATTATTCATTGTGGTTCAATTATTCATAAAAACCATTGCCGTAGCTAATGGAACACAAAAATCATAAAATATAAACCCACATTTCATGGTTTCAAAACGATTTGAAAGCCATACGAGACGACGCAACAACGACGATCCGAACGAGCTCAAGATCGCGGCAATACGTGCGGGGAGGATCGACGAAGGAGGTCGGGAGAACACAGAGTCATGCGCCTTGGCGCGTGACTAACAAAAAAGGAGGGGGAAAGAAGTGACCGGGCATGGGATTCCGCCCAGGTTGGTCACCGTTCGACCGGTCCAGAGCGGTCGGTCGACTGTTTTGGGGCATAGCCTCACCCTGTCAACCAGCCCACTTGGGCCGATCGACCGGTTTTGCCTGGGCATGAGCCCAAGCACCGGTGACAGGGGATTCGTCCCCCGTCGCGACCACTCCTTCTCCGCGCTCCTCTCCGTCCTTGTGACGACACTTTCAAGTACATGGACACCTCTCATTCAAACCGGAGACGAGTGTGATTCAATTCATATTCACATGAAGATTTTCAAACCAAATTTTGATAAAACTTGAAATCAACTTACATTCAAGAATCAACCATAAACCAAATTAATTCAAGCTATCTTGAACATCATAAATAGTCTACAACTACACTTGTACAAGCTTAGAGCTTGTGGCATTGATGTGAGTTCACAAAGAACTCACCTTTGGCTCAATGATGGATAAATGAAAGATCTTTGAGCTTGAAAATGAATGAGAGGCTCTTAGACCAGGCAAGAACACTCTCACTTCAACCAAACATAAGAATCATCAACCTATGATCATATGAACTTGATTTCTGAGAATCAGGTCATATGAAATCGCACAAATTCAAGCGGAATAGGGTTAGAGAAGATAGAGATGGAGCTTACCTAAGCTTCTCCATGGATTTGCACATGATTTCAACAAGAATCAGAGCTTCTAAGATGAACTAGGGCTTAGGGAAATTCCATTTCCCTTTCCCTCTCTCATTTCTATTTCTTTGAACTGTTGGAGAATGAATGAGGAGGAGTGGGTTGTGGGAGGTGCTAAGTAGGGCTAAAATGGGTTAGTTTGGCTAACCCAAGCCCTACCCGAAGTCCCGAATTTCACAATCTCCAAACATATTGAAGTGTATACTTTCGAACTCCTAAACGACGTTTTGAACTCAATGGAAGTGGTTTCGAGTCCAAATTCAACCGTATGCAAAATGTGACTTTCTGGATACACATTCGATTAACAATTAACGACATTATATTTAAATAAAATACTTAAATAAATTATCGTCAAATATGCGGGTTGTTACATTAATCCAATGATTTAACTTAACCCATTTTAAGTTCATTAATAAGCCGAACAACAAACATGTTATTTCTAAGATTGTAATCAATGGAAGTAACCTACAAACCATTATCCTGCTTATGTTTATTAATGAGCCCAGCGACCCACTGGTCCTTTCTTAGATAATAATTAACGAAAGTAATTTACAACCACCTTTTTATTACCATGCCAATTATTATCCAATTACAAGTTGCAATAACATGTTTTACTTAATGTGTCTCTTAGCGCAATTCACATGTTTTCCATTTTTATGTTAATGCCAAATTAAGTATTATTAATCTTAGTTAACATGTTCTCTAATATAGATTACTTAATGTCAAATTAAGTATAATTCATTCCGATTAACACATTTTCCAAATATAGGCTACTTAATGTTATATTAAGTCCAATTAACATGTTTTTCGAATTAACCTCAAATTAACATGCTTTCCAAGTTAACGTCAAATGAGCATGTTTTCCAAAATTACTATCAAACTAACATGTTTTCCAAATACATGATTACTTAATGTGAAATTAAGTACAACCTATTTACAATTTTGCATAATCTTCCTCTGGATTTTGCCCCATTTACAGCTCATATTTTACCAATCCTTAATATGCCTAAAATATCCTTATTAATATTATTTCATATTATTCCAATTTCACGCAAAGTAAGCGGTAATGGTCTAGGCTCTCGTTGGCCTAGGCTCAGCGCAAAATAAAGGAAAAAGAAGAGATGGATCTAAGCATTGAAATGAACAAAATGAATAATTAAGCATTACAAGACTGTAAATAAAACAATGATAGAGAAGGGGAAAAGAAAGAAGAATATACTTATAAATAAATAACAATTGAGAAGGAAAAATAGGCAGTAATTAAAACGAACAATAGCATGTAAAAGATAAACTTATAAACAGTGTAATTGTCAAACTTTCAGGTCCAATATATTTTGCTATCTAAATCCTTTTTATTTAGATTGTTAATCATTATAACAACTATTGTAGCTATTTTAACATTAACTTAGAAGACATCAAGTAATCACAATAATATTCACAAAAATCCAAGCAAATTCCATAGGCTTTGGTAGATCTTCTCTATCTATGAATATACCACAGAAATATGTGTAGAGCCAACCCTCGATACTCCATTTAAAATTATCTTTGAGAAGAAGGTTATTTAAAAGAGGTAGAGAAATGGAGTAGTGAAGATTAGTTTATGTTTTGGGGTTTATTTATAGCAGATTCAGGTGTCTAGGTTCATTAGATTTTATGTCCAGGTTCATTGTATTTTACACATTAGCAAGGCTCGAAGCTGGGTCGACCCACCTTAGACATGGGTAGACCCATGTGTCGGCCTCTGGGTCGACAAAGGCATCGACCCCTGGGTTGACACAGGCATCGACCCAGCTATGGGCTGGGTCGCCCATTTACCGTTGTTTTATTAATTAAATTCTCTAATTTAATTTCAAACTTTAATTGATCATAACTTATTCATTTCTCGTCCAATTTACGTAAATTAGAAAATTATAATCCCATGGGTTCACACGTTTCTCGTTTCAAAGAATTTCGACTTATAATGGATGCTGTTTATTTAATTGAAATTAAAAACTCAATATTAGAACTTCCATGATGCTACAAACTCGTTTTGAATTAAATATAAAATTATACATTCAAACTTCGTGTAATAAACGAATTCTATATCAAAAATCCATTAATATTTTGAATATAATATATAAATCAAGTTCAAATATTCAAATTCGAATGACTGAAAAATCAAGGTCGTTACACCTGATATGCCTTTGGGAGCCAAGCCAAAAAGCCAGGTAACAATATACATCTTAAGGAATTATAATAAAAATATTAAGACCTGAGCACCAGTTAAACCAGATAACTGTAGGAGAAAACTTCCAAAGAGTTTTTTAGGTTGCCAAAGGTCCTAGTAGTGATTGGATAAGGGTGTAAAGTGGTATAAGGAATGAATCCATGTTTACGCCTATGTTGTTTGGGATTTAAAACCTTCATTGAATTTTTAGTTAATTGAGTAAGAGAAATTTTGTGGGGACACCAAACTAGTGATTTACCATACATGCAATTTGGAAGTTAACGATATAATTAGATTTATAGCCTACAAGGAGGAAGCGTATTGGTCTCAAAATTTTGGAATATTGAGTATAGAAGAAGTTTAGCTTTTAAGAATATCATCCTTAAAAATAAAAATTTAAAGCATGAGATTAGGGTATAGGCTTAAATGTTAGATTTACATAAATTGACCTTTTTAGTTTAGATAGGACCGTGTTTTGGTTTGCTTAAGGATATTTGTTTGATTTTCATAAATTATCCCTTTTTTCATCTTTATAAAAAGTTCACATTTGAAATTATAAGGAATATACATTAAATGTAAATGGCGTGATATGTAATTAAAACAATACCCATTCCTTATAATTTTAAATATGTCAATGTTTTATTTAGGCAAATTCATGGAAATTATAGCAAAAGACCTTTTTTATTGGAATTTAAATTCTAGCAAACCTAAGCATAAGAACATATTGTAGTTATTAGTATATACTATAACGTAGATTAGTTAGAGTTAGACATTCTGGTTTAGGAAATTTTGTGATTTTTGGATCATGCCTCATTAGAAGATTGAAGTACAAACTAAAGATAACCAGAGCTTTGGGGATAAGAGGAAAAGAAGAATCTTAGATCTCTTAGATGATAGAAGTAAAAGTTATCTTTATAGAAGTAGTATAATTATCTTTTTGTTAATTAGTAGGCACTCTTTAAGTATTTTAAGAGACTATCTAAAAATACCACAGTATTGATAGGGTAACCATCAACAAATTTTACTCAAACCGAATTGTTATTAGATTTTTTGGGGAAAAAGTTTGAAATTACTAAGCAGCTTGTGAAGGTTAGGATGTCAACATTATATTTGAGCTTTCCCAATATTAGGGAAATGATGGATATTTTTGTTGATAGGGGCCCATGTAATTTTTATACTTCTATATTTGATAAGCTACCTTCACATTATGGCTAAGTTTGGTAGGGCCTAATCAAGAGATGGGGGACAAATACTGATCCTTAGGGGTCTCATGCCACCATTGATATTGTGGAGAACAAGATTTCAAGACTCCGCCATATTTAGTTAAGATTGGTTTGAGTACATAAGGAAGGAAATTCGATGAAAGGCATGAAAACTCTTAATTTTGTAGCCTTTCTAGGAAATTATAAGATTTTGTGGTTGCGTTGGGTTGCTAGTTTTGGATGCAGGAGATAGTTGCAACATGAATGCACCGTGCATTCATATAGGATATTTTGCGTATATACAACATCACTTACTACACATACTAGGACTGGGCTCACTTTAGCAAGTCTGCAGTACACAATCACTATGAGCTATAGATGTTCATGGATGCTTATAAAATAACATGGTGTACAAAATGGTTAATAGAGCGTGTTGTGTTTTTCGCCCCTTCAAAAAGATTTTGGGGCGAAATCCCTTTTAAGGGGGGAGAATGTAACTCCCTATGAAATTAACCTAAAATAGACATAAAATAATTTAATTTAAAATAAATAATAATAATCACTAATACATCAATAGGCTGAAAAATAGAATTTTGTATAATTGTGATTGGGCCACGAAAGTAATACTAATGCATCGTTGGCAAGATTATGATCTGTTTTCATATTTTATTTGCTGAAAACGGAGTTCATATGAAAGAGACATTAATAAAACAAATTATGTGTAAATATTTACTCACAAGGTTTGAATTTCAAATAGATTAAATATAAATCCAAAATATAATTAATTATAGATTGGCATAAAAGAATATTCCAAGAGGATTTGAATTTGTGTGTATATATTCATATGCAAAGGGACCAAAGATAATCAACCCAAGGAAATAAATCAAAGCCATTAATTAAGAAATTAATAGTAAAAACATCACGTGAGATTCAAATCCTTGGCTCGGCCCTAGAAGGGGGTCGACCGATCTCCTATAGAGGGGATCGACCGCCTCCCGAGGGATGGGTGGTGAGTATGTGCTTTTTTGGGAGATTTGTATAGTTTTGCATCAAAAAGATCATCCAGATTAAATCTAAATTATCCAATGGTCTATGCACACACTTGCAACTATAAATACAGCTCCCTGGTCTGAATTTAAAACCTACTCTTGTAACCACCCAAATTTTTGGACCTAATTTACTTCAAAAGATTTTTGAATTTTAATATGATTTCAAAGATATAATAAGTCAAATTTAATATTAAGATTAAGTTTTGTCAAATTTATAGTGATTAACAATTTGTCAAAACTGGGATTTTTGTCAAAATAAGATTTTTTTTTCAAATTCATATAATTTTATCATTTGTAAATCTAGATTAAATTGACTTTAAATTGAATTTTAAATTAGATATGAATGGTAAAATAACTTGCTTAAAAATTGTAGAATTTAACGATAAACTATATTGATAAATATGTCAACTTTTATCAAAACGGGTTTGATCAAATGTTAAAAGTTTGTCAAAAACGAGATTTTATAACTTGACAAATTTAAGTTGATTTAAACATTTGAAAATTTTAATTTAGTGATGTTAATTTTATTTGGAATACAGTTTAATAGTTGTTCAAAACTATAAAATATAGCGGTAAAATATGTTGACAAAAATATACTGGTTTTTGTCAAAATGAATTGTTTAAATTAGTATTGACAAAACCATTTTTAGTATGATCCTTTTAATATAGATTATTGAATAAAATATTTTTTTTTGAATTATTGAGTAACATAAGCTCATTATATTTTATCAACAAAAGTCGTCGAATTTAATCGGTTTTGTCATCGGTTAATAGGATGGTTGATCGGTTGAGTAGAAATTAAAATATAACAACATG